>JAUIMM010000025.1:28338000-28972500 GCA_031769625.1 Taudactylus pleione | reverse complement strand
AATTGATGCCCATTTTCACGCTGATCGCGCCCATAGTGGTCGGGTTTAGCCGTGTAAAATGGCTATCTCCGACCAAAGTACTGGGTGCGATCGCCAAAAGTGCAGTTTTGACAACCAAACAGGTCACTTTTCACCCATTTCAGCTCACACCTCTTGGGGCTGTGAGCTGAAATAGTGTGCCGGCAGCTGATCGCGCCCGACAGGAGCAACAATTGAATAGCTCCTGTCAGGCACGTATTGGGGCAAAACAATTGAATACCGCTTTTAGTGTTCTATTGAACAGGGTAAATAGTGTGTTAAATTTACATTTGCAGAGAGGAATATAAGATCTACAGGGGATAATTATTAATGAGAAATTTTGACAAGGTAATGTCACCCCGCAGATTATAGAGTACCAGGAGCATCCTTATGATGCTTCAGATGCCACCACAGAGCTGCAGAAAGTTTTATAGTATGCTCTAGGTGCTCAGCTCCTTTCTGGTCCTGGCGGCCAGCACAGGGTGTATTTTTACCCTGTTATGGCCTTGGTAATTAGTATTGAACACTGGGTCACTAAGAAAAATAGCATATTTTGATAGTTTTCAAATCCTTACACTTCCTTGAAAATAATTAATGGAGCATGGCCAGGCAAACATGCTAAGATGTGGCCTGAACTCCTGTTTCAAGCTTCTTTCAAAGTGCTTTTGAGGCATCACCTGACCTGAGACATGACCTATTATTAGGACTGCTGTCTATGCCAGTGATCATCTTTGCTAATAGAACCTGGTGACTGGGACTCAGTACTTATATGAACTGGTGAGGTCCATGGGATTCCTTACAGCTCCACCACCTATCATGTGGTTCACCCAACTTCATCCATTCTGGTCTCCACTATGGTCTCAGCAGGATAGTCTACTACTTCTGGGCCATCTCTCTAACCTAACAGGGCTTACTGTATGTCAATTGGGACTTCCCTTCTCCCTGTCCCAGACTTGCTACTTTAGTAGCACCCTCTTGCTTCAGTTGCTATAAAGGCTGAAGACCACCCAGTGTTATTACCACAGATTTAACATTTATTTCGCCCTCACCAGGATTACATGGCTTTTATTACAGTTAAATATTACCAGAATATATTTTTATGTGACCATTTAGCCCTTTCAAACTTCAGAAAAAGATTTATGCAATATCCTGCACTAGATATTAAGTGACCTATAATATTACAGTATTTCAACTTTTTTATACTTTATTCAATTTGGCCAGTAGTGATGTAGATTGAGCTTCCTGCAGTCTCAACAAAGCTACCTTAAGTGAAACACTCATTGGCATTCAATGGGGTTCTCTGTTTTTCTCACTGTAAAGCATGCTTTTGAATATTGTATGCTTGACAATTACCGTAAATAGCCTAAATATTGAACCTGCATCATCTAGGGATGTTGAAACCACTTAATACCTTCAAAATAAGGACAAAGTGTTGTTTATTTAAGTGACAGCCAGGAAAGAGAAGTGGATCATAACTGCTAGATTTCGAAAGTGATTGTGATATATTAAATAAACATTAATATGAGTAGGGATCCTCAAATATAAAAGTTTTAGCAAGACAAATATGCTTCACAGATATCTACTTGAAACAATATGTTTGTATTAAATATTGCAAGATCATACTGTACATACAGTCTAAAAAAATGTGGAACATAAGCAATCAATACAGAAACATGATACTTTTTGCACTTTAGAAACAAACAGCGTTTGGCAAATACATCTCTTAAACAGCCACTTCAGTCTTTATTGCAATAAAATAGTAAATCACTTGATCTTGTCTCTATACTATCTAAAATGCACTACTTACACAGGTTCAAGCAACTCACGGCTACCTTAACTTACTGTATGTATTCCTACCTAATTCAGATAATAATGACAGGTAAAAAAGTAATAAACAAAACCAGTCATCCAAACAGATACAGTAAATCACCCATCTGGGAATCACTGAAACATCATAAGGTTTTTCCCTTAGATAAGTTACAAGATAATTGAAAAGCTTTTTTCCAACTTTAATGAAAGGAGAGCAGTATAATACACATATTGGATTGACAGTCACAGAATCACCCATATGAGAATATTTTTAGTCTAATTGAAATGCTGCTATGATAATTAATGGAGGATCTCTGCTATATAAGGGAAACTGTCCATAACAAATTAAGCAAATATAAACAAACATCTCCATCCTTGTTTTTAATCACACATCTTTCTCTTCTATCATGATTATTCTAATATGTTTCATATTTATTTTGCTTATCTATTATTGAATATTCCTACCTTTACGTAATTATTGTACAGATGAGTGGTTCGGTCCCTGAAAACCGAACACACCTAAACTTGGGGGTTCAGAGTTGAACCCAGGCATGTGTTGTTTCCCAGTGACAAATCTGGGTCTCATATCAAGGCACAACATCATCCCAGAAATGTTGGATCTCACATGTTTTGGATTGTGTATAAGTCCCTCCCTGTCAATCGTATTCCAATTATACCTTCTATTCATCCCTGAAGAGAAGCTCCACCTTTGTGGTTAGACTGAAAGCACTGCACAGATCAGTATAATCTGTGCAGGCTTAGCTATGTGCAAAAAAATAAAGGGTTCATTAAAAAATTGGTGGAATTCTCATCCTGGGCTAGTACAGGAAAATAGGGGGGACAATCAGCATCATCATGCTGAACCAGCTGGGATGATAATGCCATTGCAGAGAGACACTCAGCAAAGGGGTCCCCAGCTATCACATTAACCAACCCCAAATTCCAGCCCCAGAGCTGGAATTTCTCAGAAAGTGGGGACCCCAAAAATAAAATGAATTCCCCCCTTCCAAGGAACTTCCAGTCAATCAGTGTTTATGACTTTGAATTCTATGGAGTGACCAGCAATAATCGGTCATTCTGGGTAGTCTACTGATAAGGTAATTTACAGTACAAGTCCGTAAGGCTCGAGTTTGTGGTTTGTTGTCTTCTAAAGACTAAGGATACCTACATGGACCTAAGAGGAGGCCATCCATGGGTCTGGCAAGTATTGTATGATTTGTTTAAAATAAAATACTACATGCAGAGTGTGAGTACTGTCTTTATTTTAATATTTTCTTTACAGGCAGACTACAGGTACTGTACCAGCAATCCCTTAATGTCCAGGCATGCTGGCACTTGTTGTTGCACAAGTGCAATCATGCCAAGGATTCCTGACTGGGACTTGTAGTCCACATGAAACAAACAATATTATTTACTATTTATTTATGACTATTAACCCTGTACCCACCACCAGCAGGGAAGCAGGGATTGTAATTTTACAATTACCAACATACCCAAAGCCCAGGGGTGCATGGTAGAGTCTTATTGCAGTCTCAGCAGTGTCTTGTTTGCTTCCTGTCAACATTCCAGGCAATTCCCAGGATTCCTGCACCAGTTATACTCCACGTCTCACCCTACACTTGTTATTGACCAGCCACACACAGTCAGAACCCACTGCAGTTTACAGACCTCTGATCCTCAGAATACCTCTATTGGAATTTCTTCTCTGTCAGTTCATTACCAAGTACCTGTTTCTCTGCCTCACATCAATTGGATTCAATCATTACCAGACACCTGCATCTCTGCTTTCATCTATTGAATTTGTTCTATTATCAGACACTTATTTCGCAGTTCCACAGCAACTGAACTTTTATTCTCTGCCAGAAAATTATCCTCAGTTCACCCATGGACTTTTGTTACAGTATTTATATATTTGTTTAATTCCATGAGTAGTTTTATAGAGCACGTCTAAGGTAGCTTACATATGTGTTTGTGTTTGAAAATAATTGAATGAAATTGAACAAAATTAAATAAAAAATATAAATAATACAAATAAATATATTTTTTTATATGAGTAAAAATGAAAAAATATAAAAATAAGGTAAAGTAAATAAAACTGAAATAATAATAAAATTGTGGATGGTATGGGAAAGGTAAGGCAGGGTATGTGAGAGGGTAATGTGGTAGCTTCCTGTAACACTGGTATGTTTACAGCTCTTCAGAGAGCGAGTGGCTGGTGCCACTGGTAATGTGGGTTACTTTAGCGTGTGGAGTCCATTGCACTAGGTACGGATATAGCTGCTCTGGCTAACTGTTCCTATTCCTACCTTGTATCCTGGCAAACTGAGTCTCCAGGTATCTGGTCAAACTTCTCCCAGCATTGTCTTGTCCTGGTTTGTTTACCACTGTACTCGAAGTTGCGGAGTGGTACTTCCAGTTTGGCGTGTGCGTGTCTCACAGCTATCCAACGCATTTCATGCACTTAGGCACTTTGTCAGCTGTCTTTCAGTTTAACAAGACTTTTCCTGCTTCGACTCCTGATTCCCTTCCAGGTCCAAAATCTGCCCAGGTCCTAGGGGTCCATAGCTGGTTATTTATTTGGGGGAGGTACACTGCTCATTTTGTTTTTCTAAATTTAACTATTATGCTGCTATGAGCAGCATCTAAACCAGTGGTGTCAAGCTCTGTCCATTCAGCTGCAGTGGAACTACACATCTCAGCATAAACTGCCAGAGTTTTGCTATTAGGGCATGCTAAAACTGTGGCAGGGCATGCTTGGATATATAGACCCACAGCAGCTGGAGTGCCCGAGTTTAACACCACTGGTCTAAACTATTGGCTTTATTCAGAAGTGTGTTCATAATATATGATATTTTCCACTAGGCCTTTAATTTTAGGTTACTATTTTTTCATACATCTACCCTTAATATGCCATACAGCGCCAAATGCCTGGCGCGAGTGAGCAACCAGGTCCTGTGCAACTCTGCTAGCACTGGTACTGTAGTCTTTTATGCCAAAAATGCATCAGAGCTGCATTGCAATGGGACTAGAATGCACCAGAAGAATGAACTAATTAATCTGATATGTGACAGTATATCTGTGTGTGACAGAAGCACAATGGAATGTGGAATGGAAAAAAGCAGTATTGCATTGAAGCACTTCGTATATAGATTCAGAGACAGTTGTACATAGATATTTTCAGCAAAAAAGACGCCTGGCACAAGCAGAGCTATGCGCCGAAACGGGCAATTTGGAGAGACTGCAGAAATGATGAACTGTACATTATGGGGACACATCTGTAATAAAAAAAAACATCATAGGGTTGTATAGTTTATTAAATTACCATCCTGTCTTATAATGTGCAGCAATGTTTCATACAAATATGATATATTCTTTTAAACTGCCATGTGTTTGTGCCACTGCTCTGTCATTTATTTATTTATTTATATTTTTTAATTCTTTATTTGTAAAAGAAAAACTTTTGATTTTCACATACATCAAATTGTACCATAAAAAGTACAAAGTAAGCATATAGTAAACTGAACACAAATAGACTGCAGATAATAGCTCAGAACTGGAGACCAATGTCTATTAAATTTATGGTAACAACAAATTTGAATCCAGTTAAAAATATCATATATATATATATATATATATATATATATATATATATATATATACACACACATATACACAATCATATAACCCAATAATACAAAGCTGAAAAAGGGGGGGGATTTAAACAAAGAGAAGATAAAAATAAATTAAAGACACAAAAGGGGAGAGAGAAAGCAGAAAAAAAGTAGTGCAGATACCAGGTCAATAGAAGGGAGTGCATTTTAGTCAACCTCCAGTTAGGAAATAAGGAGTACCATCTCAACAACCTTGTTAATAAAATTATGAACTTGGAATAAAGCCCTTAAATGTGTCAGAGGATTTAAATTCAATCCAACTGAAACACAGGGCTACAAACTCTGAATGTTTCTTAGGAGCAGAGTAAAATATGTCATCCATGGCCATATAAAAGTCCAAGCATTGACACAGATCCCATGTTGTAGCAGATATCTGGGAGCGCCAGCGGACTGGAAGAACTGCCCTAGTAGTGTTGTTTACTTTGTTTTAAAAGGGATTTTTTTGTATTTAGAAATTGGGGTAGATGTATGAAAGGGCAACCAAAAATCAGGGCTATGAGGAACAGAATAACCCAAAATCTCTGATGCCATGGCTATTACAACACTCCAAAATGGAGCGATCAGAATGCAGTCCCCACCAGATATGAATAATCGTACCAGTTTCTTTATGACATCTTCAGCAAAGAGGGGACACCAAGGGAAAATACTTATGGAGCACTACCGGACATTGATACCATCTCGTCAGTACTTTATATTGAGTCTCCATTACCTCTAGACTAGAAGAGCAGACATTAGTGACCTGAAAAACTTTTTCCCAGTTAACTTGAATACCTCTAGTCAAGAAATACCTATCCAAGATATCTACAAATGGGATCGGCAGTAAACATACCATGTAACAAAATTTTATAGGTCCCTGAGACAGTATGTACTGGGGCAGTTTGATGAGAGCACATATTTTCAAAGGGGGTCAGGTGTCTATTAAATAGCGAGGGTTTTCCGAGAGACAGAACAAAATGTTTAACTTGCAAAAAGGACCAGTAATGTTGATTAATGAGGGGAGCATAAACACAAAGTTCTTGGAAGGGCATAAGTCGACCTTCCGAAAAAAGTTGGCCCACTCTCGTGATCCCAACCACTGACCAGTGTGAAGCCACCCTCTTCAAAATCCCAGGCAGGAAGAGAGGATTATGCAGGATGGGTGTAAGGGGAGACATCACAGAGGAAACCTTGTTTCTAGTGTGCAGACATCTCCACATCTCCAGGGTAGGGCCAACAGTCAGGTGAAAGTAGTGGCCTAGCTCCAAGGGAGTGTGCTTAAATGAAGATTAGAGGAAAGGGACTCTAATTTTACCCATTGCTTCCTCCCAGAGTTATGTGTCTAGTCTAAAATTCTCATCAAGGCGATAGCCTCGTAATATGTAGATATCATAGGTAATTGTTTGCCTCCTCGACCACTCCATCTAAAAAGCACCATGTGGTTAATTTGAGGCCTCCTTCCCTCCAAACAATGTTACATATAAGGGCGTGGGCTTCAAAAAGAAATCGGGGATGGAGTTCCTCCAGGGTTGCCTTCAACAGTTACAAAAGCCAAGGGAGGAGATTCATTTTTATGATGTTAATGCACCCCAACCAAGAAAAATGCTGCAGAAACCACTTATCTAATTCTTGCAAAGAGTATGGAGTAGAGGAGTGTGGTTTAGAGAGAACACATTTCTGAGGCAACTGGGGTGGAGAATTCCCAAATATTTATTATGAGATGGATGCTACTGGAAAGGAAATGCAGAACTAAGAGCAGAGACTACCCCTGCAGTCCCTAGAGCCCACCGAAAGACCAGTGATGTTTGTTAGATCAAACCGCTCTCACCAGAGATTCCATGCAAAGGACACAAACCAATTTCGAGAGTGGACAGACTTGACTAATTCCATTCGTAATATATCAGGCAAAATCCCAGTCACCCGGATCTGCACAGAGGGAGCCATATATAAAACTAAAATCTTATGTAGGAAAGTGTTGCCCAGTCCCAGGAGTCTCAACACTGCTGTCTTAAAATCCCAATCCACCCGATCGGAAGCTTTCTCAGCATCAGTCGAGAGCAATATCATGGGAGTATCAGTGGAGACTGTATGATATATTAAATCTATGACTTTGGTGGCACTGTCTTTAGCTTCCCTGCCCAGGACAAAACCAACATTATCAGTGGATAACTCCTGGATGCAGAGGTTTGAGACAATTGGCAATAAGTTTTGCATACAGTTTAATATCTACATTTAAAAGAGATATGGGGTGATAGCTCACAGACAAAGTTGGGTCCTTACCTTCCTTTGGTATCACCATGATGTGGGCCGCAAGCAACTGCACAGAAAAAAGGGACTGTGGGGATATAGTATTGCAATCATGGAGCAAAAAGGGGAGAAGCCTGTCCTGAAAGGCCTTTTAGTAAGACATTAGGACCAGGGCTTTTACCCTAGGGGGGTGTCTTTATGGCTAAAGACAGTTCTATGTCTGTAAACAGAGCATCCAATGCCTGTGACACCTCCTCTGGAAGAAACGGAAATGCAATCTCCTCAAGGTATCACCTAATCTCCAAAACATGCTCCAGCACCTCCGCCTCCATGCAAGGCTAAGATAAATTATACAACCCAGAATAAACTGTCTGAAACACAGAGGCAATAGCCTTATCTGTGAAACAGAGATTGCCCAACTCATCTTTAATACATTGGATATAGTCAGTGACCTCTGGGCCCTGAGTTCTCTTGCCACCATCTTACCTGATTTATTTCCACAGTGATAGTACCAGTTGAACCATCTCCTGAATACTCTTTTAACCCCATTGTTTAGTGGTGATTTAGATCTGACCTAGCTTTTTGGAGGTCTTCTAAAGTATCAGGCGTTAAAATTCTCTTATGGAACAGTTCTAGTAATCATGTTTTTGCTAACAAGGCATTTCTGCTCTCCAGCTTCTGCTTTTTAGAAATGAACTCAGTTGGATACATTTTCCCCAATTAACACATTTGTGGTCCTCCCATACCAAGACAGGGGAAATATCATCAGTGGTATTTTTAGCAATATAGTCATCTAATGTTTCAGTAAGCTGTGCCTTACAGTAGGAGTCCATTAGAAGCTGTTCATTAAATTTCCAATGCCACTGATGAGGCGGAGGGTGACAAAGATGGAGCATCAAATAAATGGGGGCAAGGTCTGACCCTGTAATTTGCCCAATTGTTGCATCTACTAAGAGATCCAGATGGGAGTGATAAAGGCAAAAATAATCTATGCGGGAGTAAAAGCAATGAGAAGAGGAAAAGAAGGCGTAGTCCCTCTCTGCTGGGTGAGGAAGATGCCAGGTATCCACAAGTGGAAAATCATGCAAAATTACTGTAAACTTTGTAGCTTCCCTGAGAGAGGATCACAGAGCATTAGAGGAGAAATCAATAGAGGGTTCTATAGCCCAATTGAAATCTCCCCAACCACTAGATACCCTCTAATTGATTCTCAATAAGCTCTAAAGATTTACAGAGGAAATTAGATTGGCCTCAGTTAGGAACATATAAATTGACAAATTAAATTTTTTGGATTGCAATTGTGGCTTTAACAAATAAACCCTGACCATCCCCAATAGGCATGTCAGAGACATCTGTGAGCCTAAGATGTTTAGAAAACAGAACAACAACCCTTCTAGCATTGGCCTCAGAGAAATTGTTAAAGAATCACAGTGGAAAATTATGAGAATGGAGAGTTGGGGGAAGCTCCTTATTTGAAATGTATCTCCAGCAAAAAATTAGGAGGAAAAGAGGAAAAAAAGGGAAAATAAATAGATATACAAAAAACAAAGACATTAAACTGAAACAATAATCGAACTAAAAAAAATAGTAATACACTATCAGCAAACTAGGCATCAATATATTAGAAACAGCACCATAGTGTAAGAATTCCATATGAGAAGTCACAAAAAGCCCTAATGGGGCCATGGACAATATGTTTACACCAAAATAAGGGGGAATATGAGGGTGAAAGGGGGCACAGCACCTATTAATAAATATACCTAAACATAGAATAAATAGGTAACAGAGAACAATAATACTAATTGGAAAACTAACAACCCAAAAAGGGCACTCCACCAGAGCCCTACCCAGGAGCAATAATCCAGGTGGTTGAACATAATAGTTGCAAATTTTGGAATGTAAATATTTAGACCATTGAACGAGTTCCTCTGCAACTTATAGACAATATCTAAACACAGTAAAAACATTAGAATTTGAGTCTAAGTAACTAGGCAAATGAGCCAAAACATCTGAAATAATACAAGTATAAACAACAAAGTCTTGGTACAGGTAACATCCATTTCATCCCTGGAGGGGACATCACAAGGCTGACATCTGGAATTCCTTACCCTCTGCAATGGCTCTTTACATGGTGAAGAGGTGGCTGGAACATCCAATGGATCCATACAATCAGGTAGAGATACAGGGGATATACACAGTGTGGAACAAAGTTGGGACAAATCTTGTGGTTCAGGAAGCATGTGAAGCTTCCCTTCATGTGAGAACTGAACGCTGAGAGGAAATCCTCACCTGAATTTATTGTCTTTTTTTCCAGAGTTCATCTGATAGGAGATGCAGCAAACATTGTTGTTGAAGAGTGCAGGGGCGCCAAGAGGGGGTGGAGCGGGTACAGTTTACCCAGGCCCGGGCTTCCAGTGGGGACAGGCAGGGGCCTGGGTCCGGTGCCACCCCCCTCCCTTCCTCCCTCCTTTTGCAGCAGCCCAGCACACAGCGTGTGCTGGGATGCAGTGGGAGATTGCTCACAGCTGCTAAGAAGCAGCCTCAGCAATCTCCTATGCCTGAGGGGGGAAACAATGACTCTGATTGCACCCCCCCCAGCTTTGTGCCGGGCTAAGGGGCTCAGAACACCCACTCCCTGGCACGCAGCACCGATGTGTTTTCTTTTTTTTTTTTTTTCAGGGGTGTGGCCATGCCTCCCACGATTAGGCCATGCCCCCTCTATACCGGGGCCCGGCGGTGCTCTCTACATCCCTTGAAGAGTGTTCCAAGAAAGATCTTCAAAGATCTTAACCAGATTTCCTTTAAAGTCAATCGCTGCCACTTTTTGGGCCTTCCGTAAAACCTCATTCTTGACTGTGAAATATTGTAGTCGGCAGATGATATTACGTAGTCTCTCATAAGGCATACCCTTGGGGCGCAGAGTTCTATGGGCCGGGTTGAACTGAATACTGTATGTGAATCTGGATCAGCATTTAATAGTTCTTTGTAAATTTTTGTAAGAGCATCTTCAATATCAGATTGACTGATGTCTTCAGGGATACCACAAACCCTCAAATTGTTTCTGTGACCCTGGTTGTCCCCAAACAAGGTAATAAAAGCAGCATTAGGTGAGGATATAGCTGGAGTAGCAGCAGGAGAGCTCATCAGAGAGGCTCCAGTTAGAGGCCTGTAAAGTGTGGAAGAGTATAACTGAGGTAGGTTCTACATCCCAAGTTACCCCCTACGTGGCTAAGTTAAACCAAAGTAAGCATGTTCAGAGCATGTGGTCTCAACTTACCAGGGTCCCCTTTAAAGCTGGGGAAATATATCTTCCAGTACAGTATATAGAAATGAGCAATGAAAAAGGAGGACTTAGCTGGAAGTAGAAGTAAACTCTAAACAAAGTAACTGTGTGAGGAGGCAGGAGGTAGAAGATGCCTCATGGTATAGTTGAAATGTCTAGATACAGGGTGAAAAACAGTTAGATATCAAGAGACCTCTTACCTTCTCCCCTTGGAGGAGGGGGGCAGAGTATAGGTACAATAGTAGCACCAAATAGGATATGATCACATCCAGCAGAGTAAGTGCCTGGCTTCAGACTCAGGATGTCTGTGTAAATATGACAGGAATTGAGTCCTAATCACTACTTGTCCTGTCTCAGGAAAAGGCACATGAATAGAGCACAGTTTTGCCACATGGGATGTCAAAGGAGCAGTGACAGGAAGTCAGGGCTCCCCAGGAGCATGGAGCTGAAAACTCTTCAAGATGGAAGAGGTCCTTCAGCATCAGCGGCGTCTGTCCAGCAGTAAAAATAGCAGACAGGCAGGCACATACACCTTGCCAGTCACAAGGGCAGCCAGTGGGGTTGCTCTTCATGGTAATGGGTGCCGCTGACTGGTACATTAGTCCGCAGCTCAGCCCCAGGTGTAGGCCACAGGCACCACTGGTCTGAGTCACGTGAAGCAGCTTCCCTTGGCCCACACTCACCAGCATGTAGGAAGGGGTGTAGATGGAGTGGTTGGCAGGAGGAGAGAAGTGGTGGTCCAGAGCGTCACGGCTCTGCTTTGCGCCCATGACCACCTCACTGTCGGAACTCCATGGCAGTTTCCCAGAATTGAGGGGATGGCAAGCAGCAACCTGCAGGAGCAGGTAAACCTACTCCCCAGCTCTGTGACTCATGCTTCCCATAGGCAGCATTATATCAGGGTTGAGGAAGATCACGGGGCGTCCTGGTAGATGTGGAAGGGTTGGTAAGTTTGGAGGCCAGACTGGAGCTCCAACTGAGATATTTCTGCTGCCTAAGTTTGCCAAGTCACACCCCCATGTCATTTAGTTAAACCAATACTGGCTGCAGCCTTTGGCCAGTATTGGTAAAAACAATATTGTGAGCTGTGAGGTGGTCAAAATTAACTGAAAATTACTGGAAATCAATGCTATTGCTGTTATTGCTGTAGAAACAAAAACAGGTCTAAGTTACTTGATTATAGTAGTTTTTATCAATTTTAAAGAAATCCAAAACCAAACTAAAGTACTAGAGGGTAGTTTTGTCAAAACCAAAACACATGTGTCCACAAACATCTCCATTTTAAGCCATGCTTTAGCACCATCTAGGGCTGAGTGCTAGATTTCTTAACTCTTAGCTCCTCCAACATGACATATATCATCTTCCAAATATGATGCTTCTTCTGCAGTGATGGCCACCTGTTTTCCATTTTATCAGAGTCTGAAGCAACTGATGAGCTGAACATAATGATTGTTTCACACAGACAGTATATTATTGAATCATCTTTTCTACTGTGATCAGGGTTGGCACAAAACACTCAGCAAAGCCTGCATTGCAAAGAGGTGCCAGGCTAGGGAGGCATTATCCCAGTCTGCTGCTGCTGCTTTGTTTCCTTTGCTGGCTGCTGTTGCACCTCCTTGCCGGGTCTCTCCCTTCTGGTCCATTCCCCTCTCCTTTCCTCTGATCACAGGCAGACAGTGCCATAAATGGATTCAGGTGGGCACCAAGGCACATGGCCCCCTGTCACTTAGGATAATTTATTCTATTCATAGTGCACTAAGGGCAAGATTAAGACCACTTGCTAGGAAGCATTCACACACAGCCAGATGATTTTTTGCATAGTGTGCATGCATACACATTGCAATGCGTATGCCCAAACCAAACCCCTTCCCATCCTGTCCAGTGCCCCCATTTACAAAGTACCCCCCATCCAGCCAAGTATTTCCCACCATCTCCCTGACCCACCATCCCAGTGTCTCCCACCCTGCCAGCCCAATGTCTCCCCCATTCCCTCTCCCCAGTAGCCCACTGCTCCATGTATCTGCCTCTCAGCAAGAACCCCTCTGCCAGTCAAGTGTCTCCCCTCATTCAGCCCAGTGTATCCACCCACAGCCTAGTGTTTCCCCTTCCCACCACCATCTCACTGCCCCCTTCCCATCCAGCCCAGTGCCCCTATATATCTCACACCGTCTTTTACCCTCTCTCTGGCATCACCCACTGTCTTCACCCTCTACCTGGCAAGACCCACTGCCTGTCACCCTTTACCTGCATTAACCCCTGTCTCTCTCCATCACCCTCTCCCTGTCACCCACTGCTTCTCCCCATCACCCACTGCCTCACCCTCTGCTTCTCCCCTCCATCATGATCTAACCATTAACATCTCTCTCCTGTCACCCTCTGCCTCTCCAAAGCATTACCCTTTTCCAATAACCCTCTGCCTCTCCCTGCTACACTCCCCCTATCTATTGCTGCCTCTCACTGTCACCCACTGCTTCTCCCTGTCTTCCACTGCCCATAGCTCACTGCCTCTTTTCATCACCCTCTGCCTCTCCCCTTCACCCTTTGTTTCTCCTCATCACACACTCCCTCTCTCTGTCTTCCTTGTCACCATATAACCTCTACCCAGTGGCACCCACTGCCTCTCCCCTGTGTCACCCACTGCCTTTCACCTTTTGACTGTCACCCACTGCCACTTCCCAGTGTCACCCACTTCCTCTCCCCAGCATCACTCACTTGCTTTCACCTAATGAATGTCTCCCACTGTCTCTTCCCATTTTCACCTACTGCCTTTCTCCAGAATCACCCAATGTCTGTCCCCTTTGTAGGAGGGTGGCATTTTAGTTTGCAAGGGGGCATCAGACATCCTAGCACCGGCCCTGACTGTGATATAATTTCCCTACAAATGCAAAAAAATTTACTCATGAGAAATTCCTTGTCAATCCTAGAGATTTCTTCTCCTAACCAGGCAGGAGACTCTTTTTTTCTCCAATCAGAAAAAGATATGGCTGCACAATTAACATCAATTTTGTCTTCTCAATCACTTTACATATGAAAACAAGATGAATTGGTAATACTAGATATGAAATAAAAAAAACTAGTAACATTAATTTTCTCTCAAAAAAAGAGCATACATATGTGTCCACATACATCTAGCCTCTTTGTTTGTTAAACAGCTCTTCTAGTCTTGATGTTGCAGTGAGACTCTAGTGACAAATGTGTTTTCGTGCAACTTTTTCCCTTAAAATGCATCTTATTTGCAAAGTGAATGATATGCGGCATGGCTATATTCTGTGTGTGACTGCAGTTTCATCTGCATGAGAAATGCTACTTTGCAATGTCTCAGCCACTAACACTATAATGTAGCATTTTACATGCAAATATAACCACAGTTGCACACAGAATATAGACATGCCACATAGCATTATAATCAACAGAAGCTGTTTTTGTGTCCTATTTGCATCACTTTGCGAATAAAATGAATTTTAAGGGAAAAAGTCACATGAAAACACATTTCCTACAGTATTACATTATACAAAATCTATAGCTTATGACATACAGTATTATAGCTTATAACATACAGTACCATCCACTATTTCCACCTCAGATGGACTAAAGCAGGGATTTCCATTTAACTGGTACCATCTGAAATATAAAAAACTGGGAATTAAAATAACAAGATATGTTTCCTGCCTTTTCATATTAACTTTGTTTCCTTAATCCACTGTTTCCCAAACTTGGTCCTCTAGGCACCCTAACAGTACAAGTTTTAAGTACAGGTGACTTTATTATAGTACAGTACCTCAACCATTTTGATTTATCCTTCTATCCTCAAGCATCTACAGATGTGTCCTCTTATGATGTTACTCAAGTCGCACCATACAGGTTTCTAAGTTGCAGCATGAGAATAGTGTGGTGAGGCACAGTAAGGAGCAGTGAGACTTGGCACTATCCATGGCATAAAATACTTAGCTTCACCACTGGGTGGCCAGTGCTCTACTGATTAAAACTACAGTGCTGAATAATAATGCAGTGGATGGATATGGCATTACAGAATGCAATAGTTCAGTAAGCCCTGACAGGCGTGCCAATCACGTACAGAACTGCACAGTGTAAACAGTCTTTAATACTGTATACAGTAGTGTAGTGATACCACATGGAGGGCTATTTTATGAATGAACATATGATTATTTGTGCCATGCACAGTGTTCTCCAATTGTCTAGCTGCAATTTCGGCAGTGATGTGCGGCACTCACACAGTGACGAAATGCCTTAGCAAAGAGTAGTGGGGTTGAAGGGTGCTGTAAAATCATCACTGAACATCAAATCTAAGCCCAGAAAGAGGTGTCTTTATTAAAAACTAATTGTGTGTCTTCTGCAGCACACTTATGGCAAATTTGGCACAAATGTGAGCAAGGAGAAAGTTGAACATAACGTTAATTGGTAAACATAACTATTGTAAGCAATGGTAATTGTGGTGTTCAGTGCTCACACAGTGATGGCATGCTTTAGAAATGAACAGTGGTGTTTAAATGGTGCTGAATGAAATCATTACTGAACTGCAAGACTCAGCACTCAAAGAGGTGTCTTTGGATTACAAACTGACTGTGCATTTTCTGCAGCAAACCTGCACAATGTCACCACTGCTGTTTCCTGCTAGGAGCTTGATGCTAATTGCTACACATAACTAAGTGCTGATCACTTCAGCAATATAGACAGCAGTGTGCATCACTCACACAGTGATGGCATTCCTTAGAAATCAGTAGTTGGGTTTGAAGAGCTCAGTATTAATTCATCACTGAACTACAAGTCTCAGCCCAGAAAGTGGTCTATTTGGATTACACTTTGACAGCACTGTGTGGGGCTCACACAGTGATGACATGCCTTAGAAAACAGTAGAGGGGTTGAGCAGCGGTGTATGAAACCATTACTGAACTAAAAGTCTCAGAAAAAAAGAGGTGTGTTGGGTGACAAACTGACTGTGCATCTTCTGCAGCACACATGCAACAATTTTGTCACTTTAGTGCCACTAGGAACTTGACGCTAATTGCTATACATGACTAAGTACTGATCATTGTGGTATTATACTGTAAACAGCATACTCATGCACAGCACAGACATTTGGTGGACAGAAAGTTGTATTACACTCTCCAGCCTTTCCAGCATCTCAGTATGTTAGGATGTGACACAATATGCCACGGCATAGTGCAACTAGCAGGACATGCTACATGGTGTATGGAGAAAAGATGAGCATGACACATCTGTATCCTTAAAAAAAGGACTGTTAGGGTGCCTTGAAAGCAGTGTCGGTGCAAAGTTTCAAGATGCCCTAGGCAAAGGTTCACAATGCTGCCCCTGCTTACCCCAAACCCTCTGAGGAGACCCAAATATACACATCCACTCCAGTTCCCTATTAGAACACAGACCACAGTTGTGAAAGGATGCATATGTGCTCTAAAAAAAAGCATATTTAATGCAAAAAAGCTGCATGTTTCATTTACATCTGACTCTAATATAAAACAGAAATGGCCATACTATGTAATAACAAATACATCAGTTTAACAATAAAACATACTTACATAAGCCTAGCATTATATATATAATGGTACAAGGTTTTATCAAACCAACAAAATGGCTGCCACCAGTTTTAAACAGCGATTTTTTCATATATTGCTACAGCTTTTATTAAGTACATACACGTGGCAGGACCAGCACACTAGCCACTAGTGTATGTACTAAAGCATTCTCCAACATTTTTGGCTCTGTGGGCAGTGCTAAAAATGAGTTAGCACTGACATCATTGATGATGTCATTCAAAATGGCCGCAAAACACTGCGCATGTGCAGAAGTCCCATTTTTTGGCGCAATTTGGCAGGGATTATCTCTCTCTTGTTAGAGTATAAATAACAGGCATTGCCCAGCCACTATACCACTCCTGAAGAAGTCCATGCTGGATGAAACATGTCGAGGCACCCTGACCCAGGCTGTCTGGACAGTGGACTCTCATATCCATGAGGACTGGGTACCATTTTGAAAGATAAGCATTTATTTATTTTTTCCCCATTTTGTATTTCCCCTTTGTTTACTAATATTAAATATATCCAAATAAATTACTTGATAAAACACACTACGGGGGACCTATTTTATGTCTATCCCAAAGCTTGTGCAAAGCTTTTACTCCTCCAAGGATTATTGAGGAGGAAAAGGAATACTGGGAGATACCTTGGTGACACATACTACATGCTTGTTTTACTATGAAATATGGTAGGCAGCTAATTGTAGTCCTGTCTAGCTACTTCTGTATAAAAACATACTACGCTATATTACTTTCTCTTTTCCTGGCTTGAACGAGCCCTCTTCAAATCATTGGAACCCAGATAAGCTTTAAAGTTCTTTCCTTTGGTACGCACATTCATTTTGAGCACCAATTATCACTATACCGAATATACTACACTATCAGGCGCATGTCTTTTTTAACACACTTTTTCAGAAATCACCTAATCCACTTGCCATAATGGAACACTAAGAAGACTGCTGCCACCTTTAATGACGGATCAGTGACTTGTATTACATACCCCATATTTTCACTACACTTATATTATCTCTATACACATCCCATTGAGGGAACCACTACATTTGTGCACTGTAAAACACAACTTCACTATATATATATATATATATATATATATATATATATATATATATATATTTATATTATACTATGTATTTACTCACATGAGACAAACGGGGCAGCACTCAGGAGCAGCATAGTGTCAACCCGCAGGTGTGTTTAATTAGTTTAATTATATGGGAAATGTACACTGGCATATATTTGCTATTTTTTATATTATTATGTTATCCCTGATGACGATCTGAGGCTCCAAATGTTGAACGCAATAAAAAGATTGTTCACCATATCTAACAAGTCTCCTGAGTGCCGCCTTTGTTTACCTTATTCGTATGGTTTTGAACAAGAATCTAAGGAGGGCACCGGAGTGAGTATTGCTTTATAACCAATTGGAGTACCAGGTTGTGGTGTATATATATATATATATATATATATATATGTCTATTTGTCCTTTATGCATGGCTAGAGTATTGGTGTAGTTTGACTAGGATCAGGTTTTTGTCTTGATTTCAACTTAGTCACGGCCACACACTATCACACAATCCCTGAAACTTGGGCCACTCTTAGATTACAGGTTCTGGAGCTGGCTTCAGTGGAAGTTGGCAGTCTGCCAAAACCCTGTGTGAAAACTGCAAAATTATCTTTTTAACTTCACATTATGAGTAAGTGTCAAACTTTAAAACTCATGCAAGTTCATATTAAAGCCAGAGTTAGTCATTTTTATAGTGACCATATATATTAGTTAGTTTTTGCATGCAATGGTGTAACTAGAACTTTAGGAGCCACATAGAAAGATCTAAAAAAAGGTCACCCCAGATGTAAAAAACATACATACATTTGCTCCCACAAAGAGCCCATTCCTGTTATGCCACACAGAGCTCTTTCATGTTATTCCACGCAGTAGTACCACATTATACAGTAATGCCTGTTACATTACACAGTAATGCCCCTTATGCATTACACCACACAGTAATGCCATTTACAGATTATGCCACGTAGTAGTAGTTCCTCATATAACACATTATTCCACACAAAAGTAGTGCCCTGTACACATTAGTCCACATGGTAATTCCCCTCATAACATTATGCTACACAGTAAGGCCCCTTACACTTATACCCCTGTCTGCAACTCACCACCTTGTCCCCCTCAAACAGCCTCTCATCTCCCCCAGTGTGCCATCAGTAGCCAGCAGTTGTGGATTTGGGGCAGGGCCACCAACTGATGCTCCTGCAGACATCAACAGACAGCTCCAGTGTGATCTGAATCATGCTGGTAATGAGCCAATCGGAGCTCGCATCCCAGCAGCCACGGCTGATTGTGTATTGGTGCATGAGCTCTGATTTCTTTGCGACTGGTGGCACTCTCTCCATGTCTGTCTGCCTGCTGGTGTGCCTGCTATAATCATCTTATGGGCTGGCACCAAATCAAAACTGCTGACTCCAAGGCACCACATGGCAGCCCTCACTGGACCAGCCCACTTTTGGGCATGACTGGGTGCAGAGGGAGTGGTGAGCCACAGAGGCAGCCATTTGCACCCACAGTAGCTATGCCACTGTTTGCATGCATGTTAGCAAACAGTGGGGCCCTTTTCATGATCAATGGAATGGGTTTATAGGTGAGGACAATGTAAATAAAGGCTGCAGGTATACTTCAGGTTCCAGTCTTCAACCCGAGCAATGCTGGGTATCCAAGCTTGTATTAAATATTTGTATATATTACCATGTGATGAATAACAAATGCAGCAGAGGATTAGGAAATACGTGTATTTTTAAAACTTTACAATACAGTATTTAAGAATAATACAGCATACTGTTTAGCTGAGCAACTTCTCAATTACAAGGAGGCTGATATTTAAGGATGTCTGAGTGTCTGGTTTTTACCAAGAGAGTAGAATAGCTGAAGGGATGATCATATATGCATACCCTCCATTGTCCAGATCCCTATCTGCCCAACATGTCTTGCACACTTTTTAAAGGTACTGCACTCTTAGGTGGACACAACACAGTACTTACCTCCAGCCAGTCACTCTCAGCATACAGCTGCTGCTCCCATTACAGCAAAGGCAAGCCCCTTGGCTCAGACTGTCTCATCTAGGGATGGAGCTACTCTGTGCCTGGCTGGGAGGGAGGGAGGAAGGGAGGGGAGGGAATATCAGGGGATGGGAGATGCCTGGGCTGGCACTATACAAAGAGAAAAAGCACAGCAAATGTGTGGCTAGCCCAGGAAACAAAGTACGGGAAAGCAGCAACTGTATTTGTTAGCACACACCACTGCCTCCAGCATCATGTAAATGAAGGATGTTTCCATCAGAGACATACTTCATGCTCATTGAAAGCAGACTCAGCAGTGCAAATAAAATACAAAGAATTGAACATCCAGTGCTAAACCTCTTTGGATATGTAAACTGCACTCAATGTGTCTAATAACTGGGATATGTGCCTTATGGGCCTGATCAATGTGCCCTGTTCTTAAATAGTACCAGCAGACTGTGATGGCAAGTACAAAATAATTTGACTGAGTTGATGCATTAAAATCATACAATACCATTGCAGACATGAACTGTATCACAATATACATATCATTACAATATGATTGCAGCATTAGCTGTGTCACAATAAATACTAATCAACATTAAAAATGTGTGTGCTAATCTAGCACTTGGTTTGGCTGAAAGACAATATCCTCTATATTGCACACTGTAAAACTGCACTGAGACCTTTGTTTAAGGATGGGGAATGGTGTCCACATCAATGATGGCATGGGGGGGAGGTTAATGGCATCCTGCTATCTCCTCCAATTCATACAGTAATTGTGTTCTTAATTGGCTAGTCTGATATTGTGTCGTAACTTTACTATTGTGATGCTATTGATAGCTAAGGATGTCTTCTTGTCAGTTTGGAGTAGAACCACTTGGACTAGGGTGCAGGGGCTCCTGACTGGGGTTGTACGGCTGGAGCCTAAGTGAGTGATATGTCTAATTAAAGACTCTATCCTGCACTCTGGCTTGGTAGCCTTCCAGTCCTCTGCCTGTGGAAGGGAACTGCTGGATGCAACCGCTCATGATCTTAGCCTACTTCCCCCTCCATTACAGAGACTCACCTGTCTTCCTGTCACTGCATATGGCTGGATCCCTCCTCCTGTCCATGTTCCGAGTCCTCTGGTTGATGGATGTGGGTGCCCAGCTTTGGTATCCTGGCGCTCTGTTACTTCCTGGTCATGTGATCCTTACCGCTCATGTGATAGATCGTCATTCTGGTCTCAATGTGCAGTGCTTTGGTGTGGGAGTATCGGGGATAAGTTTTAAATGGTGCTGTGTATCTCCAAAGTGTTTCAACCGGTATATGGTCTTCCTCTGGGAGTTGCAGTGGTACATGATTGGTGGTGTGAGGTTTTAAATGGATTGTCAGTCTCTGCCTTTGATTTGATTGGTCTCTGTCAGTGGCTTCTGATTGGTTGCTTACACAGTCATTCAAGTGCTGCTGGATCTGTTTGACACAGTGAATTTTAAATGTTTCTGTGTAAATGCTAGTGAATCCTCGGGTGCTAATTTAATAAGTATTATATCTGAATGTGATGTTGAGTTAGTTATTTTTATATAGCTGACTACATATAGTTTATTTAATAAATATATATAATACAAGGAACTGCGCAATGGAAACAGTTGCTAAACTATCACAGTGTAAAACAAATTTTTATTATGCTTATAAAAATGCATCATCCAGACAATACAATACAATGTATAAATATGTAACAAACATCACATGAAAATAAAAAGAAAAGAAAGATAATAAAAATTAATAGATAAAGTAAAGATAAAATAATACAGTCTCAGAAACCACCCACAAAGTCTCAGTATATATGTCCCTTAATGGATATCTGTCGAAATAAAAACTTGGCACCACTCACAGTTTAAATAAGCGGTTCCCAAAAACACAGGTGATCAATAAATCAGCCCTCCATTATTTACAGGTTTTCATGCTTCGGAATCTAAGGAAAACAAATTAATTTAGCCAGGGAGCTGTATACTACCTTCAGGACCGAAACTAGGATCTTTGTCACCCGTGGCAAAGCAGTATTTGGCGCGCTACCCCATCTCTGATGAGCAGCCCCATTTTTGGGGTGGGTCTGCGAGTCATGTCCTTGTTCTTGCCATGCTGTGGACTTGGCTAGAGCTCTGAGAGCTGTGGGCAGCCCCATCGTCTCCCGTCTCAATGCGGATGAATACAGTGCCCAAACAACCTCCCTCCGGACTGCAGGACATGGTGGCCTGCAGGTGGTATAGCGGTACAATCTCCAAAAAGTGGGACTTTCCCACTGAAATGGGGACAGTTGGGAGGTATGCAAAATATAATATATATCTATACATAATATATAAAAAATTCCTTTATAGAAAAATGTCAGCAATGAAGAAACACTATTGCTGACAAATTTAATAAATAATTTGTTTTCTATTCTACAAACTGGTGAGTGCAGCCTATTTTTGATATATATATATATATATATATAGTATACTGTATATACACACACACGTAAATATATATATATATATATATATACAGTACACACAAACATATATATATATATATATATATATATATATATACATACATATGTATATATACATATATACATTTTATATATATATATATATATATATATATATATTTACACACACACTCAGAAATACAAAGCTTTAATTTACTATTTGCAGGAGCAGGCAAGGCTGGGATGTGCAGGGCAGGGCTGGCAGGCAGGGGCCAGGGAGGGAGGCTCTTCTCCACTGGCTACCTTGGTCTTTATGCTGGGGACTTCAGACTCCCAATGGTGCCACTGAAACAGCAGGAAGTGCTGAGTCACACCAACTTAGAGAAGAGGTGCTGGTGTGTGATGAGGGGAGGGACTTCCTCTGCCTCTCCTCTGACCCGACTACCTTCTAGCTTCTCCCGTGGAAACCACCAGCATGCCTTGCTTGCCTGCTGTTATTGACACTGGCCGCGGGTTCATTTATTGTGGCGGGCTCCAGTGCAATGCACTGGCTGCACCACAGCTAGTTCCTCATGGCCATGGAGCATGTGTGTGTGTGGTCAGAGAGTGGAGTCCTTCAGAAGGTAGTGACTGGGAAGGACTCATCAGTGCCCTCTAGTAGGTGGCACTCTTGGCAGCTGCCTAAAGGTGTCTATTTGAATCACCAGACCTGCTGGAGGACTAAATTTACTTTGTCTGTTTTATTTTGGACAACATAAAGGTGCCTCCCATACATCACTGAGTTTGGCCAGCTCAACTTCTTCTTGGCAAATCCTCTAGGGTCCGATGCATCACACTTTGTAGTTTCGACCAGAGCATGAATTTTTAGAGTTGGTCAGCTGGTGTCTTCATCGGGGATCATAAGTTCTCAGATTCAGGTGAAATGGGAAATTCCTCATTCAGAGGTCTAGAAATGTCTATTCAGGTATTTCATATCTACTTTTAAAATATCAACTCTAGCAAGGAGAGAACTCACCTCATTCAAAATCCTGTATTTATATTGCAAACATCCACTCACACAATTTCTGGTCAAAACAAAATCTTTATAGATAACCATCTTATTTAGCTTTCCCGTATATTACAGCACTAAGGGCCTGATTCAGACCTGCTCACGAGCGCATAGCGCTCACAAGCAGGTTGATCATTGGCAAGTGCACACGTGCGGTGTGTGCAATGCGTGTTCGTGAGCCCTGGAGCTAGTGAGAACTTCACTCGCTCCAGGGCTCGCTGCAAAACGGGGTGGCTGTCGACGTTGATCGACAGCTCACCCCGTTTTGTAGGTGGGGAGGATGGGGTGGCTGGACAAGTGGGGGCATTCCCGAAGGAATGCCTGTCATTTGTGGGCAGCCCTACTGACATCATTCATGATGTCAGTAGTGAATTTCCTGCTCTATTAAAGCAGGAAGTTCACTCGGCATGCGGGAACCGAGACCCTACCACAAGGGTCTTGTTGCAAGCCCAATGGTCAAGATTATCACGATCATCACCAGGCCACTTACAAAAGCTGTGGGTGGTCACCCACAGCTATGCGAACAGCCTGGAGCCAGATTTTTTTATTTTTAAATCCGCCCTGATTCAGAGCGAGCGCTCGCAAATAACGAGCGCCTCTGAATCAGTCCCTAAATCTTTACCTATCAGAGAAAAGCATGACAAAAAATCTTCCAAATTACAGTACCTAAACTAGCTCAATTTGTGATAAAGTTATAAAATCTTATATAGGTTTAGACATCCATCCCTTCACCATAAAATGTTTTTTTTTTCTAGCCAAGGTACCTGCTGCTGTTTTCACAACTGCAAGGCAACCTTCATCTATATTTGGTGGAACTGTTCTCTCATTTGGCCTTTTTAAAGTGATTTAAGTTCCCCCTACAAATATATTTTGAGTACCATAGCATCTGGTTATGTACAAAAAAATTCAGCTGTCATGTAAAAAAATGTTGATCCTGTACAGCCTTTGTAATGCACCTAAAATGGTTTTACCTGTTTCTGGAAATCTTCCCACCCCCTCGAATAAATAATGGATTATTTTAAGTCTCTGGAAGATATATTACTTATTACAAAAGATGAATGTACTGCGTTCTGTGGAATCTGGTTACTATGGTTGGAATATTTCTGTCTGTTTATAAAAACTACATGCATATCCTGCCCCTACAACATACTTCCCTATCTATTAATCACTGATATCTACCTAATATGTTTTGATAGATTTTGAACTTCAAAAAGCCTCCCCTCTTAACAAGAGGTGTAAATTTCCTTTCCTATCCACCTTTCCTTCAACAATATACTTCCCCTATGTATGTTTAGCCAAACTCCTTGCTTTTTCCTCTCATTTCATCCTTGATTCCTCTTTTGTTTTGAATAAGTTACAGTGATAATGTTGTACAATTTCAATTCCTTGTGAAATCGCTATACTTCAGAGTTGTACATAAACACATATTGTGGCCACAACTTGCACTTTTTTTAGTGTATAGTACATGCAAGCCTTTTCTTGACGAATATAATTTTTATTTTGGTAAATAGCGGTAAGTTTCACTTACAATTTTCTACACCAAGGAGGCCAGGACTAGTGTTGAAGGGGGCATGCGGACACAGCCAAAGTACAGTAAGGGCATGTTGACAGAAAATGCGCCCAAGATGGTCACCTAAAAATGAAAATATCCCTGTATGGTGGAAGATGAGTTGCGGGCTCTCAAACCCTGGTGCAAGTTTCAAACTGATGTTGATGATAGTGAGACTTCTTCCAGTTTGATATATTTACTTATAGAGGATTGGAATTGTAAGAAGTTAAAACATATAAATAAAACATGAATTATTGTAATGACTTGTACACCTGTATTTAAAAATATTTTTTGTAAGTAAGGAATAATTTTTGGAACATCGTGTTTTTAAGTAATTGCTATTTATTCATTTATTATTACAAAATCATGTTTTGAATCATAATTTTTACTTAGTATGTAATATAGATCGACAATAGCGAGGTTATTAGAGATGTTATTTATTGTAAAATATTTTAATCTGTTTACCAAATTCAGAAATAATAATTTGTTTTATTTCATATTTTTAATTTTTTATAAATTTTTGGATATTAATTTATGACCAATTTTAATAGTCAAGTGATCTAGATATTTCATTAAAACTGTATATTTTTTGCTTTTGAGCTAAATAAGTGATCTGCATTGTAAACATATATGTAGTCAGCTTAGGGTCAGTAAATATGTTTAATTAATTTTTCATCGAGACAACTGTGTAATTTTACTAAGGTTGAATGACATTGAATGGGGCAAAATCAGCCGTTAAAGCATATTGGGAATTTATTAAAGGGTAATTCTGCTGACTTTGCTCCATTCAATGTCTAGGTCTTGTCCAAGAACATCCGTAAATTGGATGGTAACATGTTTTTGGACACATACACCATTGGTACAACTCGGCAGCACTTTGCCATAGAAAGCAATAGGACCTTGAAATTTACTAAGGATTTGTATTATCATCACAGCCGATAAATAGTGCAAATTGGTAGCAAAAGAAGCCAACATGAACCCCAAATAGAAATCTCAAATAGAACATCTTTTTCACATCTCAACTCACTGAAAACTCCATCCTTGCTGTCACAGAAGCACAGACAGATCAGTGATATTTATCTGTGATTCTGTGTTTAAAAAAATGAAAACCTGTGTAAAAAAGGAAGAAAAAAATGGTGTGGAACCCCCCCAAAAAGAACAACCAGCCCTTGGCTTTGGAGACCCAGTACTGGTTGTGCTAAATACAGGGGATAAATTATGTAGGGGTCCCCTGTATAAAACACACCCGGTGCCAGGCTATTCAGAACCAACCCTGGTTGTCAAAATAGAGGGGACAAATTATGTAGGGATCCCCTGTAATTAGCGCAACCAGCATTGGACTCTGAGCTTGTCCTGGTTCTGGTAATACAGAGGAAAAAATGCATAGGGTTCCCCTGTAAATTCAAGAACCAGAACCAAATTTTTTCTAGAAGAGGAGGGGAACCATTTCACCAGGTCGCCCAGCCAAAGCATTAACTCTGACCTCTAGTCAGCCCAGGCCAGGGATCCATGGGGAGCTGGGGACCCCAAAAAAAGGGCATTCCTCTCCAGGTCATCCCAGGCCTAAGCTTATAACCCAGGGCTATCCCTGGGGAGCTGGGGACCCACAAATAAAGGGGTCCCTCTCTCCAGGGCATCCCAGGCCCGGGGCTATATCTGGCACCCCTTGAGCGGTGGGTGTAGGGTTGATTTTGTAGTGTGGTGAATTGATAGTAGTAAAAATAATGTCTTTTGATGTGTTACTACACATCCAAGTAATCCTCCCCTGCATGCTGGTGCTTGGAGAACAACAAGTACCAGTAAGTGGGGCATTAAAGGCCTGGAGGTATCTATAGTACCCCTGTAAAATAAATATTAAAATAAAAACATAACACCAAAAGTTTTAATAATATATTTTGCTGCACCTTCACCTGGAATGACAGAATGCTGGGCATTATGGGCCTGCTGGTACATGTAGTTCCATAGCAAAAGATATATTTAAAATAACACAGAACACACACTGTGACAGTACAAATTTAATAAAACATACATGCACACACACAAATGCACACTCTATCTCACATACTTACCATTGTGTTAATGAAGCCCATCATGTCCACTTGTCCATTAGAAATCCATAGGGTACCTGAAAAAAATATCTATACTCACCTCCTCATATGTGTGGATCATGTCCTATTCTGTCCATGTAGGTTTCCAGGGTCTTGGCAAAAAAACAAACTGAAAATCCCAGACCAGCAGACATTAGTACCGTCCTCTAAGGATGGTACTACCTGAATGATGGCTTAGCGGTGCAATTTCGGAATAGAAATCCCAGTGCTGTTAATGAATATACATATACTTATGTGGAGTTTATAACCTAATCATGATCAGGTCAGGAGATAAGTGTAATGGTGCATATCCACTAGGCGATAGAGGAACAACAGTACGATAACAACATTGTAATCTTACTGTCATTCCTCAACCCTTATAATGCCTACACTGAACAATATGTCATTCAGTGCAGGCACACTCCCTCATCCCCAAACATACACAGTCTGTCATTATCAGCAGATTGACCAGCATGTTCAGGTGAAGATTGATGTAGAAAACGACCAGCAGGAGCGCACATCGCAAGTAATTTTCCACATTTTAATGCAAAATTTGTGAACAATTAATGAGCAACTGAATGACAACATTATCGTTCAATCGCTCATTATAATTGCCTAGTGGATACACACTTTAAGACAGCTTTCAATAATCATGATGGGAATTTTGGTTATGCCATTCGGATTAAGCAATGCCCCAGCAGTTTTACAAAAAATACATGAAAAATATTTTTCTTGACCTTTTGAACAAATACTGTATATTGTCATCTCTGGATGACATTCTGATATTTTCTCATCATTTAACCAGTCATCACAAGTAAGTATGAGAGGTTATTTCTCATTTTTGAGCAAATCAGCTTTATTGTAAACTATAAAAATGCCTTTCAAGCAGAAAGAGATCAAATTCCTGGGATGTTATTGCTGATTGCAGACATCAGATGGACCCTGAGAAGCTAGTTGCCATTGCTAACTAGTCTTGACCGACTGGAGTGAAAGCTATACAGCAATTCCTGGGGTTCTGTAATTTCTACAGACAGTACATGTCTATCACAGCTCCCTTCATGGCACTCAAAAAAGAGCAAAATACAAGGGTTTGGCTGCCTGACTAAGCTTTCTACTGGTTCAAGTGGTGTCTTACTTCAGCACACAACCAGATTGTAACTAGCTTTTATTGATGCCTCTATGATTGGGAAGGGGGTTTCTTCACAAAGAGATGTAGCAGGAAAATGGTTTATAGTAGACACTAGCTATCAAGTTGACCCTTGAAGAGTGGCGGTATTTACTGGAGAATGCTAAGTTCTCAGTAATGTTCTTTATAGATCATAAAAACTTATTGAACCTCAAGACAGCTCACTGTTTAAATTACCATCAGGTCAGAGAGTCATTATTTTTTTCATCTCTTCAATCTATTTATCACCTTTCATGCAGGCAGTAGAAATACTAAGGCTGATGCACTGTTCCAGGAATTTAGAAGCACAGAGGATGGAGATCTTCTGGAGGACAAGCCAACCATAAACCCAACCTGTTTCTTAGCAGTAAACCGCCAAGTTAAGTTTCAACTGAATAGACAGGGGTAAGTGCGAGCGCTCTGATTTAGAATTATGGATATGATTAACCAATAAATTTTTATCAATGACAAAAGTCTAGCTCATGGGCATACATGAGAATAATAGAATAGGAAGGGGGGTGGGGGGCAGGTGGAATGTATAAATCCTGCTGTGAACCACCGTATAAACTGTGGGTAGGGTATTCACTCAAAACCAGTTCAATCACTTTGTAATCTGAAAAGCCTTGGTCAGCAATAACTTGTGGCAGTATGTTCTTATAAGACCGTCCGCTGGTCCTTCTAGTAACAGTTACTGGTGGTATATTGCAAGCAAAGAGGTTCCCTTTTGTCCACTGGTATAATGTTCAGTCTCCCGGCTCACCTCCTCAGATGTTACCCATATGAGTAGAAAAGGAGAACCGGAGCATCAGGTGCAGGTAGGCAAGAGTGGTGTATAATATAGGGTAATAGTAAGGACTTACCCAGATCCTGCCGTGAGCCTGCTGGTTCACCTGCAGTATTTGCTCGACGGTCCAATGTGTGTGGGTATGGGGGTGGCTGTTGGTCCGGCTAGACCATATATACACTATTACATGGACTCAATGGGAGTAAAAAAGGAATATTTTATTGCCTGTCCACACATGCAATGCTCCTTGTGGTACAGGTACATGAAAGGGCAATATGAAAAAACAAGAGAAACATTCACTGGTATATGTGAAGATTCAAAGATTAAAAAGTGGGTCGCTGTAATGACTTTTTCAAGGGTAGGTGATCTGAAGGGCACAGTAACTGGCTTTAAATACCTGTATTGAGCCCCGCATGTGGTTGTGATTATGCCACTTCCAGGTTCGCGCTCTCCACTGCGCGTCAGTCACATGACTGGAGTGTGCCTGACCTCGTACACAACGTGCTGACTGTGCATGCTCAGTGTATTGAGAGCAGACAGTGCACATCATGTTACACTGATCAGGGTATTGTATTAATCTCCCAGTTGATAATAGAGCTGCATTGGTCTCCCCTGTCTCTATGTGGGCGGCCATTTTGGGAAGGACTTTTTGTAATGTAATCCTGCTATAGAAACGTGTTTACAGTAAAGGAACACTGTGCATTTTCAGAATAGTCCCATTGATGTTAATGGTAATCCCATATGTATTGATTGCTGATTCTCATTAATAGTTCATCAGTCTTTGTAATGGTGTTGAGTACATACTAATGTGTTAATCTGTATGATGCCATACAGTAAGGGGGGGGAGGGGAAGGGGAACTGGTTAGACACTGTACTTGGTGGAGGATGTGCAGTTTGATCAATTATAGGGCATGGTTCTATAAAAAGATTGGTAGAATCTGATTGGTTGCTATGGGTAACTTCTACACTTTTTGATGACAACAAAGATTAAAATGGTGGCCTAGACTTAAGAGCATAGAAAGAAGGAAGTTTAAAATTGTGGTCCAGACTTCATAGTATGACAAGAAGGGAGAATAAAATGGTAGCCCAGACTCCAGAGCATGTCAAGCAAAAATAAAAAAAATGGTAGTACAGACTCCATTCCACAAGAATATGACCACATACATGACTAAAGTCATTCTTTAAAACATGAAGGATTACTCACTACATTCCCTGCTAAGCTAAACATTTTTCACCGTGGAAGGAGGGCAACTTATGTACACCATAGCTAGTGTGTACAAGCTACTCCAAATGTCCTTCCCTTACTCCTAAAATGAATAACACAGCCATCATCAATGTCCTCATTGTCATATACACTATTATTACCATCATTCTGTTGCAGATTAACAACATCTAAATTTTCATCCTGTATTTCAAAATCCAGTTGACAGAATTGTGAGAGTATGCTGCTCAGAATTTATCGCAGTTTCAAAATGTGACCTGTCTGACATGCACATGCCTTTAATGGACACCCTTGGACTCTCCTCTGGATTCTTCTATGAACACTCATTTTGTTAATTGGCCTCTGTGTTATTTTTTTCAGTTATAGATGTCTGTTTTAGAGGCAACAGTGCTTTGGAAGTTGCAGGATATGCATGACTGTCTTGGCTACTCACTTGTGACCTGGGCTTCCTACTACTAATAGTAGTACCATGTTGAGCAATCTTTCTTTGCCACTATGAGTGGTATATGGAATGTTAGCTATTTTCATTATTTTGGCCAAAGCATTACATTCATCATCAATGACATTTCCACTGCAAGTCACTTCACCATGCAATGGCATCACTATGGGGATTAGTGGCCACACCCAGGTGTCACCCTAGGAGGGGGTGACACCAATATGCCAGCTCCCCCTCAGTGACAGAAGCTGGGTGCTGCAGTGGGACATTATCCTGCAGAACTAGACCCCTGTCACAGAAGAGGTTATGACAGTGCAGACACTAGTCTCTGGGGGCATCCCCGGAATGATGCAATCAGGATTTCCTGTTCGACCACACATCCTTATGTTAGACATGCCCCCTTTTTGGGCATGCACATGGCTCTGTCCCATGACGGGGGTTACAGAGTGTGCACTAGGTGTCACCAGACCCAAAAATGCCTCTGTCACCATGGGCTGATGTTTTATTTGACATTGACCAAGATTTATGTGATTTGAAAAGGCCTTGCTTAAAATTTATTTTTGCCACATGAACTTCGTTTTTACTAGTAGAAGACATTAAATCCCTAGTAGTAGTAGTACTACTAGTGCCAGTGTTGCTTCAAGTACTAAGGTTATCATCCTGACCCATAGACTGGTCCATCACTGAATATAATAGTCACGAGAATTTGCAATTAATTTACAACATGTAAACAGTATGTTACACATAGTATAATAGGTAAAGTGGGAACTGACAACTTGCAATTACAAAAATAAAATACCAGCTTTGTAGCCACATTTTTTGTAGATTCCTCTGTAAATTGGGCTACAACTCAGCACACAATATATAACACTAAGCACAGGACATTTATTTTGTTTTTCTGTAATGCTGCTGGAAACATTATTAATATTATTATTATTATTATTATTATTATTATTATTATTATTTTTATTTTTATTTTGTTGGTGGGTGGATCAGTAACCTGACAAGTACCAGTGTAGAACCCAAAGTTTTGCAGATTCCTAGGTAAGCATAATATAACTTAGCAAACAATAAATATGACTAAGTAGAAGATAATCTGATGGTTTTTTATTATCTTGGTAAACATATGTATTCAGGGGACACATTAAAAAAATTTGGATCTCACAAGGAGAGATTATTTCTCCAAAATGTGTGTCATCCATATAATCCATATAATTATTGAGAATATATACCAATTTAATAGCCTTGCAGCTCCTACTTTGGAAGTCTTACTGTAGAGAAAGTTTCTTATTGTAGTGAAAGGTTAATGCGGAAACACTGTTCAATAATATTTATATTCCCTAATACACATAATAAAAGTGAGACATGCAGAGCAGTCAGCCCCTGGATGTCAAATATTTAATACTGACTGGCTGCGATCCTTACAGCTATGCCTACACGTGCTAGTGTCTAAATGACAGATGAGCATCCTCACAGTGCTTTATATGTGATCAAAAAAACAAGAGCACAGAGAATTATGGGAAAATGGTGTTTAGCCTGCTTCACCTCGAGATTGATTATTTGAACGAGCAAAATCTCAGATTTCTGGAAAATTTGCATTTTTCCTAACAACAAGGTCATGTTTTGGCATGCATATTTTCAAGCCATGAGTCATTACTACTAGGCATGTCTAAATACCATTCTGTTAGATTTTTCAGAGTTCAAGAGCTCATCTCTAACATAAATATAAAACATTGATTATCATCAACTTGATAAAGATAAAGATATAAGGTGTATTAGTAAAAGAATTTATAATAAAAAAATAAATACAATGTTCCATCTAACACAAAAAAAATAATCATAGCCTGGACTGATTGATTCAATTGTGGGGTCCAACTGCAAAAGCTGCAACCTCCAGCAACCTATGACAGGCTGAGTAGGCTTGTCTCACTGTAACATGAAAACCCATAGCATGGAGTCCCCCTATCATTGTGTGACACAAACCCAGCCTGTTTAGCATGGCATTGACTTTCCAAGTGGTATCTAACCCATAAAAAGCATCCTCTCCTTAGGAAAAATCACTTTGATTAAAGCACTGGTGCCTTTCCCAATTACTTGTGGATATGGTGTATAAATTACATAATTGTACCATCCTTCAATATTTTGCTATAGAAATTCCCAGCATTGATTCACAGGGGGAATGTACAGAGATGATGTGAATCATAGTGAATTTCAGCATCATGCACCTACCCATGTCATCAGTTTTTTTGAGAGTTCCCTGGAATTTTTGGCAGAGTGGGCAAGTGTGATTTACATGGATTTTTGTTCCAGTGGATGAGCACCCACAATAGATACGTATCCAGACATGTGTACTAGCAGTCGTTTTAACCTCTAACCTGCTTAAAATGGTCCTAGAGAAGTGGTGGAACTCAACCCCACTCAGCACTTTCTTTTAAAAAAGGACATCGAGAAAAGAGGGGTGTGATCTTTAAAGAATGGGGCGTGGTTGCACAATAGTATTCCCAATTCAAAAATATGCCACACAGTAGCACAATCTTGATTCACCCCTGATTCACATTACACCACATTGTAGTGTCCCTTATTCATGTATGACACATAGCAGTGTCAATTTTAAACAACAATCCCCACATTTGTGCCCCTTATACACAATGCCCACAGTAGTAGTGCCCCAAATACACATAATGCCCACAGTAGTAGTTCCCCTTATACGAGGCCCACAGCAGTAGTACCCCTTACATATAATGCCCACAGCAGTAGTGCCCCTTATGCAAAGCCAATTGTAGTGGTGCCCTTTATGCAGTGCCCCCAGTAGTGGTAGTGCCACTTATGTAGTGCTACCAGTAGTGGTAGTGCCACTTAAGCAGTGCTACCAGTAGTGGTAGTGCCCTTCAGGCAGTGCCCCCAGTAGTGGTGCACCTTATGCAGTGCCCCAATGAGTAGTAATGCCCTCTGTAGAAGTTATGCCCCCAATAGTAATGCCCCCTGTAGTAGTGCCCCCAATTGTAATGCCCCCTGTAATAGTGCCCCCTGTAGTAATGCCCCTAGAAGTTATGCCCCCTATAATGAAGCTGCTTATTAAAAGACTTACCTTAAACCCTGCTTCTGCATCCGTTACCTCCGGTCCACCTGGTTGCTCTTCTGAACTCTTGGAGAGATATCTTGACATCTGTCCTGTAGTGCCAGTGAGGGGAGTTGAAAGCCAGTGCTCAGATGTGAGCTCCAGCCATCGGCTGACACTGTGTAGATGGAGCCGGGCACGGCTGGTAACAAAATCTCAGAGGCTGCCCAGCAAATGGCTGAGGTAGGTCAGAGAAGGCGGAACTGGTTTTAGGCCAATTCAGTCTAAAATCTCAATCCTAGAAGTTAGCTTATTCTGATCCTGTGTTCATGCATTTAGCAAGTATCCCATGTTATGTTCAGTCATTGGCAATTTATTATCAGAGGTCAGCATGCTGTATGTATGAAAAATAGTACTTATACTTACAATACATACAATTCCTTGCAGTAAATTAACTAAGCATCAAATTAGGTTTTGCAATGATTTTCCAGTGGTTTCATGTTCCGCTGATTTATTAAAAGCAAAACTGACTGGGATCTGCCTTAAGATTTTTACATTAGAATTATAGAAACTCCAGATTTAATAATACAACAAACCCACTCTAGTAAATGACCTGCCTCTAGCAGGCTAGGTTACATCAAACATTGTACAGATCAATTGGATCGGTACAGGCTTTGATATTAACAAAGTGTTAAAATTGAAACTTTTTTTGTAAAAAAAAAAAAAAATCCATGGAAACCCCACCTATAAGATATAACGATAAATGATAAGGCCTCTTAGCCTAGACTGGTATTGAAAAACAGGTGAAAAATGGCTTAGGTTCCACCCATTTTTCAATAACCAGCACAAACTTGTGTTCCCCCTACAATAATGTAAGTCAGCTTTAGGCTGGTAAGCTCAGGGTTGGAAACCCTAGAAAATTGGGGACCCCCAATAAATGATATCCCTTCTCCCTAAGGACTATCAGTGATGGGTTGATAGCCCAGGACTTTTCTCCATACCCCTGGTGATAGTGAACACTGAGGCAAAAAACTATTATTATTATTATTATTATTATTATTATTATTATTATTATTATTATTATTATTATTCTTTACAGTTGGACTACTGATCCCAGCAAGGCTGCCAGGGCAGGATGACTTTCCTCTCTTACCCATTCATATGCATACACAGGGGGGGTTCTGAGTACCCAGAAATGGGGATTGTAAAGGAGCAGCAACTTAATCCTTTCATGTAAGGTGATATTTAAGTCTGGATACTTTTCTAAACCAGAATCCACAGAAATACTGGTATCTGACTTGTAGGACTATACTGATATATCCTATTAATTCACAGGAGGAATAACAATTTTTACTGACTTTACTGATTCAGAAGATCCAGTATAAAAAGTAGTGATGGTGATTCTGTATAATTATGCAAGCTTGCTAATTATTTTAATGTTGCAGAAGCATGTATGTATGTAAGCAATAAAAGTTTTTATATTTTAATTATGCACATCGGACTCCATCAAACCCTGCACAGATTATATTAATCTGTGCAGCGCTGGAAAAACTGATGGGCATCAACAATGGATTGTAATTGACTGTCAAAACTGATGCTTAGTAAAAACTGTTACTTTAGACATTAAACTGCTGTACAATAATTGCCCATTGATATTCAATTGAAACCAAACTGACACTTAGTAAATGTATACCTGTGTGTGCAATATGGAATACTGCACACTAGTAGCAAGTTTTGTTTAGCAGATGTGAAGGATTGTGGGCACATTATGAGAAACTGTGTCCATGTTCCTTCCCCTATAATCCCTTTTGTGAACATCATAGAACTGTCCTGTGTACATGTTTTGTCTTGTTAACATGAAACCTCAATGCCCTGACCACACCCAAAAAAGAAAGAGTTCCCTCTTTTGTCTATAGATGTATTATGATTCAAAGCTGGGATTACATCATCTTGGTTAAAATGGAACTGAAACACTATTTTAGGCTTAAAAGATGGCTATTCCTGAAACACAGTTTGATCTTGATGAAAAATAAGAGAAGCTAGATAGAGCTCCCATCTCTGAAACTTTTCTAGATGAAAAATAGCTTATAAAACTGTTTTCTTGGTGATAAATGTTACATTCTTTGAATCTAATAGCTCAAATGGAGGATTATGCAAAGCATTTAATAAGAAATTAAGGCCCTCATTCAGAGCCGCTCGTTAGCGGCAGTACGCTCGTTCCGAGCGATGTTCGCACATCTGCGCATGCGTACGGTTTTTAGTACGCATGCGCGAACCAGTCAGTGCGACCGAAAATCGTTTGTACGCTATATAGCGAGTGCCTGCTATTTTGAGTGACAGAATGAGGCATATGTGGGTGGTAACAGGGGAAGGTGCTTGAAAACGGGGGAGTGGAATCCAAACGCAGGCGTGCTTAAAGGTCAAAACGGGCGTTTTAAGGGTGTGCATAGTTAATCCAGCAGCGTCATTGACCACGTCACTTGGTTATTTTAAACTCAGAACTGCTCGCAAAATAGCGGTTGAAAAAACCAACCACAAGAATAGCGAGCAGTTCATACGCTGTACGATGTACTCGATTAATCTAATAAATAGCGGACATGACGTATGGTGCGAGCGGCCAGGGGGCGTTTTTATCAAATAAACGAGCATATGTTTGCTCGCTCGTTCAGACTTAGAGGTGTGAACAGACTGCAATGTGCGAATGGATCATTTGAATAGCCACCCCTTGTTTTTGAACGAACGACCGCAAATAGCGAATGGCTCTTAATGAGGGCCTAAGATTCCAAGGAGCAAAATGAGGCACATGTATAGCACAATCTGCAAAAATATCTGGCATTCTGGTAACCAGGCATGGTTTATTTGGAAAAGAAAAGAAAGAGATGAAATCTGAAATTTCAATTAATTAACTTTTAAACTCATCATCCAGATCTTTCTGTAAGATATGCAACCTAGTCAACCTACAGCAAAGGATGAATTATGAAACCTGTATTCCTCACACCAACATATGTATGTTTTCATGTTTTATGGTAATTTGTTGCTGAAAATTGATTCCTAGCCTTTTAGCATAGTCTAAATCATGCTGTCAAAGAAGCATTTAGCTTTTAAGATCCTTGATTCAAAAGCTCTACCTCAAAGCCAGTCAATGTAAATTCAGAAAAAGAAAGGACCCTTGACAACAGGTCTAGACTTGGTGAAAGCCACCAAATTATATAATCTGTCATACTGTGATTTTTTCAATACATGGTCTTTTTTGCCAGTTTGGAGTCACTAAGATGACTGTAACACCTTCTTTTTTATGATCTATATCACGTATGAGAATGTTTCTAGCAAAGGAAACAAATAAATTAGATATAAATCCCTCAACTTTCTTGACACAGAAATTTTGTACATGTTGTAGCTCAAACTAGGTGCCATCATATTGACAACTGACTATCGTCTGGATTAGGACCTGTCAAATTTATAAAACAAAAATCTACTTCTAGGTTACTGTACCTGAATTAACTCATCTGTGATTGTCAGAATATTTTGCTGTTTCAATTGAAAAATCATGCATGTCTCTCATTGCAAGAGTTATGATATTCTGGATAGAACTGTTGCCTATCATGACAACTGTTTGTAAGGCTTCCTGGACACGATCCAAGAGCTGTCCAAGCCTTTCTGCCATTAACCCACCTCCTCATGTGGACAATAGGCTATCCTCAAGTGACTCACAATTTACACCTCCTGAGAAACAAAAAGACATGAATCTGTGAACTGTAGATCTAGAGGCATTGAGAACAAGATATAACTCTTATGTCCTTATGCCTGTGGTTCAGTCTTATCTTGATATGTGCTGAATAAGAGCTAGCTGTGAATGGAAGTTATTCCAGATTATTCTTGGATTCTGCATTAATGTCTCAAGATTTGAGTTACAGGGTTACAGGGCTTTTCTTGTAGAAATTGCTGATGATGAAATAAGTGCTGTATCTCCATTTGACCAGCATCCAGTGCCAAATTACCTAAATACTTTAGGGTGTCTCAAACCTGCTTAGCTAAAGTGATTAATTGTTATCTTGGATGATTAGTCTTCATCCCTTCTCAGAGATCAACCACCAATTTATCTACTGCTTAATAGTCTATGTTAAAGCCATGATTGACTTTAGGGAGGCCCCAGAAGAAGACAGATTTAAAGAGGCTTTGCACTTTGATATCATCCTTAAGAGATTCAGCTCCAGATATTTGAATAGCTGTAGCCTCAGACAATATTTAAAACAATATAACGCCATTGGGGGCCAGGAGGCCTGTGTCTGTACCTTGCAGGAGGCAGGGGGGACCATAAATCTCTTAGACTGTGTAACATTGAAGCAGCTGGGCTGCAGGCTGAGGAAGCCAGGGCCTACAGTATACCTGGAGGATACAGGGAAGGCCACCAAGACTGATGGTGTTTCTATAGCTGTGGCAGCCAAGTCAAGCCAGGCTGGAACTGGCAATAGACCTGCAAAGAAACAGGCAGAGACTTTATTGGCAGACTAGCTTCACCTTGATAGAGAGGGTTAAAGAAGTGAGCTAGTGCCCTAAGAGAGGGCTAGGTTGTTTGTTATCTTCTATTTGTTTCCTGATTACCATGCTCGAAGTAAAGCACCATTTTTTTTATTTTACTGGAATAGCATGTGTGGACTCTAATTCTGCACCTAATCACTGCAACACTGACACCAATCTAACAAGCTAATTACCCCCAAGTTATCACAGTACCTTCAAAAGTCGAACAAGTTTGGGTGCAATGAGCCTGAGAGGCCAGGAAGGTCACTACTGCACTACATGCAGGCGACGGGAAAACTAACTTGGGGGGTTTCAAACAGCACCTAAAGATAGGAAGGTACTAGGAGGGGCAGGCCCCTGTGCCCCCTTGCGGTGGAGAGGTGAGTGAGAACAGCTTTGTGGCACCTGTCAGGCCAGCTGCGCCTGACACAGGGTTAAATAAGTCATTCATAATTTTAGTTGAATACCTCCATGCTGTATCCTCATTAGGACATGGGGAGACCTGAAACTTTTGCTCTTGTCAAGCTCAAGCCTGAGTAACCAAATACTCCAATTTCAAAGGGGGAGCAGGAAGTTTAACTCAATGCTTAAATTCAAGATGACCAGTTCCTGGAAAACTGCTGAAACCAGGATATCTTCTTGCTAATCACCTGAGGTTGTATCTGCATATTGAGAAAAAAACCTCTAGTTCAGAAATGGCCACTAATTTGCTTCACATGTAACATGCTCTCTGCAGGGGGTACCTCAACTAAACTGAAGTACTTCTGGTAGGCAAGGGGTTTCATGCAAGGGTGCATTGACCAATTTTATGATTTAAAGTGCCAAAGCTTCCCTTTACTTAATACGCTCTGACATATTTCCAGAGTGCCTTGAAGGAGGACTAAGAAAAGGGGGTTGGCAGGTGAGTGAAAATTCCGGTTGTTTGCAGTTCACAGTATTTTTTATTCATGCAGATTGTTGACCACATGACCATTTTACACAAAATTTGTCAATGTCCCTTGATTATGCCTAATGGTATATACATTTCAATATTTTTTCCATTTTGTTGTTGATTTTGTTTGATGATTTCATTGGTCCATTACAGATTTTATATTGTTTTATTTTTTGCCACACTTTGGGCCTGATTCTTAGTCACAAGCAAAACCAATGTTCATAGGGTTGAGAGATTGCCATTGAGAAGCATGGTATCTTAAATGTCTTAGAAAGTGCTATGTGTTCTTGGGAGGTGATTGGGGGGTGGCTATACAGACACATGCATTTTCATAATGTCATAGATAGGCTGTCCACCTCTGAATCAGCCCCATTTGGTGCATACACATGTTACGATCAGTCAGCAATAACGATATCGCTGACTGATCATCCTGCACATTCCCGGAGATGATTGATATAGATCATCCAGCACACCAACAACCCATCAACGATGGCCAACAACCCATGATCAGCGATCGCGGGTCCCTATAGTAACCTAGTCGATATTAACCAGGTTGGCCTGCATGCACGGGCGATGGACGATATTGTTATCATTCATACATGCCCGCGAATTGCAGGTCATTGGTGGGTTGGAAGGGACCAAAACATGCACGATATGAACAATAACAATGTGATCGTTTTCGTTCATATCAAGTATTTTAATCGTCCTGTGTGTACACACCATTAGAGTTAAACAGTATTGCAATGTATTGATAGACTGACATTTTTGCAAACCTTCATTATTTATAGTAATACTGAAGCCTCATATGCTATATTTTATTTGAAAGAAAATGATCATCTTGAGTTTAAAGCTTTAAGAGGTATTTAGATGAGGAAAACAGGCCAGAAGTGTATTTCGATTTAAACATACAACATTAAATATATAATTGAAAAACTTTAATTCCAAATTAAGAAATATAAATAGATTAGTAATTTGGAACAGAATCATTTCACACAATTAATAACAAAAATAAGTGATTAAGTTGGTCATTATTTCTTTGCAATATTTTACTTTCTCCATTTGCTTCTGTCTGAATTTGAATCAAGCTGTGAAATATGATTTCCTAGCACAATATGAATATCCTAAAAAGCATTTACTAAAATAATTGTTTCAACAATGATAGGATTGCTGCTATTATGGTTGAATTTTTCTATGTCTGACTGGTGAAATCTATGTACCGTAAAGCACTTTAAATTTAAAATTTCTAAATATTGTGAGACTTTGTCACCATAGGAAAGTACACACACAGGGCCTGAATCAGCATGGATCGCACTTGTCATTGCAAAAGCGATTACACATGCAGTCTCACTGCGATCATATGCTAATCCACTGTGATCACTATGCCATCGCAGCACAACATAAGGATGCCCACTTTACCTTACACACATCCATAACACTTAGCAATACTGCAAAACCATCGGTAACATCAAGTAGCATTGCAGTCTCATGCACACCTGCACAAAGTCAGAAATTTCTAACCTTCGGGTACACAGTGAGAGCTCAGGCTGCATATGACATCGCAGTGGATAATTTATGCATGCCTTGGCAACGACATCCAAATACACTGGCATATCTGCATTTCAATGACCACCCCCCCTTCTCCACTCCCAAACAGTACTTCATGTCAATCACTCTGCAATGGGTCTGCGTAGCAACCAATCACAGTGGAGTGTTCGCGCACGCGTACTGCAATTCATATGCATGCGCAGTATGCAACAATTGGCCGATTGGGTGTATAATCGTAGTTGCGATCTTTGCTGAATCAAGCCCACAGTCCACGAGTCAGGATCACTCAGAAACAGGGGCCTGATTCATTACGGATCGCAACTGCGAATATGCACGGAGTTGGCCGATTGTTGCGTTCTGCGCATGCGTATGCATTGAAGTGCGTGAAGGTCTCACTGCTATTGAACTGTGATTGCAGTGACTACGTAGACTTATTGCAGAGTGATTGACAGGAAGTGACCATTTGTGGGTGGTGACGGGGGTGTGGTTGGAGAAATGCAGGTGTGTCAGTGCATTTGAACGCTGTTGCATGGGTCAAAAAAATATATTGATATAACAGTGCACTTCAATATTGGATGCAGCTAGAACAATAAATAGAGGTCACAAAACTCTATGTACATAGACATGAAAACATAAACAATAAAGTCCCAGCGCTTCCTCCTAGGCCAGTGTAAAGTGTAATTCCCTCCTGCAGAATCTTTTGAATAAAAGTTCCTTTATAGGTGGTTCTTCTTTCTTTTTCCACATTAATTGCCACCAGGCATGTATTGCAGATGTATATAAAAGAGAAAAAGATTGCCAAATATAGTGAAGTACAATCTTTTTATTTGAAAAACAATATAAAATATATTATCCTCCAGCACTTGGGGGTTTAGGTAATGTACCAGATGGAGAGGTGTATCTGTACAACAGCAAACACATGCGAATCAGGAAGCAGTCCCGGAAAAAGCCCCTGTCTTCACAATCACTGATGCATCCAAACAGCTCCTCACGTCTGTGTCTGTACCTTCCCCTTGAACACCAACGTGTTTCAACAATTAAAGTGTTTGTCAAGGTGTGCTGTTGTGATGGATATCCAACCCTTTTATTATTTGTTGTTCCAATCTCTGCAATGGGGAACCTCTAAAGAAATGGATCCTTCCTGGACAGACTATAGCTTCAGATGGTATGCACCATTTATGTAGACAATCGCATGGACCAGAAGATGCCTGTTCCTCTTTTGCATGTGTTCCACAGGTTCTCAAACTCAGTCCTCAGGACCCCAAACAGTGCTTTTCCAGGTCTCACAGAATTACAATTGTTTTTCAAATAAAAAGATTGTACTTCACTATATTTGGCAATCTTTTTCTCTTTTATATACATCTGAAATATATGCCTGGTGGCAATTAATGTGGAAAAAGAAAGAAGAACCACATATAAAGGAACTTTCATTCAAAAGATTCAGCAGGAGGGAATTACACTTTACACTGGCCTAGGAGGAAGCGCTGTTGCATGGGTGTGCATAAATTAGCCTTTGTGATGGCATATGCAGCTTGAGCTCCCACTGCATGCAAAGATGTTAGCAATTTCTAAGTAAAGCCAAGGCTGATGTCAGTGGCGGGCTGGGCCAGGGGGCAGGGTGCCATGTGCGCCCTTGGCCGCAGCGCCATGTGGGCCACGGGCAGTCTGTGTCACTGTGACACAGACTGCACCGCGTGTGTAGCACTGACTGGATGGAGTTCAGTCAGTGCTACACAAGTGACAAACACACAGCAGCCAGCTCCGGCAGATGTGTGTTTGTTTTGATCAGCAGCCAATAAGAGTCTGTCAGACTCTCATTAGCTGCTGCTGCGCCCACTGCAGGAGCCGCTCCATCTTCTGGCTCCTGCAGTGGGCAATGGGAGAGGCGTCATAACGTCATATGATGTCTCTCCCATAATGCAGAGCGGCCCGGCCTGAGAAGGACAGACGGAGGAGTGGATGGCGACGGCGGGAGCGGGGATTCAGGTAAGTGTTTTTTTTGTTTTTTTTACTACGTGTGTCTACTGGGGAGGCTGGCACTACAAGGGGGAGACCACTACTGGGGGCACCACAAGGGGTCAACCACTACTGGAGGCACTGCAAGGAGGAGACTACTACTAATGGGGGCAATACAAGGGGTGGACTACTACTAATGGGGGCAATACAAGGGGGGACTACTGGGGGCACTACAAAGGGGGAACCACTACTGGGGGCTCTACAAGAGGGATGGACTACAAAGGGGGTACCACTACTGGGGGCACAACAAGAGGGAGGGACTACTGCTGGGGGCACCACAAGAGGGAGACCACTACTGGGGGTACTACAAGGGGGAGATAACTACTGGGGTCACAACAGGGGGGGCACTACAAGGGGGGACCACTACTGGGGATTATAACTGGGGGCATTCAAGGGGGGGACTACAACTGGGGGGACTACTACTGGGGGCTCTACAAGGGGGGGACTACTACTACAATGGGGGACTACTACTGGGGCAATACAAAGGGGGACTACTACTACTATGGGCACTATAAGGGGAGGGGACAACTACTAGGGGCACTGCTTAAGGGGAGGGGACTACTACCAGGGGCACTACATAGGGGGCAGGGGACTACCACTGGGGGCACTACATCGAGGGACCACTGCTGGGGTCTCTATAAAAAGGGCAATACTGGGGGTACTGCATAGGGGTAAACTACAACTGGGGCCACTATTTAAGGGGCACTGCATAAAGGTTACCACTATTGGGGGCGCTGCATGGTGTGTGGACTGCTACTGGGGGCACTATATAAGGAGCACTGCATAGGGGTTACCACTACTGGGGACACTATATAAGGGGCTTACTACTGGGGGCACAAGGGGCACTGCACAGGGGGGACCCTACTGGGGGCACTGTATAAGGGTCACTGCATAGGAGGGATCACTACTGGAGGCCTTTATAAGGGGGTACTCTCCTGGGGCACAGGGGGGCACTGCATATGGGAACCACAATGGGGTTGTCCCTAATCTTTATTTTTACTTTACATTAATCCCATATGGACCTGCCTCCTCCCTGGAACACTTGATGGGGGGGGCGCCGTAGCACGCACATTCTTCAGGCACCCTGGCTACATGCTACTCCTCTGCCAGGGCTGCCTGCATGCATTTGCCCCCCAGGCTAAAAGTTGCCAGCCAGCCCCTGGCTGCTGTAATTCTGTGTCAGGGACTGATCTTACTCGAATTTACTGATGGTTTTGATATTTTGCTAAGTATTATGGATGTGTGTAAGGGGATGTGGGAGTCCTTATGTTAGGCTGAAATGGCATTGCAATTGCAATCATTGGCATATTTTCACAGTGGATCTGCATGCAATTACAGAGCTGCGATCGCAATAGTGATTCTTACTGAATCAGGTCCCAGGTACAAAAAAGCTGCAATTTTTAAATAAATGTAACCACAACACTATTTCACAGCTGGTGTTTACAGGAGGATCTGGCTGTCATTCAGTACTGTAGTTGTCTATCAATTGTACACTTTCTCTGCAACTTATGATCCACATACTATGGGCCTGATTCACTACGGATCGCTGTTGCGATTGCAGCTGCGATTCCACATGGTGGTCTGCTGCAAAAATATGCTAATAAATGCAATCACACAGCCAGCATAGAGATGCCCACTACCACCCACTACTGCTATCTCACATCCATAATACTTGCAGCCCTGTTGTATACATCGGTAACATTGAATAACATCGGCCTCTCATGCACATTTACAGCAGGTCTGACCTTACTCAGAAATTGCTAGCCTTGTCACACACAGTAACTACTCAAGCTGCATATGCCATTTCAGTGTCTAATTTATGCATGCCCATGCAATGGCATTCAAATGGACAGGCATGCCTGCGTTTCTACAACCACTCTCACTTCACCACCCCCAAACACTGACCTGCCATCACTCACTCTGTGATGGCTTTCTTTATGCATGAGTGATCACAGAGCAATCATAATGCTAACTCATGCATGGGCACTGCGATGCATATGCATGCACAGTGCACACCATCGACTGATCTGCATATGCTGTTGCAGTTGTGATCCGTGATGAACCAGGCCCTATTCCTACTAATTTGCACTGGCAGACTCAACAGTTTAATACAGAGAATACAGAGAACCGTCCTTCTTTAGCTTTTCTCTGTAGTTTCACCATACTATCCAGAAAATTCATACTGTCCATCTCCACATATAGTTTACATCACATGACTTTTGCTTTTTACCATATGTTGCATGTTGAAACATACAGTAATAAGTTCCTAAGTATACTTAGAGCAGAGGCAGAGAAGGGTAATCAAATCAACCTTCTAATCATTGCTATAAATGCACTGAAATTATTATCTGGGGTTGCAAGGTCCTGAGTGCATACAATATATACAAATTAATACTGTCATACTTTCATGCAAATAAAAATACTTTAGGGCCATATCCAATTGGGTGTGAGGTTTAGTGAGGTATAAACCTCTTCCCCCACATGCCCAATTACCACGTGTATTGCCTCCCCTCCATCTTGTCACTGAGGAGGGAGTTTCTGGGAATCATGGGGCTTCTGGGAGGCTTCAGGGATGATGGGACATTCAAGGGCTGCTGGGAGATGTATTTTCCCAGCAACCATTATGTGGGGTTATAGACTCAAACGGGGTTACACACACCAGGGGTCACTCATTCACACACACTCATGCACACGCATTCATTCATACACACTTATATTAAGGCTTAATAAGAAACAGCAGTATGAGGGGCATGGTGTTTGAAATACTAAAAAACAAGTTATTGGGCGTACTAAGTTAACATTTGACATGTCCATGTAGAACCGTCGCTCGGTGTTTCAGGCAAAATTTAGAGTGATCTAAATTTCAAAATGTCACTGTTTGACAAAACTGTCAGTTTTGAAGTATTTTGAGATATTTTTGGGAAGGCATAACAAAGAATAGAGGACAAATTAAGACTAAGGGGTAAATTTACTAAAGGCTGATTTTGCTTTTTTGGTCATTTTGCCATTGGTTTTGCACGTTTATGAGCTGCAGATTTACTTATGGTTGGTTTGCAAACTGACCAAAAACTGATCCAAAAATTATGGTAAACCCACCAAAACAATAGACCGGCATCTGGCAGGTGAGTTTGGGTGAAGCACTGCACAGATCACTATAATCTGTGCAGGCTGTGTTTGCTTGAAAAGTAGAACAAATGGTTAATATAGACAAAAGCATGGTGTGTGTCCAAATACATAAGCAGTGCCAGGCCTTTGAGCCTGAGGTGGTATTGGAAAATAAGATGGGAAATTACATGTTATTCCTACTATTTTCCAATAATCAGCACCAGACTTAACCAGTTGGGGGGTTGACACTATGGCAGGGGTACACACAGCATGGGGTTTCCATGCTATAAAAGCAACCACCCAAACTGGTCAGCCCAGGGCTGGAATATCAAGAAAAGTGGGGCCCCCTTAAAAATTGGGTACGTCTTCCTTGCACCACTGGTAGAGGTTGGTTCAGTAGTAATTGTTATTAAATAATTAAATAATATTGGTTTTACAGGTGGCATATAATTCCGAGAAAGTTTAACCACAAATGCCAGCATGCCTGGACATTAAGGGTCCACTGGCAACTGTAGTCCACCTATTAAAATGATAGTATACTGACACCCTATGTTGTTTTATTTTGATAAATAAAAACTCCCCAAAACCTTCATTCATTCATTCTCCAATTTATAACTTACAAATGGCTGGGATCACGTCCTTTCCAGTTCATGTAGCATCCACAGTGTTGAAAAAAAAATTATGAACTGGCTCTGCAGAGAGCACCCAGCAAAAGTGGCAGGCTTAATCTTGGACACTCTCCATATAAATTCATATAGATATGCTGATTGGATGAGAGCACAAGCTCCCACATTCTTAACCTTTTTGTTTACCTGTCTGTAACCCCCCTTCAGTGTGCAGTGTGGTACATAGTTGCATTTGGAGTGGTATACTTCCTATTGCCTCAGGCTAGCTCTCCAGGGTGTGGGCAATACCTGAGAAGGGGGTCCCTGACCATGCAGGCTTTATAACAGTCACACATATAGATACAGGTATAGATAGACACATGCAGCAACAGTTCTTTTGAATAACCAATTTATTTCTCTCCTCCTGCACATGACTTTACAGGACAAGAATATGGTTACAGCAGCTTCTCCTCTCCCTCCAGCTCATATACTTGGCATGTCAGATGGTATATGACAATCTTATGGATATGGCTACATTACATCACACTCTTCTTCACCAGCACAGTCTTTAAGCACAGTCACAATGAATGCTTTGCATTTTACCCACACAGGTCTACCTGGCCCTTGGTTGGCTGGTGCCTGTAGTTCTCCACTTCACACATGCAGGTCCACCCAGCCCTTGGCTGGCTGGTGCCTGTAGTTCTCCACTTCATACGTGCAGGTCCACCTAGCCCTTTGCTGGCAGTGCCTGTAGTTCTCCACTTCATACATGCAGGTCCACCTGGCCCTATGCTGGCTGGTGCCTGTAGTTCCACAGCTTCACACACATCTCACATAACTTCTTTTGCACTCTGCCTCTCCTTTGTCTCTTCTAAGACAATATACAGAGTGTCTCATACACAGTCTTCCTCTCTCTGCTCCCCTTCTCTTTCACATGGGACAGCAATATACAGACTTTTCTATTGCAGCTATCAGACTCTCAGCTGCCACCCATCCTTATCCTACAGGAATGGCTCCTATAGCCACACTGCTACCACAGTGACCCCCCCTTTAATGGCTGCTGTGGGGCTTTTATGCATAAGGGACTCCTCTGGTACCTTAACAGTAAAAGCTTCTGGGAAATTCCTCTTCCCCATCTCTTCAACACATATACTTGTGTCTTTTACCCCTCTCATGGGTGCTGAACACTTCACTGAGTGGCTCACACTGCAACTTTCCAGCTCTTTCTCTGTGGACTCTCACAGACTTTATCTCAGTGGTCTCACTCCAGACCTATTTCTCCTTTGGCGTTAGAAGGGCATCGTGGCAGTCACCACAGCCCTGCCAATCTCCCCCTGCCAGGGGAGCACGAGGGCTACATTTCTGCTTCCAGCTATGAAGCTTCCCAAAGATGTCTCCTCTCTCCCAAATTCTTCTTCTCAACTCCCTTTGTTCTCTCCCCCTCCTCCCTCTGCTCTGCCAGCTACACACCCAGTCTTCCCACCCCTGCGTGTCTATCTCTCCAGCCCCTCCTTTACCTGAAAACTGATCCGGGTCTCAGGCATGTAATATCTACAACAGGAAGCAAGCTCTAACACTGAGAGGGGTGTATTTACAAATACCATTCCTTAGAGGGTGTTACATGTCCTTATTGCTTAACATCCATATCCTATCTTCACTGTCCCATAACCCTGCTATACCCTATCTTCACTGTCCAGCATCCCTTCATAACCTGTCTTCATTGATCAACCCCTCTATATATGGTTATATCTTTAACATAGACCATATAATTTATAGTGAGGGTCCCAGGCACATATGGGGAAGAAAGAATGTTGTTTAGGGGGAGGAAAGAGTGTAAAGAACCACAGACCTTATGTAGAGTGTGATGGTTTTTGGATATTAATCAACATGTTTGTGGGAGCTGAATGTGTGGGTACTGAGTGGAATGGGTGTGGCACTTTTCAGAAGATTGTTAGTTGAATAGACTGTAAGGGTTAAATTTACTAAGAATCAAGTTTGGTCAAGTATTTGTTTTTTTAATCTCAATTTGCATCGCCTAAACTCGGGCTTGTTTTATTTTTTGGCTCTGCAAATTTACTAAGAAGCGAGTTTAGGTGAAGCAAATCGAGATTTCTTGTGTCAGTTTTGCTTTAACTTGGGGGAGATATCTCTATTCTATTTGAAATGTGGTTTTTGGCGGGGTTTTTTTCTGATTTTGGTCAGTTGCGTCTAATTAAGTGTAATTACTCGCCCGAGAACACCAGATACCTTTTAAACCCACCTTTCATATTAGTTTTGATTGGTGGAAGTGGTCACATGTTTTGGAATGTTCAGACAGAATATAAATATGCCCTGTGACATCCGGACCTTGTGGGTTTGTGGCAGGAGTTAGAGTGAGGTGAGGAGTTGGTGGTATAGTGTTATTGGAGTTGTTATTTGCGATTGTTGATTTGTGAGTGAATTTTGTCTTGTGTCTGTTTGTGGTCTAGTTAATTTTTTTGTAAGTGTCTATATTTTGTCTATTGTTGTTTTTATTTCTTCCTTTCAGTGGTCATCTCTGTGTGTGTGTGTCTGTGATATATAGGTAGTGGTGGTGGTTTTGTTTTGTGTTCATTTGTCTTTTAAATTTTAAGTGTTATTTGTGTCTTTGTGGCGAAGGAGATGACTACCCAGCGGGAGAGCCAGGGAGAGATAGAGGGGCTTGAGGTGTCGGCTACCCAGCCTGATGTTACTTCCAGTGAGGAGAGTGAGGTTGAGGCATGGCGCAGGGGAAAGACAAAATCCGTCAGAAACATCAAATTTAAATTTGACCAGAATTTGGCACTTGTGACTGAGGTTCTTAAGCACCAGCACTTGTTGTTTGGTAGACTGGCTGTCCGCACCTCTGCACGCCATAAAGCTACTATTTGGGCTGGAGTGGTGAATGCTGTCAACGTAGTGGGGCCCACTAAACGTGATGCCAACCACTGCAAAAAGCGTTTTTCTGATATTAAGTGCAATGTTAAGAGCAAAATGGTGGATGAGCTGAGGTATACCAGTGGTACTGGCAGAGGATCCCCATATCATGCAATTTATTTAGACTATGAGGAACCCGTCAAGCAGATCATCCTTCATGAGGTTGTCCGTAAAACTTATAATCATGACACCGATGCCCCTAAGCAGACCTGTGAGAATTTTTTTGGTAATAGTTAATTTCAACATGTAAAAAGTGTATTGTTTTCACTTAATGGTCCAGTGTCATTCTTTTTTTTTTTAGTTTTTTTAAAATGATTTTACTATTTTGAGTGTGGTAACCAACAGCAACCATTATTGCAGAAAGTATTTGGACCCTACAATCACATACATTGTGTTAGGTGTTTTCACCCAGTTTTCAGTGTATTTTGTAGTTGTTAGGTTCAGACATGTTTGTCATTTCATCCTGGATTTGTTATTGGTACATGTTTTCAAATACCAAGCACTAAATAAGTCAACCACTTATGCTTTTTTTAGATAATGGCGTTAACAACATTTTTTTTTTATTAAATGGTCCAAAGTACAATTAATTAAAGCAAACATCAGTTTCACAAAACCTGGAAATGTAAAGGAAATACCACTGCAACACACATAATGCAACTTGATTAATTTATTTAAAGCCCTATGTCATTAATGAGGAATAACTCATTTTTGTTTTATGGTATCTTGTTAGCACATAGAAATGGCATGCATTTTGGTTTATAAAAAATTATTTAAAAAAAAAAAATTCAACAAATAGCCAAAAAAAAGAGTAAAAAAACACTCCCCCAAAGGGAGCAGCAACCACCCCAGCAACAGCAGAAGCAACAAGAGCAGCAGCTCCAAAGAACACATCAGCATGAAGAGGCCAAGAAGGCTGGTGAGTTATGGAGCTGTAGTTGTCTGTAGACCCACAGTAATGTAAATGAGACAATGACAATGTTAATGTTGTTCTGTAGGACTATCAAATCTGCCCCCAAAAAGAGGCATCTGACCCCCCAGTTTTTGCAGCACCAATCACCAACACCATTTCTGGAGGCCCCTCTTCACCTCTTCTGCATGGTAAGTTGTTGTGAATCTGTTTTGGAAAAATATATGCATAATTGTTAGTACGTTTTTTTGTCTATTTATTCTAATACTGTTTGATGGTTGACATTGTTAGCTTAAGGTCACAGTAATTTTAGAGGTTTACTAACATGTTTTTGCTTTTAGAAGTTTGGGCAAATTAACACTAGTTTTAAGGGTCTTCTTTTTTTACTTTTAATTCGGCCCATGGAAACAAACCGGCAAGTTTTGTTGTGCCTTTCATTTGCAGTATTGTGTTGGTTTGTCAACTTAGGCCCTCATTCAGAGCCACTCGCAAACAGCAGTACGATCGTTGCGTTCCGATGTTGACTAACCACGCATGCGTCGGTGTTACACTGCGCATGTGCGTACGGCAGATTGCGAGCTTTTTATCTGTCGTTCCTAAAATAGCATACAGGAAGTGACATGTCAAATGTGATTGACAGAACAGGGCGTTTTTGGGTGTTGACGGGGGTGGAGATGGAAAAACGCAGGCATGGTGAGGCGTTTTTGGGGCGTACATACATTAGCAGATGCGAGCGTAAAATGTGTTCGGACCGTCACATACGTCACTGGAACATCCTCTTTCCCTTCAAAATGCTCGCACAGTTTAGGGTCTGGATTACTCTACCACATTGGCGATGGCCTTCTCCTCCGTCCCGGGACTCCACGATGTTGCAGCGATTAATCGCGGGCGGTCACAAAAGCAATTAGTGTTGTATTGAAAACCGGCTTGGTATGTGTTTGGAAAGCAGTTTATTGGGATAGCACAAAACCGTACGCAGGTGGAAATCATACCTGCTAATGTCAGGATTACACAATCAATTGGCGTACATTTTTTGGGGTTTTTTTTGGCCTCAATTTGTTGTTTATGGCCTATTGTGACAATAATGTCATCATGTTTTAATTAGCTCTGCCTTTTTTTTTTAAATGTGCAATTTGCATCGTTATGTGTTTTTTTAAACGTTCCTTCAAGAGGCCTTTTTTTTATACAAATGAAATGGTTTTTGGTGTCCTTTTTTGCCTTTAGGGCCAGGATTAAATGTAACCCATTTGTCCAATAATGTCACAATACAATGTCCGATTTTTGTCATAAATTTATTGTTTAAACACAAACCAATTGGCATAATATTTTTTTTTAGTTTTTCTGCCAAAGATACTTTTTATCCAAAAAAAAAAACAATAACTGATAACATAAACGTACAAAAATAACTTAAAAACATTTCACAAGAAAGGAGAGGGAAGTTTTGACCAGAAAGGAATATGAGCCAAGCACAGAAGGAGTGTGGGAAAAGTCGCCATTGCTGTCACCGTTTTTTCGCCCGTTTGGATGGGGGAGGGTGGGCGCCAGACCGGGTCCGGGATGCCATCGGGCTGGCCTGTCCAGAGGCAGATGTTGTGGCCTCTGGACTAGGCACAGGGCTAGGCACATTTGGAGGATTGGCTGATGTTGTGCCAGAGGTGGAGGATCCTGATGTTCCGGCAGGAAGGGAGGTCGGCTCCACCATGTGCTGGCGAACGAGCTGCTCCAGGGCATTGGCGATGCGGATGTTGGCCCTGGTATTTTCCGCCTGGGCCTGACCAATGGTCACGTTGGCCGCAGCATTTTGCTCCAGGGCCTCAGCCACCCGTAGCAGACTGGCGTCCATCCTCTGCAGAATCTCCATATGGAAATCCGATTTGAAATTGAGTTCTGTGAGGAGGCCCACTGCCTGCGAGGGGGCACGCCCTGGACTGGCTTCTGCAGGGTCCTCAGCCGGATGTACTGGTTCCTCCCCTGCAGAGCCAGCAGAAATTCTGCGGCCAAGGCTTCCCTCTGGAGCAGACTCATCCGCCTGTGTCTCTGTTTGAAAAATGAGAAAAGAGTCACATTAGAATCTACATATTGGCACAATAGCATTTCAGAGTTGGTGACATCACAATACTTACCTGGGCCAACATGAGGAGCCGCAAAGTCTGGCATGTCCGTATCCATGTTGGACACGCCAAACACCTCCACAGGCTGCACACACCCCTGTGCCAGCTCTTCTAAATCGGTCAACTCCAATGACACAGGGGTGGGACCCCCACCTGTCCCCCTTGCATGCCTAGCCCTGTCCGCGAGTTTTTGCTTTAGGCGATATTTGAAGTCGCCCCATCTGTGGGGAAAAATGGAAGCCATTATCCTTTTGTTTAAAATGGGGTTTGTTTTTAGGGGGGGCAAGGGTTTACTTACCGCCGTTTGACATCCCGGGCTAGACGGACATAATCACCCACCCTATTGACAGCAACGGCTACCTCTTCCCACATTCTCCACTTCTGGCTTACACTCATATTCCTGTCTGCCTGTGGCAGGATGTCCACACACTTCTGGATCAAAACCTCCATCTCCTTTCTTGTGAAATGTGGCTGCCTTTTTTTTTTGGCCGCTTTGGCCGGAATACTGGGCCCAGCAGCCTCTTCCATGTCATCCTCCTCACCTATTTGTGTAAAATTACAGAATTCACAAAATCACAACTTGCCTCATCTTATGGTTCAAATTAATCGTTGATATAAAATGCATGAAAGACTTACCGCCTGACTCTTGGGCATTTTTTCCCTGGTCTGTCGCCATGTCTGCGGTAAAAACAAGAAATACACCAGAATTTGAATGTGTTTTCGTGACGTATTTATACATGCGTCCTTATTTTGCGGCCGCATCATTGATTGTGCGGCCGCTATGATCCCTCCTTAATTTGTGCAGGAAACGAAACACTATTTATGGCTTGGTGTGTCTCAAGTCGAGGTGGCGTTTTTGGATTGTTGGAGGTTATCTTGGCTGGAGTGTATTGATTGTGTAGAAAGGAGTTGGAGGTTGTTGAATCGTTTGTTGGTTAGATTTGCGTTTTTTTTCCCGTTATCTTGGTTGGTTTATATTTTTGGGACCTCGTTTGTTGATTTGGTAAGTTTTGTGAAGTCTAACTTTTGTTCAATTGTTGTTTCATTGTGTTTCGTATATTTTGTAATTTTTGGATACCTAATTTATTCTATTTTAGATTTTGGTTTTTTTCGACCCCAAAGACCTTTTGATTTTGCATCTTAGATATTTGCTCTTGGTAAGTCCATTTTTTATCTTGTATAAGCGAACTAATTAGCGCATTTTTAGTAGTTACTCTTGTGACTTGTATTAGCGAACTAATTAGCGCATTTTTAGTAGTTACTCTTGTGACTTGTATTAGCGAACTAATTAGCGCATTTTTAGTAATTACTCTTGTGACTTGTATTAGCGAACTAATTAGCGCATTTTTAGTAGTTACTCTTGTGACTTGTATTAGCGAACTAATTAGCGCATTTTTAGTAGTTACTCTTGTGACTTGTATTAGCGAACTAATTAGCACATTTTAAACAGCTTAATAATCATTCTAACTTTTTGATGGTTTAGCTTTCGCATTTTTAAGCCAACATTTCGACCCGTTTTGATGTACTGTGTTAAATGTCGCTTTGCGGTTTTGCTAAATGGGTGTTTGGCATATTTGAACTTTGGTCTAGCACAAAATGTATCCACAAAAATGCACAGAGTGAAATGTGTCAAGTAATTTTGTTGTTTATTTTCAGTTTGGACGTATCATGACAATACCCCGGCATGTAAGCAGCAATGGATGCTATCATCAAGCTAAGTTGTTTTAATATAGTTTTGGGGTGGGTCAAAAGCCTTACTTTAAAATTTTGGATTTTCAGGTTGATCTGGGGAGGATTGTTCTGGCCATGCTCCCGGAAGCCGACCAACCTCAATCTCATCCCAGGCGTAGGCATCGTAGGCATGCAAGGCCCCAGATATTTCGAACACGTGTCACCCTTTTTGGAATGCCCGATGATGAGGTTTTAAGACGCTACCGTCTACCTCCCAAAATCATCATAGACACTCTCTCATTAAAAGAAAGTGATCTTGAGCGGCAAATTGACAGTCCAACAGCAATACCACCACTGACGCAATTTATGGCGGTGTTACATTTCTGTGCCTCAGGATCGTTTCAAACAACGGTTGGAATAGTGGCAAGCATCTCCCAATCCTCCTTTTCCCGGATCCTGAGGGCAGTGATGGAGGCACTTTTCAAGCACCTCCATCATTTTATTCAAATGCCTTTGGATATGGGTGTCCTTAGTGTGGCCAAGGCCAATTTTTACCAAATAGCTGGCTTCCCACACATCATAGGGGTTGTGGATGGTACTCACATACCACTTCAGCCTCCAGCATGGCTGGAGGCAATATTTAGAAACAGGAAACACTATCACTCCCTGAATGTAATGGTGGTATGTGATGCCTCCCTCCAGATCCTGTCCCTGAATGCTAAGTTACCAGGAAGTGCACATGACTCCTTCGTCATCCGGCAATCAGGGATATGGCAGAAATTAACCAACCTACAAGCTGGTGATGCGTGGCTTCTGGGTAAGTGGAGACCTTTAGTACATAACAATGTTAAGCTTGATACACAGTGTTCCTGATGTTGTCTCTTATTTTTCACAGGAGACAGTGGATACCCTTGCATGTCCTGGCTGCTCACTCCTTATTTGGCTCCCACACCAGGCCCACAAAGTGAGTATAATTCCGCACTTACAGCCACCAGGCAAGTGGTGGAGCGCTGTATCGGCCTTTTAAAAGGCCGATTCAGATGCCTCCACCGCTCTGGTGGCGAGCTCATGTATTTGCCGGATATGGTGTCGAAAATTGTGGTCCTGTGTGGGATATTTCACAACATCGCCATAAGGAGTGGTGTCCCAATGCAGCCAGAGGATGCCTTACCTGAGGATGGCCCCCCCGAGGTTGGTCGGAGGTCAGTATGTGGGGGGGCCATACGCGATGATGTGGTGGCCAGATTTTTTAGGTAAGTTTGACCCAAACTACAGTGTTTATACCTAATGTGTTTGTGTTTTTTTGCGAACATCTAATTTATTTTTATTTTTGCACCATCTTCTGTTTGTTCACATAATCTTTGCCACTCCAACGCTCACTACTTCCTGCTACCCTTACCAAACCTGGAACTGGTGATTTTGGCCATATATTCTGGAACCCATATCGCAACGCCATGTTTGTGGAATCATGTTGGCATGGTCCTTCGTCAACCAGTTCTTGATTGTTTTTTTAAATTAAATATTTTATTTGTATGTGTTGGATTTGAGATTATCAGTGTTTTTTGGTTTTGGGACTGACCACTTTGATTTCTCATTTAAGTTGTGAATAAATGTTTGGAGAGTGAAATGGTCTTCCTTTTTTTGGACGTTAACAGCAAGTGTAACCAGGTTAACACACCTTACAATTGACTAAGGGGTAATCCAGTACTGACACCAGTTGATGTAAACTGAAATATGTTTGCAGTTTCCCAACCCACACCAAAAGGAAGCCTGTCCAAACCTTTGGATTTTGAAGATTGGCCTAAGCAGCTTGCACACCAACTAGGAACCTGTAAACTGTCGAAATATCAAATTGACACTACACCCAAAAAGGGAAATGACATTGTTACTGTTATGTGTTTCTTGTGGCTGTTTAACATACAAATACAAAATACAATCTAACTTTTAAAAAATGGAAATCTGTGCAGGAACAGTCTACTTATGTCAGGGAAAACTATTTGTGTTTTCGAAAAAAAGAATGAGCCAGAACGTATATTAGAACTACAAAATTTATTTACAAAACGAATCCAAAAAAAAAAAACTACTGGCGAAGGATGCCAGACAGCCGGTCAAGGGCCACAAGAAGGCCAATTACATGTTGCCACATCTGGCCAACACAATCCTCCACCTCTTGACGACGCCTCTGTTCCTCTGTGGGTGAGAAAAGTGTGTGGATTAATAAAACAATAGGGAATCCACATTAAAAAAACAAAAACACAACGAAATCACTCCTAAACCGAAAAAAAAAAAAAAAAAAAAAAGGGGGTGCTGGCAAAAATACAAGGCCTATGTACAAATTCACACAGGTGTGATATGTGTATGTTGAAATCAGCAGGAAGAGGTAAAGGCAAACTGCTAAATCAACAAAAGTAAACCAAACAAGCACGAATAAAGGCACGACACATGATTACATACAGTTTGTGGTTAAAAAAAATGAGAAAGAAAAACATACCGGGAGCCAAAACGGGAGCTCCGGAAGTCCATCCATGTTCCTCCTCGGAGGAGCCTTCATTCCCCAAAGAATGGGGAGGGGTAATGATGGACTCCGGGGAGGGGGTAATTGGAAGAGGGGTGGGTGGAGGAGAGGGGGAAGTGGGACGGAGGGGAAGGAGGCCCAACAGTTCCGGGAGAGGGTCTGGGAAGGCTGGGGAGGAGTGGGGAATAGGGGAAATATTTGGGGTGGAGTGTTGGCTGGGGGTTGGGGATAGTGGCCGGGAACGCCGTCTGGCCGGACGGTGACGGCGTAGTCTTGGCTGTCCTCCTAAAATATGTAATACAAATTGAGATTAGTTTCTGGGCAAATCCGGGGCCCAAATTTAAAAAAAAAAACCAGCAACAAAAAACATGCAAAAAGGAGTAGAATGAAAAAAACAGAAATAGAGGGAAAACATGCACACGCAGATATGAGGACAAATAATTAATAGGACAGACAGGAAAACATGCACACGCAGATATGAGGACAAATAATTAATAGGACAGACAGGAAAACATGCACACGCAGATATGAGGACAAATAATTAATAGGACAGACAGGAAAACATGCACACGCAGATATGAGGACAAATAATTAATAGGACAGACAGGAAAACATGCACACGCAGTTTGCCCCACAAACACAAACATGAAACCCACAATACATAACACTTACTTTCCAGGATCTGCATGCGAAAGCATGCCAGCAAGCGGGGCGTTCGCCGTTGCAGGTCTGACCACCTGCGCTCAAGCTGCCCGATGTTGCGGCGTGAACCCATCGACCGCAGGCGGGACCGTGCCTCCGCATACGCGGAGCGCTTCTGCCGGTTGGTGATGGGTGGAGGCTGGCTGGTGATCCGCCTATCCATCACCTCCGTAAGCACCAGCAGCTCGCGCCTGGTGAATGCGGAGGCTCTCATGATGGCAATGGAGTTTTTCATACAAAACATTTTTGATAAAGTGTGGCCCAAATTTCTGATTGGCTAATGTATTTTGGAAATTAACAGGAGCAATTTTATTGGTTAGTGTATGAGTCATGTGTTCAACAGGGCCAGAAATCTCTGGAGAGTTATGATAGGCTTGATGCAGTGACATGCGTTTGCAAATTTAAATAAAGAAATGAACCCCGGAAAATATGCGGGGATCCACAGCAATAGAACAATTGTTTAATTGTGGTTCACATGTTTTTTGAACAATAAAAGCGAATGTTCCATCCGTACGTATTCTGCGGGTAAACACAAACACGGACAAGAGTAAAGTTTCTTGCATTTTGTTGAAAAAAAAAAAAAATGAGCTAATTGATACATTGATTGGCATGATACGATTGAGGGAGGTAGGCAGAATAAAGGAGCAGGTAATCGACATCTGACAAGGCCACTTCCGGTTTCACTTGTGCGTGCGTTCCCTTCAAGCCATTTCGGGGATGTACGCTCGCTATTTCGCACGCTCGTTAGTTAGAGGAGGGGTCGCCTGAGTTTAGGGTGGAATTTTAGATGCGAACGAAAATACGAGCGAGCCATTGAATTTAAATAATTTTGTACGTACGCCTAACGTACGTGCGCCTGCTTGCGAGTGGGTCTGAATGAGGGCCTTAGTTAGGTATTTAAATGATACCTGTAATTTTGCTTTTTAAAAAGGATAACTTTGTTGTTTTCCTAAAAGTTATCCTGTTCATACATTATATTGACTTTGTATGTTTTGGATTGTAAATTTTGATATGTGTTTGTTTGTCTGTTTGTTTTTTTAGACATCCACATGTATTTTATAATCATACATTACACATTTTTAAAATGTATGGACCTAATTTCTGACTTTATCACAAAAAAAGTTGTTTTTGTTACCTATGTGCCTTCTATTTTTCCAAAAATAGATTTGTATGTTGTGAAACCTATATCATACATTTTTTTTTGGCTTGGGTATGTCATGTTGCACCTGTTGTTGTTTTTTTTTGGGGGGGGGCCATGCTAGTTTTGTCTTATTTACCTAAACAATTTTTCTGTTTTTAAGGAAACCAAACATTCTACATAATTTGGCTTTTAAATGTGTGTAAACCAAGATAATGTGACTCATGTTATTAGGTTTGGAGGACAATACCTACTAAAACTTTATTCTTGCGGTTAAAACTTGAGAAATGTGAAGGTGATTTCCTAAAAACTTACCATAAACTCTCTTCTAGATTCTCCGGAACAACCTGATCTTCCTGCAGACACCTTTTCAACTGAAGACGGACTTTCTGAACCTGAAAACATGGTTACATTAACCATCATACCTCCAACACCAATGATGCCAGCATCAAATTTTCTACCCTCCACTCCCCCAATTTTGTTGGGGACACAACAAGCACAACTAACATCTCAACCTCCACCACCACAGCCAGAAACCACATACTGGCAAGAAATGTATGTTTGTCAATAACAACAAATTGAATTATTGCAACAGCACATTTCCTAAAATCAGACTATAATCAAAATTGGTCATAGGCATATCAAAAACCAGATGGCTCAGAGGGTGGAGCTTACATGAATGGCCAACTCTTTAGAACAAATAAGACAGAGCATTGTGATATTGGAGGCTGCACACATACAACAGTCTGAGTTTTCAAATAGGCAGACTACTAATTTCATGAACATCATGGGAAAAAAAACCTGCCTTTAGGGAGTTTGGTGCTGTTTTGCAAAATTTAGGCACACAAATGTTAGGTCGCTTACCTGAAACAGCAGCAAGCCTGACCTCGAGCAGCACTTCAATGGCACCAACACCAATTAAGACACCACCTAGATGCACACTGCAAACCTGAAGTGACAGCAAACCAAGTCAGGGTGGCAGGGGTCACTCTAACTGATGTATTGAACAAAAACCAGATGTAGAAAATATGGTGAATAGACAAATCAGATTTTATCCTTACATATATTTGTAAAGAATTGCTATGTTTTTTTTAGTATTAATGAAAATTTGTATGTTTTAAGCTACCTCACAACACTAAAAGGGGATTGGCCAGTTGAATGTGTTGTGTGTGTTTCAAGTGTATTTTAATACACTTCTTTGACCATTTTTGATGTAATTATGTGTTTGTTTATTTCACAAATATGTTGTGTAATATTTTTGACAACAAAACCAAGCAGGTTGTTTACTTTGCAAATATGCATTTCAAATGACCAAATAGGTTATGTTGGTTGCTTTTGTCAAACGGAAAAAAAATAAAATAAAATAAAAACAATTTTTCGAATGCCAAAGACCAGACTATTTTTGAATGAGACATCAAAAAATTTGTGTAATGATGTGGTAAATATGTATTAAGCTTTGGTTAAAGATGAGAAAGGTACAGGTTCCATCAAAGGTTGACCAACAAAACATAATAACAAATAATTGCAAAAGCAGCAATGTTGCCCCATTGGTGTGGGCGGAACACACAGACACAACAAATTCAGGGGACCAAAACAGCAGGTTACAAACATATCTAAAAAATAGCTAGCAGAAAACTCTAGGGAACAAACATATTGGTCAAATATGTTAATTCCTAATTAAATAACCCAAAAAAATAAAATAAAAAGGAGGTATTAGAATAAGCCAAAAAAATGGGACATCAAAAAACCATTAAAAACAGTTAAACATAAATTTGGAACACAAAAACATAGGACACATTTAATAAACCAGGTAAGGAATGATAATTACCAGTAAAATGCTCCTCAATCAGATTCTGCCTCACCTGTCTTCCAGTTTCTGTGCTTATGCTGTCACCTGATGTGTCCAAAAAGCCAGCCTGCTGGCTGTCCTCCACATAATCAGCAGTTGAAGGCTGCTGCAAACACATATTATGCAAAAGACAGCAGCAGAGCACAATATCTGACACTTTATTGGGCGCATATAATAAAATTCCACCAGATTTATCTAGACAACAGAATCTAGACTTTAACAAGCCAAATGTACATTCTGTCACACATCTGGTGGACTTATGTGCATCATTATACTTATGCTCAGCTGGCAAATTTGGTAGCAACAGTGGAGTCAGTAACCAAGAGAAACACCATAGCCAGAGTCACCTATTATGCATAAGAGAGAAATTAGATTTAGAACAATGTGTGTAATTGTATGTAACTTAGACAAAACCAAAATTGAAAATAATTACCCAGCAGCCATCCTTCCGGCATTTGACCAGCCTCGAATTTGTCATGGAGGGATGACTGACTGAGGACAAAGGCATCGTGACATGAGCCAGGGTAGCCGACTACAACACTCATGATTTTGAGATTTGCATCACAAACCACTTGGACATTGGTAGAATGGGCATGGTGCCTGTTCAAAAACACACGGGCCCTAGCCCGAGGTGGTCTCAGCTCAATATGTGTGCAGTCTGTTGCACCAAGGACATTTGGCATGCCTGCAATGCAATAAAAAGCAACCTTAACTGCATGCCAGTGTGACTGTTGGCTAGGGTAGTAGATTGAGGCTTGGAGCAGAGGCTGAAATGAGGCCATTACCTGTGTTAAATACCTGGAAAATGTGAACTGGGAATTTCCAATGACCCTACCAGTGACAGACTGGAAGATTCCTGTAGCAAAAAAGTGCAACACTCTCAAAAGCTTATGCATTCCTGAGACAGCACATGAGCGACCTGTCTTAGGGTCTAGGTCAAGTTTGACAAGATCATACAGATGGAATATGTTGGCTCTATTGAGCCTGAACATCTGTATGACCTCGCCATCAGCCAATGCATTCAGGTTCAAACGCCCCCTAAAAAAATGCTGCCTGCACAGCCTCCGTGGTACCTGCACAACCTCTTCAGCCTGCTCAGTTTCTTGCTCCAAATCCCAACCAGCCTGGTGGTAGAGCCTCTGGTATCCCAGCCACACACCTATCACACCAGCATTCACAAAAAAAGCCATTATCACTCACTACAGCACTAACCAAAAAACAGGCTCTTTTTATAGTCTGCCTGTGAGTGTCCTCATTACTGGAAGTGCAAACACATGTTAATTTCTAAAAAACAGGTGCGAGTTTCGTGTCAAGTTGACATTTGGCCAATAATTTTCAGTGGTTTTGCAAGAACCCACAGCTGACAGGCACGTCTGCAGGAATCGGGAAATATTGCCCGAGATAATCAATATCACGGGCGAGTTTCCAAACTCGTTTTTTTGGTAAATTTGCAGACTGTATTTCTGACATGTTAAAAGTACCGATGTTTGCTGAAAGCGAGGTAAGGTGAGATTTACATCTCGGGCAAGAAAACAGGCGAGAGAACCAAACTCACTAAAAAAAAACACCCGAGTTTGCCTTTAGTAAATTTGCAAGATGAAAAACATGCCTAAAAACAGGCGAGATTGCAATCTCGACCAAACTCGATTCTTATTAAATTTACACCTAAGTGTGTATTCCAGTGAGCACTCAAATCTGTGAATTAGAGGCTCCACAATATTGTAAGTGACAGCAATCTCACTCCATGGCAGTGCTAAATCTGCAGTTAAGCACAGGGTGTGATGGCATAACATATCAGTATTGCACAATCAACATGTCCATTAATACATCAGCCTTAGGGCAATATTTAATTATTAGCGAAAAGCGTTTTCAGCGATAAAGTTTCGCGAGTGACCTCATTTTGCCATGTGAAAAGTTTCCACTGTATTCAATTCTGGAGACTTTTCACCAGTGCAAAAACTCAATGCAATAGAAGTTGCGAAAAAAATTAGTCTATGAATAGGTGTCAAAAAAAAGTGCGTAATTTAGGTTTTGGGGTGCAAAACTTTGGAAAACACCCCTGCACCCTTGGGACAGTCCCCCAAAGGTAAACTGTGTCAAAAAAGATTAAAAAATACTTTAGATCACCCCATAAAAGTACATTCATTTTGGTGGTGAAAAAGTACAAAGTTGGGTGACAAATTAAAAAACTAGCAAAATAGACTCCAGGAGGGTCCCCAAGTATGCCCCAGGTGTTTTTAAAATTGCAGGTGGATGCAGAAGGTGGATGTTCTACATTTTTTAAAACTGCATGTTAGCAACTTTAAAATATGCTAGCATCCATTTCTGTGCACCCCAAATTTGCTGGGACTACTTATTTTCTGGCAAAAAAACTCCAAAATGCTGTTCTTCACCACTTGGGCAAAGGCATTAATTAGCAGCTATTGAAAGCATTTAAGTACCCCAAAAACCTTCAGCATGCCTATTCAGGGGTATCTATTGTGTTCCCCAATATAAGTGCATCTTTTGGGGGTTGTCAGGCTGATTTCCACATATCTGACAGCACTTTTTGCCTGTTTGCGTTTCACCGGGTCCCATTTTTGCCGATTTCTAATTGAATACAGGGATAAACGGGAATGCACACGATACTTTTTCGCATGGAAAACCATCAATGTCGGCAAAAAGTCCAGCATGCGAAAAGTAAGAGACTTTTCGTGTCTAATGGAATATGCCCCTTAATGTTCAAATGTAATTTATTTTTTGTGATTGAGTGGCAGAGATTCTTTAGTTTTATGAAATATCAGATCTTGTCTAAGAAGTAGAGGTGAGTGGTTCAGTTTTTCTTAAAACTGAATATGGTATGCAGTCGCGATGCCAAAGGTATAAATTCCGACCGTCGGTATCCCGACAGTCTAATACCAGTGCAGTCAGCTGCAGGGGGAGGGTTAAGGGCTCCCAGGGGGGACCTTGGTTTAGTCAGCCCCCCTGGAAGGCTAGGGTTAGGCTAGGGTAAGGGGGGTTAGGGTTAGGCACCCCCGGGGGGAAGGATAGGGTTAGGAACCCCCCCGGGAGACTTAGGTTTAGACTGCAGGGAAGGGCAGATTAGATTTAGGCACTTAGAGGGGGGTTAGGGTTAGGCAAATTGAATACAGGGATAAGTATGTGGGGATGTGCGCGATACTTTTTTGCATGGAAAACCAGCGATGTTGGCAAAAAGTCCAGCATGTGAAAAGTACGGGACTTTTTCGCATTTAATGGAATATGCCTCATAATGGCCAAATGTAATTTATTTTTTGTTTTTGAGTGGCAGAGATTCTTTAGTTTTATGAAATATCAGATCATGTCTAAGAAGGAGAGGTGAGTGGTTCAGTTTTTCTTAAAACCGAATATGGTATGCAGTCGGGATGCCTACGGTCTAAATGCCAAATGTCAAAGTAAGCTGGGTGCAGACACCCGCAGGGGAGAGGGTTAGATTAGGGACTCCCAGGGGGGACTTAGGGTTAGTCAGCCCCTTGGTAGTGTTAGGATTAGGCAAAGATAAGGGGGTTAGGGTTAGGCACCCCCATGGGGGAAGTTAGGGTTAAGCACCCCCCGGGAGACTTGGGTTTAGGCTGCGGGGAAGGGGGGTTAGGTTTGGCATTTAGAAGGGGGTTAGGGTTAGGCACTTGGGGGGGGGTTAGTGTTGGGTACCTCTAAAGTAGGGAATTAGGTTAGCAGTATTTACCTAATTAGCAGTTGGGATCTTCCCCTCTGCCGGGCTTCCACTGTTGGGATTTGAACCACCAGCCATGTGGCATACACCCAAACTTTTGGGTTCTGAGCGAATTCAAGTCCCGGCTCGAGTTTTCTCGACAAGTTTGGATCTCAGTATAAGGCAAAACTTTATTTTCCTGAAAATGTTGGATCTTGTGTGTTTTGGATTGTATATAAGAGTCCCTCCCTTGTGATAATGTGCTTTTTCAACAAAGGAGAGTGGAGGTTGAGGGTGTGGGATGCAGGTCTGTACAAACGTAATGCCATTATGACACCATTTTGGCAGAAAGAGTTGTAGGTAGATGTATTGCATTGGAAGGGTGGCTGCAGGCATCTTTGTCACTGTATATGTGTGTTTTTCATGAGAAACACACTGCTGCAAACAGGATATTGTGTGTGGTGCTGCAAAATAGGCTTTTGCACTTTTTTTTCACAATGAACTCTATCTACAATGCATTATGTATAAATTGTTTTCCATTTGTGTATAATCGAAGAGACAGATTTTATTTCAAGATTATTTGTCCAAAAAATATTGCGCTTTTTTTTAGCTGAACCCCAAGTAAGACTTATTTTCCTTTAAAAAAATAATTGGATTTTTTCCTGATGTCTAAAAAGAAACCTGCAGTCTCTTCTAATTCAATTTCAATGATATATTTCAAAAAGTGTGTGTTTGATATGCAGTGTACAGTATATTACTGTTCTAACTTTGTAAAATGTTATGCCCATTGGCTCCCTGCAAAAAAATATTGCAAAGAAGTAATTTCCTTTTCCTGGTGTATAAAAATATAGCCAGTCTTTTATAATGAAATGTAAAAATTTGCATAGAGTGTTTTTCAGTGGCAGCTACTGTGTACGGTATTATCCCCATCATTTGCACACTGCACTCCAAAATAATTCTTGTAAAGGAGATATTTTCTGTTCATGGTATGTAAAAAATAGCCAGTCTTTTATAATCAAATTAGCATAGTTTGTTTTTCTGTGGCAGCCACTATATGCAGTGCTATCCCCATCAGCTGCACCTCAAAACAGTTATTGTTAGGGAGATCATTTATGTTCCTCGTGTGTAAAAAAAACTTGCAAATTTCTTATAAACTAATTAAAAAATGTATTGTGTTGTCCTGATCAACTGCACATCAAATATTCATTTTTTTGCATGTGTCAAAGTAAAATCTCCATTCTTTTAATTAGAGGTGTGCGCCGACCCCCGTGTTTTGGTTTTGGTTTTGGATCTGGATCTCCCCTGGTTTTGGATCTAAATCTGGTTAGGGATTTTTTTCCTTGGTGTTTTGTTTTTCGGTTTTGGTTTTGGATCTGTATTTTTTCAAAAAATTATGTAAACAGCTAAAACCACATAATTTGGGCCTGTTTTTGTTCCTACAGTAATATTAACCTTAATAAAAATCATTTTCAGGCTTTTCTAGGCATTTTTAACCACCTCACAGCTCACAATATTGATTTCATTATTTTTCACTAATATAGGCAAGAGGCTGCAGCAAGCTGGCTGGCTAAAGTAAGCCACAGAGCAGCGGCACAAACGCACGGCAGTTTAAAAAATATAGGACATCTCTGAAACATTGCCACACAGCAGTGGCAGACAGGATAGCAGTTTAATAAACTATAATAATGGCAGTCGGCAATGCCCCAAATTGTGCCAAATGTAAAGTAAAGAGGTGCAAGATGGAACTGTCCCTCCCACCCACTCTTATGTGGGATATTAAAAAGGACATGCAGAGTTTAACAGACCAAGCACTTTAGCAACTAGGACGGACACTTTCGTGGCTGAACACCCACAAAACATTTTTTGGAAGGACTACCTTCAATTATTAAGGAGAAGGTTGATGATAAGGGTGTTGGTGGTGGAGATTGCTTGTGCTGGTCCAAGCTGCTGGTAGCTGATACTGGACTGCTTGTTATTAATTTACAAATTATAATTTTGTTAAACAAATTGCATGAGCTTGCTGCAAATGACATAACATGGAGGAGATGCCTAGATGGTTAATGTCCCTTCCTCTGCTAACTTTGGCTTTAGAAATGGAACAGATGCCTTCACAACTGTTGTCAGAATTTAAATTAAAATAATTCCACAACCAAGATGTGGCTTTTCTGCCTTTCATTTTTTGATTAGCAAGAACTCCTGCCACTGGTGGCTGATTTCTGCAAACCGTGTCCTCATCATCAACATCCATATTAGTTTCAGATAGGACACAAATTTCCCCCTCATCCTACTTTTGCACTTCCTCCACACTATCATCCTAATTTTTTATTACTTCACCATCTAATACTAACACAGCCGTCATGGCATCAGTGATCTGCTGGTAAACTGGGTGACAGCTGTTATACTTACTTCCTCCATCAAAGGACTGTTTAATAGTCAATTGTTTTTTAAAAAACTACTAGTAGTAGTCTTCTTGGTCCCTTTCTGGGATGAAGATCCACCCCCAGCAGCAGCAACAGTCCTAGCACTCAAGAATCCTTCTGAGGAATCATGGATAGGAGAGGAGTCAGTCATGCTTATGAAATTGAATGCAGGACTACTTCCAATTATGAATGATGTTGTTGATGATGATGCAGGTATTGGTGGTGGAGGTTTCAGGTGCTTGGATCTAGATAGAAGGGAGAAGCTAGATGACACTGTACTGATTGTTGTTTTGTTTTTGACCCCAAAGTTTTGGAATTTGAAATACCCTTTCCAATTTGATGAATGCGCTGCAAGTGATGTAACAGGGCGGAGGTTCAAAGGTGGTTAAGGTACTTACCTCTACTCACTGTTACTTGCCAATGGTTACAAATGGCTTGGCAATGGTTGTCCGGATTTGGGTGGAAATAATTCCACACATGAGAAGTGGGTTTTTTGGTCCTTTGCCCAGGCATGCCAACAATGGGATTTTTCCCACCATGGGCAACAACTGTTGCCTGTATTACAGTTTTTACACAAACATCCTTCCAATCAACATCCTCATCATCATCAACATCCTTCTCATCCTTGTTATCGCAAACTAAATAAATATCCTCCTCATCCTCCTCGTGCAATTCCACAGAAGCATCCTCAGTTTCTACATCAGAAGGCACACAGATGGTGTGAAGGAGGATCCTCTTCAAGTACAGTATTACTAGAAACATCAGGCAACAGTGGACACACTTGGACTCTCCTCTGGATTTGTGATTTTTCAGAGCACACATTTGGTTCCGGTGTCTTGCTCGTCTTAACAATTTTTATTTTTTTTGTACCTCTCCTACATGCAGAGGAGCTTAGATCATCACTAGAACCACCAGTCACAAATAATAAAGGAAAAAGACCTTATCTTTTCCTTGCCACTAAGTGTAGTAAATGGCATGTTTCCAATTTTTTGTTTCTCTAAAGCTGACTTAGCTTTACATTTTTTTTGCTTTAACAAGGTAAAAGCTGATTTTTTCAGCATGACTTAAGCCCTGGTACATCAGCCTTCATAGATGACGTTGATGGCCTTGCATCATCATCATGACTTCTGCCAGCAGCTACAAGACTGGTATGTGGATACTGCTCTCCAGTCATGTGACTGTCCTCCATACTCAGTACGCACATAACCGCACAAAAAAAATAGTTGTTTTTATTTTTTGGGCAGCAGCCCTTGACAGACAGTAGCACAGCACCCCTGTGCAGCTATACTGATGAAAGTGACAGCCAGGTGTGGCTTACACGCACACAAAAAAATTGTTGTTTTTATTTTTTGGGCAGCAGCCCTTGGCAGATAGCAGCACAGCACCACTGTGCAGCTATGCTGATGACAGTCAGGTGTGGCTAACACGCACACAAAAGGTAGATTTTTTATTTTTGGCCAAGAAGCCCTTGACAGACAGCAGCACAGCACCCTGTGCAGCTACAGTGATGACAGTGATAGCCAGGTGTAGCTAACATGCACACAATTTTTTTGGGGGGCCAGCAGCCCCTTCACAAACAGCAGCACAGCACCCTGCACACCTACGCCAATGACAGGTGTGGCTAGTATGCCACACAAAAAAAATAGTTTATTTTATTTTTTTAACACTGGGGTGAACCCTTGAAAAGAGGCAGCAACCCCATAACACACAGCAGCACAGCACCCCTGCACTGATGACAAGTGTGGCTAACACTATTTTTTTTCACACTGTGGGTTGGTGAAGAGCACCCATGAAGGACAGAGCTCCCCCTGGACAACACAGCACTACAGCCAGCCAGCCCCTATGGACAGGACAACAGCCAGCCCCTATGGACAGGACAACAACAACCAGCCAGCCCCTATGGACAGGACAATGACTGCCAGCCAGCCCCTATGGACATGACAACAGCCAGACCCTCTATAGACAACATCCAGCCCTTACGGACAACAGTAGCCAGCCTCTATGCACAGCGTCAGTGTGCAATTAACAATAACAACTCCCTCTTCACTCTCCACAGCCAGAATGAAAAATGATGGCGTATCGCAGGACCTTTATAGAATCCAAAACCCATGAGAATTCAACAGCAGGATTATGATGTTTTGCCTCGTTTTCAGATCCGAGTCAGGAGAGAAAACCTGAGCCAACTCGGATCTGCCTCGGATCCCTATAGTTCGGGTGGGTTTGGTTCTCAGGGAACCGAACCCACTCATCTCTACTTTTAATCAAACTCTGAGTGTTAAAGGTAACAGGCTCTCTTTTCCTTATCTCATTGTATGTTCACTTGGTGTGGTGGAAGTTAAATTTATTAACAGTAACTTTTCCTCCTGTTCTGGTATAGAAAATAAAACCAATTATGGATCTGTCGATAGAAGAGGAGTAACCCAGTACTAATGCTGCTAGTCATATTACTTCTTCAACATCTACTAAAGGTAGGTCAAGAAAAAAAAGTGTACGGGACACCTCAAATGAAGGAAAAAATGACTGCCAAAAAATTTTAATTGCCAATATGCCGTTCACCAGAAGCAGTGTCAAAAAAGGCTCAGACCATGGCTCAGTACTGTAACTACAAATTTTGCTCCCCATGCCAAAGAAGTTTCAGATGCCCCCCCAAATAAAAACAAACACACCCAAGGATGATGTTTATGCTGTGTTTTTTCATGATACAGTAATGTGCCTTACACATTATGACACACTAAGTAATGCCACTTATAACACATTCTCATGGGAATGCCTCCGTCTGGGCAGCCACCCACCCGGCCCACCCACCAAAGGGGGAGTACTGTTACTCAACATCAACAGCACGCCCCCTTTGGTGAGAGACCCGGAGTGACGGATTGCCCGTCGCTATCCAGGTCTCACGCATGAGCGCGATGGAGCCGGCTCCTTCGTGCACATGTGCTCTGGACCACCATTGACCCGGTTGGAAGCGCTCAGCGCTCGCGACCGGGTCTGAATCAGGCCCAAAGTTAGTTCCCCTTATACAGTGCTCCCTGTAGTTGTGCCCTATATGCAATGTCTCCTGTACTAGTGCCCCTTATGCAAAACCCCCTGTAGTGGTGCCCGTTAGGCAGGGACCCCCCTACTTGTGCCCCTTATGCAATGCCCCCTGTAGTAGTGCCCATTAAAGTTGTGCCCCCTATAGTTGTGCCCATATGCAGTGCCCACTTGGTTGTGCCACTTAAAGTAGTGCCCTTTAAAGTAGTGCCCCTGTAGTTGTGCCCCTTCAAGTAGTGCCCACTGTAGTTGTGCCCCTTCAAGTAGTGCCCCCTGTAGTTATGCCCATATGCAGTGCTCCCTTAGTTGTGCCCCTTAAAGTAGTGCCCTTTAAAGTAGTACCCCTGTAGTTGTGCCCCTTCAAGTAGTGCCCCTGTAGCTGTGTCTCCTTCAAGTAGTGCCCCCTGTACTTCTGCCCCTTCAAGTAGTGCCCCCTGTAGTTGTACCCCTTCAAGTAGTGCATCATGTTGTTGTGCCATCTCCAGTAGTAATGCCCCCCAAACCTATCCCCCACCTTTACTTACCTGACTCCGGGTGGCTGTCATCCGGCTGTCTCTCCACCTACAGTGCTGACTGGATCTAAATTGATGCAGCAGTCATGGCCGCTCAGGATCCTCATGTCGCCGGTAAAGTCATGCCATCACCTGCGCACTGCATTACTGGGAACACTGGCCTCTGAAGTGATCAGAGGCTTAAGAAGCCTCCAATCACTTCAGAGGCCAGAGCCCACAGTTGCAGTGGCAAAGCTCAGCCCCCGGTGCCCTCAAGCAACTGCAGGGGCTGTGGGGGCAGTAGATATGCCACTGCCATGGCCTTTATTTACAAGTGGTAGTCCTTTTTAATGCACTATAATGCCTTTTGTGAAAGCCAGAGCCAAACAGAGTCAGGCTACTTTTATAACCTCACATGCAATACCTTCTCACTCTGAGACTTAGGGGCATATCCAATTGGGTGCGAGGTTTAGGAAGGTTAAAACCTTGTGCCCCTCATGCCCAATTTAGAAATACCATGGGTATGCACGCTCCCGATACCCATGATATTCAATTTCAAAAATACTGGTTGTGGGGTTTTCAGCTGTGAAAACCTCGCACTGCATATTTAAAAAAAGAAATAAAAAATCACTCACCTGGCTGGGGCTCTCCAGACATCTCATTGGCTCCCAGTGGCCTCCCCTCTCTCTTCTTACTGGAGAGTGGGCTGCTGGGTGTCCCAGGGGCTGGTGGGAAGAGCAAGTGCTGCTGGGAGATGTAGTTCTCCCAGCGCCCATTCCGGGAGGCCACACTAGCACTGTGGGGGCACATTGACAGTGGGACACACACACTCATACACACTTACATACACCACACACACTGACATACCACTGCTGCAGAAGAGCCGGCTCCCGACGCAGGATGAAGAAGACAGCACTGCAGAAGGTAAGTAATTAAGGACTAATTAAGCTAATTGGATACTTCCAATTGCTTAATTAGTCATCATGGAGGGACGCTGCGGGGGTGTCAGAGAAAGTGTTGGTGATGTAACCTAAAATCATCTATTTTAGGCAAAATCATGCTTGCTCAGGAGGTGCGAGGAAAAAACCTCCCTGCACATGTTTTTTTAAAATACACGCACCTAATAGAATAGCAAAAAACCCGCACCTGCAGGAAAAAGCTTGCAGGTGAGGGTTTTTTGCTAATCTCGCAGCCTATTGAATATACCCCTTAATGTATCACATTTACAGTATAACAAGCAAATCAGGGCACAAAGAAGAAAACTGGGGGGTAATGTAATAGCCTGCAAGACTGCCCGATGTTTTAAAGTAACAGTAATTTAAAAGGCAAATCAACCTGGTTTTGCCTTTTAAATGACTACTACTTTAAAACATTGGGCAGTCTCATATGGAACTCATTGATGCCTAAAATCTGCATGTTGTTACATTTACCCCAAAGGCTAAAGAGCAAACTTTGTGTTCACAAATGTCACAGATCACTGATGAAAGTCTAACAGTGTCCTCAAGTGCTATATGTGAGTCTCACATTTCTAACATTGTAGAAAAGGCTCCTTCCACCATTTCTGAACCCTCTGCAAATGTGAAGATGAGTAGCATTACAAGTAATGATGATGACAGAAATTAAAGATGCTGTTGTGGAAGTGTAACAGGATGAGGGGGGTATTTGTTTAACTGATGTTAATGAGGATGTTGATGATGAATGTTTTTGACAAGAAGTTGATAGGCTGTTGTTTGTGTCAAAGTAGACCAGCCAAGAGTGGCAGCTGTTCTTCCCAGTAATAAGAAGAATTACATTGTCATGCCTGGACAGAAGGCCAAAAAATCCACATCTTCCATGTGGAATAATTTTCCCAAATCTTATCACCATTTGTGATTTCAAAGTAAGTAGAGGTGGGGAGATTAACCATCTAGGCACCTCCTCCGTGTTATGTAATTTTTAGTGAGTTCATGCAAATTATTTATGAAAATCTATAAAATCCTGTTAAAAAGTAACAAGCAGTCCAGCAACAGCTACCAGCAGCATGGATAGATTCCAGCACTTGCATTGTCCACTGCCAACACCTTCATCATCAACTACCTTATTATAGATCAGAAGTAGTCCTCCTGAATTCAATTTGCAAAAGCTAACTAACTCCTCCCACATGGCACATAATCCAACAATGTCACCTGCTTCAGTTTTTCCAGCAAATGCTGCTGCCAGGAAAATGTTACTGTCAGGAAAATTTTCCAAGATACCCATTATAAAATAATTTACTGTAATTAATAATTATTGACTTTGACTTGGCTGTCACTCTGCCTTGAATCTCTATCCTAAGGCATGTGATTTGCTGTTTGGGTTCAGTTTTTATTTAAAAAATCTAATTTCTAATTTTATAATAATTTTTTCTATGTAGCTGTTTTTTTTTTAGTTATTAGTACTGTTAGTAAACAATCAACCAATCAATCAATCAATCAACTTATCTGGCATTCTATAGGATTGAATAGTTGTATAATTTATTAGACTGCCAACCTGTCTGGCATTACAGTGTCACTATGTTTCATAGATGTTCTATATTCTTTTAAACTGCCATGTGTTTGTGCCAATGTATTATTACTAATACCCCTTTTACACCGGAGCTAAAACCCGGGTTTTTGAAGGGTTAACCCGGGCAGCTCCCTGGTGTAAAAGGGGAGAGAGTTGGATCGCCGAGTCAAGTGACCCGGCAATCCAATCCAGGTAACTAGCAGGGTTTAACACGGGCATAGCCCGTGAAACCCTGCTGGGAGAACAGGGCACTCTGGGTCACGATGACCTGGAGTACACTGCTAGCCGGCCGATTGGTCCGGCTTCAGTGGCGCTTGGAGATGACATCATCTCCAAGCGACCACTTTCACTCCGCAAAAGCCAGGTCTATGCAGACCCGACTGCAGTGCGAGCGGCGCTGACTCGGGAATATCCTGAGTCGGCGCCGGCAAAATTCCAGGTCTGATCCGGATAGGAACTTTGGTCCTCATTCAGAGCCGCTCGTTAGCGGCAGTACGCTCGTTCCGAGCGATGTTTGCACATCTGCGCATGCATACGCTTTTTAGTACGCATGCGCGAACCAGTCAGTGCGGCCGAAAATCGTTTGTACGCTATATAGCGAGTGCCTGCTATTTTGAGTGACAGAATGAGGCGTATGTGGGTGGTAACAGGGGATGGTGCTTGAAAATGGGGAGTGGAGATCCGAACACAGGCGTGCTTAAAGGTCAAAACGGGCGTTTTATGGGTGTGTATATTTAAAACAGCAGCGTCATTGACCACGTCACTGGGTTATTTTAGAGCCAGAACTGCTCGCAAATTTGTGGTAGCAAACACCAACCACAAGAATAGCGAGCAGTTCATACGCTGGTCGATGTACTCGATTAATCTAATAAATAGCGGACATGACGTAGGATGCGAGCGGCCAGGGGGCGTTTTTAACAAATAAACGAGCGTATGTTTTGCTCGCTCGTTCAGACTTAGAGGTGTGAACAGACTACAATGTGCGTACGGATCATTTGAATAGCCACCCCTTGTTTTTAAACGAACGACCGCAAATAGCGAACGGCTCTGAATGAGGGCCTTTGTTCCAACTCCGGGTCAGACCCGGAATTTAGGTGGAAAAGGGGTATTAATTTACCCAGCCAGCTCGCTGCAGCCTTTGACCAATATTGGTGAAAACAATACTGTAAACTGATATGTTCAAAATTTACTGGAAATAAATGTTATTGATGTTAATAATACTGTATGAACAAAAAGGTCCAAATTACAAGAATTTAGCTGTTTTAATCAATTTTAATGAAATCCAAAACCAAAACATTTGAGGGTGGTTTTTCCAGAACCAAAACTAAAATACTATTATTTAGACCCAAAACTAAAACATAGTGAACTATACACATCTCTACTTTTAAAACACATATCACATATTATTGATGTCCTGCAGATGACTAGAGAATAATTCATTAGTTCACAAATCAGATCATAGTTTTCCAAAATTTGTTAAATATTTTACACACACTAGAAAAATAGGCCAGCTACTATACATTACATGTAATGTAAATAGGCCAATCAGCAAGAATCAACAAATGTCAAATTGACATTTCAATTAATAGTCTAATAAAACAAGTTTACAGTCATGTTGGCACTGATTCCTTATGCTGATGCTTTATGCTAGGGAAATGTCTATAGATGCTGTTTGGGACTTGAGACACGGCTTGAGATCAATGGCTTGCCCTTGGCTATTCCTCAAATTGCAAAGAGTATTTAGTACACTGCAGTTTAAATATCTCAGCAACATGGCCTGTTTTGCAGATTTTTTACTTATACTGTACTTATTTGTTATAACTATATTGGCTTGCAATATAGTGGAGTCTAATAAATTTGTCTAGTCATTTTTTGATCATACTGTACGTTCATTGACCTACCCCTTATTTACTTCAGTTCTGTAGCAAATCCAGAATAAATTGATTCATTAACTTTGTTTCTGCATTTGTAACAAAGTGATTAAATACACAGACAATACACTGCTTGATATTTATTAACAGTTATTTATTAAGTTATATAAAAAGTGTCTATAGTACATATTCTGCAGCGCTTTGTAGAGAATTTTTACTCATCCACCATTAACATCAGTCCATTGCCAATGGAGTTTACAATCTATGGCCCTCATTCAGACCCACTCGCAAGCGGGCGCACGTACGTTAGGCGTACGTACACAAAATATTTAAATTCAAGGGCTCGCTCGTATTTTCGTTCGCATCTAAAAATCCTCCCCAAACTCAGACGACCCCTCCTCTAACTAACGAGCATGTGAAATAGCGAGCGTACATCCCCGAAATGGCTTGAAGGGAACGCACGCACAAGTATAAACCGGAAGTGGCCATGTCAGATGTCGATTACCTGCTCCTTTATTCTGCCTACCTCCATCAATCGTATCATGCCAATCAATGTATCAATTAGCTTAATTGTTTTTTTTTTTCAACACATTGCAAGAAACTTTACTCTTGTCCGTGTTTGTGTTTACCAGCAGAATACGTACGGCTTAAACATTCGCTTTTATTGCTCAAAAAACATGTTAGCCACAATGAAACAATTGTTCTATTGCTGTGGATCCCCGCATATTTCCCGGGGTTCATTTCTTTATTTAAATTTGCTTACGCATGTCACTGCATCAAGCCTATCATAACTCTCCAGAGATTTCTGGCCCTGTCGAACACATGACTCATACACTAACCAATAAAATTGCTCCTGTTAATTTCCAAGATACATTAGCCAATCAGAAATTTTTGGCACACTTTATCAAAAATGAATTTTAAGAAAAACACCATTGCCATCATGAGAGCCTCCGCATTCACCAGGCGCGAGCTGCTGGTGCTAACGGAGGTGATGGATCGGCGTATCACCAGCCAGCCTCCACCCATCACCAACCGGCAGAAGCGTTCCGCGTATGCGGAGGCACGGGCCCGCCTGCGCTCCTTCGGCTCACGCCGCAACATCGGCCAGCTGGAGCGCAGGTGGTCTGACCTGCAACGGCGAATGCCCCGCTTGCTGGCATGCTTTCGCATGCAGATAGTGGAAAGTAAGTGTTATGTATTGTGGTTTTCATGTTTGTTTTTGTGGGGCAAACTGCGTGTGCATGTTTTCATGTCTGTCCTATTTTTTCTTTCTCATCATATCTGTGTGTGCATGTTTTCATGTCTGTCCTATTTATTCATTCTCCTCATATCTGCATGGCCATTTTCCCTCTATTTCTGATATATTCATTCTACTCATATTTGCATGTTTTTTGTTGGTGGTGGGTGATTTTAAAATGTTATTTGGCCAGGATTTGGCCAGAAACTAACCACAATTTGTTTGACATCTTTTAGGGGGACAGGCAAGACTACGCCGTCACCGTCCGGCCAGACGGCGGTCCCTCCCACTCTCACCCACCTCCCAGAACTTTCGGGCCTCCTTCCCCTCCGTCCCCCTTCCCCCTCTCCTCCAACCACCCCTCTTCCAATTACCCCCTCCCCGGAGTCCGTGATAACCCCGCCCCGTTCTTTGGGGAATGAAAGCTCCTCCGAGGATGAAGATGGAGGGACTTCGGGATCTGCCGTTTTGGCTACCGGTATGTTTTTCTTTCGCGTTTTTTTTAACCACAAACTGTTTGTATGTAATCATGTGTCGTTCCTTTATTCGTGATTTTTGGGTTGTTTTTTGGTGATTTAGCAGTTTGCCTTTACCTCTTCCTGCTGATTTCAACATACACATATCACACCTGTGGGTATTTCTACATAGGCCTTGTAATTTTTGCAGCACCCCTTTTTTTTAATTTTGGTTTTGGAGTGATTTCGTTGTGTTTTTGTTTTTTTAATGTGGATTCCCTATTGTTTGATTAATCCACACACTTTTCTCACCCACAGAGGAACAGAGGCGTCGGCAAGAGGTCGAAGATTGTGTGGCACACTTGCGCCAAAATGTAATTGGGGTGCTTGTGGCCCTTGACCAGCTGTCTGGCCTCCTTCGGCAGTAGTTTTTTTTTGTTTTTATCTTTTTCAAAATAAATTGTTTATTTCTAATATACGTTCTGCCTCATTCGTTTTTTCAAAACCAAAGATAGTTAACCCTGACATAAGTAGACTGTTCCTGCAAGGTTTTGCATTTTTAAAAAATTAGATTGGGTTTTGTATTTGTATGTAAAACACCCTCAAGAAACACATAACAGTAACAATGTCATTTCCCTTTTTGTGTGTAGTGTCAATTAGATATTTCTACATTTTACAGGTTCCTAGTTGGTGGGCAAGCTGCTTAAGCGAATCTTACAAAGCCAAATGATTGGACAGGCTTCCTTTTGGTGTGGGTTTGGAACCTGAAAACATATTTCATTTTTGCTCAACTGGCGTCAGTACTGGATTACCCCTTAGTCAAATGTAAGGTGTGTTAACCTGGTTAAACTTGCTGGTAACGTCCAAAAAAAGGAAGAACATTTAACTCTCCAAACATTTATTCACAACATAACTGAGAAATCAAAGTGGTCACTCACAAAAAAAACACACAGTGATAATCTCAAATACAACACATACCAATAAAAAAAAAACAAAAAAAAACAAATCAAGAACTGGTTGAGGAAGGACCATGCCAAAATGATTCCACAAACATGGTGTTGCGATATGGGTTCCAGAATATATTCCAAAAATGACCAGATCCTGGTTTGGTAAGGGTAGCATGAAGTAGTGAGCGTTGTAGTGCCAAAGATTATGTGAACAAACCGAAGATGGTGAAAAAAAGAAAACAAAATTAGATGTTCGCAAACAAACACAAACACATTAGGTATAAACACTGTTTTGTTAAAACTTACCTAAAAAATCTGGCCACCACATCATCGCGTATGGCCCCCCCACATACTGACCTCCGACCAACCTCGGGGGGGGCATCCTCAGGTAAGGCATCCTCTGGCTGCATTGGGACACCACTCCTTATGGCGATGTTGTGAAATATCCCACACAGGACCACAATTTTCGACACCATATCCGGCAAATACATGAGCTCGCCACCAGAGCGGTGGAGGCATCTGAATCGGCCTTTTAAAAGGCCGATACAGTGCTCCACCACTTGCCTGGTGGCTGTAAGTGCGGAATTAAATGCACTTTGTGGGCCTGGTGTGGGAGCCAAATAAGGAGTGAGCAGCCAGGACATGCAAGGATATCCACTGTCTCCTATGGAAAAGAATTGACAACATCAGGAACACTGTGTATCAAGCTTAACATTGTTATGTACTAAAGCTCTCCACTTACCCAGAAGCCACGCATCACCAGCTTGTAGGTTGGTTAATTTCTGCCATATCCCTGATTGCCGGATGACAAAGGAGTCATGTGCACTTCCTGGTAATTTTGCATTCAGGGACAGGATCTGGAGGGAGGCATCACATACCACCATTACATTCAGGGAGTGATAGTGTTTCCTGTTTCGAAATATGGCCTCCAGCCGTGCTGGAGGCTGAAGTGGTATGTGAGTACCATCCACAACCCCTATGATGTGTGGGAAGGCAGCTATTTGGTAAAAATTGGCCTTGGCGACACTAAGGGCACCCATATCCAAAGGCATTTGAATAAAATGATGGAGGTGCTTGAAAAGTGCCTCCATCACTGCCCTCAGGATCCGGGAAAAGGAGGATTGGGAGATGCCCGCCACTATTCCCACCGTTGTTGGAAACGATCCTGAGGCACAGAAATGTAACACCGCCATAAATTGCGTAAGTGGTGGTATTGCTGTTGGACTGTCAATTTGCCGCTCAAGATCACTTTCTTTTAATGAGAGAGTGTCTATGATGATTTTGGGAGGTAGACGGTAGCGTCTTAAAACCTCATTATCGGGCATTCCAAAAAGGGTGACACGTGTTCGAAATATCTTGGGCCTTGCATGCCTACGATGCCTACGCCTGGGATGAGATTGAGGTTGGTCGGCTTCCGGGAGCATGGCCAGAACAATCCGCCCCAGATCAACCTGAAATTCCAAGATTTCAAAGTAAGGCTTTTGACCCACCCCAAAACTATATTAAAACAACTTAGCTTGATGATACCATCCATTGCTGCTTACATGCCGGGGTATTGTCATGATACGTCCAAACTGAAAATAAACACCAAAATTACTTGACACATTTCACTCTGTGCATTTTTGTTTATAAATTTTGTGCTAGACCAAAGTTAAAATATGCCAAACACCCATTTAGCAAAACAGCAAAGCGACATTTAACACAGTACATCAAAATGGGTCGAAATGTTGGCACAAAAAGCGAAAGAGAAACCATCAAAAAGTTAGAATGATTATTAAGCTGTTAAAAATTTGCAAATTAGTTCGCTAATACAAGTCACAAGAGTAACTACTAAAAATGCGCTAATTAGTTCGCTAATACAAGTCACAAGAGTAATTACTAAAAATGCGCTAATTAGTTCGCTAATACAAGTCACAAGAGTAACTACTAAAAATGTGTTAATTAGTTCGCTAATAAAATTCACAAGAGTAACTACTAAAAATGTGCTAATTAGTTCGCTAATACAAGTCACAAGAGTAACTACTAAAAATGCGCTAATTAGTTCGCTAATACAAGTCACAAGAGTAACTACTAAAAATGCGCTAATTAGTTCGCTAATACAAGTCACAAGAGTAACTACTAAAAATGCACTAATTAGTTCGCTAATACAAGTCACAAGAGTAACTACTAAAAATGCGCTAATTAGTTCGCTAATACAAGTCACAAGAGTAACTACTAAAAATGCGCTAATTAGTTTGCAAATACAAGATAAAAAATGGACTTACCAAGAGCAAATATATAAGAGTCAAAATCAAAAGGTCTTTTGGGTCGAAAATAAACAAAATCTAAAATAGAAGAAATTATGGATCCAAAAATTACAATAAATAAGAAACACAATGAAACAACAATTGAACAAAAGTTAGACTTCACAAAACTTACAAGAAACGAGGTCCCAAAAATATAAACCAACAAAGATAACGGAAAAAAAAAACGCAAATCTAACCAACAAACGAATCTCCAACCATCAACTCCTTTCTACGCAATCAATAAACTCCAGCCAAGATAACCTCCAACAATCCAAAAACGCCACCTCGACTTGAGACACACCAAGCCATAAATAGTGTTTTGTTTCCCGCACAAATTAAGGAGGGATCATAGGGCCGCACAATCAATGATGCGGCCGCAAAATAAGGACGCATGTATAAATACGTCACGAAAACACATTCAAATTCTGGTGTATTTCTTGTTTGGACCTCAGACATGGCGACAGACCAGGGAAAAAATGCCCAAGAGTCAGGCGGTAAGTCTTTCATGCATTTTGTATCAATGATTAATTTGAAACATAAGATTAGGCAAGTTGTGATTTTGTGAATTCTGTAAATTTACACAAATAGGTGAGGAGGATGACATGGAAGAGGCTGCTGGGCCCAGTATTCCGGCCAAAGCGGCCAAAATAAAAAGGCAACCACATTTCATAAGAAAGGAGATGGAGGTTTTGATCCAGAAGTGTGTGGACATCCTGCCACAGGCAGACAGGAATATGAGTCTAAGCCAGAAGTGGAGAATGTGGGAAGAGGTAGCCGTTGCTGTCAATAGGGTGGGTGATTATGTCCGTCTAGCCCGGGATGTCAAACGGCGGTAAGTAAACCCTTGCCCCCCCTAAAAACAAACCCCATTTTAAACAAAAGGATAATGGCTTCCATTTTTCCCCACAGATGGGGCGACTTCAAATATCGCCTAAAGCAAAAACTCGCGGACAGGGCTAGGCATGCAAGGGGGACAGGTGGGGGTCCCACCCCTGTGTCATTGGAGTTGACGGATTTAGAAGAGCTGGCACAGGGGTGTGTGCAGCCTGTGGAGGTGTTTGGCGTGTCCAACATGGATACGGACATGCCAGACTTTGCGGCTCCTCATGTTGTCCCAGGTAAATCTTTGGATGTCATCAACTCTGAAATGTTATTGTGCCAATATGTAGATTGTAATGTGAGGCTTTTCTAATTTTTCCTAACAGAGACACAGGCGGATGAGTCTGCTCCAGAGGGGAGCCTTGGCCGCCGAATTTCTGCTGGCTCTGCAGGGGAGGAACCAGTACATCCGGCTGAGGACCCTGCAGAAGCCAGTCCAGGACAATCCGCCTCGCAGGCAGTGGCCCTCCTCACAGAACTCAATTTCAAATCGGATTCCCATACGGAGATTCTGCAGAGGATGGACGCCAGTCTGCTACAGGTGGCTGAGGCCCTGGAGCAAAATGCTGCGGCCAACGTGACCATTGGTCAGGCCCTGGCGGAAAATACCAGGGCCAACATCCGCATCGCCAATCCCCTAAAGCAGCTCGTTCGCCAGCACATGGTGGAGCCGACCTCCCTTCCTGCCGGAACATCAGGATCCTCCACCTCTGGCACAACATCAGCCAATCCTCCAAATGTGCCTAGCCCTGTGCCTAGTCCAGAGGCCACAACATCTGCCTCTGGACAGGCCAGCCCGATGACATCCTGGACCCGGTCTGGCGCCCTCCCTCCCCCATCCAAACGGGTGAAAAAACGGTGACAGCAATGGTGACTTTTCCCACAATCCTTCTGTGCTTGGCTCATATTCCTTTCTGGTCAAAACTTCCCTCTCCTTTCTTGTGAAATGTTTTTATTTTTTTGTATGTTTATGTCAACAGTTATGTTGGGCCAATTTGTTTGATTTTGGAACATATCTTTGGGCAAAAAAGATGTCCCCTTAAAAATAAGTTTTTTTGTTTGACCAATAAATTGGAAATTAAACAATGACATTGGATTGTGAAATTATTGTACAAATGGGTTACATTTAATCCTGGGCCAAAAGGCAAAAACTCGGCCAAAACAAACAAAAAAAAAAGGGCTCTTTAAGGAACGTTTAAAAATTCATATAATTAGGCAAATTCAAGAGGCACAAATAAAATGATGCGAAACTGAAAACATGAAGACATTATTGTTACAATAGGCCCTAACCACCAAATTGCTGCCCAAATAAACCCCCACAAATGTACGCAAATTGATTGTGTCATCCTGACATTAGCAGCTCTGAGTTCCACCTGCGTACGGTTTTGTGCTATCCCAAAAAACTGATTTCAAAACACATACCAAGCCGGTTCTCAATCCAACACTAATTGCTTTTCTGCCCTCCCGCGATTAATCGCAACAACATCGTGGAGTCCCGGGACGGAGGAGAAGGCCATCGCCAATGTTGTCGAGTAATCCAGACCCTAAGCTGTGCGAGCATTTGGAAGGGAAAGAGGATCATCCAGTGACGTAGGAGTCGGTCCATACACATTTTACGCTCGCATCTGCTAATGTATGTACGCCCCAAAAACGCCTCGCCACGCCTGCGTTTTTCCATCTCCACCCTCGTCAACACCCTAAAACGCCCTGTTCTGTCAATAACATTTGACATGTCACTTCCTGTACGCTATTTTAGGAACGAGTCCAAAAAAACTCGCAATCTGCAGTACGCACATGCGCAGTGTCACACCGACGCATGCGCGGTTATTCAACATCGGAACACAACGAGCGTACTGCTGTTAACGAGCAGCTCTGAATGAGGGCCTATATTCTCTACCACACAGATACAAACACATATACACAGTAAGGTTAATCTCTTAGGCAGAAGTAAATTTACCTACCAGCATGTATTTGGAATATGGGAGGAAACTGGAACACTCAGAGGATACCATGCAACACAATGGCCTAGTTTAAAATTGAACCGAGACCACAGTACTGTGAGGCAACAACACTAACCACTGTTTCACTGCACTGTTCTACTTAAAGTGACTGGTGCAAAACATAACACCATTTTGGCCACCTATTCTTAGTGCCATTTGTTTTCTCATTGTGGAAATACCCAGATACTACATTTAATTCTCATCTAGTGCATTTTCTATAATGCACTGATTAACACATTAACAAAATAATTTGTCTGCACTTATTTTTGACATTAAGAGGTATATTTACTAAGGGTAAATTTTAATCGATTTAAAATCGATCAACATGTTTTGTTTCTGGGGCTAAATTTAAAATTTTACTAATACTTAAAAAACTAAATCAAAAATTGTCTTTTAGTAAATGTGTGATTTAGCCCCAGAAACAAAAAATCGTTGTTAAATGATTTTGTTTGATTTTAAATTGATTAAAATCAACCTTTAGTAAATACACCACTAGTAAGCCATTGCAGCAATGTAATCATGAATCAAACACATTAAATTTTAGAACTGTGTGATAGTTCATGTGATTATGAAACCCATACCTCCCAACTGTCCCAATTTCAGTGGGACAGTCCAATTTTAGAGACACTGTCCCTCTGTCCTACCCGCTGGCAACAGTGTCCCATGGGTGGGGGGAAGTTGGAGATGACCTGCTAGCACAGGTGCTCTGCATAGCTGAGCAGCAGTGAATGGATGCCTTGCTGGCTCTTGAAGAGGATGGGGGCCTGTTCAGCAGCTCCTGGAGTGCTGGGCAAACCTCTAGCATGATGAAAATAGGGTGTGTGACTTCCCATGAAGCCACACCCCCTGCCAACAGGCCATCCCCCATTTTCAGGTGCGCACAACTGTCCTTCCTTGCCGGACTTAAATGTTGGGAGATATGAGAAACCAGTGATTTTTTTTCCCTTTATAAAATAGTAAAAGATAGCTTTATGTAGTACCACTGTTATAGATATTGGGCCTCATTCAAATGTGGATGCAATGCTGATATTTATGCAGATTGAGCTTTGCGGCACTGCAAATTTTTTTTTTTTTCTAAGGGGTATGGCCACGCCTTCTGCAATTAGGCCACTCCCCTGTCATCTGGGCCCTGCACAGGTGTTGGCGGCCCTGAGCAGGACACCATGCTGGCTTCAAAATGCTCAACTGAAACATGCACACGACATGCCCACAATACAGATTGGTTCCATTCTTCTACATGGTCGCCACCCAGGTACCTCCCATTTCACAGAAAGAGTGATACATTAACAGACAAATCTATCCACACTTTAAATCTCACATGTGGCCCTTGCACAGTCTGCAATTGCATTCTACAATGTATGCACAATTTTCAGATATCAGTGGGATGCTTCAGCATTTGGACTTGTGCAGGACCAGATTATCAATGGTTGGCCATAAATCATTAGTTTTCAAATTGTATTTCTATATTCCTCACAAAATAATGCTATTTTTCTAAATTTGTTTGTATTTAAGGAGACACTTTGACTGATAGTGTAGGACATGCACAGGCCTATATGGCAGTGGCCATAGCCACACGGTACATTCCATGATCTGAGGAGGAGACCATCAGCAACCCTGCTCTGCCAACACTGTTGTCACAGTAAGTGCACTATTGGTGTATCCAACCCACACTGTATAACACACTGTATCCATGTTGGAAATTAGAATAACATACTAATGTTATTACCGCCCCATGTAATAATGTTAGTACCGCCATGTTAGTACCGCCCACTATGTTAGTACCGCCCACTATGTCACTTAGCTTAGTCAGCAAGCTAGCTGGATGCAACCTTTTGGCCTTAACTAGATGAAGCAAATAATATTGTGAGGTGGGTGGTCAAAATTGATTGGAAATTACTGGAAATAAATGTTATATGCATAGATTACTATATCTAAAGTTCTAATCATTCTTTCCATCTTCTTTTACCAGTAAATGCACAGCATGTAAATAAATATCCTTCATGTCGATACTGAATTGTTCCTCATAGAGCTGGGTGTGGCATGATAGGTCGACATTCGGAATGTCAACATTAGTAATGTTGACACCAGAATGTCAACATATTCTGTATGTTGACCGTTAGTATGTCAACATGAACATTAATTTGACAACCAATGTGTCCAAATTCAAAAATGTTGACATAGTAAAAATGTCAACATTGTTTTTTGATTATTTTAGCTTATCCCTAAACCTTACCTTAACTCTAACCTTAAACATATACCTAAAATAAGTAAAACAAACCCCTGTATGTCGACATTATGGTTTCAATATGTAACATGTCGAATTTTATGAACATGACAACATTATTGAATGTCAACATACTGGTTGTTGACCTAAAGTCCATGTTGAAATTGTGACTGTTCACATTCACCTTTGACATTCTGGTGTTGACATTTTGATTGTTGACATTTTGAATGTCAGAACTCTGGGCCTGATTCAGACCCGGTCGCAAGCACTGAGCGCTCGCAACTGAGTCGATGGTGGCCCAATGCGCATGTGCAAGACGGAGCCAGCTCCATCGTGCGCATGCGCAATACCCGGATAGCGATGGGCAATCCATCACTCCAGGTCTCGCACCAAAGGGGGCATGCTGCCGATGTTGAGTGACAGCATGACCCCTTTGGTGGGCGGGCCGGGGGGGTGGCTGCCCAGATGGAGGCATTTCCATGAGAACACCTACCATTTGGGGGCAGCCCCACTGACATCTCAAGTGATGTCAGTGGGAGAGCTTTTGGCTCTGTTTGAGCTGAAAGCTCTCTGGGGCTTGCGGCCACAAGACCCTACCACAAGGGTCTCATCACAAGCCCGATAGTAGCGATGGTCTTGACCATCACGACCATCATCCTAGCCGCTCGCATTAGCTGTTGGTGGCAACCCACAGCAATGCGAGCGGCCAGGAGGGTGATCCATAAAAAAAAAGATGCCCTGATTCAGAGCAAGCTCTGTCAAAGCATCCGGCTCTGAATCAGGGCCTCTATCTGGATCCAGTGGAGCCATAACACAAATGGCTGACCAGTGACCTCTCCAAAACTAATTCAGTGGGGTTTTCGCTCTGATTTTGATAGAGCATTAGAAAATTTCACTGTTTGGCTAATTAAAAATAAATTTAAGGTTCATAGAGGTTCAATGATACATTTCTATAAATTGGTTAGTATAAGGAACCTTAAATAATTCCTGCAGTTTTCCAGTGTTCAATCCAGCATGGAAGATGTTAAAGCACTTTATTCATATCTACCAATATTCAATCTGACACACTAAACATCAATAGAATGGTGGATGATTATTTTATTATTTTATTGACAATTTACAAATTAGTAAATCACATAGTGCTTTTAAATATTGGGATGATAAAAAGGCAATTTGGAGCCCCCTGTGCAAACTAGCTTTGGTGTACTTGAGCTGCCCACCCTCCACTGTGTACTCAGAAAAAGTGTTTGGCACAGCCAGGAACCTTGTGAGCGATTGTTGTAGGAGGCTGCTTCCTCAAAATGTGGAAATACTAATGTTCATAAAAATGAATTACAAATTATAGATCATTGCTGCCAAATGCAACAAAGTACAGAGACTATGGTAACATCCAATGGGGATGAGCTAATATTGTGTCATAATGATGTTAATACTGATGAGCAAGATGAGGATGATCATGACATCTTCCCAGTGTAGAGATGATTAACAATGCTGTTAGCCACCTTAAGCCCATAGGTAGCTTGTTTTGTGAGGGCCAATAAAAACCAAGCACTTAAGCCACAAAGTGACAGCTCCTGTTGCTGAACTGCTTGGTTTGTAAAACTGTACAAGTCCTTTTAAATATACAACATAAGGGTGGGTGGGAGGGCCCAAGGACAATTAAATCTTGCACCACTTTTCTTTTTCTAATGGGCTATATTTTTGGGGGGCATTGGTGATGGTCTTTTTTGCATAGACAAACATTATTTGGTTATTGCTCTAATACATTACTAATTACAATATTTAACCAGAATTAATGTGGTGCCTCATAAAAAATGAAAAAAATTTAAACAGTCATAGAGTATATGTCAGGACTGTGGTGTTTTGTGCTGCTGACCATGATACTGGTGGCTCAGTGGTCGAACTTGGGATCTGGTGATTAGCAGTCTTAATATAGTTTATGCGCATCTGTAGCCACAGATGCAGATGAAGAATAGGCAGCAGTGGACTTGGGGAACTGAGACTTAGATAAGATTAGGGAGTTGACTAATACCTTAGCAAAGGGCATGGAGTCTAAACATACCAGCAGTGTTCACCATGGATTTTACTGCATCTGATGTGCAGGTCATGGTCTCCTTGTAGGGTCTCCCTAGCACTTAATCTAGAACTTTACACAGATACTGAGGGCAAGCCCCTAGGTCCACAGACTAAACAATGGGGAAGATAAGCACTAGCCAACCTTAATTATTTGATGTTTCTGTTGCAGCAGCTGATGATGTTGAAACCAATGGTTCTGGTTATAGCTGATTAATAAAGAACCAATGGTTCTGGATACAGCTGATGAATGTGGAACCAATGGATCTAGATATAGTTGATGAATGTGGAACCAATGGTTCTAGTTATAACTGATGAATGTGGAACCTGTAAGTTGGTAATCAGATAGGTATCGATGAGGTTAGACTTTGAGTAGGTACAACTTGGCTTGAATATTGGATAGGGACCAATGGTACTGGTATCGGATAGAGACTAATGATGCTGGTATTGGATAGGGACCGATGGTGCAAGTACTTCTACAACAACAATGAGGAGTAGTCTGGAGCCTAGCAACATAGCATATGAGTGAGACGTGCGGTCCCAAACATTGACTGCTAGTCAGTGCAATCCTTTTATCCCCCCTGGTCTGTGCTTGTTGGCTGACCGGATCAGGTGTCCATTGTGATATGTCCGTTTGGATGAGGGACACTCCACACTGAGTGGAGCTCAGAGTCACATGATCACTGCTGGCTCAGGGACTGGAGAATCAATGGTCAGCTGACCGCAGGTGTCATGGCAGTGACCAGGCTTGGAGTTGGTGGGCACCCTAGCGGGATTACAGCAGCCAGAGGAAGATGGTGTACACTGTGAACAGCAGCGCAAAGCAGGAACCGGAGAGTTAGCCTGAATATATGCAATAACAGTAGTGTGATATTGTGCAGAAAAAGGAGCAGCCCAAGGTTTTGTCCAGTGTTATCAAACCTGGACTGAGATAATACACAAAAGAAATAAGTGAAAAACATAGCGCTCCACTGTAAGGTACAGCTAAAATAACATCATATTCATATGCAGGAAAATATGCAGTATAAAAATGGGGTACTTATATTTTCCAATTCTTTGGATAGTCCCATAGTCCGAAAATTCTCTCCAGCCAATGATACATATAAAAGAGAGAAAAAAATAAACAAAATAGTGTTCCCTGTTTTCCAAAAACAGATATATTTCACGTTTACAAAGAGGATAGGCAAAAAGTCCCAAACGGAATCCCTTGAACTAATTTCACAGCCACGTGTCAAAATATAGAGATGAGAAGAACACCTGAGGTGCAATTTCACAATAGGTTTTGCTTACATCCAAAGCTTACATTAAAAGGTATATGGCAATCCTATAAAGGTATCTTTCATCCCCTTCACGGTGAATATCACACTCATCCTATATCCACTGTGAGATATGCAATAGAAAATTACATGTATGCTTACATATGGAAAATGTTGTATGTTCATGTAGAGGTTTCTTTATGGAAATTTTCCATTCACTGATGACAATCTTACTTCACGTTTGTGTGCAAGAAACTTTTATTAAAACGTAAAAAACTAGCCAAATATACAAAAAAAAAATGAAAATAATATTCATGTACCAGAATGCTGTTAAGCAAAAACTTGCTCCAAATCGGTATGTACCAACAAAGGGGCCCCAATCTGGTTCCTACCGTAGGAGTAAGTATACTGGTAAATAGTTGATCCGTTCCTGTAACACCATACCACCAATGCGTTTCGACATAGACTATCTTTTTCAAGGTGATGATGCTACTGTGTTCTGATATGGTATATTTACCTTATAAGGTCCCGCCCCACTCAGGGACTGAGTGTTGATGGGGCAGCATTCGGTGCACTTAAAACTCAATAAGGAGTTATTATAAATACTGGGTATCTAATAAATAATTAAAATGCATACTGCATATATAATAAATAACTTAGAATATTTGTAATTGAATCTTTTAAACAAAAACTGTAACCATGGTTACCCAATGCAGCAACCAATCATATTGGCCTATTTTCTCAACACCAGATGATCTTCTATTTGGTCTCTAGTGACCATAATGATCTACTTCCGGTTGTACGCACCTATACACCTGAAGTGCGTTTCAACTAGGGGTGAGCGGGCTCGGTTTTACTCGGTTTTACTCGGATCTTTTTATTGGCTATCGCCGAACACGTGTTTTGGATAGCGAATGAAATCGAGCCAAAATTGCGGTAAAGTGGCGATTAGAACCGAGTAAAACCGAGTAAAACCGAACCCGCTCACCCCTAGTTTCAACCAATAGTTTCCCCTACTGTGATGGCCCTAGCGGTGACGCACATCCGGTCCACACAATGCGGAAACCGGAAGCACCACATCACCAACCTTCCCCCATCTGCTAACCACGTGGACAAAATTTACAAAGGTGCGCACCATCCCGGACCGTCAAAAAAGTAAATGTGTCCTGGAAAACAAATGTCCGCCCATGTTAATACTCTGCCTGGCCATCACAAATCGACCTCTATATTTTAAACGTGCGCCATTTCGGGGGAAAGCTATCCTTTCCCAATATGTTGATTATCATCTCCAACAGGAAGTCCTGAAAATAAAATCATATTTAAAAGATACTATAAATACCATCAATGAATTAAGAAATATTACTTAGACTGACAATGATTTTCTGGTCACGGCAGATGTCAGCTCTTTGTATTCCATTATAGACCATCAAATTGGTGTAAATGCAGTGCAACAAACCCTTGAAAAGAGCGATATGGATATCAATAAAATAGATTTTTTATTAGAAGCTATAGACTTCATTTTAAATAATTATTTTTTCTGGTATAAAGATCAATTTTATCAACAAATTTTAGGTACTGTGATGGGTACCAAATTTACACCAGCATACGCAAATATTTTCATGGGTTTCTGGGAAAAGAACCACATTTGGAAGAATAATACCTATACATCCAAAATTAAACTATGGAAAAGGTACATAGACAATATTATGTTCATTTGGCATGGTGATGAGGATGAATTAAATTCTTTTTGTGAGGTTTTAAACGAGAATACTTTTAATATCACCCTTACTTTTAATATTAGTAAGGTGGAAGTTAAATTTTTAGATTTATGTATTTATATTAAAGAAGGACATATTGAGACAAAAAATTTCATTAAACCAACGGATAACAATACCTATATCCCCATAACAAGCAATCATCTTCCAACTTGGCTGAAAAGTGTTCCACGCAGTCAAATTCAAATGATTAGGAGAAATTGCTCTGAAGTTCAGATTTTTGACGAACAAGTGGGGAATATGAAACAACGTTTTTTGGAGAAAGGTTATAATAAAAAAGAAATAGATGAAACAGTGGAAGAAATAAGAAATATGGATAGAAACAGTCTTTTGAAATATAAGGCAAAAAAGAATAAGGCCAAACATAAGATACCATTTATTTAAAGTTTTAATAGTCAATATAAAGAGGTTGAGAAAACTATCAAAAAATTTTGGCATATCATAATCAAGGACCCCATCTTGAAGGATATCCTTCCAAATCGACCTTCCTTTGTATATAGAAGAGCAAGGAATTTAAAAAATCATCTAGTTAAAAGTGCTATCCCAGAAAAACGTACTGGACGTATTAAAACAGTTGGCTTTCACAGATGTGGTGATTGTATTATGTGTAGAACACATAAAAGAACCCCTAGTAAGGTCTTGGAATTTTTTTCCACTTCAAATAAACGTTGCTTTAAAATCAAGGAATTCATCACGTGCAACAGCAACAACTGCATATATTGAATTCAATGTGTATGCGGTTTGCAATACATTGGGCGGACTTCCCGAACATTACGGGTTCGAGGGAATGAGCATGTTAGAAATATTAAGAAAGGTTTTGACAAACATAACCTTTCTAATCACTTCAAAGAAAAACATCAATGTTCTGTAAATTCCATCTCGTTAGAGATAGTTGTCAAGAAAGTAAAGGCGAATTGGCAGAAAAAAGATTTGGGTAACTTACTAGCACAAAATGAAATGAAATATATTTATGACGTGAACACGCTAGTACCTTTAGGCCTTAACGCAGAATTTGAAATTAAATGGTTTTTGTGAATTTTTAATATTATTATTCATCCATTTCTATATTATATTTTATGTTTTCATATGCATGTATATTTATGATGTTTTTACAAATATGACTATAAGTAAGGATTGTGTACTTTTTTAAGATGTGATATTAGTCCCACCCAAAATGGTGCCCAATAGAAGTGATGTTTTAAAATTCTTTTTTTTTCCCCCAAAATGGTGCACGTTTAAAATATAGAGGTCAATTTGTGCTGGCCGGGCAGAGTATTAGCAAAGGTGGACATTTGTTTTCCAGGACACATTTACTTATTTGACGGTCCAGGATGGTGCGCGCCTTTGTAAATTGTGTCCACATGGTCAGCAGATGGGGGAAGGTTGGCAATGTGGCACTTCAGGTTTCCGCATTGTGCAGACCAGATGTGCATCACCGCTAGGGCCATCACAGTAGGGGAAACTATTGGTTGAAATGCACTTATTATTTATTTATTTATTAACAGTTTCTTATATAGCGCAGCATATTCCGTTGCGCTTTACAATTGGAAACATTGATAGAACAAAACAGGGTAATAACAGACAGACATAGAGGTAAGAGGGCCCTGCTTGCAAGCTTACAATCTATAGGGAAACAGGCATTGATACACAAGGATAGGTGCTATATATATTGCAATTTGGTCTGGCCAGAATGCAGAGTTTCTTGGTGGGCTGCATGATCCAGTCACACAGGAATGTCGGCAAAATGTCAGGAGTATGTGAAAGAAAGACAATATGTGAGGTTATGTGTGGACTGTGAGAGGGGATGTGATAAGACATGGAAGCTATGAAGGTTATGTGGTCGGTTCTGGAATCTGATAAGCTTGTCTGAAGAGGTGAGTTTTCAGGGAACGCTTGAAGGATTGAAGAGTAGAGGTAAGTCTTATTGTGTGTGGTAAGGCATTCCATAGAGTGGGTGCAGCCTGAAGAAAGTCCTGTAACCGTAAATGGGAGCAAGTAATGCGTGGGGATGAGAGACGCAGTTCTTGTGCTGAGCGGAGAGGTTGGGTTGGGAGATATTTTGAGATGAGTGAAGAGATGTATGTTGGTGTAATTCGGTTAATGGCCTTATGTGTAAGTAACAGTATTTTGTATTGAATACGGTTGAAAACTGGCAACCAATGGAGGGACTGACAGAGCGGGGCAGCAGACGATGAACATTTGGCAAGGAAGATAAGCCTCGCAGCTGCATTCATAATGGATTGTAATGGCGATAGCCTGTTTTTGGGAAGACCAGTAAGGAGACTATTGCAATAGTCAATGCGGGAAATAATGAGTGCATGGATTAGAGTTTTTGCAGTGTCTTGTGTGAGATATGGTCGAATTTTGTATATGTTTTTTAGATGTATGTAACATGATTTTGAGACAGATTGAATGTGGGGAACAAAGGACAATTCAGAATCAAGGATGACACCAAGGCAGCGAGCTTGTGGGGTGGGGTGGATTGTTGAGTTATCAACAGTGATAAAGAGATCAGATTGGTAACTGTTATTGGCCGGTGGAAATATAATTAATTCTGTTTTAGAAATATTAAGTTTCAGGTAGCGAGATGACATCCAAGATGAAATGGCAGAAATACATTCAGTGACACGGACCAATACAGATGGTGATAAATCTGGAGAGGATAGGTAGATTTGAGTATCATCCGCATACAGATGGTACTGAAATCCAAAAGAGCGGATTAGTTTGCCAAGAGAGGTGGTATAGATTGAGAATAGCAAAGGACCTAAGACAGAGCCTTGCGGCACTCCAACTGATAGAGGTAGCGAAGAGGAGGCAGAATCAGAAAAATGAACAGAAAAAGAGCGATCAGATAGGTAGGAAGAGAACCAAGAAAGGGCTGTGTCCTTAAGACCTAGGGATTGTAATGTTTGTACGAGAAGAGAGTGGTCAACAGTGTCAAAAGCAGCAGAGAGATCTAGAAGAATTAGAAGTGAGTAATGGCCTTCAGCCTTGGCAGTGACCAAATCATTTACTACCTTAGTCAGTGCTGTCTTTGTGGAGTGCTGGGAACGGAAGCCAGACTGAAGTGGGTCCAATAAGTTGTGGGTGTTAAGAAAGTGTGTGAGGTGGGTGTAGACAAGTCTCTCCAGTAGCTTGGAGGGGCATGGGAGCTGGGAGATAGGACGGTAATTAGAGAGAGTGTTAGGGTCAGAATTTTGTTTTTTCAGAATGGGAGTAATCACTGCATGCTTGAACAGTGATGGAAAGATGCCAGTAGAAAGAGAGAGATTACAGATTTTAGTTAGGGTTGGGATGAGCACAGGAGACAGAGCTTTACTAATTTGTGAGGGTATAGGATCTAGAGGAGAGGTAATAGAGTAGGAGGATGAGAAGAGTGTAGATACTTCATCTTCATTTGTGGGGTCAAATGAAGAGAATGTGCCAGAGGGTTCAGGTAGGGAATTGAGTAGGTCACTAGCTGAGGAAGAGAATAACATTTCATTTCGGATATTATCAATCTTGTCCTTGAAATAGGAAGCAAGATCTTGTGCACAGATAGTAGCAGGTGGCTTGGGTGAGGGAGGGGTAAGAAGCAGTTTAAATGTATTAAAAAGTCGCTTGGGGTTAGAGGCTTGAGCAGAGATTAGAGATTGGAAATATATTTGCTTTGCAGTGTCCAGAGCAGTACGATAAGAGTTGTAGATAGACTTATATGTGAGGAAGTCACTTGGAGTGCGAGACTTTCGCCACTGATGTTCTACTTTACGTGAGAGTTTTTGTAGATGCCTTGTTAAGTTAGAATGCCACGGTTGACGTCTGAGTCTACGCGGAGTGTGATGGGTAGCTGGAGCTACTTCATCGAGGGCTTTTACTAAAATCTGGTTTAGCTGTGATGCAGCAGTCTCAGGAGAAGTGAGTGCAGAAATTGGTGAGAGTTGTTGTTGTAGAGAGGTAGATAGTTGTTGAAAGTTAATCACATTAATATTTCTGCGGGTTTTAGGAGGTTTGGTTGATTTCACTGACATTGAGGTTGATGTAATGGAGGAAAGTGTGCAGGTGATAAGATTGTGATCTGAGAGAGGGAAAGGAGCATTAGTGAAATCAGAAACTGAGCATAGTCTGGTAAATACAAGATCAAGGCAGTGGCCCTCCTTATGAGTAGAGGAGTCAGTCCATTGGGAGAGGCCAAGAGAGGAGGTTAGAGAGAATAGTTTGGTGGCATGAGGAGATTGTGGACTGTCAATGGGGATATTGAAATCACCCATAATGATGGTGGAGATGTCTGAGGATAGGAAGTGAGGGAGCCAGGCTGAAAAATGTTCCAGAAATTGGTGCGGTGGCCCAGGCGGGCGATAGATAACAGCAACTCGCAGAGAGAAAGGGGTGAAAGTCCTGATAGAATGTACTTCAAATGATGTAAATGTGAGTGAAGGTACCTGTGGGAGAACTGTGAATGTGAAAGATTGGGAGAGTAATATTCCTACCCCACCTCCTTTACAATTGCCAGGCCTGGAGGTGTGTGAGAAGTGAAGGTTACCATGAGAAAGTGCAGCAGGGGAGACAGTGTCTGATTGTGTTAGCCATGTTTCTGTTATTGCCAGAAGGTTGAGGTTGGTTGAAATAAAGAGGTCATGGATGGATGTTAGTTTGTTGCAGACAGAGCGTGCATTCCATAATGCACATTTTAGAGACCACTTCAGTTGTATAGGTGCGTACAACCGGAAGTAGGTCATTATGGTCTCTAGAGACCAAATAGAAGATCCTCTGGTGTTGAGAAAATAGGCCAATATGATTGGTTGCCACATCGGGTAACCATGGTTACAATTTTTGTTTAAAAGATTCAATTACAAATATTCTAAGTTATTTATTATATATGCAGTATTCATTTTAATTATTTATTAGATACCCAGTATTTATAATTACTCCTTATTGAGTTTTAAGTGCACCGAATGCCGCCCCATCAACACTAAGTCCCTGAGTGGGGCGGGACCTTATAAGGTATATATACCATATCAGAACACAGTAGCATCATCACCTTGAAAAAGATAGTCTATGTTGAAACGCGTTGGTAGTATGGTGTTACAGGAATGGATCAACTATTTTCCAGGATACTTCCTCCTATGGTAGGAACCAGATTGCAGCCCCTTTGTTGGTACATACCGATTTAGAGCAAGTTTTTGCTTAACAGCATTCTGGTACATGAATATTGTTTCTTTTTTTTTGTATATTTGGCTAGTTTTTTTACGTTTTAATAAAAGTTTCTTGCACACAAACGTGAAGTAAGATTGTCATCAGTGAATGGAAAATTTCCGTAAAGAAACCTCTACATGAACATACAATGTTTTCCATAAGTAAGCATACATGAAAGCTTCTATTGCATATCTCACAGTGGATATAGGATGAGTGTGATATTCACCGTGAAGGGGATGAAAGATACCTTTATAGGATTGCCATATACCTTTTGATGTAAGCTTTGGATGTAAGCAATACCTATTGTGAAATTGCACCTCGGGTGTTCTTCTCATCTCTATATTTTGACACGTGGCTGTGAAATTAGTTCAAGGGATTCCGTTTGGGACTTTTTGCCCTATCCTCTTTGTAAACGTGAAATATATCTGTTTTTGGAAAACAGGGAACACTATTTTGTATATTTTTTTCTCTCTTTTATATGTAGCATTGGCTGGAGAGAATTTTCGGACTATGGGACTATCCAAAGAATAGGAAAATATAAGTACCCCCATTTTTATACTGCATATTTTCCTGCATATGAATATGATGTTATTTTAGCTGTACCCTACAGTGGAGCGCTAATCCTGAATATATGACCTGTGCTGGCCAGTGCACCAGCATGAAGGTGAGATCTGTAATGCAGTGACGCGTTTCCTGACAGTATATTTACCTTAGTATATTTAGTAATATGAACATGGCAAGATAAATTGTATTATTTTTTAGCATTTTCTCAGTTTTTGCAAAACAAAGCCACATCTCAAATTCAATTTTCTTAATAAATTAATCAATTGATCAATAAAAATTAATTAATCATATACCCCCTTCCACTACATAGACACACATACTCCACCTCCATTTCCCTGTACTGCCCTCTTGCATTTGATCTACAGTAGTTCTTGATTCATTAAAACATTCTTTCCGTGGGGTCATATAGTTTATTAAACTGCAATCCTGTCTGCCACTGCTGTGCCACAATGTATCATAGATGTGCTATCTTCTTTTAAACTGCCATATGGCTCTGCTCTGTTGCTTAGTTTAGCCAGCCAGTCAAAATTGACTGGGGATTAATGTTATTGAAGTTTATAATTCTGTAGGAACAAAAATAGGACCAAATTATATTATTTTAGAACCAAAACCATAATCACAACATGGGGTATGTGCACATCTCTTTGTCAGTAGACCATATTGTCTATGATGATCAACAGCAATGATGTATTCTCCAGTAGTTAAGCATCAGCAACAAATATGCATCTATAAAGCAAAAGTATTTTCCACACGATCCAAATATAATTAGGTGCAGCTCAAAGAAATCTTTGTGACCTACACATATCACACCATACTATGTAGATAAATAATAGAACAATAAGCGCTCCTCCTCTGAGGTATATTACCCACTATTTATTCTTTTTCTTTTTCTTAATCTTGATTTATTATTCTGTCTCTTTATGAATGTACTGTTTTTGCCTCCCAGATTTTATTATTGATAATTATATCATTATATATTTATATTATAATATTATTGAGCACTTTAAATGGATGTGTGTGCAATACTTGCTGTGTAACTTATTAAGGTCCATTATATGAGGATGTATATTTTCTTAATTCATGGTAGTGGTTGATGTATAAATTGGAACTGTGTATAACTATGAAACTACATGTACCGAATAAACATTACTTTTGGGGATACTTATGCAACATATGTAATATCAATAGTACTACTATTGGGAATGGTATGGAGTCAGGAAGACGACGGTCAGAATGCAGACCTCTTGATTCCCGACTGTCATATCCCGGCAAGGTACTAATGACAGGCATCAAAATCCCAACACCTATAATTAGCCCTATGCTATAAGACAGATGCCCGACATACTGAACGAAGGTTAACCAGGCAGCAGCAGCGGACAGCCTCAGTGGGGAGGGGTAGTTTGGGGCTCCTGGGGGGCAGCACAGATGGTGTAATGTTAGCATTACTGCCTCACAGCACTGAGGTCATGGGTTCAATTCCCACCATGGCCCTAACTGTGTGGAGTTTGTATATTCTCCCTGTGCTTGCGTGGGTTTCCTCCAGGTACTCCGGTTTCCTCCCACATTCCAAAAATATACTGTTAGGTTAATTGGCTCCCAACAAAAATTAACCCTAGTGTGTATGTGTGTGTGCATGTTGTAGGGAACATAGATTGTAAGCTCCATTGGGGCAGGGCTGATGTGAATGGCCAACTATTCTCTGTAAAAGCACTGCGGAATATGAGTGCGCTATATAAATAACTGGTAATAAATGTCTGGTAATAATAACATAGGGTTAGAAACACGCCTGGGAGGGGATGTTAGGGTTAGGTGCCCCTGGGGGGAGTTTAGGTTTAAGCACCCCCCTGGGAGGGTTAGGTTTAGGGTGCGGGGAGTGGGGGTTAGATTTTGGCACCCCTGGAGGGAGGTTAGGGTTAGGCAATCAGGGGGGAGGTTAGAGTTAGGCTCCCCTAAAGAAGGGTTAGGGTTAAGGGGGATAGGTTATGAATAGATGAGATACTTACCGCATCGGGATTTAGTTCTATCAAGCTTCCAGCATTGGTATTAAAGCCACCGGGATGACATCTGGCGGGATATAATACCGATCATATTGGGAACATATATATAACCCTGAATCACTGGATTTCTATGTAGAAATTTAAAAGAGTTGTGACTATTTTTGCATTTCCCTAAACATCTGAGTTCATCAGGCATAATGATTACCATAGTAACAGCACACATTCCATCTATAGGAGTGAGCCTGTGCATTGAACTTAAACATATCATATTTCAACTAGTCACTGTTGATTCTGGATATTACAGTTTTGCGCTCCAGTAAGTTGAACACATTACCATGATGAACAAACAGAAGCCAGACTTCCGGCGGAAGTAGGTATCACGCTTCCGGCGGAAGAGTTGTGCACTCCAAAAGATGGAATGCACAGCTGCAATCTTATCTTTTAAGGTATGTAAATAGCTCCTTCATCTAATATCACTATTGGTGGGTTATTATCCCTCAAGAGCGGACTAGACCATTTATTAAAATAATGAGGATGCCCATAAATTCTGAACCACACCCTAATTACAAGGGGGGTGGCACCATTTCAAACACCCCTACATAAATAGAGCACTAGTACACACAGATACACCTTCATAAAGGCTGTTGGCCGAAAGATGTTGGTGATCTGTGGGAGCTGCCAGCATCTGCCACCTGAAGGGAACCTGTCATTCTACAGAGAAGGTGAAACTGCTTTGGGGTAGTAGTATCACCCCTAATGCCTAACACTGTGCCTTTCTGAAAAGTTTGTTTCTGGTGCTGCTGACACTGAAGGGGTGATTTTTGGAGTGTGTTGAAACAAATTAATTACCTATAAATATTTTGGAGGAAGCCTCAGGAGATTGTTTCCATTAGAGGAAATCTGATTATTGCTAAGAAGAACAAATGACTGCCTTAAGTGACTATTCAATATAGCTCAGAGAAATGTGCCTCTGTGGCTGTGTTCACCTACAGTACAGCATGTTATCAACATTAAAACTCCTTTACTGTAACCTGTCAGCTCTTCTCTCCTGTGTTCTGTATCTGAAGACAAAAAGGAGATGACATTCAGGTATACACAAAAATCTTATTATTATAATTATATATACTTATTTTCGTGGCACATGTATAGTATAAATGTGCATGTTTTATATTAAAAAACAGACTTCCATTCAAATCTAAATGAAAACCATAAATTGGTTACTCTCTAAGCTGGTTTCAACTTAGCTTCATGTTGCAACTGATGATGATTATTACCACTCATTGACTGATTTTTTAGTGCCCATCAAAAAAGGCTCTTCCCTATTTCCAACACCATCACATTTATTATACAGTACTTGTCATTACCATAATAATTACCAATGGCTTTAATGCTTTTCAAAATGAGCAAATGAAGCATTGTCTTGCCACCTCACTCAGTTTGGATGAACACGGCAAACAGCTAACTAAATTCTGGTTTGCATAAATTGTTAAACAATACTGTCAGACTATTGGCAGGATTGTGATATAAAAGAAAGATAGAGTATTACTAATTACTGCTTCTACTGCACTGCTACCTAGCTATTTGCTGCCAGGGTAATACATAGATATTTTTTACTTCTACAGTATATTGGAAGCATTATTTGCTGGGTCACTAGTGAGCACTGATGGAGCCACCCCATTAGCTCCCCCCTTCATTTTCTCTTTGTTCACCCCTCCCTAGTCTCTCTCTCCCCCATCCACCATTCTCCTATTTTCGCTTTTCTAGCACCCCCAAATTCACAGACACTCCTACTCCACTCAACCAGTTCTCCCTCTCTCCACCCCATCTTTGACTCTCTCTCTTCCCCTTCCTCATTCTCTCTCTATAGCCACATATTCTCTATCTAGCTTTCCCCACTCTCATTATCTCTCCCCCATTATCTCTCTTATGCCTCTGTTCTCTTGCGCTGTCCACACCTTCTCTATATATCTCCCTGTTGCATTACAATATATTTAAGGATATAAACACAGATACATTTATATAATTTTCTTGTGACATTGCCATTTTAAACCCCTTTCTCTGTACCCCCATTTCCATGATTGAAACCCTTTTCTCCATGTCTCTGTGTCTCTCTCCACCTGTCCTGTCCCTTATCTACCTCCAAAGGAGGTCCTTATCTCATTATTTTCCTTTGTTCCTCATCTATCTCTCCCCTTTTATTTCTATCTCCTGCAACCATGTTCCTCTCCCACTCTTTTCTCACTTCTGTCATCCATTTTTTTATGTAACACACTTTATCAGTTCTGATCAATAAACTGACTCACCCAAAGATTGATAATACTGATATATTGGGATGTGCACAAATGAGGATGGAATTCTGTTCAGAGTCACATTTGGACATCCCTGGTGTTGTGGTGGTGGGCAGTGGTATGACAAAAGGGGTGCGGGTGGTGCAGGCTACACCCGGGTGTCAACCACCAAGGGGTGACACTGAGGTGCCAACTCCTCAGAAACATGAGCTGGGTACTGCACTGTAGCATTAATTGCAGTACTCTGCTCCTGACACAGTGAGGGAGCTGGTACTGCACACAAGGCAGTCCGCACCTCCAGCACCCTCCACACCACCACCCCTGAGTGATAATAACAGGGGTTAAGGCTGCAAGGGTACACCCCCTTCACATAAATGCCCGCCCCATGCCAGTGATGCCATACACCCTTTTTTGTCTCGTGCATTCCATCCCTCCCCACATTGGGTGTCACCATGGGGAGGGATGCCACTGATGGTGGGGAGTGGTAAATGCTGTTAGCTGTGGGAGAAGAGAAGCTGTGGTTTCTGGGCAGATGTATGTGAGAGCTTTAATGGAGGGGTAGGTGCTTACTGTATCTGCAACTCTCTATTGCACAGCTGTTAAACACATGCCTAAAAGCATTATATAATTTCAAGCAAAGGACCCTTTAAAAATCTTAATATATGATAGTCAGACTCAACAAGATTTTTCTTTTTAGATCTTAAAATGCTTTCTTTATTTTTTAAATGACCGCAGTGTTTAAATACAGTTACACACTGATAAAGTGCATCTTTATCTTGAGGATAAATCAGAAAAGCAGCAGAACGTAAATCAATAAACACCTTACCCAGTAGCATTTAGTTTATTGATTTACAATTGCGGCTCAAATTATGAAAGCGTTATGACTACCAGGATGTTTTTATTATGCAGGTTGCATTGCTTGCAGCATTTTATGAGCACTTTGCTGTATAAGCCTTAGTTTAGCCAAATATTCTGACATGTCATTCTGACATGATACGACAGAAGTCTTAAATGCATACCTAACAAGGATATCAAAGACACCTGATCCACAAATTTTGTACATAAAGTACTTTGTTATAAAAATTACAGTATGTGACCTGAAAAAAATCAAAATGAATTATTTCATTATGAAGATGATTTTTTGTAATGTTCTTACTATTGTTATCTAGTCATATTAGTGTCCCCTATAAATAGAGAAAGCATATGAGTGACCAATTTACAATCCATATAAGGGACTGAATTATAGATTCCACTTGTATACATTAAATTTTATGCAACATTATTTAATTAGCCTTTGCCCATTAATTAGTTAAGAAAACAACTTCTGGCCATTTAATTTAGATTATTTTAAACCCTTATCCAACCCTGATATATGTAGTGATAAAATTCAGATCCCATCATTCCATCACTCTTTCTGTAGACACATCTGACAGTTTACTGTACTCTGATTGGTTGAAGGTTCCAGCCATCAAATTCTGATATTGTGTAGGACAAGCGTTAGTTTTTCTGTCAGTATTGATAACTTTACTAAATTTTAGTGGGTTAATTGTTAATCTCTGCACTTTTACAACAATACTATTCCACCCCATATATCCCTAAGACTAAGAAAGTTTTTTTCTGCATACCCTGCTTTACAAACTTAGCTATATTCAGAGATTGTTCCCCTTAGCGTAGTAATAAACTATACACTTTACATGATTAATAACAAGTTTTGTAACTTACACTATATATAAAATGATTATGGCTCTTGTTACCATTCAATTTCAAAGGGTTGAATTGCCTGCATACTGTACCTTCAGTATATGCACATACTGTATCTATGAGTGCTCCTGTCCTGCTGGGATCACATTATTTTTGTTTAATCCTTCCTTCATGTGGACACCAGGTGTGTATATGCCACAGTATTGCACTGTTATTTGTTTTGTTAATTTTTATTACATGTTTTGGAGCCATTGGAACACCAAATTAGGAATTAAATTGGCTGGGCTTTCAAATCCTCTCCAATCATATTTTCTGACATTTCTTAGCACCGACTTCTATACACTTTTTTTGGTGGTTTATTTGAATATGAAGATTTGCAAGTTGATTATTTATACACGACTTGCTTCTATTTTTGTTTTGCCTTGAATACAATTCCATTGTTTTTTATTTTAAAGATGATAAATGAACCCGGCAAATTAAGTAATATTTAATATTTGATTTATTTATTTATTTATAAGGCTTCAAAGAAACTCACCATCCACTACTGAGATGATATATCTTTGAGCAATGTATTTTACACATCACCAAAGTTTCTTTAACCAGCAAATTCCAAAATATCAATCCTAAGGACAAAAATCCCATTCTTGGAAGCACCAAAACTTACCATATAAAAAATTAGCCAAAATAAGACTAGAAGCATGACTCCATCGCCAAGCCTTGCAAGTTATTTTATAACAAAAAAAAAACTTTATTGGGACAGGAATCCAATGAAACCCGGAAAAATATGTAATTCCCAAAGGATCTAAAATCATCTTAGAAAGGCTTGCCTGATAATTACTCCACACAAACTACCAAAACAAATAATACAGATGTGTCCTCATACATCTAGCCTCAATATGCAATATGGTGCAAGATATCTGGTACTAGTGAGCTACCCAGTCCCGTGAAACTCAGATTGTGCTAAGTATTTTCAGTGTTTTGTTGTTTTTTGTGTGTTTTTATTGTGGCACTTGTATATATCTGTGTGAAAATAATTCTTGGTCCACTGGACTTCATGCACTGAGAAGGGCTGTTTGTCGTGACTGCAGCAATAATGTATGAGGACACATCTGAACAAATCCTTACCAGAGGTAACAGAACCCTGAATATGCTGCAACTCATCCCAAACCTCCAAATAAATCTTTAAGGTCAATGGGGCAATGGCTTTTCTGAAATGCCCTTAAATTATAGTCTGATAACCACTACAGTAACCACTGTAAAGTCTTCTTTCTTTTTTTTCTATAATATACGAATCTGATTATATTGACTCTCTGGTGCACCACATTTTAGATATATAAGAATTATCTCACTTTCATCCATATCATCCATATTATTGTTATCATCTATTTTTAACAATAGCCAGTGCAGAATATCTCCCTTTGTTTCTTTAGGTCTGTACAACACCCAAGTTATTGCACCAAAATTGTATATCTCCTTGCTTCAACAAGTGCTTCATAATCCATTTTACCAAAATTATCAGAAACAATTCCAACAACAGCAAATTAATGATAAGACCTTACCACTTGTGTACATCATTCTTGAGTTCTCTGTACAAGCTAACCAAGTGGTTGGGCTTAGAGACTCCTGTTGTTGCCATCTTTAACTTATGAGAAAAACCTTATCATGGGGATAATCCTGCCTGCAAAATTACCAATTCCCAGTAAGGACTAAAAAGTCTTCAAAGGGGCTTTGTCCACTGCTAAACAAACAAATATCTGCTGTTGAAATTTGCACAAACTTAAAAAGTTTCTATTTCAAGGTCCAAATAATACAAAGAGGCAAAGAGGCCATAGGGCTTTCTGCCTCATCATGAGCCTGACTGCCTAAACTAGAAAAAAACACATGCCAAGAAAAGGGTAATCAACACAAGGAACACCATCCATGGGACCAACAAGAACAAAGTTCTCAAGGTAGTTTGACACACTAGTGTATCCAGTGCCAGATGAAATGCACCTATGCTCAAGCTAAGCGCAAGCATTTACACAATCCATTGGCAAAATATTGTCCTCTAAATAATAACCATCAGTGTAAAAACCCATACATTTTAAGGGGTCAGGGTGGATATTTAGAAAGCAAAAATCTGATTCAATGTCAACTTTGGCTATGAGAACATCTGTGCTAAATCCCTGAACTAAAACCAAAAATAATGCCAAATGACTGATACAAAATCTGGCATAAAACCAGGCCAAGTGCATCATCATTTTAATAATGAAAAAACAATAAAAAATACCCTGGGAAACAATATTATTATATACTATTAGTAATTAAAAATTTACTTCACAACTTAATGAGTAAGTGCTAAGTAGATGGGTAATAAAATTTTCCTAGATAGATAAATTCATGTGTGGGAAAGACAATTGAGTCTGATATATTCCAAATAATATATGGTCAGGTTGTGATGTTCAATATCAATTGTTGGGAAAATAGGGTGAGATTCATGAAAAATAAATAAGATTGGACAAAAAACAATCTTTTTATATGGTCTGACATAATATTAAAATAACAAAATGGTACAAATCAATATAATAAACATAGCACAGATTTTAGAGTCAAATAATTCTCTCAATTTTACTTCAAATGTTTTGCTTTCGTGGGTATCCTTCAAATGTTCTTGCATAACTATGATATCATCTTTTTTATTGATGTCACCTGTTTAAGAAAGTAACGTCTTACAGACATGCAGTCACTTTATTCTTCATAATAGTCTATGTGTGTATGTCCAATGCCATCTATAACTTATTGTTAGTTCCACTTATATAAAATGTGTTGCTGCAATTCTTACATTGTATGAAATGCAAACATTGTTGTGATGTGAAGGGTCAATTTTATCACAAGAAGAGAAATTGCATAATGAATGTAAAAACATACAATTAAATAGAATTGTATAAAAGCACATATATTCTGCTCACTATGAATTGTATGAATATTGGATTCACATTTTGGAAAATTTGAAAAAGAGAAAAAATGCACAGGAATTGTGCTGATAATGGTGAAACACATAGATTTGCCCATCTACAATGAAACACAATTTTTTTTAACACTATTAAAAACATGTGGGTTTGAAATGCAATTGTTACTAGCATTTGGAGATCAATTGAAGAACACTTTATACTTTGATGATGAATTAACCTGCAGTAAACACATGTGCATAAAGATCTATTTTAAAAAAGAAGCATACACAGATTTTAACCAGCACACTAAATTGTACCTGCAACAATACTTGAAAACTATATGGTAATAGAGATTCAGAGATATTTGTTGCATGCATTTGTAAGTACATGGTAAGCTGGCAGGCCACTTCATGGCTTCTCTGATACTGGCAGTCCCTACTCTGCATGATAACAGAACCAACTCTGGGGCATGTAATTATCAGCTATAAGGCCTCATGATAAAGGTATGATTGAACCAACATTTGCAGGGCATGCTGGCTCTTGTAGTGCTAGTTGGAGTTCCCAGGGGTGACTCCCAGGAAAGCTGGCTCTCAATTTGGATGTATTTCTGTATGTGCCTTTAGCATAAGGCATTGCAACAAATAATAACATGAACCAGAGTGGGTTCTGTTATCATGCAGAGTAGAGACTGCAAGTATCAGAAACTTTTTTCCTTATTTGCCTGGCATAGTTGCATTAAATGTGACTATGTTAAGATCAGCTTTCCTTGACATGGTTGAATCTGACTGTCATGCAAGGCTTTTCACAGTCTGTATCTGGCTCCCTGCTGCAGCACAGCTTATGCCACCCCCATTTTCCAAGGCGGTGCAGTGGAAGCAGAGAAGAGAAATCCTCAGGATCACCCATATATATATATATATATATATATATATATATATATATATATAAATATATATATAAACACAATGTTTTTTTATGCAAATGTAGAGAATTTGGTAAAATTGTGTAAAAATGTTTTAACCAAATATTGTGCACAAAATTGCCTTTTTTAAGCAAATTGTAAAAACAATAGTTATTTAAACTAAAAACAGATTAATTTTGTTAATAAATCTGCATATTTTAAAACATTTTTACTGAATCAGGGATATCTATTCCTTATTTGAAAAATTATAAATTTTGGAGACATTTATAGAAAAAAAAATTTCAGTTAAGTTGTGATAGGGCATATTTATCAATATTTATTAATTTTTTTATTAACTGTTTCTTATATAGTGCAGCATATTCTATTGCACTTGACAAATGGAAACAGCAATAATAGAACAAAACTGGGTAGTTACAGACAGACATAAAGGTAAGAGGGCCCTGATCACAAGGCTACAATCTATAGATTGTAATATTATTTAACTAAAATATTGTGAAAATTGGTGTTTTAGTATAATTTACATTTATTAAATATATTAAAGGGCATTTAGAGCAGTGTTCATAATAAACTACTCCTTAAATTTGCATATGTTTAGCAAGTAGATTTCATTTTCCAAACTTGTAATGGGAAATAAGATCTGGTTCAAATTTAACAATGTTCATTTGTATCAGAGGAAGCCCTGCGATCATAATGCTATCTTTAGATGGCATAATGCAGGCTTCCCTCCAGTTTCCTGACTTCTTCTATGCCCTGCCTGACATCTGACAGGCAGAGCAAAGCCAAGAGCTAGTGCCTGTCATCAGCCTGTGTGTCTAAATAGATCACAGGAAGATCAATGTATTGCAATAGAAAATAAATAAAATAAAATGTACCTGCACTGGATAGAAAACAGAGACAGAGGGAGTGGAGGTTAGCAGTGGGGACAAGAGAGTTGATAAGGAGCCATTTTGCAGCAGGGGGCCAGGGAAAACAGGCAGATATAGGGGTCAGGATGCTACTGAAATCATTCTCCACTCACAAGTCATCTCCAGTTTGGACTGCTGTAAACATGTCCTATCTGGCCTCCATGACTCCCACCTATCTCCAATCTTATCTGTCTCTAATGCTGCTGCTCAGCTTATCTTCCTCTCCAAATGCTCTACATCTGCCTCCCTTCTCCTACAAGCCCTCCACTGGATCCCTTTCCCCTTCAGAACCCAATTTAAAATTCTTATACTCACTTACAAAGTACTTACCTAAGCCTCTTCCATTTACATCTCTAACCTCATCTCCTTTCACTCTCCTGACCACCCTCTTTGCTCAAAAAATACATGCCGCCTCTCCTGCCATCTGATTATTTCCTTCCACTCCCCCCTCCAAAATTTTGCCCATGCTGCTCCCTACCTCTGGAACTCTCCCTCTCTCCACATCAGGCTTTCCAACCTTCTACAAATCTTTAAATGGAATCTCAAGACCCACTACTTCATAAAAGCCTTCCAGTTTTCAGCCTAACCCAATGCTACATGCTCCTTTCTCCCTTTGTACCCCATCTGTGTCACACCTGTTTGTCTGCCCCTCTTGTGGCACCATATAAATAAAGGATAATAATAATAATAATAATAATAATAATAATAATAATAATAATAATAATAATAATAATAATAATAAAAATAATAATAATAATAATAATGCACAGACACATTCTCACAGTATTTTTTCAAAAAAAGACAGTAAAAATTGTGCCAAGGGGATTCACAGGGGCAGAGCTTTTCCGCAAGCTCTGTCCCTGCAACTGATTGATATTTCCTTACTTTGCAATGTGAATTTTGGCAAAAATATCACACTACAACTGCATTTTAAATGTGGATTGTTGTAAATATGCCCCTAATGTGCAATTTTACTTAGACCTAACTAATTTTTTTATGCATACTATTCTCCTGCTATTACTATTGCATATGGGTTCAATTATTAAAAATGAAAAAGTTAATTTTGCACATCAATTTAAAAATTGTCTCAATCTAACAATTGTGGCCCTTACATTGAATTGTGGGATTCATGTGTAGGTTCAGTACAGTAAGAGCAAGCAAATCATGTTTTTTGACATACTTTTTTTTAGATTACACATATTTTAAACTTAACTTAAATGTCTCTAGACAAGATGTGCAGTTATAGGTTATGATGATGGCAACATATTTGTTTCAAATTCTTCTGCAGGTTAGATATATACATATATTTGTATATATACGCTCACCCAGTCTTGATAGATACTAAAACTTAAAAATCTGTTTATTAGTAACAAGATTTTGCATCATCATGTAATACCTACCTGGATTTTACCCAGGAAGATTTTAGTCAGGATCTAATTTTTTAATGTACTGTAAATAGCTGCCTTATTTTCCCTTTCTTGGGATGCCAAATTAAGTAAAACATAGAAATTATATGTTGTGTCACAGTAAACATATTAATATATTATACAGTACTATAGATTCAGTCAGGGAATGAACAGTAGAAAACATACGATTCAACATACTAGCTGTCAAAAACCAATACTGTCCAAGAAAAATATAAAAGTCTTCTAGGAATACCAAGACATTTGGAAAACCTATGTGTTAAGGCCCCTACACACTACATGAATATAGTATGTTAACAATTTGGCCGATTCCGACGCACCAGAATGACAAAAGCATGCAGTGTGTATGCACTATATCGTGTAGTGCCCTCTCCTGTGTGGTCATCATTTGCATTGTCTGATCTTTTGCACATGCAATCCAATCAGACAATGCAGCTTACGACCCCATGCAGTTAGATGCAACAGGGTCTGATATATTGGGTGGCTGGGCATCGGATCGTCCACTGTGTAAGGGCCGCCCGATATCTTGGCTAGTCTGTTGCATCGCTGGGTACACACGTCATTTAGCATGTACCCAGCTTTATGGTAATTGTACTACTTGTGTGGGCTTGAGAGCACTTTGCTAATTAGGATATTCTACACACGGAGAAAAAAACACATATTATTCATATTTATTAGGTAGTGCATGTTGCTTTTCTATGTTTCATGTAAAGGTAGGATTCAATGTGTCAAAGTGAATTTGAACTTCACATTACTATTTCCAGAGCAATGTTAATCATTTTTGACACACATTTAGATATTTTGTTCTGTAACTTCATAGTTTTGCTTACTCAAAGAATTTTGTTGCTTTATCATAATTGAATTGAAAAATGTTGTGTCAGACCTACAGTACACAATGACTCTACAAATCTGCCGCTAAGATCATAAGATATATCATGGTTTATTTAGATGATGGATTTCACAATTGTTCTGCTCTGTGTTTGAAATGTAAAAAACTGCCTGAACACAGACACCATCAAAGAGAATCAATGAGTCTGCAATTGTGGCATAGAAAACAGTACTTTATAAAAGTACAGATATAGTGTATTGATATAATAATAACAGTTGTGATTGTACACGTTAGTTTTTTCTCTTCTGAACAACTAAACTGCATTATTATTTAAATAACTTTATTTATTATTTATTTAGAGTTGGAGGGAATAACTACAGAACACAAAAATGCAGATGTAAATTAAGTGTTCTTTTAAGCTAACATACTGTAACTCTACACCCAGAGAGATGGATTTGGAGTCATGCAAGTGTCAGATACCTAAGTAGGGGCATGCATACACATATTTAGCATACTCCCTGGAGTGAATCATACAGAGGACCATATCCAATTAGCTGTGATAATGGCTTTTTCCACAATATGTTTTCATTTCTGAGAACTTCTGGGGAAAAATGGTTATCGTGAAATCCCGCTAGCCGCGGTTTTTGCATATGCAAAACTGTATAAGGATTGTCACAAATTACTTTTCATCATCTCTGCGTAGGTGATAAATTGTGCAAAATACCTATTTTGTGGTAAAAATATTGGGACTTGGCGCAGAACCCATTGGATACCCCCCCTTGATGACTAGTTAGGCAAAATATGAAATGTAAATTTTCGAGCGAAAAAATAAAAAGTGTTATAAAATGAGATAAAATGGAACAGATGAGTCCAGTTACATCGTTGCTCATAGCACGCCATCTAGGCCTCTAAGTCGTGGCATGAGAATTGCATGGTGTGGCGCGTTAAGGCACTGTGAGACTTGACAACATACCCAACATGCAATACACAGCTTCACCACTGGGTAGCCAGTGCTCCACTGGTTACAACTACATTAAGGCACTAAAGCATACAGTACAATAGACAGTAAGTTCTTACAGGCAGGCCAATCAAACACTGTATACAGTAGTAGAGTATTGCAGAGAAACTACTGTAGTAGTGAGGTCTGGGTAGCAAAACTGACTGTGTGTTTTATGCTGCACACTTGCAGCACTGTTGGCACATATGGCACTGTCCCAGTTAGGGTGCTCATACACTGTACTGATTTGATGACTTAGATTCTGAAGTGATTTCATGTCTTAGAAACTAGTAGTGGGGTTTGAGTGAAAGAGGGGTCTCTGGATTACAAAATAACTGTGCATTTTAAGGTGAATACTTGCGGCACTGTCGGCACTGTCCTAGACTTAGATACTGTAGTGAATACATGTCTTAAAAACTAGTAGTGGGATCTAAGTCAAAGAGGGGTCCCTGAATTACAAACTGTGTGCGTTTTAAGGTGCACACTTGAAGCACTGTAGGCACATCAGCATTTTGGCAGCTGCCAGCTCTGGGGGTCGCACATGAGATTTCTGGTGCATTCCCAGTGGAGCCTGTCAAGAATGAGACACAGTGCATTATGATGTGCTGTGTGCTCAAGAAAGTGGTGTGTGGCATTTCATATGCTATGTAGTGTCCTACTACTGTAGGGTACTACATATCATATGGCAACTGTATGCTGTGGAGTATGTAGTCTCATAGTACAGTACTACGCATGCCCAATGGAGCCAGTCAGGAGTGACAGACAGTGCATCAGGTCCCTTCTCCCACAAAAAGTGAGAGCCTTTCATTACCATAGTAAAGGAAGCTTTGTTAGCCATTTAAGCAGTCAGCTCAAGATCTGCCCTTGTGTCCTAAAAAGGCAAGTAATAGTGACCATTGCCAATGACACCATCCCCTAACCGCTAGCACAACTAATGTGCTGCTATGGAAGTGTTGGTCTCTATGGCACTGCAGAATATGCAATGGCATGTATTAGGAATTTGTATTGTTGTCTGAACAGTGGTGCATAAAACCATCATGGAACTAAAAGAAGAAAATGAGGAGGGGGACAAGAAGGGAAAGAAATCAACAGAGATGGGAATCCCCATCCCCAGCCCGCTATATAATACCAACAAGGACATCTAGACAACTAATATTGTTAAAAGAAAAATAGACCTGCCGCTCTATTTTAATCTCCTGTATACTCCCCTAATTAGGGTATTTGGGTTCTCCTTATGTACTGATAATATAAAAAGGGGTGTATGCATCCCCTATACAAGAATCCAAGTATACAAAAGTAAATACAGCACTAGTAGAAAAAGACAATTTAATGCAATACAATAAAACCAAAATAAAATCAATGTAATTCAAATAATATAAATAAAACCATACAATATGTATTTGAACCGGCCAGTATAACCTAAGGTGCTTCATTACCATGTTAATACGTTTGCAATAGTGGATTACTTATCTAGATTGAATTTTTTGTTGCAAAATATATACTTTTTCTAAGTAGTAATCAAAAGGTTATACCGGCCGGTTCAAATACATATTATACTGTTTTATTTATATTATTTGAATAAAATTGATTTTATTATGGTTTTATTTGTATTGTATCAAATTGTCTTTTTCTACTAGCGCTGTCTTTGCTTTTGCATACCTAAATATCATTAACCTATCTGAACAGTTTTTAACGATCAACCAGATCAATGCACTTAAAAAAGGACTCACTTTCTCACAATCTCAAAAATTCAATCACTTTCAAAGGGAAAAAAATTGAGACTTTTCGGTAGGAAATTACTTTTGACAAAATTTTCTCCAGAAGAGGAGAAATTGAAACCAGTATATCTAAAACACAACTAAGTAGTGCTTTAATGTCCATCCAAGAAAAGGAAGCAATCCAAATATTGGAGGAGGATGTAAATGAGAAGGATATACAAGGAACTACTCAAATACCCATATGTAATAAAAATTCCACCTTTTTTCCAACCAAAAGTATTTTGCAAGAAACAAGAGTATTCATAAATATGATATATTGAGAATTTGATGAGTTATATAAGAAGAAAGAAGCACTGCAGGATACCCCATAATCTAACTGTCATGGAAGAGAAAGCCATAGAAGAGATTAAGACTTGGGACGATACCATCATCAAACCTTCTGACAAGGGGGGCAATACAGTGCTGTGGCCAAAATAAATGTATGTGAGAGAATCATTAAAACAGCTAATCAACATCACATTTTATCAACATGTCCTTTTACATGTAGGGGTGTATTTACTAAAGTGAGAGTTTTTAGAAGGGGAGATCTTGCCAATAGCAACCAAAAAGATTATACTTAACGTTTAAACAGCACCTTCTAGTAGATTATAGCTAGAATCTGATTGGTTGCTATGGGCAACATCTCAGCGTATAAAAACTCCCACTTTAGTAAATTTGCCCCCTATATCTCAATACACCATGTGGCACAAGATCACTGACGTGAGTGAGCTGCCAGGTCCACTGCGATTCTACCAGTGCTGAGCATCTTTTTCACCAGTAAACATCATAGGCCCATATTCAATTAGTTTTGCATACGTGATAAAGTTTCACCGGCAAGACTTTTGGCCTACATCGCGTATTTTAGCAGCGGAAACTTATATCGCATGTGTACCCATGATTTGCCCTATTCAATTTCAAAAGATGCGAAAATGGAGACACGCAGTGTCAGAACAGGCGGAAAATGGTGACAGAATTGGGGAAATCAGCCTGAACCCCCAAAAAGATGCATAAACATTGGGGATCAATATAGTAGTGTCCGATTAGCCCTATTACTACTGTTTGGGGTACTTAAGTTCACACAATTGCCACTAATTTGCGTCTTTGCACAAGTGGTGAAGAAGAGCAAAAAGCAGTATTTTGGGGAGAAAATAAGTAGTCCTGTCAAATTTGGGGTAACTGGAAATGGGTGCAAGCATATTTTAATGTCTCTAAAGTGCATTTTTAATAATTGCAAATTTCCACCCTCATAAAAGCACCTGCAATCCCAAAAACATTTGACCCCTTCTTAGTGCACCCCCAGAACCTTATTTCGCTGGTTTGTGAACTTGTACCCCACAATACTTTTCATGGATCTCGGCTTTTCGCTTGGAATTGAATACTGGCCTTAGTTGCAATGTGATGTGACTAAGATACACCAGAAGAGGGCACTGATTAATTTTATGTGCAACACTTGTATATCTGTGTGCGACAGTACAGTCTCCTAATGTATCTTTGTCACAGCACATTGTGACTAAGACACATTTCCATGTGAAAAAAATGCAAAGTCTTACGGGACCTGACTAGCCGAGAGGGACTGTTTGACATGACTGCTGCAGCAATGTAAGACACATCAGTATAGGATCATCTATGGGTCCTTTGGAAATAAGTGAATTATACATTATTCTCTTTATTGACCATTTGTTAATATATGCCATTAAACAATGATACAGTATACCTTACCAACCCTTTAAAATGACAAATTACATTTGACCTCAGTTTGCAGGACTATGTATTTTTTAATATCACTTATTCTTTCTCACTCACACCTATCTAATTTTAATTGTTTCACTTAGTATAAGAGATTTTTTGTATCATATTTTATCAATATATTTATAAAAGTTATATTCTAACATAGGGCCTGATTCAGCAGCATATGCAATTGCAACTACGTTTGCAGATAGGCTAATTGTTCATTATTGCGCATGCGTATGCACTGGACTATGCATGTGCTGCAATCGCACTACAATTATGCATGCAGATAGGAATCCATTGCCAAGTGAGTGACAGGCCGTGAGCATTTGAGGGTGGTGACGGGGAGTGGTTGGCAAAATGCAGGCATATATGTCCATTTAAACGCCGTTGCATTGGTGTGCATAAATTAGCCACTGCGATTGCATACAAAGCTTGAATACTCAATGCGTTGTGATGAGACTTGCAATTTCTTTGATGGGTCAGCCTTGCTGTAATTGTGCATAATGGGCTATGTGCTTCAATGGTACCAATGTAGTAATAACAATAATAATAATAATGTTTATTTATATAGCACTTTTATCCCATAGGACTCAAAGTCGCTTTACAGACATCAGAAAACATGGTACATTGTACAAGGATTTGGTGTTGCAAAAGAACAGAAAACCACACCGAGATAATTAAAATCAACAGAGACCTAGAGAACACAATAAGCATACTGCGGGGTTGGTGCAAACATTTTGGGAAATAACTTCCATGGGTTATATATTCCACCCACAAAGGTACCAAATGAGGCAGCCATCTTGGGCGCACTAAGTAGGATTACCCTGGGTGGCATAGATTACGCCTAGAAGAGATGACACAAAATGGGTGGTTGCAAAATCCTGATGCTAGGAGTAAGGTCCCAACATAATAGTCAGTTCCATGTATTTTTCATCCCATCCACGAGTGTACCAGGAGAGGCAGCCATGGTGGGCGCACTACGAAGGTTGCACTGTGGGTGATAAACCATACAAGGACCCAAGGCATATATGGGAAGACTGACACATGTGTGGCAGTATGATATACCCTTTGTGAATAGATCCACATGAAGTACATCCTGCCCATGGAGGATGCACTTCAGTGGATGTATAGCACACCAGTATAGCATACAGTGGGGTGGAAGTACATTTTACAAAACAGGGATTAGTAAATACAGCAAACAGTGCTGCAATTCGGGCATGAGATTTACAGGTGATTTATATGTTTGACTGCAAGGTAATGTGGATGTGAGAAAGCAGTAGTGGGCATCTCTATGCTGGCTGAGTTATGGCAGGCATTAGCATATTTTTGCAGCCTAATTTTGTGCGATTATGCAGCTGCAAACGCAATTACGATCCATACTGAATCAGGCCCATAGTGATTATATTCTCTGACTAGTGCAACACTCAGCTACCCATTCTGTTATTGTGTTGTTTGTTTTTAAAAATGTTGCCAATAGTTCAGATGTGACATCAATAAATGTGGTTCTAGGTGCGACAAATACCTGCTCTTGGCATGCCAGGATACTTGTGACTCAGCAGTAAAAGCATCTTTTTTAGCACAAACTGCATCTCATACACACTTCTAAAAGATGCAAAAAGCAACAAAAGTACATTACTATTATACACTGACCACTGGGCCTTGCAGTGTTTGTATATCTGTGTGTGACTGAGGGGAACAATAATCAAACTTTGGAGAGATAAAGTACAGACAGATAAAGTACCAACTAATCAACTTCTAATTCTCATTTTACAGACTGTCTTTGAAAAATTACACTTAGGAGCTTATTGTTTGGTAATTTTTCTCTCTACACTTAATCTCTCTCCAAGGTTTGATGCATCTCCCCCAAGTCACAAATTGGTGTAAAAATGGGACTGAGGTGCAGTATTTGGTTAAATAAAATCCATATTGTAGCATCTCAGTAGCGCTGGCCATCTTCCTCTACTTTAATGCAGTATGATCTTAATTAATGAGTATTTAAAACTCTGCATTATAGTACTAGGGGGCAAAAGAGGGTATGTTTGTTGTTTGACCTATGAAAATATTTTTTCATTTTACATTTGGCATGACTTGACAAACATTAAAGATGGATAATTACAGTATCATGTTCAGTGAATAGCGCTTTCATGCATAGACTACTCAAATATTAATATTTGCCTACTGCACTAGCTCAGTTCATTGTGTGTGGTGTATTTTATTGACATTCATATTGTCAACATGAGAATGTCGACATAGTTGCAATGTCTATTTGCTGGGCATATCAGCATTGACCACATTGACATTGATCATGTTGACTCTGATTATACTGTATGATGACTTGATTGAATTACTGACAAAATGTCCCTTTTAGGCTAGTGGTGATTTACCTGGTAAAGTTGGTCCAGCAGCTCCAGCGGTATCTTCAGGATCAAGTAATAATGTCCTGATTACTTCTGATGGATCCTGTGTCACTTCCGGCAGTGAGTATAGCTAACCCTAACCTTAACACTTCTAGTACCTAACCATAACACTCTCCCTAGTTCCTAGCCCTAACCTTCCATTCTTGTAGCCACTCTGGTCCCTAAAGATTTCCCTTTTACATGTTAACATTGTGAACATGTCAACATTCTGCTGCTGCCAAAATGTTAAATGTCAACATTTCAACAATATAGATATCATAACCATATTGACATTATAACTATATCCCAGGTTCATTAACTACAAATTTAGGAGCTGCATATGTTTGTTTAATATACTTATTGTATCTTTTCTGTTTGAAAATACATAACTCCTTAAATGACTTCTTTTTTAAATTAATTAATGTTAGTTGCTATTTGTGACATTTGTATACTATTTACAGGGTTTTGTGAATATACTAATTGCTATCTATGCAATGTTAGATATTTTAACATTATTATCAACTAACATAGGAAAAAAGGGGATGTAGTTTATATCCCTGGTGGTGGCGATGCTGACATAATGCCGGCACCGGAATCCCGACACAAGTCACAATTTCGGCAGCAGCATTCTGATCTGAGGTTTCCCAATGGTAAGTATTGGGGTTAGAGGGAGGGTTAGGGATAGGCACCGTGGGGAGGGTTTGGGTTAGGCTGCAGGGGGGGAGGGTTAGGATTAGGGGTAGGATTAGAATACTTACCAACAGGTGTTGGGATTCTAACTATGTTGGGATGCCAGTGTTGGGATTCTGACCACCGGGATCCTGAGAGCTGGCATCCCATACTCAACCTGAAAAAAGATGCCTAGTTCACGTTTTGTGTATGCAGCATTATTTTGTTACTTATTTGTTCAGATGTGTCTCCTGCTGATGGAATATTTTAACCAGAAGATGATATATTGGTTTAAAAGTACAGTACACAGTATGTAGAAAGCAACAGATTTGTTACAAAGGTTGGAAATAAAGACATATGTCTATCAAGTTTAACAGTCAACAAATTCTAGTTTTGTTGTTCCTGTGGAAAGCAAAACAAACCCCCTAGTGTGACAGATGCCAAATTACCCTCGCAGGGAAAACAATTTATAGAAAAAATGTAAACAAACTGCAATGAGGAACGCAGATATCAACAATTTTGTTAGCAGTAAGAAACAATCTGACGGACCTGTTTTATAAAATATCGATCAAGATTTATACAAACATGAAGCCATGAAATTTATAAAATTAAAATGTCAAAAGTCCTTAAAAATATATATAATAATATCAGACCATGGTACAAATAATCAAATAGTGTATATAACTTACAGTCAATATAAAGTTTATATCAAGCAACACCCACAAATGAAGTGAATAAACTTAAGGTGGCAATACACGGCACGATATACATGCCGATCCAATGGATTGGCACGATATAGGTGCTATATTGTGCCGTGTAAGGCAGGATTTTTTACCTGATATCGTGCTGCATGCTCCTGCTGGATCATAAATCACATCCCCGGATCTTCCTGCAGGTTCATATGATCTGGGATGCAATATACGATCCCATTCAGATGGAGGAGGGGGGAGCCAGCATATCGTGCGGTCAGTGGCGACCACACGATTGACAGCAGGGACAGCATGATCCATCTGCCGATGGATCAGCAGTTGCCCTACATGGTGCATGTAAGGCCACCTTTAGGCAGATGATTTTATATATTTCATTACCATTCTGGTGACCATTGATAAAGCAAAATCCCAAATCACTCATGATAAAACACATCTAGGCATCTTAGTTTCCAGCAATACTTAATAACACTGTATTATTTTCAGTGAAAAGTAGGACAAAGATTCTTTGGCACATTTTGACTCAAACATCTTAAATAGTATACTAAAGAATCTCCCCTTTCAGACATGATTTAATTAATTAAACCACAGCTGCATACAGTACATGACTCAATCTTGATCTCAAGAATTAGGAAGCTCTGCCTAAACATCATACTATTCAGTATTAACTATAAACTGGTACATTATAAACATCCAAATGAATCTCTCATTCCCATCATATAGTGACTGTTATGTTCACTTACTGTAATTCACCATTATTCATCATGTGACTATGCATAAAAAAGCTGCAAATGTATTTTAGTTTTACTCCTCCATCCAGAAAAAAAAATAAAAAATAAAGGTAAAATAACTCCACTGGTCCTATATAAATTAATGTCATTATTATATATTAACAAGAAAATAATAAACATTATGAATTTAAGACAATCATGTATAAATTAACTTTTATATCTAACAGAAAAAAATACTACTACACTTTTTTTGAGAAAAAAATATTTTTTACCCTAAAAATTAAAATCATAAGTTAACTGGGCCTGTCATCCCTGTGATGTCTTATATGTATAGAAATGAATAACATTTCTTGGAAGAAAGGTATCCAAAATGTTTTTAAATTCTCAAAGAGAATATATTATCACTACTGTACTGTAGCTCAAGTTGTAGGAAATTTCATATCTTAACCTTAAACCTTCTCCACCATTTACAATTGATGACCTTTGTTTTCTGTATTCTTTGATCTATGTTTCTTAGTCCTTGTATAGTCTATGAATATGTTTATTAATGTTCCAGTCTTCATATGTTCAAAATTAATAATACAGTAATTTGCCTATATAAGAATGCTCCTCACTCCCCAATCCCTCCTATCCAGTGGCAGGTGCATGCCACAATCTTATTAATCTGTATAAGTAAGGATACCAGTGCTGGGATTGCTGGGCATGTGTAACAGTAATTATATTCAAAATATAGTAGGCAAAAACACATTTGGGGTCTCTACTTCAGTCACTAAACATTTAATGGATACCACTGATTTTACAATAGCAATGCAAAATTTGGTTGATATTGAATCATGTACAGTGCATGCTTGCACTTACCTCTGTACTAATATAATCCTACAAAGTCCATCAGAAGGGAATACATTTACAAAGACAGCCTTATACTAACATTGTTATAGAACACAATATATTTTTAGGATGAGTTACTATGGTTTATAAATAACTAAAACTATTGTAAATGTTTTATTTACAGAAACAACGAGTTGTATTGGACTTTAATACCATTCTGTGTTATACAAACATAAATGCATCTTCTGCAGAAGAGAAAATTTTTTTGATCATATTATTTTTCTCAATATATTTAGTTATTTTTTGTTATGTAGATGGTATATTATTTGCCTGGCAACATTTCAAGGAACAATTACTTAAACTGTAATAACTGAATAATATATCTTCCTACATTGATATTTACATTATGCCTTGACATGGCATCATTCTTTTACATCCATGTAGCCAGCAGCAAATAATACATATATTAGTCTCAAACAACCAACTGTGAATTAAGAGTTCATGAAATGGTTCAGAAATCAGTTCAAAGAAAATATCCTGAAAATAACTTTTATATACAGTATAATTGGCTAGTAAAGGTCAGAAATATTTTACTCCACAGCAATCAGGCTCTCTAGGTTATTATGTTCTCCATGATGAAGATGCCAAGGTCAATGTATGAAAAGTTTAAATATACTAAAGAACAGTAACCATGGCAGTCAGTGCACAGCAAATGCACCTTTGTTGTTTGATGTTGACATATCTACTAATACACAAATACATGACCTTATTATGCATTCCAACAAGTGACTACAACAATACTTTTTCTTATTCAATGCCATGTATCTTGTCAGATTTTCTCAAGCTCTTACTGTAAATGTACATTATTGTACTATTTAACTAGAAAGACCAAATATTCAGAGCTCCAAGTAATGTACTGAACAGTTCAATGACAAACACTATTTGCTACATGTAGGAATGGCATTCTCAACATGTCCTCATAATGCATCACCAGTTCCACTTGTTTCCTTAAAATATACCTAAAAACTCTTTTGTCAACACCTTCTTTGTGGGCAATATAAGTATACAGTGATTAAGCATCACAAAATCTTCGCAATGCCCACTTTAGACCATCTTCAAAAATTGAGAGATACCTTTTATGTGAGAATTTATACTTGATTCAAGTATGTTCTTTTTGTCACACAATTATTTTATTGGTTAGTCTCATTTCTTTTTTTTAAACACATGGGACTGCATGGAAATTAGGTTTTCCCCAACCAATAAATGTAATGTTTCAAGGGAAAATATCTTTGGAATGGTCCTTTTGGGGAAAAATATATAAAAATATTTTTGTTTGGCATGGTATGTCTATCCACTATTTTTACCCTTTGATCACTACGTTAACTTAAACACTTGCAGTTTGAAATTCAAAAACACTGCTGATTCTTTATGTATTCATTTATAATTAATTGAAATTAATAATAAATTAATTAATTATTAATTTCCTGGATTTTGCCCTACTTATAGATAATAATTAGGTGGTCATTTAGAGATATTGTAATCAAATTCCAGGGAAATATAATTGTGCTGAAAGGATAACAGTCCAACTTTAAACATTCATTAAAATACAAATATTTTATCACTTTAAATAATGTAATCATGTATATACAAACAATATATGGATTAATTAACTGTGTAAGGATAAACAGACTTTTTAAATCAGTCCATCAATGAATGTCCAGCTAAAGAGAACAATTTACCAAACAAGATGTAAACAAAAACTTGGTTGACTCTTACAAACTCATGTCCAGCAGTTGGTCTTGCAGTGCAATAATAAGCTGAAGCATATTGTATATTCATAGACAATCACATTTAATACCATTCAATTTATAAATACTACAGTATGAAGCTTCAAGCAAATGTGCAGCAATAACCATTTTTCTAGATCATGCACATTGCTTGTTAATAATATGCAAAGTGCATCATGCAAGTCCATGTTAGCAAATATGATTAGTGTTTTTCACATCAATACATGACATTCAATGTTGTATTTAACTTATGTTGTGGCTCATTTGCGGTTAACACATATCCTTCATGCCCAACACATAAAATGCATATGCATAGCATAGGAAAAAATGAAATTCCACAGCCATTTGCTCACACTACTCTATTGTGAGATCTTTCCAACTGGTGGAAATAGAGCCTCAGGGTCATTTGCTGCTGCTGGCATTTTGAGGTTATTGGCACTTTAGTTGATTGAGCCTTGATAAAGGGGTCCAATCAATCTTTAATAGGAGTTATGTATCACTCTCACAATCATGTTATGAGGTCAGTACTGGCATATTTCTCTGATATCAGAAGTAATGACTGTGACTCTAGATAAGTCATTTTTAAATGACCAGTGACCAAGCAGATAGACAACTTCTGTTTGAAGTTAAGATGATCAGTTGGTTCATCAAATCTAATATATTAGATGAGAACACAACTCTGAATTTTTATATAATTCACATTCATCAAAATGCTAAATTGGTAATTGATTTTTCTCTGTCAACATTTGCTCAGGTACTGAGACAATCTCTAAAATATGGGCCAAGAGATGTTTTCAGAATACCACAAGCCCTCAAAACAAATAGTTTTGGACTTCTAGCGGTAGAAGTGCATCTAGCATGGCCATGTTTAAGAGCCTATTTATCTCTCTGCTTAAATATCCATCTACATCGGGCATCAAGGAGTGAATTTCTTGATCTTTATGGCATGGTGTCCTACCCTACCTGATCTCCTGTCATAGCTTATTCTCTGGGGGTCTGTTCCAGCCTGTGAAGCTGCTGCACAATTGCTTGATGCTATTCTCTCCTAACTTAGCAGTTTATGGACACTGGACCTAATATTTGCAACCCCCCATGCACCACATGCCCTTATGGCCTGCAATCTGATTTGGCTGGCTTCCTACCTCAGTAGATATCCTTGGCTGCTGCTTCTTCATGGGTGACACTGGTGCTGGATAAGGTTTGCATGGCAGCTGCCATTCCCTGAGTATCTCTGCTTCCAAACTGCCTGAAGTGATCCTGCATGGCGTTGACCTCTACGGACTGCTCCTGACCTACTGCTGCCTCCCCACTGTTGAGTTGGGTTCTGCAGGCAGTAAATCTCTGATTGTTTAGGGCACCCTTGTGTTTGACTCAAAGCTCAGTGGCATTACCTGATGTCCTGTGCAACCCTTCATACCTATATAAGAAAACTCCTCACTCCCCAATCCCTCCTATCCAGTGGCAGGTGCATGCCAAAATCTTATTAATTTGTATAAGTAAAGATGCCAGTGCTGGGTTTGCTGGGCATGTGTAACAGTAATTACATTCAAGATACACTAGGTAAAAAAATATTTGGGGTCTCGAAATCAGTCACTAAACATTTAATGGATACTACTAATTTTACAATAGCAATGCAAAATTTGGTTGATATTGAAACATGTACAGGGTATACTTGCACTTACCTCTGTACTAATATATTCTATATATAATCCTACAAAGTCCATCAGAAGGGAATACATTTAAAAAGACAGCCTTATACCAACATGGTTATAGAACACAATATATTTTTAGAATGAGTTACAGAGATTGGACTTATATCAATTTCCCACTTCAACTTAATGGAAATAAGCAACTCTGGAAACAAGTTAGCATTGAGGGCAGCATAAAGAGATGATTCTCTACCCTTAGAACCCAAAGAAGCATATCACCAAACCAACAGGGCTTGATGAAGTAAAGGAGGTAAACCAGTGATAGAAACACCAGAGAGTAGAAACAGTACTGGAGTAAGAGAGGATCCCACCCATTCAGCTTGAAAACTCAACAACATCAAGCCAGTGGAGCAAGTTACCCAATCAGACAGGTGAAACAATTGAGTGGCTATATAATAAAACTGAAAGTTAGGAAGACCTATCCTACCAGAAGATTTATTTTTAGACAGAGCTTTAATAAACACTCTAATCAGTCCATTCCCCCAAACAAAAGATGACAGAATGCTATCAATAACAGAAAACACTCTTTTGGGGATATAAACTGGAGAGTGCTGCAGGATATATATAAATACTTGGGTTGCATCGACATCTTGAACAGATTAATGTGCCCCAAGACTGACAAGGGTATTTTTTTCCAAACATAGGGCCTCATTCAGAGGCGGTAGGAGGATGCAAGCGGTCGCTCAGAAACTGGGCAGCCACTTGCATCCTTACCGCCCACCTCTGTTGCGTTCATTAGGCTGTGGGTTAATCGGGGCTTACAATGATTAGGGTAGGGTCTCCCTTGCCGTAAGCCCTGGAGAGCTTCTGGCTCAGTCTGAGCCGGAATCTCACCACTGACATCACTAGTGATGTCAGTGGGGCCTCCCTCAAATGGTAGGCATTCCCATGGGAATGCCTCCATTTGGGCTGCCACCCCCCCGGCCTGCCTTCCAAACGGGGCTTGCTGTCAATCAACATTGACAGCTCGCCCCCTTTGGATCGAGACCCGCAACGACCGGCGCTGTCAGTCGTAGTGGGTCTCACACATGCGCACGATGGTGCCGGCGCCATCATGCGCATGCTCTGTGGGGGGCCATCGACCCGGTCCGAGTGCATCAGTGCTAACGACTGGGTCTGAATGACCCCCATAAACCTTCACTTTAAAACTGGCTGTAATAGGGTTAATATTGTGTGATACATAACTCTGAGACCTGGGGCATTATCCAAACACCCAAATATTTAAACCTCAATGTCCACTGCAGGGGACAAGGCAGCTGCTCCTCATCAGGATTATGGCCTAAAATTATTGTACTTATCCCAATTGATAAGCAATCCTGAAAAAATGCCAAATGTATTAACAATTTGCAGCATTGATGCTAAAGAGCTCCCAGAATCCTATAAAAACAAAGGATGTCATCAGCATATAAGGTTACAGCATATTCAACCACACCAGTTCTAATGCCACAAATGTCTGGGTCTTCATGTTGTGCACAAGCTAATGGCTCAATGGCTATTGTAAAAAGGGCAGGGGTAAAAGGACAACCCTAGTGAGTCCCCCTTGCCAGAGGAAAAGAAGCTAATGTGTACCAATTAACAGACACTGGGGCTGCAGGGGGAAGACTATAGGAGCTGAATCCATTGAATAAAATGAGGCCCAAAGGCAAATTTGCAGAGCACAGCCCAAAGGTTGCCCCATTCTACCGAGTCAAATGTCTTAGTGGCATTCAAGGACAACACCATAGCCTCCTCCCCAACTAAATTGCTTCTCTGCAAATTATAAAACAATCTACAAAGATTCTGTAACCGTAGACTTCCCCGGCATAAGACCTGTCTTGTCGAGATTAATAATTTACATAATTACTAAATTTAAACATGTAGTGAGTATTTTGGCCAATACTTTGACACCCATGGTTAAGAGAGAAATGAGTCGGTATGACTCAGGAAGGGTAGGATCTTTCACAAGTTTAGCTAATACAATAATAACAGCCTCAGACATGGAGGGAGAAATGAACCCCAATCAAATAGAGAATTAAATAAATTCAATAAATATGGAATAAAAAAATCCTTACATTTTCTGTTCACCTCCACAAGATTTCCAACACAGCCAGGGGCTTTGGAGGTGGGGAGTGAGGAAACAGCTGACTCAATCTCCTCAAATGTAAACAGAGCCTCAAGACTCTTGATAGCTTCTTAAGATAGACATGGCAGGGTAATTTAGCCTACTGTAGATAATCTTGAAGTGGCTCGGCTATATAAGAAGCTCTGGAATTGTACAGAGAAACACAGATGACACTGGGAGTTAATAATACATTGGATAAAATTATTATGAGAACCCTCCCTGGCCATTTCTGGCCAGGAAACTGCCTCCAACTTCAGCCTGAAAATATTGCTCATGTATAGAAAATAGCAGCCTAACTCTGGATTTTTTGAAGAGGTAGCCAAACTATTCCCTCTGGGCACCCAACCATAGCTCATGATCAAAAAATGATTGAGATAGGAAATATTGAGCCTCTAATTGCTGACAAAAGAGCTTGAGGTGGGACTCCTCCTTTCTGTTATACATCTTGATTTCAGAAACCCTTTTAATAAAGGAGACCCACATGTAGGCCTTAAGGGCATCATGCTTAATAGTAGTATCTGGTTAGGGGGAATGATATGATTTAAAGCCTTCCCATGCAGCATCAAGTTTGGAGTCTGCAGCCATTAAAAACAGCCAAAATGGGTGTAGTTTCCAAAAATTACCCCCCCTATTTTGAGACTTATTCAAAGTAAGTAGCATGGAGAATGGTCGGAGTTTGTACTAGACTGATACCACCTAAGACACTGCAGATGACATGTTAGAAGAGATCAATGCTAGATCTATACGAGACAATGTATGAAAAGAAGTAGAGTGACATGAGTATTCAGTAGCAGATGGATTTTGATTTTGCCAAATATCAATCCAACCCAACTAGGCAATCAGATTAGCAAATGGAGTGGGGAAGAGAAAGGATGAAGCAGGATCAACATCCTCATTCCAATGATCCAGACAATGATTCATAACATTATTAAAATCACTCACACCTATCCCAAGGGTGTCCAGGGATTGAGCAATAGATAGAGCTGGCTGATGGAGAATCATGCTAATATATAAAGGAGGGATATAGATGGCTAGTATATGAAGCAGGGTTTGATTGACATTAGCACGAAGAAAAACAAATCTGCCAGAGAGTATTGGCCAGACTGGACTCTAAGTGAAATTGCACTGAATTTTTAATGGGGACCAAAACACTTCTTGCATTATGTGAAAATGTGGAATGATATAGTACATACACCCTATCCAAGGCATTTTAAGGGCCAGTACTTTGCTACAATATAAATTGGTTTCTGAGATACTTATTATATCAGCACAGTATTTCTTAACTTGGGACATGACAAGGGAATGTTTAACCCATGAAAATTCCAGCCAAGTAGGCTGATTTCCTCAGTTCCCTCAGTCATAGGGCCTCAAAAAAAGTAGACAGAAACAAGGATAGAGCAAAAAAGGAGAAAAGAGAAGCAACGAAAATAAAACAAAAATAGTATTAGAACATACTGCTCATAAACCCCTATAGGGATTGTTCAAAGCAGGACTGCACAATCAACACAGTATATAACAGCACATTATACCTTGAGGAGCATTTAAAAACAGTAGAGAAAAATTGCACACACATATATATGTTGATGACATACAAACTAACCCCTCCATAACCAACCCTGTATATCCATCAAAACCTGAGATATACCTAGCTCAAATGCCCTATACAAAAAGAACATATCCCCCCTAAAGTATCCTATCAAATAATCCTTTGTTAAACATTATAAATAGCAACAATTAACCAAGGTATAGGGAGTTAAACCCTACAGCTATATACAGCATAAAACTCCCTTCAAACATAACTATAACTGGTCCCCTGGTGGAGTAATTGAACATATATAGACCATGCAACAAAATATAGGCCAGCATTATATAGAAATTACTTATGAAGTACACATAGATTGAAATAAAACACCAGAGCGAATGTACCCATTTGAACTAATTTTTATTTATCCCTATAGGTTCTTATGTTCCTGAGCTTTTCCCAGTAGCGTTCATGCTCCATGGAGGTACATTATTGTCATATCCATACATTTTGTTTGGTGATGGTGTGTAGACAGTTTTGATACTAACAGCATCCATGCATCCACAGATAGGAGATCATCCACTGTTACAGTATGACCTGGCTGTTTCTGTTTTGTCCAGATGTATGTTGAGGTATTTTTCATTGAGCTATAACACCAATGATTTTTCAATCCAGTTTTGTTTGCTCCAGATTGCATGCCTAGGCTGGTGTTTTTCTTATTTTTCTCACTTTACACTGGGCTGTTTGTTTGGAGTGGGTGCTGGTTCAGACTAGTTATCAGAGCTACAGTATTTAATTATATGTTTTACCCATTGTCATATAGGAGCCTGGCAGGCAGGTTATTGTGTTTATCTTTTGTTTCACAGATTATGTTGTATTAAATTTCCAATTTTCATCTATCAATGATCCTATGATTAAAAGTCTTGAGAAAGGTTCAGCAGAAGAACCGGATGGTCGACCAGACCAGTCCTTAAAGGACCAGTCCATGATGACATCTATATCTATTTAATTGTGATGTTCGACTATGAATAAACTATTGTCACAAATGGTGAGTGCATCCTTCCCTTAGTGGAAACAAGCCTATAAACATATATATATATATATATATATATATATATATATATATTATAATTACATGAGGTTGAGTGAAAGTGAGTGTGAGCCTGTGGTGCGACATAGCATGATATAAAAGTGGATCTTCATTTTTGCATCATAGAACTTCAGAGTGTTGGATATATCTGTAACAGTGAGGGAGCATTCTGGCCAAATGCAAGGGCACATTCCACATTAGCCCATGGTTTTCAGTGGGTAGAGAGAAACCAATATCTCAGTTGGTAGAAGAGAGCAGCTTCATGATAAAAATCAAGGTCAGGGAGGGCTAAGTCACCTTGATATTTAGAGCAGATAATTTTGTGGGGGCCTCAAGACAATGCTTTCCATGTTTCCAAACATACGAGAGCATAACCTATTTCATGGAGTCAATTAATTTGTGGGAAAATATATATGGTATAGCTATAAAAAAATATATTTTTATACAGAAACATCTTTTTAAATGACACGTAGCAGCCTAACCAGGAGACTATGGCTCATCTAAGCAGTAGACATACAATCAACAGACTAATATTAACTGCAAAATAATCTTTTTTAGATGTAGGAATGTTGATACCCAATCTACCAAATTAATTTTCAGCATCTAGTTATAGTAAGAAAAAGTGCTGTCTGTAAATCCACTAGGATTAAAACTCTGTGCATATTATCAGGGGCTTGTCAGATAAAAATATAGACAACCGGGTCCGGATGAATTAGTCGGAGGAGTAGATTGTTCAGAGGGTAGGCAATCAGGTGAGCAAAAATTGTTACATCACTGTTAAGAAGCATTATGTGTCTGTAATTTTTGCATACAGTGGAATCATTACCCAGCTTAGGTATTGTTATAATGTGATCAATATATATCAATCCAGACTACAATTCCCTTTAGATAAGTGTTACATTACCTCACAAATTTATTTGAGAGACCAGGGAGCATTCATGGTGGCCAGACTGTCTTTGTCTAGAGTTTGCAGAGGGAGACCCTCAAGAAAGGAAGCTATGGAACCTACAGACTGTTGAAGGTGAAAATATCAACCTATAGATTATATACTGTTAATGGGCATACAAGTCATAAATAACATTAGCAATATCAAAGAGATTTAAATGTTTAGTAATGGAGGAGTCTAGAAGGCACGTGACACTATTGCGGGTCTGACAATCCCACAAGTTAAGGGCCAAAACACCTGGGGGGTCTATTAAGCAATGTTTTTGTCCACATTTTCTTAAGTATTCCACTATTCAGTAATAGGATAATGGAAAAGATAATGCAAGTATCTTTTCCATGAATTCCCATATTGCAGAGTACTACACTGTAGGGAGCAAGCCATTGTTCTCTACAGTGCTTTAATGTTTTTTGCTAGTCAGCAAAGCAAACAGTGTTAAAATACTTACTTTATATAACGCCATCTCAGAATGACGGTATATGAAGCAAAGCCTTAAAATATTCAGAAAACTGCAGGGACAGAGGGAATTTTTACCATAAATCCCTGCAGAATTATGAAACTCCATAAGTCTCTGTCCTTGCTTTGCATAGACCATTTATTTGCTTTTATTTTGAAATTTATATATAAATTTGAAATATAATAGCACATAAATATAAATGTATACAGACTAATGCAAAGCCTATGCACACACATTTCAATCAATTTAGACAGTTTTGACAGGCTGGAGTTGGACTTACATTCGATAGTCACAGCAAAGCAGGGATGGAGACTATTCACCAGCACATGACTGAGCATGCGCAGAAGAATCAGAAGATTTTGCTTATGAAATCCCAAAAACAATTCCTTCTGCAGCATTGCAAGGACAGCGTATTAACACAACTGCTGTCTCTACATAGAAAATTGCTGAATAGGGCCCATAAAATGTAATATTTAATAAAGAATTGTGACAATATTGCCTGATAATATTTGGGGAAACATTGTCACTCTTGCTGAATAGAGCCCTAGAGGTATTATTCCCTGCTGTATAAAACTTATGTCTCAGGTGGATAAGAGCATACTGCATATGAAGCATAAAGAGTTTTTGAATTTGTTATTGCACTTTATGAATTCTAGCAACCAAAGGGTGGATTCCAGATAGGCATGCATTTTAATAGAGCATGCTTTTTTTGAGCTCCCTTCTAAATGGATGCACAGCTTACAATGTACACCAGTAGGTGAAGCTAGCAGTATCGGCAGCATAATTGGTCTAAGTGAGAGGAAAATAGTATTAGTCAATACATGTACAGCAACACCAAGAAGGGCAAGTTGTCTACTCTTGTCCCTCCAGATTAGATTTCCAATTCAAGTGCCACCAGATTCTGATGCTTCCAGGCTGTTGGGATAACTCTCTGAAACTCTCTCTGCCTCTAATACAACCTCCACCCTTGCTTCTGTGTCTAATCCTCTATGTGATGGCCCACTCACCATTTGCATTCTGCACCAGATGCTTCAAGCATACCAAGCCAGTTTGACTGCAGACATGGAAATCTTCTTCTTACAGGTCAGACAAGAAGTCTCAGGCTTGGTAGACTGCACCAGTCATCTTTAAAACAAAATACATGAACTGGTGGCTTCCCACAATTATATCATTGCATCCTACAATTTAGTCCTCATGGAGCTTCCTGTTGTTAAAGATAAACTTGTGGACAATGAGGACAGGTCTTGGAGAATCAAAATTAAAATCAGTGGGAACCCTGACTCCTTGTCCATTGCTGACCTCCGGGACTATACCATGCCATTTTTCTAGAAGCTACTCCCCTCTCTGGACAAATGTAACCTGCTCATAGATCAGATTTATCAGCTCCTGAAACCGAGGTCCGCTCCAAGGAAAGAAACTCTTCATGCCCTCCTCCAGGATCACTTCTTCCATTTTAAGGAAGCAATCCTCAAGATGGTTGACCTGACCCTCCCTCACAAGCTGCTAAACTTCCTATCACCATCTAGACCTCCAGACCTCTGCCAACATATACAATCACAGGGGCTTAATTATGCACACCCCTGTGACGGCGTTCAAACGCACAGGCAATCTGCTGTCTCAGTAGTCACTTTTTTGGGGTACGCAATAATGTCTCCACTTTTTCATGTACTTCTCTAGGTCGCTGTTTTAAGAAAAGTCATGCAACCTTGCCAAAAGTACAGCAAATTGCCATTTCTAATTGAATCTCGCATTTCTTAGGTTAGTGCATTCACGCAAAGTTTTTTAAACAAGCTTGCTTTAGCAAACTCGACCCTAATTAAATTGTTCCTGTTGGGTCACAGAAGGTCATTGCAATACTAGAAAGGAAAAATAAATAAAAGGTTTTTGTGCAATATTACATATTTCATATAATTTGTATTCCTACTTTTGACTATTATAATGAATCAATTACATTAAATATTTTAGAAGTATAGTACTATGCTGTCTATATTAGTTCCTTCTTTGCCATTATATATATATTGTGATAGGATCACTGGTAAAGTGGTCTGTGGCAGGTACATTTGTCCCAGATTCCTGTCTTTTGTGTTTTAAACCCCCAGGAGAAAGAATGCAGTGTAGCAGGCTTGAGTTTCACCTTTTTGAAAAGCCGGTTTGGGACCTGGGGGTTGTGGGTGAGAGGAGAGGGAGGGCTCCACCCATGGCCACTCCAAGTTTTGGTTCTCGCAGCCTGGTAACAGGATTGTAAGTTTTCCACCTGAGAGTGGCCAATATAAGCCTAGTTTGTTTAGGGCTGATTGTCTCACCTGGGAGAGCAGGCAGGGAGTTTGCTCAGAGACACTTGGAAACCTAACCGTGAGTGTTGTGCTGTGCTTTTGTTTCTGGAGAGGGCATTAGGCCCTGCCAGGTTCTGGTAGTGAGGGAACTACCTGTGAAGTTAGTGCCCCGACAAGGCTAGGATTTATATTTATGTTTTCTTTATGTTTCTGACATTGTACAATAAAGACTGGCACCGACCAGCTTGTACTTGCATCCAGACTGGTGTGCTGCTTCCCTGCTGCTGTGTGTTTGTGTAAGGAAGGAGTCCTCTACCAAGGAGAGGGACCCCCTAACCTACCTGTGTCACAATATGGTGGAGAATGCGGGCACCCACACACACTGAAGTTGCAGCAAGAGCAAAACTTTCCATTTAAAAATTAAAGGGTCAGACACCCAATTTGTGAGTGTGGAAATAACACTGTGTCCTGGGAGTCCCATAGAGGAGGCGTCAGCCAATGCTCAGAGAGGCAAGGTTCAACTTCCAACCTACACCCCAGGATAAAATGGAGGACATTATTAAAGCCTTGCTCCAAGGTACAGCAGCTCAGCAGGAGACAAACAAACTTCAGCAGGAATCTACCAGGGCTCAGTAGGAAGCTACAGCAGCTCAGCAGGAATCTACCAGGGCTCAGCAGGAATCCACCAGGGTGCAACTGTTGGCCTTGGAGACAGCCCAGAGGCAACAACAGGTCGCCATTGAGGAAACCCGCCAGGCCATAAGAGAGGTGGTACAGCACCTGGTCGCCCGGCCCAGAGATGTTAATACTGGTCCTCCCACCACCACTCACTCTGTACGAGCCAGTCACTTCCTCCAAAAGATGACTTCGGGCGATGATGTGGAGGCCTATCTCGCCGCATTTGAAAGAACAGCCAAAAGGGAGAGTTGGCCGAAGGAGCAGTGGGCAAGTCTGGTGGCACCTTTTTTGTCTGGGGAGCCACAAAAAGCATATTTCGACTTATGCCTGGCTGATGCCAAGGACTATAAAAAACTAAAACAAGAGATCCTAACTCGCTTGGGAGTCACCACCTTTGTTCGTGCCCAACGGGTCCACCGCTGGGAGTTCCATAAGGACAAGCCTCCACATTCACAGATGCATTACCTCATCCATCTGTCCTCAAAATGGCTACAGCCCGAGACGCTGACGGGACCACAGATCGTGGAAAGGGTTGTGATGGACCGGTACCTGCGATCAATACCTGTAACTCTGCGCAAGTGGGTGAGCCATGCAGACCCTAAGTCCATGTACCAGTTGGTCGAGCTGGTGGAGAGGTACGTGGTGGCTGAGGAGCTGATGAGTATGCCCCCCCGAGCCCCGATAGCGCACCAGCGAACTCCCAGAGACACTGGTAAGACTGTTCCAGGGGAGAAGGGTGCTGGGCGGTGGAATGTACCTAAGACTGAGGGTGTAGAACCTGGAGACCGGCCTGCCAGGCCGGGAAGGTTCTTGCCCCGTAAATGACTAGACATTAATATGACTCAGTGTTTCCGGTGTGGTGGCTTCGGCCATATTGCCGCTAATTGTGCACTTACAACTGAACCTATGCAATGTGACACTGCTCATGTCTACCGCAGGGGGTCTTTCTTTGCACAGATAGCCTGTACGGCTGACCGGAAGGCTGAGACTGATAAGCACATGTGTGTACTCACTGTAGATGGCAACCGAGCAGAGGCACTGTTAGACTCTGGTAGCTTGGTGACACTTATAAAAGCTGAGCTGGTGAACCCCTTGAGGCATACAGGGAAAACTGTTGGTGTGACCTGCGTACATGGTGATACTCGATATTATGTTATGGCCGAGGTGAACTTCGAGACACCATGTGGCTCTGCTATAGTTTCTGTGGGATTGGTGCATGGTCTGGTGTATGATGCAATATTGGGGAGAGACTTTGCTCACTTCTGGAAGTTGTGGGAAAGCCGTTTTGTTCCAGAGGTGAACAACCCCGATCCATTTGAGAAGGTTGTCGATGTAGTGGAGGAGGGAGTTTCTTCTGAGTCAGAGTTATTCCCTTTTTCTACTATGGTTGGCGAACTAGAGAATGCGGAACGTGACGGTGGCCCGCCAACTGATGTGCCTCCCATTGAGGTGGGAAGTGTTGTTGGGACAGGTGATCGTCTGCCTGATTTAGAGGTCAGAAGAGAGGTCTTTGCCGTCGAGCAGTTGAATGACCCTACTTTGGTAAAAGCCAGGGAGAATGTAAAAGTAGTTGATGGTAAACCCGTAGACCCTGATTGTCCTTTGTCCTATCCCCACATGGCAATGTGTCAGGATTTGTTATATCAGGTGACTAAGAAGGGGGAAGATGTTGTGGAACAACTAATAGTTCCCAAAGTCTACAGAAGAACAGTGTTGGATCTGGCCCATGGTCATATAATGGCAGGCCATCTAGGGGTAGAGAAAACCACTGAGCGAATAATGCAGAGGTTTTTCTGGCCCGGGCTTCATAAAGAGGTATCTGACTTTTGCGCATCCTGCCCTGAGTGTCAGTATCATACTCCCAGGCCGCATTTTAAGGGTCCACTAGTTCCATTGCCTATCATAGAGGTGTTGTTTGAAAGAATAGCGATGGATTTGGTTGGACCCTTAATGAAGTCTGCCAGGGGACACCAGTATATTCTGGTCATAATGGATTACGCTATCAGGTACCCAGAAGCGATCCTGTTGCGCAATACGTCAACCAAGACCATTGCCAGAGAGCTAGTTCATGTCTTTAGCAGGCTGGGTATACCTAAGGAGATACTAACTGACCAGGGTACACCGTTTATGTCCAAAGTCATGAAAGAGTTATGCCGCCTGTTCAAAATCGAACAGATAAGAACTTCGGTTTATCACCCCTAAACCGATGGGCTGGTCGAGAGGCTTAACAAGATGTTAAAACACATGCTTAGGAAAGAGGTCGACAAGGATGGTAGGGATTGGGACTACTTATTGCCGTATTTATTGTTGGCCATAAGAGAAGTCCCCCAGGCCTCCACCGGGTTTTCACCCTTCGACTTATTGTATGGGAGACACCCAAGGGGGTTACTAGACATTGCCAAAGAGACATGGGAGGGGCAGTCTAGTCCTTACAAAACGGTGATTGAGTATGTTTCTCAAATGCAGGAGAGAATTGCTGCGGTAGTGCCGATAGTGAGAGAGCACCTGGAACAGGCTCAACAGGCACAGCAGAGGGTATACAACCGCAATGCTCGGTTACGCAGCTTTGCTCCTGGGGACAGAGTGATAGTATAGGTTCCCACTGTGGAAAATAAACTTTTGGCTAAATGGCAAGGGCCCTTTGAAATCTTAGAAAGAGTGGGGCAGGTCATTTACAAAGTTTACCAGCCGGGGAAAAGAAAGCCAGAACAGATATACCATATAAATCTGTTAAAGCCCTGGAAAGATAGAACGGTACTGTCGGCCGACCGAGACCCTCCAGTAAGTCCAGGGCCCTTAGTTCCCGAAGTGACAGTGGCAAAAACCCTGTTGGCAATTCAACAAGAGGTCAAGGAGTTTCTGATTAGAAATAAGGTGCTGTTCTCTGACGTACCTGGGAAAACCTCGGTCATTAAACATGACATCATGACTGACCCAGGGGTTAAAGTTAATCTAAAGCCCTATAGGTTACCAGAAGCACAAAGAGAATTGGTGTTGAAAGAAATTAAAAATATGCTAGAGTTAGGGGTTATTGAAGAATCACATAATGAATGGTCAAGTCCCATTGTGTTGATTCCAAAGCCCAACGGGAGTGTGCGTTTCTGCAATGACTACCGAAAGTTGAACAGTGTTTCAAAATTCGATGCCTACCCGATGCCAAGAGTGGATGAACTGATTGAGAGACTAGGGACGGCCAGGTATTTAACCACTCTTGACCTAACCAAAGGGTATTGGCAAGTACCGTTAACCAAGAGCGCCAAACAAAAGACAGCTTTTTCAGCGCCAGAGGGCTTGTTTCAGTACAAGATGTTGCTCTTCGGGCTACATGGGGCACCTGCTACCTTCCAAAGAATGATGGACAGGGTTCTAAGGCCCCATAGATGGTATGCGGCTGCTTATCTGGATGATGTGGTCGTTCATAGTCCTGATTGGCCGTCTCACTTACCCAGGGTGCAAGCAGTGTTGGACTCCATCTATAAGGCAGGTTTGACAGCCAACCCAAAAAAGTGTTGTCGAGGCATGGAGGAAGTAAAATATCTGGGATACACCATTGGCAGAGGCCTGATAAAGCCTCAGCTCAATAAAGTTGATGCCATACAAAACTGGCCACGGCCTCTGAATAAGAAGCAGGTGAGAGCCTTCTTGGGAATTACGGGGTACTACAGGAGGTTTATACCCAACTTTGCCACCATGGCAGTCCCACTGACTGACCTGACCAAAGGCAAACAAAAAGTCATGGTAGAATGGAGTCCTGAGGCAGAGAAAGCTTTTCAGGAGTTGAAAGTAGCGTTGTGTTCCCAACCAGTCAAGATGACTCCTAATTTTGAAAGGGAATTCATAGTAAAAACCGATGCATCAGATGTAGGTATAGGAGCGGTCCTGTCCCAGAACAAGGAGGGTGAGGAACACCCTATTTTCTATCTTAGCAGAAAGTTGAATGTACATGAGAGAAACTATGCCACAGTGGAGAAGGAGGCGTTGGCCATAAAGTGGGCGTTAGAGGCTCTCAGGTACTACTTGGTCGGAAGAAAGTTCAAATTGATCACTGACCATGCCCCTCTGAAGTGGATGTCTGAAAATAAGGACAGTAATGCGAGAATTACAAGATGGTTCTTGGCATTACAAACTTTTACATTTTCAGTGGAACACAGGCCAGGAAGCCAGCTGGCCAATGCTGACGTGTTGTAACGCGTTCATTGTTTGGGGCTTCAGTTGTTCCGCCCCACAGGTTGAAACAAAGGGGGGGGATATGTGATAGGATCACTGGTAAAGTGGTCTGTGGCAGGTACATTTGTCCCAGATTCCTGTCTTTTGTGTTTTAAACCCCCAGGAGAAAGTCTGCAGTGTAGCAGGCTTGAGTTTCGGCTTTTTGAAAAGCCGTTTTGGGACCTGGGGGTTGTGGGTGAGAGGAGAGGGAGGGCTCCACCCACGGCCACTCCAGGTTTTGGTTCTCGCAGCCTGGTAACAGGATTGTTAGTTTTCCACCTAAGAGTGGCCAATATAAGCCTAGTTTGTTTAGGGCTGATTGTCTCACCTGGGAGAGCAGGCAGGGAGTTTGCTCAGAGACACTTGGAAACCTAACCGTGAGTGTTGTGCTGTGCTTTTGTTGCTGGCAAGGCCATTAGGCCCTGCCAGGTTCTGGTAGTGAGGGAACTACCTGTGAAGTTAGTGCCCCGACAGGGCTAGGATTTATATTTATGTTTTCTTTAAGTTTCTGACATTGTACTGGCGCCGACCAGCTTGTACTTGCATCCAGACTGGAGTGCTGCTTCCCTGCTGCTGTGTGTGTGTGAAAGGAAGGAGTCCTCTACCCAGGAGAGGGACCCCCTAACCTAACTGTGTCACAATATATATATATATATATATATATATATATATATAGTCCGTTGCTCTTCCTATGAAAGGTGTAAAAACCCCCAAGGGGTAGAACAAACCAGAGGAGGCACTCCCTTGAAGAATGAAAAAAATGTCATATACTTATAACATGTTGAATTTCAGTACAGAGATATGTCTTATCTCTGTACTGAAATTCAACATGTTATAAGTATATTACATTTTTTTCATTCTTCAAGGGAGTGCCTCCTCTGGTTTGTTCTACCCCTTGGGGGTTTTTACACCTTTCATAGGAAGAGCAACAGACTATATACTACTTGTTTAGAATGGCACCCCGCTATTTTGCATTTCTAGTTTGAGTGCCGAACTTCTGCATACTATATATATATATATATATATATATATATATATATAGAAAGAGAGAGAGAGAGAGAGAGCAATCCCAGAATAAATCAATTTATGGACCTGAGAATGTATTAAATTTTATATATAAAAACCCTTCCTGACATATTTTAGAAAAGGAATTTTAAACTTTTTAAAATAATCCACTAGAATTAGAACACAACCAATTGTGAGCGAAACAAACGTCAGACTAATTGGATTTACAGTATACAGACAGAAATGCAAAATACTATGAGTTAACAAATCTAAAAAAAGTTTTGCTATATGCAAACATGTTACCTAAAGATAAAGTGATAAGAGACTGTGAAAAATTTAGCCAGAGCCCTTCAGAAACCTCCAGCAGAAACAAAAAAATACATTAATGCTTTTGTAAAGCTGTGCTCTCCTTGAAATTGTTTAATCAGAGAAATGAGAATTATCTATTTGAAAAAAATCATATAGCAGATGCTATTGGGTCTATACTCAATGGACATTACTTTGGCACTGACAACCTTACAAACTTCTTTGACAAACTATTTAAAAACAATTATACCAATATCTTAAGCATATATAGAAAAAAATGAAGTCTATTTCATGTTCCTAATTACATCATCAATTTTGAAAACTCATATAACAATCTAACCAACATAAGGTAAAGCCACAATTATATGTGACAGCCATAGGCCTATATTTGTATTAAAATAATTATATATTTTAATTAAAAAATATATCTATAATTTAAACTGTATGGATAAATATTTTCATGAAAAAATGCAGGATATTTCTTTACAGATAACATATATAATAGAGTATTATTCCATATCCTTATATTTCTTTCTTGCTCAATTCGGCTACAGGTTTCATTTTAAAACTTTTGAAATTGTCAATCTTCACATTGAAATGTGCTATGTGAAGAACTCTGTCAAGGAGAAATAATACAATCATCAATTTATAGCAAGACTGTCAATATGTATTTATATGGTTACCATGGTCTAAGTGCATTTTACAGGTTTATCAAGCTTGAGCTAACACTGTTAAACTATCCAGTGAATAGCTTAACATTGTCCTAAACTGAATGGTATATAATTGGAAATACGTGTATGGTTTATGGTTGAATTCAAGACACACACATACACTAACACACACACATTATTTATATACTGTATATGTGCTGTGTATGGAATTATACAGTACTTTATTTAATTATTTCATAAGCAATCATTTGCAAATAACCTTTCATTGATAGAGTATGTAAGTATTTGTATGTGAAAGTTTGTAGAGTTCCTTTGTTGGGAAAGAGTGGTGAGTGGTGCTCTTTGGATCTCATATTGAGAGTTGACAGTAACTGATTCCAAATGCAAATGTCACACCTAGAATCAACTCCAGACCTTTTACCTGCTTAATTGATAATGAAATAATGAGGGAATAGCCCACACCTGTCCATGAAATAGCTTTTGAGTTGATAGTCCCATTACTTTTGGCCCCTTAATAAGTGGGAGGCACATATAGAAACCGTTGTAATTCCTACACTGTTCACCTGATTTGGATGTAATTACCCTCAAATTAAATCTGAAAGTCTGCAGTTAAAGCACATCTTGTTTGTTTCATTTGAAAGCCATTGTGGTGGTGAACAGAGGCCAAAATATGAAAATTATGTCAATGTCCCAATATTTATGCACCTGACTGTATATAGTATGAGAAGATATTAATCACTGGTCTCCACTGTAAGAGTGTTTGTTGTGTTTACTGTTGGAACATCTAACCAGCAGAACTAAATATTAAGTAATTTGTTGATATTAATAAATAGTCAGTGACTAATATAATCTTCTTAATGCATCTGCAGATGCTATATGTGGTTTTCCCTTTTCAACCCTCACCAGTGGGAACAGCCAGCGAGTGGTGAATGCAATAGCGGCATCTGCCATAAGATCGTCACAAAGTAGTGACTTCACAGGGCTCCCATTCTCTGTACCTCGATTCAAACAGAGTAAAACAAAGTAGCATCTGCTGTGAGATGGTTACAAAGTAGCAACTACATGGGGCCCCTGTTGTCCTGTACCACAATCTGACCAGAGTGGATCTTTTGTGCCGGTACTGCCGTGGGATCAAGATGGCAGATGTCTAGTGGAGCGTTGTCTGCTGAATGATGCAACCCAAGTGGTGGCCTGGCAATTCCCAGCTCTCTGCCTCTCAATCTGGGTAGTGACACGCTGCCTGGTTAGTGTGTCTCCTTGTAATGGTGCTTTTTCTGCAACCTGTCCCACATGAGCTCTGTAACTTGGAGCAATTTACCAGCATCCACAGTCTCTTGTAAATGAGGGAGACAGCACAATTTGGTGGAAATACAAAGCTGCTTACTAACACTCATAGACTTAGAATGGTAAATAATTTTCATTATGCATTGCAAGTTTGGAAGTAATTTTTACATCAGAATTGCATAAAAATTTGGTTAGGGATGAATGCTGCTATTGGGGAAAAAAAGAGAGACATAGAAATCAACAGTGAAGAGAGAGAACTGCAGAGGACAGGAGAAAGACACTAATATACAATGCATTGTATGGAAAAGTTATAATAAAAGATACATGATGACATTTATTTATTAAATTAAATCAAAGCTAAGGAGGTGGGGTTGGTTCTTCATTCTCATCTACCTCCACAATCATTCAACCTCCTCCTCTGCTTCAACAGTTAGAGCTATCTTCTCTACCTCCACAAGAAGGGACTGGTTCCTTCTAGGCAGCTAGGTCCTCCTCCTCCATAGCATTTATTGTGAAACATACTGTAATACATGGACTTTTTATTTTTTGCATTATCTATGTTTTATTTTTAAATAATATGTCATCCTTATGTAGAAATAGAATGGTTAAGCACACTTTACATGATAAGCAGATACCAATCATAATATAATGTGTTTGCATTGGAAACTTTTCAATAGTGAAATTTAATTGGTAATTAAAACATGAGGTTCTTAGTGGCCATTTAAAAACAACTGTGAATGTGCATATACCATGACAAGTTAATCACATTTAAATAACTAATTTTCCCTACAGCTTTATTCTTCTCTCAATTTCCTTTGCTTCCTGCTTCTATTATATTTTCCCTTCTTCTCAACCTTTACCTTTCATCCTTTCATTGTGTCTGTCCGTCTGCCCCCCCCTTCCCACCCACCCCCTCACTATCATGTTAGGAGCACCCTCCCTTTCACAGGACAAGCTGTCACTTCCCAAAGCAAGGATCTGGGCTTCCCCAATGAGGTTGGGCCCCAGTAGTGCTAGACTAATAAAGAGGGTAGTATACATCATTGTGGCTCAGTTTGTGTCAAGGAATGTACAGCAAGCCCCTTTCCATTTAGGGTTAATGTACATCTGGTCTAGAGCCGAGTTTCACAATACTTTTCTATTAATTGCAGAAAAACTAACTAAAAGAAAACCTTAATTTATTTATTTGAACTCCAATACATATGTCTGGTCTCTTTATTTCTTATTATTGGTAATATTAGCTTTTATATATTCAGGCTAGTGGCAGCTTAATAAGGTCCAGGGGAAACATGGGATAGAAAAGCAATTGATAGTTATGCAGAAGTTAAAAAAAAATGTCTTGTATTCTTACTGATTTGTTTTTATTCTTTCAATGTCCCGTGATTTTTAGTTTAAGCCATGTTTGTGTGACTTGTGAATGTGTTGGGTGACTGATAGAGTTGTTCGTTTTATTGGGTTATGTTTGGGAGAGGCTATGGGAAAGGAAAATAGGACTTTTGCTAGTAAGATAAAGGAGGAGGATGAAAAAGATGTACTGTAGGCTAATAAGTAGAAGAAAATGTATAGGAGGACTGAGAGCAGGAAAATCCAGATGTCAATAGCCATTACATAATGAGATCAATAACATTATGGCTAATGTGAATTGAGAATGTTTCCAGTTTGGTAATTTTATCTTGCATAAATTAATATGTGCTTTCCCAGAAAATATGCGCACTCATATGCACCGATGCAGATTTGCATATTCCTGTTGTTTAAGTTTGCTTATACCAGTAGATGTTGGATGGTTGAAGAAAGGGTCATTCTAATATAGGATGTACAGTATACAGTAAAATTGTGTTCACCTTGTGCAATGCAAAATACTGTGGTTTGCGCACAACTACACTTACTATACTCAGCCTATGGTTGCCCATCTTTTTCCTCCATCATTCCATCTCTTTAGGTATAGCGATATAGGAAAATGTGTCCATTTTTTTAAATTCATGCACAGTGCAAAAATGTGTAACTTATGAAGATATATCTAACCCTACACTTAGAGCATATTTTGACACAGCCTCATACATATTTAATTAGTTAATGAGCTGGATATTTCTTTTGTGATTGTAAATTTATTTTTTTAGCATGACTGAGATAGTGAAACCTTTGCTTTTTGATAGTTCAATGTACACAAACTTTGTTTAAGGCACAAAATTATTTAAAATATTGTATAAAATTACCTTCAGGCATTGTGTATAAGGTGTATATGAAACGTAAATGAATTTCATGTATATATACAAACTTCGCTTGAGCCATAAAAGAATTGAAAATATTTTATAAAATTACCTGCAGGTTAATTGTATAAGTTGCATATGAAACATAAATTCATTCTGTGTTTAGATTTTGGTCCCAATCTAAAGAAATTTCATTATAGTGTGCAAATATTCCAAAATACGGAATACTCCGATAACTAAAATACCCCTGGTCCCAAGCATTTTGGATATGGGAGACTCAACCTGTACTATATGTTTATTACAGGTGTATTGAATACTGTAAGTGCAACAGACAAACAGATACCTACAGTGGTGTGACAGGGCTGCAGTGTGCCCTTGCAATATACACCCCATGAGTGCATGACATTGTGCAGAGGGGGGCAGGGCCACCAGCATGCAGAAGTGAGCACATGAGTATGCTCTGAGTGACTGTACAGATGACAGGTTGCATGCCTGGAGAATACAAAAGGTGCTTCAGGCGGCACTGCAGCAGCATTACTGGCTACATGGTGCCATGCCATTCCCTGCTAGCCAGAAGTAAGGGACATGGGCAGTTCCAGGGCCAATCACAGGGCCCTGAACTATGTGTAATGGCACCACTTGCAAACCCCGTGTTATGGCTCTAGTAGAGTGGTTCCCAACCACGGTCCTCAAGGCACACTAACAGTCCAGGATTTAAGTATAACCATACACAAGGTGACTTAATTAGTACCTCAGTTATTTTGATTTAACCATCTGTGCTCAACCATGGATATCACTAAAACCAGGACTGTTAGTGTGCCTTGAGGACAGAGGTTGGGAATCACTGCTCTAGTAGATATATATATTTATTGAAGATAAGCCAAACTTTTGGGTTCTGAGTGGAACCGAGGGCCTAATTCAGACCCGCTCGTGAGCGCTGAGCACTCGCAAGCGGGTCGATGTTTGCCCAGTGCGCATGCGCATGAGGGAGCCAGCTCCATCGTGCGCATGCTCGAGACCCGGATAGCGACAGCCAAGCCGTCACTATGGGTCTTGCTACAAAGGGGGCGTGCTGTCGATGGTGAGTGACAGCACGCCCCCTTTGGTGGGTTGCTGCCCAGACGAAGGCATTCCAATGGGAACGCCTACCATCTGTGGCCAGTCCCACTGACATCACAAGTGATGTCAGTGGGAGTGCTCTCGGCTCTGATAGAGCCGAAAGCATTCCAGGGCATGTGGCAACGAGACCCTACCACAAGGGTCTCATCGCAAGCCCGATGGTTGCGATGGTCTTGACCATCGCGACCATCTTTTTGGCCGCTCGCTATTGCTGTGGGTGGTCACAAACAGCTATGCGAGCAGCCAGGAGGCCACTCTAAAAATTCAGAGGGATGGCCCTGATTCAGAGCGAGCGCTCTGTCAGAGTGTCCGGCTCTGAATCAGGGCCCGAGTCCAAGCTCGGATCACTTTTGGAATTCCAAGTAGAATTGAGTCCCTATTAGAATTTGCTGTCAATTTGGAACTTGGATTTAAAAACGAAATTTAGGGTTTTGAATTTCATGTAAATAGAACCAAATTACATGAATTTAGCTGTCTTTAGCAATTTTAAAGAAATCCAAAACTAAATCTGAACTAAATTGCTTGAGGGTGGCTTTGCCAACATGAAAACCACAACATTTGAGGGTAGTTTTGCCAAAACCAAAACCAAAAAACAGGGTATGTGCACATCTCTAATATACATATATGATAGATGGATATAGTTTTTGTAAATAAATTATGTTTATACCAGTATGTAATCAGTCTGTTGTATGTAAATGTTTTGGGTATAAATGCGAAAGTCAAACTTTTTAATCTCCTTTTCCAATATGCATGTGAATGGTTCCACATTATTAATATGCATTAAGACTTCAAGCATTAGATTTGCACAGATTGGTTATAATAAAAAGAGAGTTTAAAACACAGCAGCTTTACACTATTCAGTATTCACTGCAGTACTTGGGATGCAATTTACATGCCTGATGTAAACTGTTTTAGGACTGCTTCAGCATTCTGTTCACGTAGCATTGAAACTGCTGAAAGTGCTACACATGTACTGTACAAAGCAATAAAATTGTTAAGATGACATTGATTCAAAAGCATTTAACTTCACATTTAAAGGGAAACAATCACATGCATTTTAAACATGTTTTGCATGTGTAATTGATGTAATCCACTTCTTGTCTTTGCACAAGTATATTTTTTCAAATATTTGACTGTAAAATAAATGTATTAAATAGCTACTTAAAATTCACCTGTTAGGTCTGTGGCCATCCCTATTTACCACATAAATTAGCTCAAAAAAAATAAATGATGTCTTGCACTAAAAGTAAATAAATTAATAAAATAGTAAATACTGGATCGGTATGAAATACCGCCGGACCTATGTCTGATGGTTCAAATCCCAACGCCTGAAGACGGGCAGCAGTGAAGATCCCGACAGCTAAAAAGGGAAGTATAAACTAACCCTACTCCCCCCTAACCCTAACCCTCCTTTAGGGGTGCCTAACCCTAACCTCCCCCCTAGTGCCTAACCCTAACCCCCCTAAGTGCCTAAACCTAACCCTCCCATCCCTGCAGCCTGAACCTAACCCTCATGGGGGGTGCCTAACCTCCCCCCAGGGGTGCCTAACCCTATCCCCCCTTCTGCTAGCCTAACCCTAACCTTCCCAGGTGGGTGCCTAAGCCTAATTCCCCCCTGGGAGCCCCTAACCTAACCATTTCCCCCATGGCTGTCCGTGCCCGCAGCCTGGTTTACCTTCATTCGGTATGTCGGGTGTCAGGCTCATGGCATGAGTATAATGAGAAGCGGCTCGATTTTGACGCGTGTCATTAGTACCCTGCCGGGATTTGACAGTTGGGAAGTCAGTGGTCGGCATTTTGATTGTAGGCTTTCTGACTGCATCCCGTAAATAATTAGCACTAAGATCCCAACACATTAAGGTCCACTTTTACAGATTTATTAAGCCATTACTACATGCCCCTATACTATCAATCTTCATAGATAGATAAGAAAAAAGTATATAATCCATACTTGCCTACTTTTGAAAAGATTTCTAGTGAGATTGTAAAAGCAACACCTATGAGCACATGTTAAAGTGGACATGTACTGCTACAACTGAGAGGCGTGCCATAAATTGATTTACATCAATGTAAATGAGCCCTAAAGCAGTTAGTTAGATCTACTTGTTGATGAATACTAATTGATTATTTTAAAAAAATGTATGTAGCCTTATTACCAATGCAGGGAAATTATACTAATGATCCCATTTGAATGCATAAAGCTCTGTCTTTTATATTTTTAATAATATATATATATATATATATATATATATATATATATATATATATATATATATATATATATGGAAAATGGGGTGGAAAGGACAAGTGCCAAAATAGTGTGATAAATGAATGAATGATGGTGCCCGTGCTCAAATAATAATGTGCGTACCAAAAGATAATTCTTTAAAGCTTATCTGTAAATCTTGTTGGTGGATGACATAGAGCTGGACCCGGATTACTGGTGCCAAATAGGACCTTGATAAGAAGAGGCTGCCGAGAGCCGCCAGTGTCCTCCTCATCCGTACCTAAGACATACAGGGTACGGATGAGGAGGACACTGGCGCCTCTCGGCAGCGCAGCCTAAACTAGATCCACCCTGTATGTCTTGGGTTCTGAGAGAGAATGTCATCCAGCCTCGGCTTATACTGTACATCAACCATCCACATTCTAAAAAATCACCTCTGAATCATTATCACCACCTACAAGTCATCACCTCTATGTGGAGCGATTACTCTGGGTTTTCTGCTGAATCCAGATCAGCCTATATCATTCAGAGCCTCTTCTTATCAAGGTCCTATTTGGCACCAGTAATCCGGGTCCAGCTCTATGTCATCCACCAACAAGATTTACAGATAAGCTTTAAAGAATTATCTTTTGGTACGCACATTATTATTTGAGCACGGACACCATCATTCATTAATTTATCACACTATTTTGGCGCTTGTCCTTTCCACCCCATTTTCCAGATCACTATTTCGTGTGACTGCCATACAGACCTACAGAAGGGACTGCTGCCTCCTCTTATTTGAAAGATTTAAGTGGTCGATTAACTATTCATAAGTATGATACCAGCACATCAATGTTGCAATCAGGATAATACACTGTGCGCAATCCAATAACTACTATTTCCATATAAATATATATTTATATATATATATATATACTGTTATTATTTTGTGTCATAAGCTTGAAAAAAGCGCTGATTAAAGGTGCTGAAATGTCACTGCATTTAACTATGTGTCTGTAACCTTTATTTATCCGGAGTGCCGCCAATGGTATTGGTATATATACAGCATATATATATATATATATTATAGAGATGTGTGCCGACCCCCGTGTTTTGGTTTTAGATCTGGATCTACCCTGGTTTTGGATCTGGATTGATTTTGCCAAAACCTCACCACCGTGTTTTGTTTTCATGTTTTGGTTTTGGATCTGAATTTTATCTTAAAAGATCATAAAAACAGCTAAAATCACATAAAATGGGCCTGTTTTTGTTCCTAGAGTATAATTAACCTCCATAACATTTATTTCCAGTAATTTCCAATAAATTTTGACCACCTCACAATACAATATTATTTGCTTAATCTAGTTAAGGCCAAAAGGTTGCATTCAGCTAGCTGGCCGACTAAGCTAAGTGACACAGAGGGCGGCACTAACATGTGGCAGTTCAGTTTCTAATTTCCAACATGAATACAGTGTGGTTTGGATACACCAATAGTGCACTTACTGTGACAGCAGTGTCGGCAGAGTGGGGTTGCTGACAGTGTCCTCGGTACATGGAATGGCAGTGCTGCGGTACTGGCAGTGTCCTCAGTGAAAAATACTGGTGATGTTGGCAGTGCGGGGGTGCAAACTGTGTATTTAGTGCAGGTTTGCTGGCTGTGTTGGAAGTGCGGGGGTGCAGCGGTGTGTTAGGGCAGATTTGCTGGCTGTGTTGGCAGTGTGGGGGTGCCAGCAGTGTCTTTAGTGCAGGTTTGCTTGTTGTGTTGGCAGTGCAGGGGTGCCAGTGTTGTCCTAATTGCAAGTTTGCTGACTGTGTTGGCAGTGCAGGGGTTGTTGGTGGTGTCCTCAGTACATGGAATGGCAGTACTGGCAGTGTTCTCAGTGAAGGGTACAGGCGGTGTCAGCAGAGCGGTTGTGCCAGCAGTGTCCTCATTGCAGGTCTGCTGACTGTGTCAGCAGTGCAGGGGTGTTCTCAATGCAAGGTGCCAGCGGTGTTGGCAGGGCAGGGGTGCCAGTGGTGTCCTCGGTGCAGGTTTGCTTACTGTGTTGGTAGTGTAGGCGTGTTCTCAATGCTTGGATCCGGCAGTGTCGGCAGAGCAGGGGTGCAAATGGTGTCCTCAGTGCAGGTTTGCTGACTATGTCGGTAGTGCAGGGGTGCTGGTGTGATCACTGTGGAGTGTTGGCAGTGTCGGCAGTGTGGGGGTCACTGACGGTGTCCTCAGTATGTTCTGCGGTGACAGCAGTGGGGGGTGCCAGTGGTGTCAGGCGGTGGGGGGTGGCTGGCACAATATTTTTTTCCTCCTTTGTAGTGTTTTCAATGGGCTTAACGCTGATTGGCTGAGAGCCGTGATAGATGGCATTCTCAGCCAATCAGTGTTAAGCCCGCTGAACACAAAACCTTGCAACTCGACAGAGGGGTCACAAGGTTTTGCCTCGGGTCAGGGATCTGGGGCAGGCAGGGAGATCCGAGCTGTGCTCGGATAGCCCCGGATCCCCAAAATTTGGGTGGGTCCGGTTCCGCTCATCTCTAATATATATATATATATATATATATAAACAACACAGGACCGGCACTCATTGAAAATATAAGCAGCTTTGCCGGGTGCCCCCACAATATAGCGAAATACAGACCAGGAGGTGCGGCACTCACGGACCCATATGAGGAAACACGAAGGTGAGCCAAATGGTAACGTTTCAGTTCTTTTATGTAACTGTCTTCAGAAAAGAACTGAAATGTTACCATTTGGCTCACCTCACCAAGACAGTTACATAAAAGAACTGAAACGTTACCATTTGGCTCACCTTCATGTTTCCTCATATGGGTCCGTGAGTGCCGCACCTCCTGGTCTGTATATATATATATATATATATATATGCCATCGGTGGCACTCTGGATATAAAAAGGTTTCAGACACATAGCTAAATGCAGCAACTTTTCAGTGCATTTAATCAGCGCTTTTTTCAAGCTTATGATACAAAGTAATAACAGTTACTGACCTTAAATAGCCTATAGATTGTAAGCTTGCAAGCAGGGCCCTCTTACCTCTATGTCTGTCTGTTATTACCCTGTTTTGTTCTATAAATGTTTCCAATTGTAAAGTGCAACGGAATATGCAGCGCTATATAAGCAACTGTTAATAATAAATAAATCCACCCTTGAACTAAACACCTGATCAGCCTCGTGTGCAGCGCCAGCCGGCAGTCACACAGGAAACTGCATCATAGTCAACCCTGTGTGTTGCCATGGTAATTCATATACAAAACAATGCAGCTGTCAGACACAATGTAAAATAGTGATAGCAGCACATAGACAACTCGATCTGTGATAATACATTATACATATTTACAGAATAAATACAGTGATATGAAAAAATAAAAAATAAACACCCTAGCACAGTGTTTATAAAAATAAAACAAAAAGAACCATAGTACAAACAACATAAATAGATATCAATTAAAAGAGTACAGCAGTCCCTAAAAAGGATACTTTGAATAAACAGTGAATATAATGCAAAGGCTGAAAGTACAGTACTACTTGATGATTCAATAATAGATGGCATTTAATTAACACCCTAAAGCAAAACAAAGCACTGAGCAGTGGCAGAACTATGGGAGACAATAGAGGCACCTGCCGCCGGGCTCCAGCACTGAAGGGGCACCTCCTCCATTGTCCACAACATATTCACCCCACTTAGGGCTGTAACTATGTACTCAGAGTGTACCGTCACGGCCGCCCAATACATGGCACCCCTTCCCGGCATCTGAGAAGCCACCATACACTAGTGGGGAGCTCCATGTCAGACCATCAGCTGCTGTCTTCTTCTATCTATAGCCTGTCTGCATGCAAATTGCTATATTACAGTGTCAGCGGCTGTGACGGGGGAGCACCAAATTATAACTTGCCTCCAGGCATCTGGGATGAACTTATGCCACTGGCACTGAGCTCAATTAATAACAACATACAACAATTACGATGAAGACCTGATGTAACTCTGGCCCTTGACTAAAAGGCTGTGTTCTTAAAGAAGTATTAGGGCAAGAAACCTGCATCTCAAAAGAGGCTATAACACAATTTAAACAAAAACACTGTAACCCTAAATTCTCATTGAGACCCCGTGCGGACAAAGTATCCAATCTAATGATCCAATTGGCTTCCACTGTAACAGCTTTGTTCCCCAATCTCCTTCTCTACTCATGGAAGGCACATTATCAATAATTCTATACCGCAGAGTTGCAATGTTGTGTTTGGCCTTGGCAAAATACCTTGCCACTGGCTGTTCACTTGTGCCAGTGGTAATCACCACCCTGATTGCTGATCAATGTTGGTCCATGCGAATTCTTAAAGTGCACTCAATCTTCTCTATATACATGTTGGAATATGGACAAGTGATAAATAAAGTAATAATAAAGGAAGTGGTACATGTAAGATGGTACCGTATACTGTATTTGATCCCTGTAAATGGGTGAAAGAATGATGACCATGTCTGCAAATAACCACAAGTTGTACAGTTAGAACACTTAAAACATCCCAGCTTGGGGTACCCAGAAAAGTGCTGCTCTTATTCTTGCCTAGCTGTGTGATGTCATTACATACAAAAAGATCTCTTAGGTTATTACCCCTATGATAACAAGACATCAGTGAGGAATTCTTAAGTGATTGTAACTCCTTATCAGTACTGATAATGGGCCAAAGTGTCTTGGCTTGGTGATTAATGGTGGTACTCATATGGTTAAATTTATTAACCCAAATATGCCTGTTTGGCTTAACATCAGTGGTAGTAGAAATGCCATGTACAAACTTATCTAAGGGAACAGCCAAAGCTTTATTCTTGGCACGTTCTAATTCAGACAAAATGTAACCTATTCGAGAAAACTTGGTCAACATGATATTTAATTGTTTAATGCCTTCTTCGCAATCCTTGGCAATTCTTAAAGCTCACAGGAACTGCAAAAATGGTAAGGTATTTTTAATGGGGCTTGGTGTGCACTACTAGCTAGTAGAAAATTGTTTCTGTCAGTATCCTTGACAAACAACAAGGGTACTTATCTTCCCTTACTCTTTGTAATCATCACATAAAGGAAATTTACTATGGTGAGGCTCAATGTGTATGTAAATCTCACCGGTCTGTTAACACGGTTATAATTTGATCTACAAATGACTGCACACTAACTCCCGACACAATCAGCAAATCGTCAATATACTGAAAAAATGCCAGAATATTATTAGCAACAGCCAAATCAGTAAAAAATATTTCATGTTCGATGGCAAACATATATACGAATTCACATAAGATGGGGCCACATTGGAATCCATAGTGCAGCCAGATAGCTGCAAATAGAAGGTGCCATCAAACTTGAAATAGTTTTGGGTCAAAGTCAACTCGATCAATTGCATAAATAGCTCAACACTAGTACCCTTACACAAGGGATTATCAAGAATTAATCTCCTAGTCACCGGTAAGCCCTTCCCTTGGGGGATACATGTGTAGAGACTACACATGTTTACTGAACATAAGACACAATTATCAGGCACATCTGGAAGTTTGGACAGTGACACCAACAAGATGTTCATGTCCTTCAGATATGTTGGTCTGGCCTGAACACAAAGTTGAAGCAAAGCATCTAGGTAAGTAGATATAGGCTTGTACAGAGAGCCACATGTGGCAATAATTGGCCGACCCGGTGGCTTATTTGGATCTTTGTGTAATTTTGGAATCAGATACAATAAAGGTCTGATAGGAAACCTCACAACCAATGCTTTTTTGATTGAGGATGAAAGAGCCCCTATTAGAAAAGCTTCCTCTAATAATGCATCTAATTCTTTTATTTTAAATTAAGGTTGGATCCTGAGGCAAAATGTTATATATAGCAAAATTACTAAGCTACCTAACTGCTTCCTCTTTGTAATCAACAAGATTCAAAACAACGATAGCTCCCCCTTGTCTGCCTAACTAAATAAAATATCATCATATGAGGCAAGTTGTTTAAGGGCCAATTGTTTGTCTTTCTTGAGGTTCCAAAATTTGGGCATCTTAATGTTAGGATCCTCACAAATCACTCTGTCAAGTAGACGTGAAAAAGTTTTAATAGATGCATTGCTGCTAATGGGATCAAAGGCAGATCTTTCTTGCAATTTGAGAAGTTGTGGCGGTACATCAGTAGGAACAATGGGTTTGTCCGCAAAGTATTCTTTAATCTTTAGCATATAAATTTATTTTTTCTACTGAGTATGGTCAATTGGAATGGTGGGTACAAAGGACAAGTCTTTTCTGAGGACGGAGAGTTCAGATGAGGATAAAGACCTGTCCGATAAGTTAATCACTATATATATATATATATATATATATATAGTAGCTACATAATGAGGGAAAGGTTCAATCATGGAGATTTCTAGACTCTTCAGGGAGTCAGGTTGATTGCTACTATTTTAGGGAGTCTCCCTGACAATCAGGGAGAGTTGGCAAGTATGATATAATCCCGTGAACATTATCCAATAATGCATGTATATATTAATGTGGAAATGTGCTGATAATTTTTACAAAATTATTATATAATACAGTCAATATATGTGTTTATATTTGTCTATATTTGTCTATTTCTGTCTTTGCATGTTACTATTAATATCTATACATACTTTGATATCTTCATGAACCGTCTGTTTATAAATCAACCAGTTGGTTTTATTTTGCTATATTGTGATTGTGTGAAACTGTCAAAGCTTTGTATACTTATCAAAAAATATATGGAAACTGAAGTGTAGCTTTCCCAAGCATAAATGATTTAATATGATGCCCATAACTAGTGCTAGCATATGAACAGTAAGCCACTAACAGATGGGTTATTACTGATGATGGTGAAAACCAAGGGTTAATATCAAAAGGAATTAGTAATGAAGAAGATTAAAGGCATACACTAGCTTTGTATAGAACAGGGATCAGTAAGTCCCCTATTGCACAGGTGATTTCGGTGGGAGGCTTGGGTTCCCAGAGCTATATGAGGGTTTTTCTTTTTTATAAGACACTCATATTAACTATTATGAACCTATTTTTTTATTATGAAAAGAGCTACAACCATGGAGTATTCTTCAGCAAACATTGCTCAACATCATAGCTCATAACAGCATGTTTGATTTTGCAAACATTACTTGGACACTGCTATTTTGTAAACTATCCTATGGAGAGATATGTAATTGTGTTTTTTAAATCTTGTGAGAAAAAGGACACATTTAATCCAAAGTAAATAATTAGCTTTGTTGCAGATAGGGTCAAACTCTTTTGATTACTTTTTCTTGAATGTTGCAACAGTTAAGTTTTTACAAAAAAAATATTCACAAGTGTTTTATTGTACACTACTATATTTCTAAAAATGTTCATCCCCTATTCCTGGTCAATAAGGATATATTACTAATAAAAAAAAATATCCCAAAATATTATCTTTTATTTATATTGCACTATAGAAGAAACATTATCAGATATGTAAAAATGTACACAAAAAAGTTTACACATTGCCAACATATATAATTATAGTACCAAGATTGCATAATTAAGTAGACACAACAATGGGGAGAAGGCCATCTCACAAGCGATTAAATTCTAGTCTGAATGTAATATGGCACTATGCAGAGAACAGAGTGTACTTGGGGATAGTAGAGGTTGAACAGTTATGAGGAATATGGATGGTAAGTTTGAATGAAAAATTTTAAGGGCATGCTTAAAGCTGGATGCTAAATAATAGTCTAACTGAGTGTACAAGTGCATTCCAAAGGATGGTAGTAGTGATCAGAGGTGAGGTAAGTCAGCAAATGAGAAAGTGGGTGGGAGAGAGTCTGTAATGAAAAGAGGCTAGATATGAAAGAAGTTGAGGAGTGACTGAGAGCTTCATAGCTGAGAGAAAGCAGTTTAATTTGATACTATATGAAAAATAAAGACAATGGAGAGACTGGTAGAGGCAGAGATAGAGCAGAAAGAGAAAGAGTATCATGAGGAAAGCAGCAGAGTTAAGGATAAACTGAAGTTGAGTGAGATGGGAGTCTGTGAGGCAGGTCAGGAATGCCTTACAATAATGTATAGGAGATGATGAGGGCAAGAATGACAGTTTTATCGACTTCCAGGATTGAAAGAGGCAAATATTTTTGTAATCTATTTTTAATAAATGTGTAAATATTGTTTAATTTAACCTGGGGTCTTCCCCTGAGTGCATCCCTACCTCCCCATAATATTAAGATCTCCATGCCTGTAGAAGTGCCAAAGTGGGGCATGTGAGGAATAATTTGTCAACTAGAAAGGCACATGAGGGGAAAAAAGGGTATTATGGAGAAAATCTAGTGGGAATCGAGTCCCAGTTCAGAATCACTGTGAGGTTCCGAGTGGAACTGGGTCCCAACTCAGGTCTTCTCACAATTAAAAACTCGGAATCTTGCATGTTTTGGATCACATTTAAGTCCACCCTGATGATTTCAGGTTCTGGAAATTAGTTGAAATTGACTGGAAATCAATTTTATTGATGTTACTAATTCTAAAGAAACAAAAACAGGTCTAAAATGATTTTAGCTGTTTTTTATATTTTTTTAAAGAAATCCAAAACCAAAAAGAATCCAAACCAAAACACTTTATGGTGGTTTAATTCAAACCCAAAATATGGTGATGAATTAGAACCAAAACAAAAATATGGGGCTTTGTGCACCTCTCTATTTTAAATGACTTTGTATGTTTTATTTTCTCTTTATCAGTCAATACACACAGACTGACAAGAAGTGAGCATGGATTTTATCTACTGTTTCTAGATCAGATAAACTTGCACAGCTTACAGCCATATTTGAACTCCCCTGTTTAGATATAAACTATAAGGAGGGAATAGAAATCACAGCTCTACAGGACTATTCCAATGTTATCTGACATTCAGGTAATAAAAACTTTTTTACCTCTATCAAGCAAATTAATGATCTCATTGCCAACTGCACCCTTCTGGTTTAAGACATAGGCATTCAGACATAGGGTCCAAAGTGTGCCCAGGAGCACCCTAATGTTGGACATCCTTTCCATGCTCAACATCAAAATTACCGATGCTGCTGGCATTCTGTTGAGAGTGACTATGAGTGAGTCACTTTATGACTCAAAGGACATAGATGAACAGCAGTATTATTCACACACTAATTATCTGTGCCCCTAGAGGAGACAAGGACAATGCAGTGCATTGAATTGTACATGTACTATATATAATGTGCTGTCCAATTCTAGTTGGCATAATATAAATTGGGGGAATCTATAGGGTACGTTAAGGTTTTAGGTACAGATGGAGCCATCTTCATTGTTGCCGCGATGCACGTGCACATCATCATGCATCACAGCTTATCGGAGCTCTCGCCAGGCCGTGACTAGGCATGGCTGGCGTTCTCCCGTTGAAGTCTATGGCATGTGTGTGCATAGTTGAGCATGGCTACATCTGTAAGCAAGACAATGGAATTGAGAGGATTGATATCAAATTTGATAAGGGGGAGAATTGATGGTATATGATATGAGATGAGATGGGGATATGATGATAAGAAAGGGAATTGACCACATGAAAATAATATTATGCACACCCCTGGATGGTGCTAGGCACACCCCATTGCAAAGATTTTCTAGATTTCCCTGAGTGCTTACCTGAATTAAATGTGCTGTACCCATCAGTGTTCTAAAGGGTATTTTTATTGAGACCTCAGAAAGTAGCCATTTTCAGTAGATTCTCAGAAAAATGAAGTATCTTCACAATGTTTGAAGTAGCAGATATTGGATATATCCTTTTTCAATCACTAAAACAGCCCCCAGAGATTTCTATGGGGGCTACTAAATTATAAAATGTGCAAAGTTCCTAAAAGCTACACTTTATGGAACTTGGCCTTGATATGTACGGCCATTATTATATAACATTGGCCATTGTAACCTTGTTGCTGCTTGCACATATGCAGTCTGATGACCATGCAAGTTTAGTAAGAATGCCAGGTTTGAATGTTTTGAACACAGGGACAGATTTCTATCTGAACTTGTGTTCTACCCTGTGGTTTTCTAAAACATTGCTCTGGAAATTTAATTCCTTATTGCTGTGATATGCAACAATAAGAATTTACACTTATCAGGGCTTTTTACAGGACATTGATAAATATGCTTCTATATAACAAAAAAATACAGTAAAACTAAACCTAAAGTATACAGAGCATGCTCAGGTGTTCATAAAAACAAGTTTATTCTTCTTAAGGCACACAACCAATGTTAATATATGAATAGAGCTTATATTTATTTTAAAATAATATATTTATTATAATGTTAGACAGAACAATATCATAAGAGTACTGTACATAATGTGTTACAAACAATGTAGCAGAAATGGGCTTGTATTGGGATCAAAATGTGTATGATCATGAAGCAAATACATTCAAAGTGACAGTAAATACAGTAACTATCCCACATAAAATGGTACACAGTAAAAAAAATGCAGAACACTTTGGAAAATAAATGTGTCCTCTTATATTATCAAACATTACAAAATGAAATACATAGCAAATACAATACAAAGCATATCATATTAAGTATACAAAGTATTGTTATAATAATTAAAATCACATAGTTATGAAAGAAAATAAACTGAGATAACAGTGGCAAGATTTAAATGACCCTTGTAAAGCATTTCATCAGAATGCCAAACATAGTTCTGAGAAAGATCCACATTCTGTTAAGCTTTAGCTCACAGATGAAAATAATGAAATTCTTCTGCATAATTTTTTTTCTTATCCAAAATCAGTTGTTCTCTAAATAATTTAAAGAGCTTCTACATTTAAGATCGGAAATAAGCCCCAAAACACAACATGTCTAACTATTAAGAAATTGGATACAATTTCAGCAGTTTGAGGGTATTCAATGGTACAATCTTCAATGTATGTCAATTCAGTTTTGCATTCAATTTAATTTCTTTGCATTATTTTTTTTCTATTTTTTTTTCAAGGTTCATTGATTATTTTGAGGAATGCTGTTTGCTTTAACCAATCACATTAAAAGTGTTCAAGCTTAAGTGTTTCTCAATTCGAACAGCACACGTGTTTCAATATTAAAATATACCTCTTGTGTTATATGCTCATTGTTTACATAAAAATGTGTTAAAGGTATACATTTGAGCTCAGAATTTGTTTGCATTATACATCAAAGTTTAATTGATCTAAAGTTTGATAATTTTAATTTAATATTTTACCTGTAGATCTGACCTTACTGTTAAAAATTGGTTTGAGATGCAAAATGAGGGGAAAGAGGAGTACTCCAATTGTGGAGGCACATTGATATAATGAACACATTTAAAATATTGTTAGTAGTTGAAGTGCATATTTTCCCCTCCATTGTTTGCCCAATGAGCACGAATGGAACCCCTCAAATACAGACACTTGGTGCACCCCTTCTCTGATACCAACAGGATAACATGTCAGAGATACTGACCAAAAACATTTTTTTACTAATGCTATCTTTCTTCATGTAAGTGATGCTTGGTGTCCACGCACCATTGTTCACTCTATGTGCACATATTAGATATCAGCAACAGACCAGTCCCATACCCAAGTGCTCCAAAATTATTTTACATTTATATGCTAACTCCTTAGTGTATCAAAACATAGCTCAGTATACAGAAAAGAAACATATGACTATTGATTTATTTGTCATATGGTGTGAGAAGCATATTCAGGACTGTAACTAGAGTGGTGCGATATGTGCCACTGAACAGGGCACTGCAGGTAGGGAGTGCTGCTCAGGCCTGTCAATTTTCAGTTTATAGTCATTCTCACATGTAGCTTCCTTTCCTATTATCCCCAGCATCTCCTGTCCACCACTATAACTTCCTTGGCCAACCCCACTCCATCTGGCCACCTCCCAAAGTACCTTTAGTCACATCCTTTTTTTTTAGCACAAACATTTTAAAATACTGTCATACCCAGGACTCAAACTATGACCTCTCAGATGGCAGTCAGTTGTTACCAGCACACCTTGAGTACTTTTGCTACTGAGTTCAGCTGCTGGTGCAGGGTACATACACATATCTCCCACTGATATTTGCTGCATATATACTACAAGTAGCCCTCTTTCTATACCTTCAGTCAGTGATCTACACTGCTGGCTCCAGGCTTGTGCATGGCTGTTCTGATGGACAGATCCTGATGCAGGTGCAGCTTCACCAGCACTTTTCTACCTCTAAAACTGGTGAGTTAAACTGCTTAATTATTGTGTATCATCACTGTAGCCATTGGATTCACACTATTTAGCAGTGACACCTGGATAACAGTGGTACAAAGGGATCAGTACCCCTTCATTATCATACAGGACAAAGTAGATTTGTCATTCCCCTTCCCCATGAGACCCCACCCCTTTTTCATGTCAGCATCTTATGTCCCTATTTGAAAAATGGGGGGATGCCAATGCTCTTTCTAGACCAGACAACAACATTTCTCTTACATAGGATTTACAGTATATCTAGAAAAGTGCAGACAATCATTATTCTGCTTATATTTTGCATTACATTCACCATCTGGTAGGCACATTATATATCTAGTGCCCACCAAGTTGCTTGCTATACTTACTTACATACCTAGACTAGGGGTGTGCACCGGCCACTTTTTGTGTTTTGTGTTTTGGTTTTGGATCTGGATCTTTCTTCGTGTTTTGGATCTGGATTGGTTTTGCCAAAACCACCCTTCCGTGTTTTGGGTTCTGGGTTTTGTGTTTTGGATCTGTATTTTTTTTTTAAAAAGCATAAAAACAGCTAAAATCACAGAAATTGTGGGTTTTTCTGCTCCTATGCTATTATTAGCCTCAATAACCTTAATTTCCACTCATTTCCAGTCTATTCTGAACACCTCACACCTCACAATAGTGTTTTTATGTCCAAAAGGTTGAACCGAGGTAGATGGATGACTATGCTAAGCGACACGAGTGGGCGGCACAAACACGTGGCCCTTCTAGGAGTGACACTGCAGTGGCAGACAGGATGGCAGTTTGAAAAACTAGGCCCCAAACAGTACATAATGCAAAGAAAAAAAAGAGGTGCAAGATGGAATTGTCCTTGGGCCCTCCCACCAACCCTTATGTTGTATAAACAGGACATGCACACTTTAACAAACCAATCATTTCAGTGCCAGGGTCTGCCACATGACTGTGGCTGAAATGATTGGTTCGTTTGGGCCCCCACAAAACAAGCTGGCAATTAATTTGACCCTGCACAAACTGGCTCTACGGAGGCAAGATGTCGTCCTCATCCTCCTCATTCACCGATTCCTCACCCTCTTCAGTGTTGTGTACATCTTCATCCTCACAGAATATTAATTCATCCCCAGCTTGTCGCTGCTGCTTTGAGGATGCAGGTGCGGCTACAGCCCACACAATTCACAAAGACAGGAAAAAAAAGAAGAATTTTTTTATTGTTTGTGGAGTGCACTTTGAGGGTTACACCACCCTTTAACAGACAGACGCATGCTTGTCGCTGCTGCTTTAAGGATGCAGGTGCGGCTACAGCCCACACATTTCACAAAGACAGAAAAAAAAATAAGAATATTTTTATTGTTTGTGGAGTGCACTTTGAGTGTTACACCACCAGTTAACAGACAGATGCATGCTTGTCACTGCTGCTTTAAGGATGCAGGTGCGGCTACAGCCCACACATTTCACAAAGACAGAAAAAAAAGAAGACATTTTTTATTGTTTGTGGAGCACACTTTGAGGGTTACACCACCCTTTAACAGACAGACGCACGCTTGTCGCTGCTACTTTAAGGATTCAGGTGCGGCTACAGCCCACACATTTCACAAAGACAGAAAAAAAGAAGAATTTTTTTATTGTTTTTAGAGCACACTTTGAGGGTGTCACCACCCTTTAACAGACAGATGCACGCTTGTCACTGCTGCTTTAAGGATGCAGGTGCAGCTACAGCCCACACATTTCACAAAGACAGAAAAAAAAAGGATTTTTTTATTGTCTGTGGAGCGCACTTTGAGGGTTACACCACCCTTTAACAGACAGACGCACGCTTGTCGCTGCTGCTTTGAGGAAAGTATCATATGCAGTGACAGTAGACTTGGCAGGAATTGTTGGCACGTCCTTCAGTCTGATCCAGATGTCCAAACCGGCCCTTGACTTATGACACAGGCGCACGCTTGGCGCTGCTACTGTGTTGATGTATGTGCGGCTACATCGCACACAAGCCACAAACACATAAAAAAATTGTTTTTATTTTTTGGAGCACTTTGAGGGTTACACCACCCTTTAACAGACAGATGCACACTTGTCGCTGCTGCTTTGAGGATGCAAGTGGAATCTAGATGGGATTTGGAACCGGGGACACACTACCTCCATCAATTGTCTAAATCCCACTGCACTATTGGCGGATACCGGAGCAACGTCTAACACCAACATAGCAGTCAAGGCCTCAGTTATATGTTTTGCTTCAGGATGACTGCTGTCGTACTTCATCCTCCTCGCTAAGGACTGTTGGAGGGTCAATTGTTTAGTAAAATTAGTGGTGTTCCTACTTCCTCTATGGGATGATGAACAACTCCCAGCAGCAGCAACAGCACTAGGAGGAAGTGGTTCTTGATCTTTCCATATTTTATTTTTATCGAAGAAAGTTTGGTCCTCCATTTATGTTATATTGATATATACGTGCGGCTAAGGCGCACACAAACACAGAAAATATTTTTTTATTTTTGCTGGAGAGTAGAGCACTTTGTGGGTTACACCACCCTTTAAGAAATGAGCCAGCCGGCTCTTTACTTATGGTACACAGGCGCATGCTTGGCGCTGCTCCTTTGTTGATGCACGTGCGGCAACAGTGCACACAATTCACATACACAGAAAATATTTTATAATTTTGTTTGAAGTGCCCTTTGGGGGTTACAGCACCCTTTAGCAGTCAATCCAGCCGGCCCTTTATTTATGGGACACAGGCGCACGCTTGGCACTACTTTGTTGATGCACGTGCGGCTACTGCGCACACAATTCAAAAACAGAAAATATTTTTTTATTTTGTTTGGAGTGTACTTTGTGGGTTACAGCACCCTTTAACGGACAAGCCAGCCGGCCCTTTACTTATGACACAGGTGCACACTTGGCACTACTTCGTTGATGCACGTGCAGCCACAGTGCACACAATTCACAAACACAGAATTTTTTTTTTATTTTGTTTGGAGTGCCCTTTGGGGGTTACAGCACCCTTTAATGGACAAGCCAGCCGGCCTTCTACTTATGGGACACAGGCGCACGCTTGGCGCTACTTTGTTTATGCACGTGCGGCTACTGCGCACACAATTCACAAACACAAAAAAATATATTTTTTTATTTTGTTTGGCGTGCCCTTTGGGGGTTACAGCACCCTTTAGCAGTGAATCCAGCTGGCCCTTTATTTATGGGACACAGGCGCACGCTTGGCACTACTTTGTTGATGCACGTGCGGCTACTGCGCACACAATTCACAAACACAAAAAAATATATATATTTTTATATTTTGTTTGGAATACCCTTTGGGGGTTACAGCACCCTTTAACGGACAAGCCAGCCGGCCTTTTACTTATGGGACACTGGCGCACACTTGGTGCTGCTCCTTTGTTGATGCACGTGCACCCACAGTGCACTCAATTCACAAACACAGAAAAAATATTATTTTTTTTAGCACTTTGGGTGGAGCACCCCTGATGGACAGAGCACCCCCTGGACAACACTACAGCACCCCTTTAGGACTGGGACACTGCACAGGACTTTGTAGTGGACACAGCCCCTATGGACAACTGACTGCACAACACAGTCCAGCCAGCCCCTATGGACTTTGAAGTAGTGGACGCAGCCCCTATGGACAACAGCAGCACAGCGCAGCACAGCACAGCACAACACTACACTGCACTACACTACACTACAACACTACACTACACTACACAGCCCAGCCAGCCCTAACTCCCACCCTCCCTCTTCACTGTCCACAGCCAAGTGAGAAAATGGCGCCGATGTGGGTACCTTATAAAGGATCCAAAACCCGCGAGACCCGGAAGGCGGGATGATGACGTTTTGCCTCGATTTCAGATCCGAGTCAGGCGGGAAAAGTCGAGCCTGATTTGGATCGGCCTCGGATCGGGGGGGCTCGGGGGGGTTCGGATTTCAGAAATCCGAACACACTCACCCCTTACCTAGACTATTATTTTAAGTGGCCAAATTGGGCCTTTTCCTTTCAATTTTAAAGGTTGATGTATGCTGAGTTTTTAATGATCTTTTTGCATTTTGTTGTGTGATATTTTTTAGAAACTAAATAATAAAAATTATATTTTAAATGTTTTCATTACCTCAATATGCTGAAGTTATCAGAGTACTCCTCCTTATCCTCCTTTTGCATATCAGTTATTACTTTATGGTGCACTTTCACCGTAACTGAGTGATTTCCCCTGACATGATTTTTGGGTTTGGTAGCTAAGTTTGGAAAATGAATTTATCTTTCCTGTGCGAAGTCCAACTCTTTCCCCTACTTGAATTGGTTTGGGAAACTGTTTTAAACATGTAATATTACCAACTTCATGCTGAGGTGATTTTTTAAAGCATTGTTTTTGCTAAAACATTTGAGATGATGCAAAGGTATTTTCAAAACTGCATAAATGACTCTAAAGAAGAGTGCACACAGAATAGCATATTTCACCCTATATTTAGTTACATATACATTTTGAAGTGTTTGGTACAGCACCAGAAGTATATACAACTTGTTTGTGCCATATATTTACCATCAGCATGTACAGTATTTGCAATTGCCTACTAACAGGTACAAATTATATTTCCATATGTGCAAAATTTCTACTGTAGTGTACAACATCTGTATTCATTTGAACCCACCTTTATTGTACATGGCCTAAGTCAGGAAGTATACTGCTACAGAATTCACTCTGCATACACCCCATAGTATTTCCCATTTAGCTAAAATTCACTTGTTATCTCATCAGCCTGCAGTTGATTACCTGAATAATTTGGGTCATAAGAGTGTTTGTCAAATGTTGCATTTGATAGTTTTCTGCTTTGTGCACAGTATTTAATCCTTACCATCCTCCCATAGAGACATTAACACTTTTGATGCCTACAATTTATTACATCTTCACTATATTACTCCAAGAAAGCTACATGAACATATCATTGTGCCTCTTACAAAAAAATCTATAATGAAGCTAATGCACTCAGAATGCCTATTAATTTAGGAAATGTTTGATAAATGTAAAGAGATACTACTAATTTTATGAAAATATGTAAGGGCAGGATTATGATTTATTGTAATTTTCCTGTCTATCATTTTGCATATCTGTGGTTTTAGATGTTTTATGAAACACACAAGATTATTAAAAATAGAAAAAGGGGTTCTTTGAACTGTAGACACTTCAATTGATATATGTAATGAGCATTTTATGTATTAAATTGTTCTTATATCGATACAATCAATGTTTTTGTAATTTTATTAAGTTATTTTTGTCCAAACTTTGCCTCATGGAAATACAAACTAACAGATAGTTTTAATTTCTGTAGGATATTCACTTTCATAAAATCAGTTGTGTGTGAAAGGGGAAGGGGGGCAGTGCCATGAATTTTGAAAACTGCCAGACATGTGTTTTTTATTGTGAGAAATGACCCAGCCATCTAATGTGTAAAAATGTCAGTAGACCTCTAGCAAGCGAATGGTTAAATAATTCACAGATGTTCTACAGGTGTTTGACTAGTATTCTGCATTCAATTATTCTGTAAAATAATTTTATGGTGAAAATCATTTTTCTTGGATAATTACTGTACGTCTACATTGTGCAATAATGACAGTGGATTATGTGCTGATCAATACAAATTTTCTGTCCAAAAGTTTTTGGAAGGCAATGTTGTTAGTCATTTCTGAGTTCTTCAGAGATCTGTTTTGATCAGGGCATAATATTGCTACAGAGCAGACTCTGAATGCAAAAGACAAGTTAGTGAGAATTTTTAATATAGAGAAAATTCACATCCTCACATGATGTTAATCTAATTTATTTTATTGTGTATTCTCATTGACTGATGTCATTACAGTGAGAGTCCTGCTATTTCCATTAAACTCAGCAATAATTATGATACATTTTTATACTCTGAGGCTGCATTATTCTCTTCTTTATGTTTGAATTCACTAATTGTCCACCTAGATCATCACTTTTCTTTGCTTGGCTCCTACTTATCCTGTCCTATAAATTACCTAGTGATTACCTGTATTTATATAATAGTTTCCAATTATTGATGTCATCTTCACCCATCTTTTCTCAATGGTATTTCAATTTTCCTTTTGCAAATCACCAATTTTGATTATGCATTTAGATTTGCTACCATGCTTTAAGATTTGCCTTTCATTTTCACTGACGTCAAAATTCCATTAACATGTAGAATTTTATTGGCATGCAATATTCTCCCCTATAGTCCTCTTAGGACTTGTGCTGGCCATATCTAGCAATACGTAATATATCAGCTGTACTGAAGATGATGTAACCATGTTCACTTTCTGCTGCTACCAGTGTTTCTAGTTGCAACCATTGTACATTAAACAGTAAGAGAAAAGTACAAAATTCTATTGTTCAAGAATTTTTATAAAGGCTTGACATTTCTGTCCATATCACAATACAATATTTTCATCCATATCTTTTGAGTAATCAGATGACAAATCATGTTTGCAAAAAGTGGAAATTTTCCTGAAGATTTTCGATGTGTTATAAAGAAAACAAAGTTTATATCATAAGCATTATATTTAATGGCAATGGGAAATTTGAGCTATAAGCATCTAACTATATGAATACACATTGCTTCATTATGTTTAAGGTTCAATTTAGTTTCTGCTATGCACATTTCAAGGATACACACCCACTTTATGATATTTGGGGGTACATTTACAAAAATGAGAGTTTTTAAAAGTGAGTTTTAGAAGAGTTGTTGCCCATAGCAACCAGTCAGATTCTAGATATTATCTTCTAGAAGGCACTAGTTTAATGTGAAGTAGAATCTGATTGGTTGATATGGGCTACATCTCTGCTAAAACTCACTTCTATAAACTCTCACTTTAGTTAATTTACTCCTTGGAGTCACCATTGCAAATGCAATCTGCGCCTAATTTTGAAGGTTGGTTGATGTTGCCAACAGTGCATATCAAATTCTAACTAACTAGAACTTTAGCATGATCCCATCTATTAATTCAAACTTTATTGATTTTTTCTAAAATTCATCTTATTTTAAATTGATTTACATCTTAAATGAATCATGAGATTTAGGGGACATCAAAACTGTTTACATCACAAATGTCACTAGTGTGTTTTAATATTTTAATAATTCATTGAAGTTCACCTAAAATGCTCTTTCTTTCAGAATTATAACAAGTAGATTCATTTATATCCTTTTATATTTATGGGGATGAGACCAAATTTTATTTAATAAGTCACACTTCACACTGCACATTGCCTATTTATAAATGTAATATTTGTTCTTGCACTTTAGCTTTAAAAAAAAACAGTCCTACTTGAAATATTTCATGTTCAGCTCTTCAACTACTCACTGCTCAAGAACTTTGTTGTTACATTGAGAAAACAAAAATATTGACACTATCCATCAGGATTTTACAACACTAAAACATGACAACTGCCATCATTAACTCTATCCACAATTGATCCTTTCAGCAAGGATGAAGTACCTTCTATTTTCTTTCCTTCTTCCATCTTGTAGCCTACAACCTGTTTTCTTGACCCAATACTTTACATCTTATTCACCTCTCTCAGCAGCTTTAATTCTTCATGTAAAATAAATTTGAAACTCTCCTTGTGAACTGGCATTTTCTTTTGCAAGAAGAACTCTTTTTAAACATTCCATATTTTGATCCACCCCCCTTCTCAAGCTCGTGACTATAATACCTATAACTTTCAATTTGCATCAAAATGCTTGGGAATCTATTTAATGTATAATCTAAAAGTCTATTTTCTCTACACTAACTGATGAACCTCAACATTTCTATTTATATTACATGCATTTTATACCATTGAAACTGAACTCAGTAATGACCGTCTGACTGCTATATATACCTTTTTCGTTATTCTTCTGAATCTATCTTTTGAATTCAGCCCTGTTAACCATTACTTGCTCATAAACACACTTAGCTTTGTTGAGCAAAAATGCATTTAATTGTTCTTATAGTGTCTCTTTGCAAGTTCAATCACACTATACTACCTTAATCAGTTGGTGAATCACAGAAAAAAGTGTTGAAACCCCTTCTGTTCTAGATTTTTCCCATTACAAATGCAATTAACAGATTTTATTTTCAATAACAAATCTATGCTTGTGACGACATATTCTATTCCTCCTGCCTTGATCTTGCTCTTATGACTAAAGCCACTGTCTTGTAGCTATTTCCTCCTCTCTTTATCTGAACCTAGATCTATACAAGAACAAACTACTTTGTTGACATTGGAACAACTGAAAACTTATTTTGTTTTTACAATTCTGCCACCACTTGAAAAATACAATCCCATTATCTTTGGGTAATATTTGATTTTGACATATCCTAGACTCCTTACATTAATTTTCTTGTATGTAGAATTGGATCACCTTTACATCAATTTATCCCACCCACCCTTACCTCCTGTGATTCTTATCTGTTGAAACATCCCTACTAACCAGCATTTTAGTTATTAAACTGCCAGTGTTTCTATTCATACAGAATGAAGGTTTAAGAATGTTTTTTTATTAACTATTTTGTTAACACTAATACCTGTTTCAAGTTACTCAAATTTTTTTTGCTGAGGACAAAATTTAAAAAAATGTTTCTCCTCTAAAAATGTTTGAACAATTGTAAACTGCTCTACATGACTTGCATTCTCTAATGTTTAATTTTACTTCCTACCTCCACTTTCGTGTTTATCAATAGTCTACACCAACACCCTCCCTTATCATCAATTCCATTATAGATGATTTCTCCTGTGCAGAATATATAAATAGGAATGTGCTATATACAATAGGCCAATCACTTGGCTCCAAGCTTTTTGTGAAATATATTGACACTGTGGGGATGAATAGGATAGGCCCCTCTTGACTTGCAATGAAACCTAATGGATGCCATAGATGTGGTAGATTAAAATCTATTACCTGTGATTTTATGAGACAGAAGAGTGTCAAGGTTTGTTCATCCCAAATCTACAGATTTGATTGATAGCTTTATCAACTGTCAATCGACAGTTGTAGTGTACTTAGTTGTGTATACGGGGCACAATATGTGGGGAGAACAACAAGAAGTCTGAGTACCAGATTATTGGAACACAGGAGGAATATACTTAAGAAAAACTCCCTACATAGTGTGCCCTGCCATGTTGTTTCTAATCATGGAATAGATGTAAAAGTGTTGTCAATACAAGGTATTGGGAGAATATTACTGACATCAAGAGGTGGAGACAGGATTAATAGGTTGTGTAATAGGGAGACCTATTGTATCTTCACCTTAGGGTCCCTAACGCCAAAGGGCATATATGAAAATCTAGAAATTAATAAATTGAATTAGATATTATTGAGAATATAATTTAATTATGAGTGTCAACACTTTTTGGGATAGAAAAAGGAGGGGGTTAAATGTAAATGTTTTGCTATTAATTAATTAGTTGTTATTATGTGCTCTGTCACTTTAGATTGGATAATGAGAATTAAGGCTAGATACAGTGATGGTCAAATCTTATGTAATATTGCCCTCTATTGGGAATTTTTATAAATTTTTGGGTGGGTCTCTACTATGAATTTTATATTGGAATGGTCAGAATATATAGTGCTGATTTACATTAAAAATAGAAACCAAGGGGGTTATAACCCTATATACCTAGCTTGGATTCAAATCAGCAATCTTTTGGTGAATGGACCTGTGTCTCTGCTGACTGGGCCACAGAGTTTAGTCTTATAAGCCTTGTAATTTCAGGTTATTTAAAGTTTTGATAAAGGATTGGGAAACCAAGTCTGTTGCGCTTTTGAGAGATAATTAAGTGATTGTTACTGTGTGTAGTTTTTTATTGCTGTGTATAATTTTGATTAAAGTAATTTAAATTGTTTAATGCCAATTATATATGAACAAAGATACAATTTTAACAAACATAAGGAGAATGTCTGTTTTCAAAGTACACATATGGTACTAATTAGCAAAAAGGACAAGTGATGTTTATTATGCAATAAATATACTTGCTTGCTATAGGACAAGCATGTTTTAAACATAGGCATCAAGCGTCAGTTTCTTATACTTACCTTCTGATGAAACTGTCAGCAGACTCAGATGGATAAAAGCGTTAAGCAGAAGGAAACTTTATTCTTGAGACCTAATACCTCCTTCTTATGATCTTGCCAGTGGAGTTGCTGGTGATTGATTACTCCAACAATAAAGTTTGTGTGCAGTAGAAATACCGACACTGCTTGTGGATTTGCAAGCCGCAGCTAGAACACAGAAGGACCGGACCAGCAAATACCCCAAAGGAACACCTGTCAGGAGTCAGCTGGGTAACTATACCGGGACATAAGTGACTCATAATTATGCTGTCAGCTAGTCTGCCACATTAAGTTTGGAACTTGGCTATACCAACACACTTCTAAAACTTTTGTCTGGAAGGGGGTATCTATACTCTCAGCACAAATGAAATAGACTTTCCAAATATAAGCTTGTTGCTTCATCTGGAGAATTGGTATACATATGAGTGTATTAAATTTATACAATTGGAGACAATTCGGCGACTACTCTTAACCATATGAGTAATTTATTTGATTAAGGCTATATGTATGTGGAGGAGATGGTGGTCTTTTTGTAAATGTATATTGGGTTTTTTTTAGTCCTATTTTTTAGGACTTTTTATGTAATAAATTGTTTTATAAATGTGCCTATGCTATATGTTGGAAGCGCCCCTTTTATTTGAATATATTTTTTTTTCTTTGGGGCCAATCAAATTAACCTATATGCTTCAAAGTTTTAAATGTGCCTCAAAACATATCAAATTATATCATATTATAATAATAATGTTTTCTAAGTATCATAATATCATGAAATTAGCTTAGTGGTTAACAACATCCTTTATCACCCACAACTTCCTCTGAAGTCTATTACATTTTATATACAAGGGAAACATTATTCCCTACTACCTTCATTATATTCCACTAATATCTGTTGCTGAATTAGTGTGATAACATAGAAGCTAACTGGGTGTATGCTTTAGTATGCTGATGGCAGTTATTGACAGGCAGGAATGCATCACAGTAGCTGGAGATTGAAGGAAAAATGGGAGGCATAGGGCATGATGCAGAGGCATAGAAAAATAATATAGTACACTCATGCTCCGATGTAGTAGGAGTGCAACTCAAAGGTGTGACCTACACGCATCACTTAAAATATTAAAATACATGTACAAACAAATATAAAACTTGAGTGCTCCTCCTTCTGAGGTGTCAGACAGCATCTCAAAGAAATCATAAATTGGGATCTCCCATAGTGAAAAATAGTCAACTTTATTTCCACTTAACATATTAGCATAAGACAAGTATAAATAATAGAATAAGCAAAAGGGCAGTGTACCACAAATAACCTTTTCAGAAAGGCACAGAAACAGGTATTAGGGGTGATATAGCTACCCCAAAAGCAGTTCACCTTCATTATTACAGGTCCCTCCTAGGATTCTAGGTAGTGGTAGCTCCAACAGACCAATGCATTTAAGCTAAGCAGCCTTTGTCAAGCTCTTTGAGATGCTGTCTATCACTGAAGGGATACTTACTAGTGTGTTGAAAATCACCATCCCAGGTGTGAGAGATATCTGCTGAAAATACTCATCACCTAGGAATATGATCAAAGATTCAGGATTTTTTTTCCTGTTGAAATTGACTGAATTTTGTTTTACACCTCAGAAGGAGGAGCGCTCAAGTTATTTATTTGTTTGTACATGATTCAGAGGCAGTTGCATTTTTGTATGCACAATTGGTGCACTATCGGTTGCAACATCAAAGCTTGCACCTACTCTAAGGTAGGAGCAGTTTTGTCATCTCACCTTAGCGTCCAGTCTCAACACTACTGTGTCTTTAGAAACTGTCTCTGTCAGTGACATGCACGTATCGCACCCGCATCTGCTTTCATCCCCATGTTGCCTCCCATCTGTTATGGCCCAAAATTGTATTGCATCTCCCATCAGTAACCATCGGGACACATGCACAGTGCAACTCGTCTGCATGTACAGACTGGAAACATTGGCCGCTTACATCTGACATTGCCATTGTGCCCACCTCTGAATCAGGCCCACAGTCTGGGTGGTCAGTAGTCAGTACACCTGTTGTTACTCTAAGAATCTAAGAACACAAAATATACGAAGATAATCTAGTAGTCTGTGCAATGGACTACCAGAATTATGTACAGTATGTTTCACTACTGAGGCTATAGACACTTGAAGGTAGTAATATGAAGTGGTTGCACTTAGGTGCAAATACAGCAGCTCTCTTATGATAAATGGCTAAGAGGGGTTTGCGTATTAAAAATATATTGTATTTATTTTAGCATGGCAAGTTATACCATAAAAAATATGTACTTTCATTTACTCAACTAAGTCCAGTGGGAAATGTAAAATAATAGGAATTACACAATATAAAAGCATAATAATAAATTCCATTTTATAATATGATGAGTAAACAACCATTAAAACAATTTGTATCAATGGTAAAAGTTACAGTATAAACATCATGCTGTTTGCACTATGCATATTGTCCACACAAGAAATGTCCTTATGTTGCTACAGAGAAAAAAAACAAAGTAACACATTTTTGCCACAATATGAAGACCATCCACAAGAGGAATAAGATAGGTACTGTAGTATCTGGATACCATCTCTACCCCAGTGTTTGTTTCTTCTCTCTCACATCATAAGGACATTTCTTATGTAGACAGTATGTATAGTACAAACAATATGCTATTTACACTGTAAATTTTACAATTGATATAAACTATTAAAATGGTTGTTTACTCACCACGGTATAAATTGAAACTTTTAATTGGGATTTCATATTGTGCAATTCCTATTATTTACAATTCCCACTTGACTCAGTTGAGTCACTGAAAGTACAGATGTGTCCTCATACACCTTTCCTTTTTTGCTTAATTTGGCATGAGACGCTGTCACAGCTAAGATGCACAATGACGAGTAGCAATTAGTTAGATCCCAAATTTTTTTTTCATGCAAAAGTATTTGTCTAATTATCAGATTAAAGTAGCAAATTTTAAGAAAAATCACAAGGCGTAAATAATTCACAGATTTAATGGCATGGCACAATTGGTCACATGGCTCGGTTTTAGGAAAGGTGTATGTGGAGTGGACACATCTGAATATATTATTTTTTATAATATAACTTGTCTTGTTAAAATAAATACAATATATTCTAATAATGTAACTCCTCTCACTCATTTATTATACAAAAAGTACAGGAGCGTACACACATTTATTCTATACTTATTAGGCAGTATGCTGAGCTGAGCATGTACCATGTAAATTGATGAAATCAGAGCTTGAGTAGACAGATTTTGCTGTGGCTTGCCAGACAGCACCAATTTATCCAAACCCACAAAACTAGGATCAAGTCTTAGAGAATTTATCGGTCATTGTGCATGCCAGTCTGGGGAATGTCTGGGAACTATATTATCTACTGTATAGTAGCTTGGCAGTAGTATTTACTGTAATTAACAGCATAATAAATTAGATTGGGTTTATGAATTATAGGCCCTGACTCAGAGCTGGACGCTCTTTCAGAGCACTCGCTCTGAATCAGGGCAGTTTTAATTTTTTTTGGAGCCAGCCTCCTGGCCACTCGCTAAGCTGTGGGTGACCAACCACAGCTTTTGCGAGCAGACAGGTAATGGTTGCAATGGTTGCGACTATCACGACCATCGGGCTTGCGACAATACCCTTGTTGTAGGGTCTCATTCCTGCAAGCCCAAGTGAGCTTCCTGCTCTAATAGAGCAGGTAGATCAACTACTGACATCACAAGTGATGTTAGTAGGGCTACCCTCAAATGGCAGGCGTTCCTTTGGGAATGCCTCCATTTGGCCAGCCATCCCCCCTCCCCACCTACAAAACGGGGCGAGCTGTCGATCAACGTCGATAGCCACCCCGGTTTGTTGCGAGCCCCAGAGTGAGTGATTTCTTGCTCACTCCGGGGCTCGCACATGCGGCGCGTGTGCACAGCCTGGCCATCGACCTGCTTGCAAGCGCATAGCACTTGCGAGCGGGTCTGAATCCGGCCAATAGTCCAAGAGTTATGGCTGAAGCAGACAATGACAGACATGTCCCTAAAGCATTTTTTTAATTAGCAAAATTAATCACTGTGGATTAAATGTGGTTTGTTCACTGTAAAAATACAACCAAATATATTCTATGTTATGCTGTATTCTCTGATCTGCTTTAGATTGTAATCTCTGGTGAGCAGGGCTATATCATAGTCTGTTTCATTGTTAGTTATTGTGTTGTTGATTATGGTATGATCTAATGGTTCTCCTTGATTGTATAGTGCTGTGGAATATGGTATTGATAAACAACCAAAGCTTTATAGTAGTATCAACCATAATATTAATGCTTGATTGAATATTTGGTGCTTGATAAGGATTCCCTGAATAGTATTATTGCATGATAACTGATATATAACACTTTGAATTAAGCATATGTTTCATATCTACCAATAATCATTTATACATTCAAGATCTTACAAGTGCACAAAAGGATTTTACAAGGACATTCTATATCAAGACTGGAATAGTAAATAAGAATTAATTCACATTTCCCATGTGTTCTTTTCACAGAAAATGTTTAATATTTTATTTCTGCAAAGACACAAACAATGCCAGTTGAAAGCTTAGACAATATCTTATAAGTTTGTCTTACTTTTAACAGAACATTTATTGTGTTCTCAAAGACTTCTTGGCCTATACCATAGTGTACTATGGAGCCTTATTAGCCTCAAAATAAATTATTGTGGAAACAGTAGTATCAGAATGATTTAAATAGCCCTGAAGTTCACATAGGCAATATTAAAGGCATCCCCTGTGTTCTGAGAAGTAATTCAGGATACTACAGTCCCCACCGTTTACAATTGGGACTGCAATCGGGAGCAATTTACTAATGTCTAAGAAGTATTTTGTATCGTGGACCCAGTAGCTAATGTAATTTTCAGATGGCAATAGCCACTTTGTCTCTGTGGAAGAATTATTACCAGAAGGGAACTTCTGTTCCTTCCCCAGCAGTCTCCATCTCTTCCACACCCAGTTTTTGTATAACTATATTGTGCATGCATGGTAATATAGTGCAAAAAAAGGCATTAGAGTTTTAGTGAAAGCTAGAACTTTTCTGAAACACTGGGAGAACCACAATCATGGCAATATTTTTATTGTTTTATAAATTTACCACAAAAATAATTTCTTATTGCTACAATATGCAGCTGCAAGTAATGTTACTTTCTGGGGCCCCATGCCACTCATGATAAATGAGCCCCTATGTACTTTATGAACTGTCCTACAGGAAAACATTATATTGTTAAATGTTAACACTTTATGAATGCTATTGGCAATATTGAAATTGTTTAGAAGCAATGCAAATTTCTTCAGTGTTAAAGCACATTTATAAGACTTAACTAACATGCATTAAATGAATTATATTATTTCAATTATGTATGAGGCCTAATAAAGCTGATAATCCTTGAGGTTTTGTCAAATTAATAAATTCAATTAAGTTGTTTGTGTGTTTATCTATTTTAGGACTTAGGTGAATATCAATCAGAATTTAGTGCAGTTTTAAAGATAATTATATAGGGTTTAAAACCTGCTAGTGCATATTAAGTTAATTTAAATAGACAGCTTATTCATTCCTACCCCTTTAATCAAGATGCATTATTTGCTATAACATTCTTACTGTTAAACAGTGATTATGAAAATGTATGGTAATCATATTGAAAAAGGAAAAGTAGTAACTCAATAAGGTTATTTAAAGCTGTTTATTTCCTTTAAAATCATTTAATATTGTGTGATTTACTCCGCCTCACCATGTTTGTGCTGGAAACCCAAGTGTCAGAGAGTGGCCTATCTATAATCGGTGCATGGGGCCATTATAAATATACAAGCATACAAGTTCAGCCAGCAAAAATAAGGTAATCTTTGTACTGGGAACTATTCTGAAAGTATGGCAACACTGTAAATTAAAAATTAACTTGTCTGCCATTGTGCAATGTTCCATAAACAATTGTGTATTCTAAATGTGTTATAAAGAACACATTGGTATTTTTTAAAATGGTGAAACATTGTATAAAATATTATTATTTTTGCAAGTACTGTACAGAAAAATTATTGCTATTGATCTTGAAATTTGATTAGCCCAAAGTGGCAATATAGATTCAACAGGTGTGAACAAAGGCCTAAGCAATGATGGAGTTATAGTAGTGTAAATATTTTTTTTTTAATTGGAAAATTTACATTTTATTATAAATAACAATTGTCTGTATCAAAACTGTACTAAACAATGTGGGAAGTTCAATTTTGTTAGCAAATTTTGTTTACAAAAGTATCATTAAAATAAAGAAGTTTCCAAGGTGTGAAATATTGAGATGGAAGGCACATAGACAACAAAGTGGGCAATTCAGATATGCCTTTGTTTTTCTCCAAATAGCAAAATTGGGACAGTATGATTTAAGGTGGTTCAAACTAGTGTACAGTATTGCTATAAAAATGTTGTATATTGCAAACACCTCTATTTTAGTCAAATAAATATTGCAGTTACTCCATGTGGTATGGTTACCATCAATTATATCACAAACTCCCAATTCTTCTGGGTTCTTAAATGAATATTACCTACTTGGATCTCTTTTATCCTCTCAAGCATATAGTCCTGCCATGTGACTCTCAATGTCTACTTTTTATTAAATTTGTTTATATGCTCTTCTTTTTGGTTTGCTTCTATCAGTGCTTTTCTATGACAGATTTATATCTATGTCTGTTATTTCTTATTGTATGCATTGTATGTACGTTCATATACTGGCTGTATGTGCCATTTCTTATTACTATATTTTTGCTCAATATTTCACAATTGGGTGTACTGCTGTGAATCAAACCAACTTTTTTATTCAACTGATTCTTTTTTAAACAGATTTTCTTTATTGAAGCATAAATACATATAACAAAAATAAAATTGACAGATAGAAATAACATAAAACACAAATAATATCAACACAATATATAAATAAACAACATGAGATCAACAATATTCACAAAAAAGTAAATACAAAGAGCAACTAGACTCGGACCAGCATATTACCGCTTTCTAGGGTAGAAGTTATATTAATAGCATTTGAGTGATCTTGGGAACTCATGTGTATTTCATACCACAATGTACATTGGAAACATATCCAAAGTTGTTCCCTAAGTAGTGGGGATAGTGTCAACATAACTCTCCCATATATCAAAAAAGTGTGCCATAAATTTTCCCTTTGTAAGTGAAGCTTCCAGCCAATCCATTCAATTGATGTTTTAATAAAAATATAAAATAGAATATAGCAGTTACTTTGGTTCAAATAATTTTAATACTTTTAATACATATTATCTTTATTTTGCCAGAAAAAAACATATAATCACCTTGTTGACCACCAACACTAATATCATCATCATCATCAACAACCATAAACATTGGTTTACTAAACTTTTATGTAAAGTTTAAGTGACTCCATGTAGCTTTACAGATTTGGGTCATAACTCTTTTACAGATAATAGAATGTTTGAATACTGTAAATACAAAATTGATTCTCCAATTAAAAATGGAAATGCGTTATTAGACAATGGCTAAAAAGTCCTTGTTGCCTCATGGTCAACACAAATATCACATTTATAATTTGTCATGTATTTCAGCTAGTAGTATATAGATTAATTCACATTTACCAAGACATTTACAAAATAAAAGTTGAAAACAACATTGCAATTTTTGTTTCTGGTATTACATGCCTATGTGTGCAATTGCACAGAGTTTGTCTGTGAAGAACATGCATTGGTGGGTCAAAAAGGTGATACAGTATATTTGAAGTTTAGTAGACAAGAGGTTTTCCTTGCTAAGAATGTATTTGGAGCATGAATGTGCCTGCATTAGCACCAACTTGCAGTTTTGTGAAAACACATGCTTTTTGGCATTTGTTTAGTATGTGCCATTAGTACCGTAAACTATGCAATTTACTAAAAACAAAACTGGACATCAAACTGTGTTTAAGTATTTTGAAGAGCCGTTTTAAAATAACTATTCTAAATTTTACACATTGACATAATACAGGCTGTGTAATGTATCAAGCTGCGCATGTCAAACTGCCAGAATACAGATTGTTGTGGAAGTTCTGGTAGCTGAAATTGCTCAAATAAGTTTCAGTGCAAGCTATTTGGCTGTCAGAAAAGGGAAGAAAAGAAAGAATGAACTGTGTTTAATGAAAAGTCCAGTCCTGTACAAGCTAAGAAAAAGCATTGACAGGTGGAGTTTGATAAATTGATGGGACAGAGGGATCTGTGCAAAGAGTTTGAAAGATTTTATACATAGTCACTGCTTTATTCTTCCTTATATTGTAATTTATTATATGTACATTATGCTGTTTGTATTACTCTTCTCTCCTTATGTTTAGTACATGTTTGAGTGCAAAGCTGAGTGATATCCATGTACTCAGCTACACTAAATTCTCAATTAATCTAGAATCCACTCCCTTGAAGATGCAGCAGTTTCCTGGACTCCTCAGAGAGTACTGTTTGTCACCCTCCCAAATTGACCCATTTTTGGGGACCATTATAACCCCATCACCCCTGCAAATCACAGCATTTTGCTTTAAGATTGGGGCCTTGATGACATTAATCACACTTCCATGCCCCCCACACCTGACCCCTGATCTCCCCTCTTGTATCTCACAAAGGTAAGCAAAATAAAATAGGGTAAGTATGGTGTTGCTATATGTAATGTTTTTTTTACACTCTGAGTGTTAATATTGAGACATGAAAATCTGCCCCTACACATGAAGGTATTTCACAAAAGCTGCACAAATAATAAGAAATATTAAGAAATAAAGATACTTTAGTGAAACAGTACTGCTGTCTCACTAAATTATCTGTTTCTTCCAATTCTGATTAAATATTCCATCACATTCCAATACACCAACAGATCACAAAGCTTAAAGCCATATACCTGCCTGTAGCCTAATTTATAAAGTTTATCTTTGGATATATGTCTGGTTACATAAGTTATGTCTGGGTAAATAAGACTGCAGCCTTGAGGGGAGAATAGCTCCTAAAAAGAACTCCTGACAGAATATGCAACTAACAAATTATTCCCTGCCTTAAACCCTAATAATTGGAAAATCTTGAAAAGCTTCCAAGTCTGTAACATAATTTTACTTGTGCAATATTATAAACTATACCAAAAATTAATGTTCACTATTCAAGTAAGGGCCAAAATGCTCTTTATTTAATGATAAAATTGTAATATCCTTGACCTGGTTTGTTAATACACAGTGAAGTGCTCATTTTATGTACTCGTTATTAGTGCAAATAATCAATATTAAAATATCAAAATAGCATACACTAAAAACTTCACAATATAATATTAAAAATAGCAACTAAAAATAAAATATTTAATAAAATATAATAAATAATAATTTTATATAATAAAATAACATACAGGGCCAGATGTAATAGAGTGCGAGTTTATTTAAAAATCCAACTTGCACCTTCTCGCATTTTTTGAAGGTGCAAGTTGGTGCCGGGACACACAAATGTAAGAGCATGCAAACTTTTTAGCTGAAGGCTATTACACTATGTGGATGTGTGTGAGTATTTCCTATGTAAACTCACAGCTTTAAATGCAATGAACATTATAAGGTACAAGTTATACAGAAACCTTCACAGCTCAGTGCTACCCATGAAGGCTTCTATTGGTTAAAAAAAAGAAGTGAACACTAACTTTTTAAAAAAAATTATGTGCTCCCTTCCCCACAAGCATTTCCAGCCCTGGGCTCTGTAGAGTATGCACTGGTTTCTAAAATACAGGGGACAAAATGCATAAGGATCCCCTGTATTTTAAGAACCAGAATGGGGCTTTGTAAAGCCTGTCCCAGTTCTAAAAATACAGTGGACAAAAAAGAGCATAGGGCTCCCCTGTATTTTAAGTACCAGCACAGATCTTTTCTGAGCCCATCCTGGTTGTGGAAATACAGGGGACAAAATGGGTAGAGGTCCCCTGTATTTTCCATAACCAGCATTGGGCTCTTTCTAGCTGGGGTGTAATGCCATAGCCAGGGGAATCATAGTTATGGAAAATACACTACTCTTTTTGTCCCCTGTAATTCCACAACTAGGACTGGGTCATAAAAGTCCTGTGCTGGTACTTAAAATACAGGGGACTTCTACACATTTTGTCCTTGTATTTTAAAACCAGGTCAGGCTCTACAAAGCCCAGGGCTGTTTACGCTCATGGGGGGTGCATTATTATTATTATTATTATTATTATTATTATTATTTATTTATATGGTGCCACAAGTGTTCCACAGCACCTTACAAAGCACATAAACAAATAGGTTGACCAGTGACTTACAGTAGAATACAATATAGGATGAGTACAAGGATAATATACATTGCTACATTAATGACCATTACACCCAGATAAGTAACAGAGCAAAGCAACCAAGTGTTAGGTGCCCTAGTGGGGAGTAAGATATAGATGAAAGTAAGGAGAAGTACAAGAGGGCATAGGTTCCCTGCTCTTGAGAGCTTACATTCTAAGGGGCAGGGGCAGACAAACAGGTGTGACACAGATGGGGTAGACAGGGAGGAAGGTGCATCTCATTTATGTAAGAAAAAGTTTTGTTTTTTTATATGTACAGACAGAAACATGCACATACCTCATGGATATGTGCATGTTTCTGTGTTACTCTAACCTGCTTAGGATAAACTCGCTATCCTGTAGTTGGTCTATTGTTTTTGTGATTTCTCATGCAGTAATATGTGCAAGTGAAACACTTACACTCTAATACATTGCCCAAGTTATATCTTGAGAATGGGAAAACAAATGGATGTGGGATGCTTTTTCTGAGTTATAGTAAAGCCAGAAAAATGTGAGTTTTACTGTAGTCGCACCCTATTACATTTGCAAGTCAGTAAAAACTGGTAGTTTATAGCAAAACTTTAATTTTTTACAAATTCGCAGTCTATTACATTTGGTTCATAGACTTGAACCAAATATAAAACACAAAAATAAAATAAGAATTTTAAAAATGAAAAGCTTAAAACTTGAAAGTAAATTCAAAAATAAAAAAAGCTTTTTGACACCTCATTGAGGGGTAAATTTACTAAAGTGAGAGTTTTAAGAAGTGGAGAAGTTGCCCATAGCAACCAGTCAGATTCTAGCTATTCTTTTCAAGAAGGTGCTAGTTAAATGTGAAGTAGAATCTGATTGGTTGCTATGGGCAACATGTCAACTTCTAAAAACTCTCACTTTAGTAAATATACCCCTGAGAGTATTATTTATATTAAATTATTTTTGAACAGTATGAGGCAAATGTTGCTCCTTCCTGTTGCACTTTTGAGGAAAAGAGTATTTAAAAAAAAAAGTATTTAACAGTATCTAGATAAAATTAGGAAGTGAATTCATGAGAAAGGGAAAAACATACAGAGTCTGAAGCTTTGAATATACTATAAATGAGTAAAGGAGGAAGGATATTATCAATGGAGGATAGGGCAATAAAGGGTTTGGGGATATTGGAGAAATAAGCTTTGTAAACAGAGGCTAAATTTAAAGATGATCATTTTACTATGGTATTGAGCGGGTTGTTCAGGAAAGTTGAAAGAGAAGACTGATAGGTAGAACACTGTGGGAGTGTATCAATAGAGCCCATACCTGCTCAATTGTGATATGTTTATAATGGTTTGTGATTGTTTTCAATGTGCACAATGAATGAGACATACTATAGGAAGTAAAGGATGAAATTCAGAGTGGATCAGGTATTTTACAGAAACATATATATATATAGAGTTTTTAAATATTTCACTAAACAAGGTTTTTTAAAGACCATATATTAAAAGTTATGTTTTAATTATGATTGACTCTTTTTTTGCACCACCATAGAAAATTTCATCTTCTCCTTTCTTGGATTGTGGGCCTGATTGAGACCCTCTCGCGAGCACACAGCGCTCGCAAGTGGGTCGATGGTCCCCCACTGCGCATGCCGGAGCCAGCTATGGGTCTTGCACCAAAGTGGGGCAGCTGTCAATTGTGATTGACAGCTTGCCCCATTTTGGAGGTGGGCAGGGGGGGTGACTGGCCAAACAGAGGCATTCCCGCAGGAACTCCTGCCATTTGGGGGCGGCCCTACTGACATCACGAGTGATGTCAGTGGGTGAGCTTCTGACTTTATTTGAGCCGAAAGCTCACTGGGGCTTGCAGGAACGAGACCCTACCACAAGGGTCTCGTCGCAAGCCCCAATGGTCGCGATGGTCGTGACCATTGCGACCATCACCTGGCCGCTCGCTAAAGCTGTGGGTGGTCACCCACAGCTTAGCAAGTGGCCAGGAGGCCACCTTTAAAAAAAACAGGGACGCCCTGATTCAGAGAGAGTGCTCTCAAAGAGCGTCTGGCTCTGAATCAGGCCCTGTGTCCAGTAATTTGAAATTAAACTGATAATTTGTTGTTTATTAAGAGAGGGGAATTTAAATTGTAATGTTTTGGAACTTAGAAGATTATTTTATATACAGATAAATAACCATATGATTTGAAAATTTTGAAAAGGGTAATGAGAAAAACTCTAAGTTTTAGGAGTGTCACGAGAATATCATGAGCAAAAAGTGATATCTTCCTCTCCAGATTACCTACCCTCACACTCCAGATATCCATGGAGGTTCTAATATTTGCTGCCAAGGACACAATTATAAGGGCAACTATGATAGGGGATAATATACCACCTTTGCAGTTTCCATTTGTGATTAAAGACAATTTTTGCATTGTCTACAGACTTTGATCCCACTATTTGACTCCATCCAGCAACCTTTCTTCCTGTAGTTCCCACTGAATCTTTCCTCAACTATGGATTCCTAATCCAACAAAATGTAATGGATACCCAAAACAACTACTGGGGGTTCCGAAACCAATGTTCTATTCAATTTGAGCACCAAGCTGATATTTTATTAATTAGAAAAACAGAAAGTGGCATCTATATTGTAGTTTCCCTGCTATCTGTGAAAACCCTGGCATGAGCATCTTGCCTGTGGGAACTAAATGATCCACTACTTCATGACTATGATACTATTCTGGAAGCTTTCAGAAACTTTTTTGATGCAACCGAGTGACTAACTTCTACAGCTTCAGTTTTACTATGCCTTAAACAAGGAAAATAGGGCCTGATTCAGAGTTGTATGCTATTGCTGCTGCAATTTTTTTATCTGAGGATTTGCAAAAATATGCTAATGGACAAGCTGCCAAACTGTTACTGAAATACCCACCAAAGCCATCACAGCTGTCTGTGACTGTGTGCACATACACAGCATTGGATGCAGATCAAGCAAACAGCGACTCCTTGAGTGAGTCTGTGGTCTCTCTGAATGGCCTCCATAACTGAGACACCAGAGACCTGTTTTCTGCATACAGGATCACAGATACCCTAAAACCATCATGACACCCCTGTATTTTTAGCTATAATTCCTTGTTGCCTCTTCCAAACACTCCCTAACTTTCAATCACACTGCGAATAAAGTCTTGCAGTGTGAGACTATGGTAATGTACCTCAACATGGTGGCAAAAATTTCTCCATCTGCAAAAACAATGGCAGTGCGTGCAACTCTGAATCAGGCCTATAATCTATGGGACAGTATGCAGATCAGTTTAGAACATATGCTTCCAGGTTTTGCTTGAGTGAGTCAAGGACAAATTGGCAGCAAGGCAACTTTTGTCTTCCTTGTATGATATCATCTCCCTTTGCATCAAGAAAAAGAACAAAACTGTTGCTTTTCCTTCAAAATTGCTCCTTGTTTTTCTGCACCTCTCAAACCATTTGAGGAACCCATGAAAATTGGGAAATAACATCTGTCTCCCAAAGAAAATTCAAGAATAGCCTTTCTTATATTTGGGGAGCCAGGTAATCTTCTTGCATCCAGTGCCAAACATGCAGGAAACAAGGCCTAACTGATTGTGGGGGATTCAGTTTGAGCACAGAGCCTGATTCAGACCTGCTCACTACACTGTGTTTGCACGCAGCCTGCCGATGTTTGCATTCTGCACATGCATACACATCGCAATGCACGTGCATGAACTAGTCCCTGCAATTGGGAACTGTTCACTCACTGCGTATAGTAAGCTTGCTAGCTAGAGCGACAGGACAAGCCATTTGTGGGTGGTGACAGGGGATGGTAGATTAAAATGGGAGTGTGGTGGTGCAAATGCAGGCATGCCTGAACATCTTAACAGCATTTAAGAGGTGTGCATGATTAAGACACAGCCTCATAGTGCACATCACATGGTTGAAATTCACACTGAATCACTTGCAGTGCTTGTGGTAGGGTATGGTCAGCCACAAGTGCTGCGATCGCTTCTGATGGTACTCAATATAACAGTTGGTTGCACACACATCCTGAAGATGATGTGCATAAAGAGCTGGCAACATAAATCTTGAGGCCCATTACACAGATATCTCTGGGGCCCCCCCTTCAACCCCTCCTAAACACATCCCACACATCCATCCCAATATATATCTATCTATCTATATATATATATATATATATAGAGAGAGAGAGAGAGAGAGAGAGAGAGAGAACTGAAGGTGTGGCACTCCCCTCCAAATAAACCACACGGAGACCAATGGATCAGTGGAACGTTTCAGTACTTTTAGTACTATCTTCAACCCTATACATATACAAATAAACAGCTCACCTTAAACAACAACCTCTGCCCGATGTGCTGCAAGCGCGCCAGTCGGATCACAGGACATGACTGACGGTGCCTCCCGATGACATCAGCAACTAAGCGCATCATTACAACAATACTACATCACCGTGGAAACACAAACATAAACAAAGCAAGGACCTGTGACACAGCAGCGCTATACCCGGTTGCATAACAACCATACTCATGTCGATAGTCTAGGAAGAAGGTATTCAGATAAAGAGTACACATATGCATTGCTGCAAAAATAAACATACCCTAATTATAAATGTGATAGTAAGAAACATATATGAAAATGCTATGCATAACATAGTAGCGCTAAAGGCAGTTGCATAGCAACCATCTCATTAATAAAGAGAAATCATTTGTCAGGTAAGTACAGATGTATCATCAAACATATCTAACTAGCAGAGCCTGTTTATACACGTAATAATAATCATTACAATCATATAGCACCTATTGCAGCAATTGTATAACATTATATAGAGGTAAATAGAAAAAGCAAAAGAGATGCTCATAGAATCCCAAAAATCACATAAATATGTTGTATTATTAATTAAAAACATGATAATCCAAGGGCCTCATTCAGACCCCGCGGTACAACTACATCTAACCGGTGAATCCATCTCGCCTCACATTCCAGTAGTAGGCGATTTCTATCACCACCTCTCTTAGGTTGTGGGATATGGTCTATCATTCTATACTGAAGACATGCCAAATTATGATTACATGCCACAAAATGCCGAGTCACCGACTGATCACTAGACCCGCATGAAAATGCAGTCTGAATACTTGAACAATGCATTGCCATGCGTTCTTTAAATTTACGCTGGGTCTTACCCACATAGGAGAGTCTACATGGACAAATAATTAGGTACACCACAAATGTACTATTGCACGTTAGGTGATGGCGGATGGAAAACTGTTTTCCAGAATGCGGATGAGCAAAACTGTCACCCATGATTAAGTATCTGCAAGTCGTACATGAACATCTGAAGCAACCATTCTTTTTTACTGACAAAAAGTGTCTCTTAAGGGATATATCCATACAGTTAGAGATATCTGTCTTCACCAATATATCCCGTAGGTTCCTCCCTCTAGAGTAACATGACATGATGTCAGCATTAGCCAAACCTAAAGATTTATCATACTTGACAATGGGCCAATGTTTTTTGGATGCTCAATTGATGTTAGGAGAGAAAACATTAAATTTATTGACTTTTTACGTTAAAATCACGTTTAGTCAACAGGGTCTTTCTATCAATCAGCATTACCTTATTTTTTGTAGTAAGTAAGCCTTGGATATCATAACCACGTGAAATAAATTTTTGAATGGGTACATCGATCTGCCGCACAACAGTATCGGTGTCAGCATTAATACACCACACCCTCAGCATCTGGGAGTACAGAAGTCCCAATTTAAGACTTCTAGGATGACAACTATTTCTATGTAACAGGGTATTACGGTCAGTTTTCTTGATGAAGACTGAAGTTGTCAATGCTAAACCTTTTTAGTAATAAGAACATCCAGAAAATCAATGGCTTGTTGGTCCATTTTAATAGTAAATTTCACAGGACCTGATGAGCTGTTGTGGGCATCAATTAATTCTCTCAATTATACATCACTACCCTGCCAGATCATAAACACATCGTCTATAAACCTAGTGTAAAACAGGACATTGCCAGCCACAGCATCATCAGAAAAGAATATCTCCTGTTCTATACCAAACATATAATTGTTAGCGTATGCGGGTGCCACCGCTGAGCCCATGGCAAAGCCAATGAGCTGCAGTTAGTTCCCGCCATCAAACAGAGAATAGTTTTCTGTCAGGACAAACTCCAACACCTGGATGCAGAAATTTACATAATCAGAATCATACAAACAACTTTGAGACAAAATGTCCCTAAATGCCCTTAAACCATCTACATGCAGAATAATTGTATATAAACTAGTGACGTCAGCACATACTAGCCAGGCATCTCATGAGATATCACCTAATTCAATTAATTTATTCAGAAATGAAGTTGTGTCCAGCAAAAAAATTGGGTGTGATTGAATTAAAGGTTGTAAAATAGTGTCCAAAAAGACTGCACACGGCTGTGTTAGAGATCCCCTTGCGCTGAGAAAGGGGAGCCCCAGTGGTGGAACAATAATCTTGTGAACCTTTTGGAGAGTGTACAGCAGAGGGGTTATTGGGAACTCTGCTAACAAAGCTTGAAATAATGTCTTCAATAACTCCTTCCTCCAAAGCATGTTTAAGGATTGTAGATAACTCCAATTTGAAGGCAACTGTAGGATCCCCATTTAATTTACAGTAAGTTACACTGTCACTCAGCTGACGATAAATCTCAGCTTTATAATCACAAATGTTCTGAAGCACCACCGCACCTCCCTTATCTGCCAGACAAATTATTAATTTAGGGTTTTCTGAGAGTGACTTGATGGCTGCCCTCTCTAGTGGTGTGAGCTTAGGATGAATCCCATAGGACTGTTTAGATGTCGTAGAGACTTCATCCTCAAGCATTCTAATGTACGTTTTAATGCTAGCACTTGATGAGCCTGGTTCAAAGTTAGATCGTGGCTGAAGTTTACGTAAAGCAGGTGGTAAATTATTTTTAGTTGTTTTAATAGACTCTGGTTTATTGAAGAAATCTTTCAGTTTCAACTGGCGATTTAAGCGATATTTCTCTATCTGCCAGGAAAAATCATCAAAAGGCGTGTTAGGGACAAATGATAGCCCTTTAGTCAATAACACGCCTTTTGATGATTTTTCCTGGCAGATAGAAAAATTTTGCTTAAATTTAGAAGTACCAATTTAAGTCTTAAATTGAGACTTCTGTACTCCCAGATGCTGAGGGTGTGGCGTATTAATGCTGACACCGATACTGCTGTGCGGCAGATCGATGTATCCTTTCAAAAATTTATTGCACGTGGTTATGATATCCAAGGCTTACTTACTAGAAAAAATAAGGTAATGCTGATTGAAAGGAAGACCCTGTTGACTAAACGTGATTTTAAAGTAAAAAGAGAAGTTCTGCCTTGGATCAATAAATTTAATGTTTTATCTCCTAACATCAATCGAGCATCCAAAAAACATTGGCCCATTGTCAAGTATGATAAATCTTTAGGTTTGGCTAATGCTGACATCATGTCATGTTACTCTAGAGGGAGGAACCTACGGGATATATTGGTGAAGACAGATATCTCTAACTGTATGGATATATCTCTTAAGAGACACTTTTTGTCAGTAAAAAGAATGGTTGCTTCAGATGTTCATGTACGACTTGCAGATACTTAATCACGGGTGACAGTTTTGCTCATCCGCATTCTGGAAAACAGTTTTCCATCCGCCATCACCTAACATGCAATAGTACATTTGTTGTGTACCTAATTATTTGTCCATGTGGACTCTCCTATGTGGGTAAGACCCAGCGTAAATTTAAAGAACGCATGGCAATGCATTGTTCAAGTATTTGGACTGCATTGTCATGCGGGTCTAGTGATCAGCCGGTGGCTCAGCATTTTGTGGAACTTAATCATAATTTGGCATGTCTTCAGTATAGAATGATAGACCATATTCCACAACCTAAGTGAGGTGGTGATAGAAATCGCTTACTACTGCAATGTGAGACGAGATGGATTCACCAGTTAGACGTAGTTGGGGTCTGAATGAGGCCCTAGGATTATCATGTTTTTAATTAATAATACTATGTATTTATGTGATTTTTGGGATTCTATGAGCATCTCTTTCGCTTTTTCTATTTACCTCTATATAATGTTATACAATTGCTGCAATAGGTGCTATATGATTGTAATGATTATTATTATGTGTATAAACAGGCTCTGCTAGTTAGATATGTTTGATGATACATCTGTACTTACCTGACAAATGATTTCTATTTATTAATGAGATCGTTGCTATGCAACTGCCTTCAGCGCTACTATGTTATGCATAGCATTTTCATATATGTTTCTTACTATCACATTTATAATTAGTGTATGTTGTTTATTTTTGCAGCAATGCATATGTGTACTCTTTATCTGAATACCTTCTTCCTAGACTATCGACATGAGTATGGTTGTTATGCAACCGGGTATTGAGCTGCTGTGTCACAGGTCCTTGCTTTGTTTATGTTTGTGTTTCCATGGTGATGTGGTCTTGTTGTAATGTCGCGCTTAGTTGCTGATGTCATCGGGAGGCGCCGTCAGTCATGTCATGTGATCCATCTGGCGTTTTTGCAGCACTTTGGGCAGAGGTTGTTGTTTAAGGTGAGCTGTTTATTTGTATATGTATAGGGTTGAAGATAGTACTAAAAGTACTGAAACATTCCATTGATCCATTAGTCCCTGTGTGGTTTATTTGGAGGGGAGAGCCACACCTTCAGTTCTCTCTCTCTCTCTCTCTCTCTCTCTCTCTCTCTCTCTATATATATATATATATATATTGGGATATTGGGATGGATGTGTGGGTTGTGTGTAGGAGGGGTTGAAGGGGGGGCCCCAGAGATATCTGTGTAACAGGCCTCAAGATTTATGTTGCCAGCTCTTTATGCACATCATCTCCAGGATGTGTGTGCTACCAACGGTTACAATGAGGACCTCATTCAGAGGCAGTCGGAGGATGCAAGTGTTCGCTCAGAAACTGGGCGGCCACTTGCATCTTCACCGCCCGCCTCTGTTGCGGTCATTAGGCTGTGGGTTTACACCCACAGCTGTATCGACTGCTCGGGTGATGATCGCGATGGTCAGAGACCATTGCGACCATCGGGGCTTACGACAAGACCCTAGGGTTGGGTCTCACTTGTCGTAAGCCCCGGAGAGCTTGTGGATCTGTCAGAGCCGGAAGCTCTCCACTGACATCACTGTGATGTCTGTGGGGCCTCCCCCAAATAGTAGGCATTCCCATGGGAATGCCTCGATTTGGGCTGCCACCCCTTGGCCTGCCTTCCAAACGGGGCGAGCTGTCAATCAACATCAACAGCTCGCCCACTTTGGAAAGAGACCCGCTACGGCCAGCGCTGTTGGTCGTAGCAGGTCTCACGCATGTGCTCGAGAATCGTAGACCATATGGTGGTCTAGAGAGACCATATGGTCGTGGTCGTAGACCATATGGCCACCTCTGAATAAGGTCCTGAGTACCATCGGAAGTGATTGCAGCACTTGTGGCTGACCATACCCTACCGCAAGCACTGCGAGTGATTCAGTGTTACTGATACAGGCAAACACTGTCTAGAACAGGAGAACTGGTGGCTGTAAAAAGCATACAATACTACTGGCCTGGCACGACAGGTCATGAAACAAATCTAAATATGATAGACTAATCCGATAATCACCTGTAAACAATAATAAGTTATACAGGAAAAAAAACAAAAGAGCTGAAGAAGAAACATGCTGATTACTGCTTGGAGAGGTGACACCAATCATGATCTAACCTTGACTGGTAGAATCATGAACAGAATAGCAGCAAAAGAAACACCTGTAGCATTGTGGTCAAACACTATCATAACATTACAAAAAGCTATTTAACGATTGCATCTCATTAAGGCCCCATGGTTGCATAGTTTGCAGTGTATGGATCCAATAGGCCTCTTTCTGGAAGAGCATGCGATCCCGGTCACCACCTCGCTGGTGGGGGGGGGAATCCAGTCAATCATTTTATATTTGATGGTGGAAACACTATGATGGAAGTCTTTAAAGTGTTTGGCCACCGGTTGATCGGAACCTCTACTATCAATAGCCACCCTAATAATGGAGCGGTGGAGGGCCATTTCTTTCTTTCATTTGTATTGATGTCTTCCCAACATAAAACATGCCATAAGGGCACCTTATGAAGTAGACTACATAACGGCTGGAGCAAGTAAGAGGGAATTTATTCAGGAACTTTTTGCCTGATCTCAGGTGAAAAAACGTATTGCCTGTCTCTAAAAAACTGCAGGTAATGCACCCTAAGCATTTGTAATTGCCATCTTGGTGAGTCAAAAAAATGTGTAGAAGGAGATTTAGTATGGTGGCTCACATTGTAGAGGACAACTATGTCTTTGATGTTCCTGCCTCTCTTGAAAGATGGAAGGATGGAACAACCTTGTAAGGCCAGTAATTTCATATCATTGGCAACGATGGGCCAAACATCTCTAGCAGTACGCATCAAGGGCCTGATTCTGCACCGCTCACAAGCGAGTTGATGGTGGGGCATTGCAATGCACGCGTGGCATGCGCAAGCCCCGGAGTGAGAGAAATATTATCTCGCTCCAGGGCTCACTACAAACAGGGCGGATGTCAATGTTGATGGACAGTTCACCCCATTTTGTAGGCGGGGTGGGGGGTGGCTGGACAAACGGAGGTATTCCTGAAGGAATGCCTGCCGTTTGTGGATGGCACTACTGACATCACGAGTGATGTCAGTAGTGAGCTTCCTGCTCTATTAGAGCTGGAAGCTCACTGGGACTTGCGCAGACGAGACCCTACCACAAGGGTCTCGTCGCAAGCTTGATGGTCGCAATGGTCACGACCATCGTGACTATCGTCTGGTTGCTTGCTAAAGCTGTGGGTGGTCACCCACAGCTTAGCAAGTGGCCAGGAGGGTAGTTTAATTAAAACAAAGCAGCCACCCTGATTCAGAGTAAGCGATCGCTTTTTGCGAGCGGCGCTGAATCAGATCCCAAGTGTGTATTAGCAGTCGTGTACTGTTGAGTCCAGACAACCTTGTTAGAGTTGGACTTGGGTCCTGATGATGTAATGGCATGAGATCTGGGCAATAGTAGTACCGTATCTTTGGCTTTCTTCAGGGTTCTATAGTGGTACCCACACTTTAAAAACTTGCAGGACATATTCTCAATCTGATTCAAGGCATCACCTCGGTCGCTGCAGATTCTCCAGATTCTCAGGAACTGTGAGTAAGGGAGTCCACATTTTAAGGGCAAGGGATGATGGCTCCCTGCTTGCAGAATGGTATTATGGTCTGTGGGTTTAAAAAACATTGTGGTGTTCAAGTTCATACAGTTCTGTCTGGTTGATGGTAACATCTAGAAAATGGACTGAATTACTGATGTGCCCAGCTATAACGTGGCATCACAGCGCTATCTCTCACGCCACGCATGGCGCGCCACACACCACGCCATGAGTCGCGCCACAAAGAAAGTTTATTAGTGAAAAAAGTCATTACGTGTAATACAACATTTTGCCCACCAGATGTCACTTTTCCTAAACTACATAGCGCATGCGTCTGATTTCATTAAGTGTAATACAACATTTTTCCCACCAGGTGTCACTTTTCCTAAACTACATAGCGCATGCATGTGATTTCATTACGTGTAATACAACATTTTGCCCACCAGATGTCACTTTCCAATGTACCGTATGGTATGTTCTGTATCACCGGCCGATGATTGTTTGACAGAAGCTTAGACATTAGACTTTACAAACTACAGAACTCTAGTAATGGGTGAAGCGTGTGGCCTAGCGGTCTAATGCCTAGTCTCACTGCTTCTCCTCTCTTCTTGTTCCGTGGGTTAGAGACCATGAAAATACAGTATGTTTTTTTAATTTATTTTTAAAATCTTCACTTAAAATATTCTGTATTCAATACAGTACATGTGGAGCGCATGTCTGCCCAGTGCTTCGGGAGTCAAACAGCAAAAGTAGGATTTTTATTATTGTACATACAGTACCGTACCTTAGAACGCAAACTTGCATCAATGCCGGCGCTGACATGAACGCGGACATTATAGTGAGTATTATGACCATCAAGTGGCAATGGGCCCTGTTAAAGAGACTGGTTTCTGTATATCAAACTGACTGCGCGTTTAAACCGCAAAATTGCGTCAATGTCTGCACGTGCCCAGTGGTCGGATTTTAATCAGAATGGAATGTGTGCCACATGTCCAGTGGAGCCAAGCCATACATTAAGTAGTGCTATTTTATGGCGCATGCCCAGTTGTCTGTATTGCTAACAGTACTGTTGAATTTTCACACTAGTGCCATTCTGCACTGTCCGAGACTTACAGTACCGCACAGTATACACAATAGTAAATTCATTACTACAGTACATAAGGTGCTACAGTAGTGGACTAACAGCAGTTTTTAGGGCAGATGCAGAGCGCAAACTTGCGTCAATGAAAATGCTGTCTTAGACTTGGTAACATTAGTAATTTAATATGTTTAGCAACTGATAGTTGACTGTGTATAAGAGAGGGGTCTCTATAGTACAAACTGACTCGGCGTTTAAACCGCAAAATTGCGTCAATGTCAGCACAGTTTGCGTTGTGGTAACTTATAGCCAGTTCTGATGGGTTACGGTACAAATAGGAACTCTGGCTTGTGCCCAGTGGTGGGGTTGCAATGCATTGCCAGTGGTGCTGCGCCATAGCCATACCCTTGTAGCGCTATGGCTATGTACTGTACGCCATGGTGTACAGTATGGAATATCATACTGTCCAGTACCAGGTCATGATTCACAAACAGTGAAAGTGTGTTATTATTACACTGACTGTGTAATAATAATATTAAAAATAAAAAGTGTAACCTTGACTGTCTAATAATAATGAAAAGCTTCATTATTAAGCTTCCTGGTTTCGAACCCGGGTTGTACAGACGTCTCCAATGTAGAAGTTCGATTTCTTACCTCTACGCTACAGACGCTTGAGTACTGTACTTCATCGTATGGTATTGTAGATGTCACATAAAGTACTGTAGAGGACTAGGAGAGACTTGTGAGCAAGGGCTTAGGTGATCCGTCTTGCTTACACTTCTCTCCTTATGTTCGAGACCTTTATAATTTAATTTATTTTTTTAATGTTCACTATAGTACTGTAGTTCAGTCTTGTTATCCAACCCTTACAAAAATCAATCTATTGTACCGTATATGTGCCCAGCTACAGTACTGTAGTTTGTTGCTCCATACGGTATGCCATACAGTATACCACATTGTTGCGCACTACACTGTGGCGTATTGAGTCTCATAGCACTGCACATGCCCAGTTGTCTGCATTATACAGTACTTATAACTGTAGTTGTAAGTACAATACGGTAGACATTGTAGTGATTCCCTGACTCTAGGAACTACAGTACAGTAGATGCAGTAGTCTAGGGGGCTAATGCCTAGCCCTACTGCATCTACCATTTTCTTGTCCCGCTGGTTCGAGACCTTTAAAGTACATACTGTATACGGTAATTTTATTTTGTTTTAAATCTTCACTAATACAGTACATTATCCTGAAATTCTGGTATTTCTATGCCACAGTACTTTGACCAAAAAGTCTAACCTTGTTAATAAAAAATAAAAAGTGTAACCTTTCAAGCTTCAAACCCGCAAAAGGGTTGTACAGGCAGCGTAATGTATTGGTTTGATTATTTACCATTACACTACAGCCACCTGCAATACCAAGTTTGCACCTGGCTTGAGTGTTTCCTACAATACTGTACGTCATCGTATCTCAGGCGCATGCCCAGATCTACTGTATACCCATTTAGCGTTTTTTTTTTTTTTTTTACTAAACTCAGTACATTTTATATATTAGGGGGTAAATGTACTAAGATGGTAGTGCTATTAAATGATGTTGCCCATAGCAACCAATCTGATTCCAGGCATTACAGTACAGTATCTTCTAGAAGGTGCTACTGTAGATAAATGCTAAGTACAGTAGAATCTGATTGGATGCTATGGGCAACATACAGTACAGTAACTTCTTAAATAGAACTCCGATCTTAGTAAATTTACCCCTACAAGTTTCACTTTTTCCCCCCAATTTTTTTTCTTCCGCTCCCCAAAATGAAAGTGAATTTTTAGTGTGTTCTGACTTTTTTAAAAAAAGTTACGCAGTTTACAGTACCTTTAGGGGACGTTGAAGGCTTCCCGCAACATTGCACTCCAATTCACCAAATTTTTCCGCCTGCTATTCATACAGTAGGCAAAACTTTTTTACATACTGTCTTACTGTACATTGCATTGACTTCCCGCCTACAGTAGGCAGAAAAGCTTTCAAATTGAATACAGCGATAATTTCACACAAGGCAAAATGACATAATCTCCCAAACTGTTTTTAGCCAATCCCGTGTTTTTGCTCCAATGGGTGAAAAAGTGCCAACCAATGTTCTCCCAACTGTCATCTCACAGGCTGTGTTTGAAAAATGACAGTTGGGAGCTGATTGACTGACACCTTATAACTTTTTTTTATCACTTCTCACTGTCTAACACTGCTTAGTACAGTAAATAGACCCCCTTGGAGTGAAAAGACGAGACCAGCTAAAAACAGTAAATAGACCACCCCAAAATTGAAAACGTCCCTCAGTGTATACAGTACTGTATGTCTACTGTACTGTATTCTACTGTAAGTGCCGGGCAGCTGTGAAATCACTGTGATGGGCAACAGGGATACTGTACAGTATATGACTGTGTGCATCAACCCCCATCGGCCGGCGCGCCCCTGGTGAGTGAAATCCTGGCAAATAGGATGATACACCCCTGCATCTGTGTGTTATTGACTTTTTGTACAGTACCTTTTTAATGACAGATGCACGTGTTGGGTCTCAGGCGCACTTAAAGACTGAATTACATACAGTACAAACACCAATTGTATAAATTAATGTCAATTTTTATTTAACCTACAGTAACATGCTTTACAGAGGGGGGGGCGGGGGAACTTGTTTAGCTTTCCACTCCTCTACTTCTCTACTGTCACACGCTTCTTTCTTCTGCTGCTGGCATGTCCTGGAGTTCCAAGCTGGACACGGACATGACTACCATACAGTACTTACAGTAGGAGGAAAGAGATGACGTGAGAACAGTCCTTCCTCAATGCCGACCGATATGCCCTACTGGGGGACCGAGGACTACACAAAAAGAGTTGGCTTTTAATTTAAAATCATCACTGGCACTTTTGGCCTCAGATTCAGAGTTTCACCTATACCAGGTGCAGACTCTACCGTGCATCAGAGTGCAAGGTCCACTGTATGCCCTGAAGAAAGGAGGATAGGCAGAGACAAACAGACAGTAAAAGACAGACACACAGATTCTCACTGGAGATGCTCTTGTTCTTCATCCTGCTTGATCCCACACACCCTGTACTGTAGGAGAGAGAATCCGCTGTGCAGGGCCCTTCCCTGCTCTAACAGTGTCACACTAATCCACTTCTCCACATTAATATATGCCCAAACTAACCAGACTAACAATTTTATTAATAACTACAGTAATTTGTATTATACTGTAATTAAGCCTGGTGCTGAAATACTGTAAGCAGTTCCCCAAGGCCCACAGCCCATAATATAATGATAAAAAAAAAAATACATGAAACAAGACAGTATTTGGGTGCCCCAGATGGAGGTGAACACCAGCTGTGTGAATATGATAACAGAGCACTAACATTACCAAAAATCTCACCTTATCCTGATGTCGATGGGACCTCCGCTCTAACCATACAGTAAATGTACAGTAGAAGCCTGTCTCTCAATTCATGGTGCACCCACTACTGTATGTCTGCAACTATGGATGTGGATGTTGAAGCAGCCACTACTACTGTACTGTATATGAAGTAAAGGAACCTGAAAACTTGAAACATCTGCATTACAAAAATCAACATCAAGCGCAGTAGCAGAAAGTGGCAGCTGCAGCACAATCTGTGATGATGCCAATGTGTGCCTTGGAACAGGGGTCAATGTACAGTAGGTGTAAGGAAAAGAGGAAAAGTATGAAATACAGTACATAAGGTACAGTAAGGGAAAGTTATTGTAGACAAAGAGCTTATAAAATAAATTAGGAGAAAACTGTATAATGTAGGGACAGAAAGCACAACCACAATACTGTACATACAGTACAGTATGGACACAATGTACAGTACTTAGCAGTCTGGATCACAAACTGAAAAGAGGAAGATAAACCCCTCCTCCACATTACAAATTATATACAGTACAGTATAAGCTACATAGCAGTTGCTTGACCGTTTCTTTCGATGACAACTGGTAAGACTCTATGGAGATGATCAATATAATTGTTACACTGGGCACGTGTCAATACTGTTCTCCAAAACTTCATTATCCCATCCAAAAGTTCCTGTTTAGTTGTTGGTTTCACATCAGACCTGATGAACCTCTTCAACTGGGCCCAGACCATTTCAATGGGATTCATGTCCGGTGACCTACAGGTAAGTAAAAAAAAAAATATTGTCACAGCACTGTACTTTAGTAAAAAATGTACTAGAATAATTACTGCTTGGTACTGTACATACTTTTTGGTACAATAAAGAGTTAATACAGTACTATAGGACAATACTCTCTCTGGTGGTGTGCGTTCCCAATTTATCCCTCTCTCTTCCATGAATTTTGCTGAAGCCGAATGTTTTGGATCATTATCCTGGAATAATCGATGTCCTGATGGGAAGCATTTTCTCACAAATGGCACCATACAGCAATCTACTATTTTTTCTTGGAAGAAGGTCTTATCCATGATGCCTAAAGAGATGAGAAATTGTCAGTAACAAGCATACACTGTACAGGACTGTAAATAATTTTTAGAACAAGCATTACTGTACTGCACCTTCAAAAATATAGATCAGTCCTGCACCCCAACGAGTTATACCTCCCCATACATGGACTTTTAACGGATGCTTCGGACGTGGTTTAAGTGAGAGATGTGCACGGTGTCGGAAGGACAGTCTTGAGAACCTCTCGAGAGAAACCGAAGTTTCATCTGTGAAAATGACGTCATTAAAATTCTCTCCACTATGTATCCACCGTCGTGCTTGTTCAACTCTCTTTACTTTATTAACATCCCTTATCATGGGATTTATCCTGTGAAATAAAAACAAGTTTTAGTTTACTGTCATGTAAAATCAGTGCATTATTAATATACTGTATATATATTTTACAGTATGTACAGTACCTTGTAGGGCCAAAAGTCCATCCCAGTTCCTTACGCATCCGTTTGATGCTGGAACAGGAGATGTCCAGGTCACATTCTGCTTTTAGAATACGTTTGATTTGTAAAGCTGTACGCTCATCATCCTCACAAGTCAATTTGTGCACAATCTTTTTGACGCTCCTACGGTAGAACACATACAGAGCATATAGCAATTATTGGACAGTTAGTGTTGAAATTGGAACACAATACAGTACCAATCTAGCAACATACAGTATACTGTAATAAAAAAAGGTTGATGTAAAGTACCTACCATGTGCATTTAGAAGGAAATCTATATCTGGTCCGCGTTCTCTCAAATGCATGATAGCGCACAGTCTTTAAACTAACAAGAACACCACACTCTTTCAGCCAGGCATGGTACTGTTGCTGAGTATACAGACTGAGTACAGTATACAGTACATAATTTAATGTTCAGTATCTTAATCACAGGGGGTTATTACATTCTTACTGTACATCAGCCATAACATGTACAGTATAACCAGCTAGTAAATTTCATTTTGCAGGCTGTGTTTAATAAATGATAGTTTTGAGCTAATTTGTGATATATATTTCACAATTAAATCTCACATCAAGCTTTCATACAGTATGCCCCTAAATACGCAAATATGCATCTACCGTATGAAGGAGACAAACAGGACAATAAACACAGCAATATTGCGACTGAAACTAAAATGGCCGCTGAGCAAAACAAGATGGCGATGTTCACTCATGGGAGACTATGAGGGGCAGCGGGAGGCTAGGGAATGATCGTTGTGTGTGTGATAGTTACTCCATACACAAATTATCCTCTACAGGGATGTGTGAAGGATGGGGCATACCGAGGCAGCGGGACGATAAACACAGCAATATTGTGACTAAAACAAAAATGGCCGCCGAGCAAAACAAGATGGCGATGGTCACTCACAGGCGACTATGAGGGGCAGCGGGAGGCTAGGGATCAATCTTTGTGTGTATTGCAATATTGCTGTATTTATCGTCCCGCTGCCTCGGTATGCCCCGTCCTTCACCCATCCCCGTAGAGGCTTACTTGTGAATCCAGTAACTATCACACACACATACCGATCGTTCCTAGCCTCCCGTTGCCCCTCATAGTTTCCCGTGACTGACTGCCGCCATCTTGTTTTGCTCGGTGGCCATTTTTGTTTCAGTCACAATATTGCTGTGTTTATCGTCCCGCTGCCTCGGTATGCCCTGTCCTTCACCCATCCCCGTAGAGGCTTTCTTGTGAATCCAGTAACTATCACACACACATACCGATCGATCCTAGCCTCCCGTTCCCCTCATAGTTTCCCGTGACTGAACGCCGCCATCTTGTTTTGCTCGGCGGCCATTTTAGTTTCAGTCGCAATATTGCTGTGTTTATCGTCCTGCTGCCTCGGTATGCCCCGTCCTTCACCCATCCCCATAGAGGCTTACTTGTTTTCAAACACAGCCTGTGAGATGACAGTTGGGAGCTGATTGGAGACCCCTGAATCTGTGCATGACGTAGAGTAATAATGTCAGACTTAAAGGGGCAGGGCCAGCACAGAAAAATAGTGTGTACAGTACTGTAGGTTAACATAGATTTGGTTGACAGAGATTAGAATGGTGGATCAATCAACTTGCCTTTTGTTACTGTAGGTTTATTAATCAAACAAGCCATGTCGACCAATAGTGTGTAACCCTTTAGTCCATGTACAGTACTGTAGATTTAATCAGCCTGTCAATCAAATGTCTGCCAGTCATGTCAGTATGTGTTAATAACTGTCAGTCATCGTCAGATACTGTACTATCCAACACCCTACAGTGCAGTGTACAGTAATGTAGAGTATGTCAGAGTCGAGCATTGTACTGTATTCGTTATTGTACAGTATACTGTAATTCATGTGATTATACAGCAATACTGTACTTACTTCACCTTATACGCCTCCGGATGCGCTGTAGGCGAGGCCTATCCCTCCTCAGCAGGTCCGACCACCTGCGCTGCAGTGAGCGAACGTTGCGGCGCAGGCCGTATAGCCTGTGGATCTCACGGCTTGCACTTCTGTAGGCAAGCTCTTTGTCTTGGTTAGTGGCGAACGCTTGGTCCCACCACTTAACCAACACAAAGAGCTCGCCGGACGAGTAGCGTCTTGCCCTCATAGAAGCCATTTTGACTAGCCAGTGACGCACGTCGTACTTCGCACGACGCACGATGCACGGCGTCCTCCTACTGGGCATGCGCCCGCCAGAGATGGAAATGCAACAACATTACAGTAGAGTACAAATACTGTACCGACTGCAGTAATACAGCCAACTGCGCATGCTCAGTGATAGCAGTTATGAAATCACTATTCTGTGGTGCAAAATTGTACGGCACTGTCAGTTTTGAATATTCAGTACAGGCACATTCATAGTGGCACACTAGTTGTCCTAGCAGATGGGGGATGGCGTCTTTGGCAATGGTGACAATTCGTAGCATTTTTCAGGACACTAGGGCAGAGCTGACTGCTTACAGTAAATGGATTAACAAAGCTTCCTTTATTATGGTAATGTGAGGCTCTTGGCTTGCTTTGGGGGAAGGGACCCGATGCACTGTGTATGACTCTCGGCCCACTGGGCAAGCACCAGAAATCCCATCGCAACCCTCCTACTGGGCATGCGCCCGCCAGAGATGGAAATGCAACAGAATACAATACTGTACCGACTGCAGTAATACAGCCAACTGCGCATGCTCAGTGATAGCATAGCGCTACATGGCGTATGGCTTGGCGCCACAGATCCCATTGTACCCCGCTCCATTTGTAATCCATCGCAGATGGCTGACAGCCACCATAGCGCCAACCTTGTAATACAGAGAGCTCTCTCTCATACAGATCCCACTACTACCGTACTTAGTGTGCAAGGTTGGAGCAGCATCACCAATGTCATCAGTTTGCGATGCAACGCTATTTTGCGCATCAAACGCACAGTCAGCTTTGAACACAGAGCGCTCTCTCACAGACGGAAACCACTCTCAGACACAGTCCAAGGGACATAGCCATAGTGCACAAGGCTGAGACCGCATATGCGTTGTCGCATGTTTGCATTTTGTGGTTTCTGGGCGCACAGTTTGTGATGCAGAGGCAGTAGATTCACTAACAGTTTCTGCAGTTACTGTATGAAATCACTATTCTGTGGTGCTAAATTGTCCGGCACCATCAGTTTGCAGATGCAGAGCCCTGTCAGCCACCATAGCCACAGTATGAAATCACTATTCTGTGAAATACAGTACAGTACAGAGCCCTCTCTGGGCACTACAGATCCCATTGTAAACCCTCCACTGGGCATGCACATAAAATACGATTGACGAAAGCGCAGACATTGACGAAAGTTTTGCACTATTGAAACACACAATCTGTTTATAATGTCTTACTTTTAAGTAGCCTTTTAAACAACAACACTATAGCCTTTTAAACAAGTTTCACTGTAGTGTCCAGAGCAGACAGTGACAAAAAAAAATATACAGTACGGTATATTCTTTTCCAGGGATCGAACCCCGGACCATAATTCTACCAAAGTGATCACCTAACCACTAGCCCACACGACAGCTACAGTGAACCAAAGAGAGTGGCCTCATCCTTGTGCACTCCTCCCGCTGCTGTTTTTTAATTTAAAAAAAAAAATTGTCATACTGTAATGCATCCCATATCAGTGAAAGCTTTGCGTGCATCTAATTATTCTACAGTATCGGTTATACCATGACAACAACTCCGGCAACTTCTCTACTATTCAGTTACTGCACCATACCGTATGTACAATACAGTATGTGCAGTGATTTGCATCCTGTTATAAGATGTTACATACAGTACGGTACAGTACTACAGTATATACTGTATATGTATATTATGCGACATTAAAAATACAGTATGGGTTGTGCGTTCATGCAAATGCTGTGAATATGATAGACATTCAGTACAGTGGAGCACTCGCCACCCAGCGGTTAAGCACTATATAACATGCAATTACAAAAGTGGAGCACTCGCCACCCAGCGGTTAAGCACTGTATTACATGCCGTAGCATATCCTTCGTTGAAGAATACCACGGTATTCCACAAGCCATGGTGCGACTCAGAGGCCTGCACGCCATGCCACAAGTCCATGGCGCGACTCACGCCACGCCATGAGCAACAAAATAGCTGGGCAGATCTGTATAACTACATTCAAAAGTTAATTTAATCAGATGTTCCTTGTTATTCAAATCTGTCATTAACTGAATTAAACTTTCACGGGGGCCAGACCAAAGTAAAAATATATCATCTATGTATCTAGAGTAACCAACAATGCATTGTGCAATGTTAGGGTCAGAGAAGAAAAATTATTCTTCTACTCCAAACATGTATATATTGGCAAAGCTTGGTGCAACGCATGAGCCCATAGCACATCCTGTACATTGAATGTACATTTTGCCATCAAATAAAAAATAGTTACAGGACATTGTGCGTTCTAACAGAGCTGTAAAGAAATTTACTTCAGGACATGTATAGAGCTCATGATTATTAATAAAGCTTCTGGTGGCTTCAATCCCCTCATTGTGGGGTATACTCGTGTATAGGCTACAGATGTCTATTGTACACATGAGATGATGAACTGGTAATGGTGTCAAATTTTGTAATCTTAGAATGAATGATGTTGTGTCTTTTTGACTACGAACATGTTTATATTAACGAAACTGTAGATAGAAGTCTAAGAATTGTGAAATCCTATAATATAATGAGTCTCTTGCAGCAATGAACGGTCTACCAGGTGGGGAGTTGGCATCTTTATGGAGTTTTGGAATAGTGTAAAAAACTGGTACTTTTAGAACTTTTGTTTCAGGGCATTCTTGGTATTGACCATAATGACCTTATTTTCTGATGCTTGATCCAACAGTTCAAACAGTTCGATTTTGAATCAGGTAGTAGGATCCACTTTTACCAATTCATATACTAAGGTATCAGATAATTGTCAGTATATCTCTACTTTATAAGCTGCCAGGTCCTGTACCACAATACCCCCGCCTTTATTGGCGGGGCAGATGGAAATATCATTATAGCTGCCCAGATAATGTAAGGCTTGGATTTCACTAGGTGTAAGATTCTGTTGGATGGATTGCTTAGGCGAAATATATTTGGATACCACATTGTCTATGAAGGAATAGAAGTGTCTCTGCTACCTAAAAATTCTTTAAGCTTCAGTCTCCTATAAAATTTGAATAAATCAATTTTGTGTTGAAAAGCATCCAGTAAACACGTAGGGACATAGGTTTAACCTTTGTTCAACACATTAATTTCATCAGCAGTGAGAACTCAAAACTAGATCTTACTGGGGTGTATATTTCTTTGCCTTCCTTGCCCACTCCCCCCATGCCTGGTGTGGGTTCTTGGGTGAGATCTAAGGTGGCTCTGGTCACCACCCCTAAAGAGTGCTTTTGTCTTGTTGAGGATGCAGCTGGATTTACACATTCTGCTTCGCTAGAAGATGCAGCACCACTTGAGTTGTCAGTTTCCAATGGGTATCTTTTCTGTTTGCGAAACTTAGATCATCATCTTTCTTGGGGTTGGCCACGGTTATATGCCCAACTGTACACCTTCAGCGGCTTAGTCTCGTGTGACCATTTGTAGTTTGGATTTTTTAAACTGAATTAAATCCATGCGGTGTTTCTCTATCTGAGATTATATATTATTCAGCCAGTCCTGAGATGTGACGGACTTAATTTTGGACCCTATGACATCATCGGGACTCAGTCAGGCCAGCATGGAACAAACACCTGGGTGATGCAGATTTTGGTATGTATTTATATGTGTTATTTGTGATTTTGTCATTTATTTAGTCTTGATACCCCACATTGTCTATACACCTTCTCTGGAAAGGCACCTGGGCAAGCTGCTGGATATTTTCTTGAGTGCCGGTCTATCAAAAGTATATATTTGTGACTCCTTAGGTCCTGAAATGGGTCTAAGTATCATCTGTCAAGGCACCAAAGTACCTTTCATTATCATATCAGACATTCTGTGCATTCACTGCATTCAGTGAAGCAGTGATCTTATTCATATAGTACACTTTTCAGTTGTATTGTGTTTGTGCACTGGGATGTCAGCTACTGAGGAAGCATCTGGATTCTCCAATATTTGCCTACCAAGAGGTGAATTATTGTCACTCACTGATACCGAGGCAGATACTATTTTATTTGAAGCTAATTTGCAGGATACCTCTGGAGAGGATTCCATTGAACAATTAATAGCGCTATTGTCTAAAGTGGACTATTATCTTCACGGGGTGTCATTATCAGACTACTTCAGGGAGAAAAAAACCCACATGGTTTTCATATAAGGAACATCCCGACTCGTGGATGCTACAACACCGAGTTTTGCCGCAAATGGGCCAGTGTTCTTAACAAATGTTTCTTCGAATTGATCCTCTTTAGTAAGTGAACAATCATATAGGGAACTTAATGTGGATAAAGAGAAAATTAACACCTTTAAAAGTATAGACCTTTCCAAATTAAGTCCGACACGTCTCAGGACTGGCTGAATAATCTGTCATCTCAGACAGAGAAATACTGCACAGATTTAAATCAATTGAAAAAATCTAAACTACAAATGGTCAAACGAGACTATGCGAGCTATAGGTGTACAGTTGGGCATATAACCATGGCCAATCCCGAGATAGACGACCTAAGTTTCGCAAACAGAAAAGATACCCATTGAAAACTGACAACTCAAGCGGTGCTGCATCTTCTAGCGAAGTAGAATGTGTAAAACCAGCTGCATCCTCAACAAGTGAAAAACGCCCTTTAGGGGTGGTGACCAGAGCCACGTTAGATCTTACCCGAGAACCTGCACCAGGTGCGGGGGGGAGTGGATGAGGAAGGCAAAGAAAGATACACACAGGAAGATGTAGCCTCGAGTTCTCACTACTGATGAAAATAATGTGTTGAACAAAGGTTTAACCTATGTATCTATGTGTTTACCGGAGGCATTTCAAAACAAAATTGATTTATTCAAATTTGATAGGAGACTGAAGCTTAAAGAATTTTTTGGCAACGGAGACCCTTGTATTCCTTCTATACCTGTTCATAAAAAATCCACATTCATCCCGCAGTCTTCCAATTTAAGCATTAAATGTTTTACCAATCATGGACAATGTGGTATCCCAATATATTTTGCCTAAGCAATCCATCCAACAAGAAACTCACAAAATGATCTGCACTTAAAGCACTTGAACTGGGACATAAATAGTCTTCTAATGAAATATACAAAACTATATCCAATACTGTTGTTAGAAAAAACACATATTTTAATCAACACAGTAAAAACAAAAGCACATAATACATAAAATATAATAAAACAACTATTTATCTAATGCTTGATAGTAATAATCTCTATTATTCAAAAAAATAATTTTCAGTTACAGTCCTTTGTGATACATACTGAACATTTGGAATATAATGGTTAAAAACAATGTATCCTCCAGTAATCAAATATTAGCAATATCTACAATTGCATTTGGGATAAGATGTTGCAACTTGTAGTTTGTTGAAAAAATATAGTCACAACAGCACCTGTTACTGTGTGCAATTAAATCACACACATGAGCTTATGTTCAGAGTGTTTAATCCATGTATTCATGTCTCATTAGAATAGAAATCAGTGCTGTTTCCATATGCAATTTAATCACATAATTATAGGCTTATATTCAAGATAGTCTTTCCCATAATCATGTCTCATTGGAATCAAGAAAGTCAATAGTATTGGTGCAGACTGCAGACCATATACTGTAGTTAACAGGGTTAGAGTGTGCCGATTGTCCTTATCGCTGCTGGCTAGCTGTCCGTATATGCTGGGCATTCCCATGCGTTCCGTGAGCCGCACAAACTGTGTGTGTTGTTTACACCTTCTGAGGAAGCCACCGATTTTGTTAGGCAGAGAAACATGTAGAGGAGATCAGTGCAGGACTACACTAACTACCATAAGAATATCAGCTACATTGCAGGTGACTGAAGTCCCGTCCAGTGACAAGGATACACAGGAGCCAAGTGTAAACATCACACACAGTTTGTGTGGCTCACAGAATGCATTGGGACACCCAGTGTGTAGGGACAGCTAGCCAGCAGTAATAAGGACAATCGGGCTATAGTGTGAGCTTCACTCGTGCACATTATTACTTTTTCTAAAAAAAACACATCTGCACACTGTAACCCTGGCAGCTTATATAGCAGAGATATACTGACAATTATCTGATACTTCTGTATACAAATTGTTAAAAGAGGATTCTACTACCGGATTCAAAACTGAACTGTTTGAACTGTTGGATGAAAGCAGAATTAGATTAGTCAGCCAGCCTTTGGCCAATATTGGTGAACAATATTGTGAACTGTGAGGTGGTCAAAATTGACTGGAAATGACTGGACATTTATGTTATTGAGGTTACTAATACTGTAGGAACATAAATAGGACAAAATTATATGATTTTAGCTCTTTTTATATATATTTATTTTAAATCCAGATCCAAAAACCAAAACACATTTGGATGGTTTTGGCAAATCCAAAATCAAAACATGACGATGAATTAGAACCAAAACCAAAACACGGGGGTCCTCACACATCTCTAATTATAATTATGAGAGATTATTTTTCTAAGTGTTTGTGCTGTACACAAGTTTCACAAATTCCTTCAGTTATAATAAATCAGATGCTATGTTTACCAACATAACAGCAGAGGTGGACTTTTACTCTAATTGCATTGGAAAGTTGAGCCAAGCTTTAAAGACATGCTTTCAATTTCTGCAAGTAAAATAATAGCTTCCCAAACAGAATGACAAGGTGTGATAATTTAACTCACAATGTTTTACTGCCCTATAGTAAACAACAGACCTCTGTGATCAGCTGTGTAACCATACCTCAAGAAATTATTGATCACAACAATATTTACAACTCAGGTAGAACAAGTAATGCTATTTATGGTATGCTTTTAAAGAGCAACTTATCAACGCACTGCTGATCATGATCATTGCAAAATTTGACAACAGAAAAGCAAATTTTGAATTACATTATGTGTACTAATATTTGGCTGATCTTTTACACAAAATTGAGCAACAGGAACAGAAGAGGAGAAATATCAAATAAAAAACCTTTTCAGTAGTGAAACTAGTAAATTATTCTCCAAACTGGATTATCAATCTTAACTCATTCACTGTATGAGGTTTACAGTTCAGGTGGTGCTACCATGTGTGAAATACTTGTAATGCATGTGCTGTATTTTCAATACATTATGTTTATAATTCGTTGAATATAACATTTATAGAATCCAAATATGTGTTCTTAATGAGAGGATTTTGTCTATTACTTCTCTGTAAACCCCAGTAAATGTATTTGCTATATTTAATTATGTTCTAGCACTTATTATTATTATTATTATTATTATTATTATTATTATTATTATTATTATTATTATTATTATGGGTTGGGTATGCAATTACAGTGCTGATAATGCCAGTGGTCAGAATCCCAGCATCTTCATCCTGACGGTGGAAAACACAATCCATGCGGGTAAGTATTCTAACCCTTCCTCTAACCCTTATCCTAACCAACATTTCCCATAGCCTAGCCCTAACCCTCACCCTCACATTTCTCATCCTAAACCTAACTGTCCTCCCCCTTGCAGCCTAACCGTAACCCTCCCCTCCTGCAGCCGGACCCTATCCCCCCAGTGCCTAACCCTGACACCTAGCCCTAAACCTAACCCTTATATTATAATAATAATAATAATAATAATAATAATAATAATAATAATAACAATTATAATTATAATATGTAGTCATGAAGCCGGTGATTGAAATGCCGACCGCCGGCTCTCTTACTGTGATATCATGGCATGGGACTAATGATAGGTGTCTAAATTCTGACACCTATCATCAACCCCATGCTGAAATTCTGATGCCTGGCATACCGAACATAGGTTATCTGGGCATCAGGACCTGTTAGCCATGGGGGAGGTTAGGTTTAGGGACTCCCAGGAGGACTTAGGGTTAGACACCCCATGGGAGGGTTAGGATTAGGATAGGGGAAGGGGGGAAAGGGTCAGGCACCCCCAGGTGGAGGTAAGGGCTAGGCCCCCCTGGGATGGTTAGGTTTAGGGTGTAGAGAAGGGGGGTTAGTTTAAGTCACCCCTGTGGAGAGGTTAGGATTAGGCACTAGGGTGAGGTAAGGGTTAGTCACCCCTAAGGGAGGGTTAGGGTTACGGGGGGTAGAGGGGAGGGTTAGGATACTTACCAGGCACCGTTGGAATCTTTATCTGCCTGACTTCTGGCTTAGGTATTTCATCTGCCGGGCTTATATCCAGCGGTATGTCATACCGATTCCATAATATTAATAATTATATTATTATCTGTTAATTTATAATTACTGGCATGACACAAAATGGCACATTGAGGTGATCATATATCACAAACAAATGATATTCAATTAAATAAAACAGAAGATAAAAATTGTTATGCAGAAAGAAGTTTACAATTCAAAAAGAGGGGGAGCAAGTATACTTCATATAGAAGGTAGATGAATAACAATAAGAATGAAAAGTGCTAATAGAGATTGATAGGCAACAGTTTTACTAACCTACACCAATAAATAAAGACTCAATAGTGATGGCAAATTATTTGCACCAATTGATGACATATGATGAGAGACAGCAATATAATAATATCATTGACAAGTTAATCTTATGTAATGCTCCCTTTGTAGAAAATGAAACTATGATCCCTGTGACAGAGACAGACAAAATCATCAATAAGATGTGGTCAAGCACAGTTGGGGCCAGTAGTTGACATTTAAAGACAGTTATCAGAGCTGGGGAACAAGCATTGTGGCAAAGATCTGTAGTGAGGGAGATTCCCTATATGCCATAGATTACTGAAGAGAGGAAGTGTCCCTATATACAATATACCCAGCAGCCAGTTAAGGTAAGTCACTGCTGGGGCATTTAAGTGTGAGATGAGGGACTGATCTGGTGAAGAAGTGATTTTGAACAGTTGCATGAGCCTTTTTGCCAGAGTGTACATATTTTTCTATGTTGTTATCTAAGTAATTTGCTCGAGGAAGAACAAATAACAAATGTATTTTGCAAAAAGATATGGTTTGACACCCAACAACGTATTGTGCTGCACTGCATTCATCAAATAAATGTACCAACAAATTTGTTAAGGGAGGAGGTCTATCAAAGGAGAAAGATAAAGTGGAGAAAGATAAAGTACCAACCAATCAGCTCCTGTAGTTTTTTAAACACAGACTGTAAGATGACGGTTAGAAGCTGGTTTGATGGTACTTTATCTCTCTCCACTTTATTAGTCTCCAAGCTTTGATAAATTTCTCGATATATATCATGACTTTGCTATTAAATTTGCATGCATGGAAACCTCTTATAGACTTAGTGTCTAAACACCTGAGCTAGCCAGAACACAAGTAAGTTACAGAGAAGATGTCTACATATGCACCTCACAACACATGCACAGTGACAAGGGTACACTGCATAATTAATTAGTATGTGCAGCATTGGATTGGAAAACTGATGGTGTAGACTCAAGGCCATAACTAGGGCTGTGTGGCTGGTGCCACCTCACAGAGCTCAGGATGCCCTGGGGCGGAATTGGCCACCAAAATATTTATTGTCTGGGTGCCCTATGCGATGTACAAGGTATGGTTATTAAACAATGTGACTGTACTTGTAAAAAAGAAACCATATTTTGTGAGTTAAAAGATAGTGGAGGAACATTGACCTTGTACTACCCCAAAACAGTTTTGCAAGTTTCACCTCTCTCGCATAGATAGTTTGCTATCACACAACATTCACAGAAGTTGTGTTTTTCCCATGCATCATAAAAGTAGAGCAATATGTTAATTGTTAGTTAATTTGAACATAATGTCCACCAATTCTTTCCATATGCTAACCAATGCAGATTGTATGTCACATGTATGTGTGCTTGAGTTGCACAGAAGATTTAGTGACTGTTGTGAGGATGTCAAAGACAATGAACATCCCTGAAGACCTTGCACATAAAAAAAGTAAAAACAATTTAGAAAACTGTTCGAATTGAGCATTGACTCAGTATCCATATGATATATTAATACTACAAAAATGTTCTAGCAACTTTGTGGGAAAGAATCAGAAGAAATAGGAAAAATGCTTTCATCTACCAGTAGAACAACACACCAATCAACACAGCTCTCTCTGTGAAGCAGTTTTTGGCCAAAAAACAGATTGCGGTGCTAGAATGGCTTTCACCAATAGAAAACTAGAATGCAGTCTGTGGATGTAGAAGGGGAGTACATAAAATTGCAATGAAGTTAAAATGTACATAATATAATTAAACATAAATTATAGCATCAGTCTTATTTAATAGCCACACCTTGTATGTCACTAGCATTAGACCTTGCTCCTTCTATGCAGGCCAGAGATTCAGTATGTCTCCCGAATCACTTTGTTTTGGGTGTTGCCAGGGCCCCATGCTGCTTGTAACCAGCCCTGTCACACAGATCCCTGGGCAAATGGCAGTGCATGGTAGTGGGGCACAATCCAATGGTGGAAGCTGGTGGTATGGGTTTGGGAGGGGAGTGGCTGACAGGAGACAGAGGCAGTGAAGCGATAGTGAGCAGGACAGAGAAGAATGACTTTGGCAACACTTAGCAGCACAGATGACCAGCTGAGACTCCTCCCCACGCAAGGCACGATGCTGACTATTATTATGTCTGCTTTAGCAATACCGCACAATCCACTACTTAAGTATATATACATCAAATCAACAAATTACTAAATATTCTCTGCATCCTTTCAGTTTTGGGTCATTGAGTTAGGGCTCTTTTATTCAAAGTGGAACTAAACTTAGACTATTTATAAAATAATTTAGAATACAACCTGTTTATTTTTAAATGTTTTGTTTTCCTCTTTAAATGAGTCTTCGCTAAAAAATGGGGGGATTTCAATAGAGAATGCATACACTGTTGTATACAAACAGAGGAATTTAAATGCGGGATGCACTGTACAAACCAGAGCACAGGTGAACAGGTTGTAATCTCCCAAGGAGATTGTAGTGTAAACAGATAAATAGATCTAGGCATTAACAGCATCTATAATGAGTTGAGAAAATATCAATGGACCTTGTCAACACAGTAACTAATGGATCTGAAAAGCCTCTTGAAATTAACAATTATTTAAAATAATTACAAACTTGTACTGTTAACAGGGGAGAAGTGAAGATATTGGAACATGTGTGCATAGAGAGAAGAAAAAAAATGGGGGGTATAGGCCAAAAGGAGGAATCAATTACCAATCTCTCTGTGTCTTATGTTCCTATTTTAAGATAATTAACTGTCATTTTATGGTCAAGAACCCCAAGTCAGAACCTCAGCTACCTCACAAAAAAGCCTATTTATTAGTGTTCTGAATCTGTAATAACTTCTGAAACTGTAATAACTTGAACCCTCTACATTTATACTCCTCATATTGGTCTGTTGCAGATAGAGTGAAGTCATCCATACTTCTATAAAATGCCAGTCTTCAGAGCAAGTCTTTGATCATCGGGGCTGATGTACTGTAGAACTCCAACAGACCAATATTACTGCCTTTGTGGCTATATTGAAATATTGCATATCTCATAAGGAACTTTATATAATGTGACAGTGGCATGGTGAAGATATTCAGCAACCAGAGACAGGGAATATCTTCCAGTATACTACCCAATATAGGTTTCAGTGTTCCATTAATTTATATATGTGTCCAGTTTGTCATTCTGTAAGACAAGATTCATCTGACAAATGCAAGCTTATATTAGCTCCAGTACACAAAAAAATAAACATGGCACAACACTCTACTCAAAAATCTGATACTATGTTCTTTGGTCTCAGGATGGGTTGGTACATGGCACTAAAGTTGTATTAAATCTTGGTTATCACTTGATTAAATTCACTGGGCAATGTGGGAAGGGGAAAGTCAGGGTTATACAGTCAGGTGCATAAATATTGGGACATTGACAGGATTTTCATATTTTTGCCTCTATTTACCACCACAATGGCTTTGAAATGAAACAAACAAGTGGTGCTTTAACTGCAGACTTTCAGATTTAATTTGAGGGTAATTACATCCAAATCAGTGTAGGAATTACAATGGTTTCTATATGTGTCTCCCACTTTTTAAGGGGCCAAAAGTAATGGGACAAACTAAACAATCCTAAATCTAACTTTCACTTTTTAATACTTTGTTGCAAATCCTTTGCAGGCAATTACAGCCTGAAGTCTGGAACACATAGACATCACCAGATGCTGGGTTTCATCACTGGTGATGCTCTGCTAGGCCTCTACTGCAAATGTCTTCAGTTCCTGCTTGTTCTCGGGGCATTTTCCCTTCAGTTTTGTCTTCATCAAGTGAAATGCATGCTCAATCGGATTCAGGTCAGGGGATTGACTTGGCCATTGCATAACATTCCACTTTTTAGCCTTAAAAAACTCTTTGGTTGCTTTTGCAGTATGCTTAGGGTCATTGTCCATCTGCACTGTGAAGCACCGTCCAATGAGTTCTGAAGCATTTGACTGAATAGGAGCATATAATATTGCCCGAAACACTTCAGAATTCATTCTGCTGCTTTTGTCAGCAGTCACATCATCAATAAATACAAGGGAACCAGTTCCATTGGCAGCCATACATGCCCACGCCATGACACTACCACCACCATGCTTCAATGATGAGGTGGTATATTTTGGCTCATTAGCAGTTCCTTTCCTTCTCCATACTCTTCTCTTCCCATCACTCTGGTACAAGTTGAGCTTTGTCTCATCTGTCCATAGGATGTTGTTCCAGAACTGTAATGGCTTTTTTAGATGTTGTACTCTAATCTGGTCTTCCTGTTTTTGTGGCTCACCAATGGTTTACATCTTGTGGTGAACCCTCTATATTCACTCTTGTGAAGTCTTCTCTTGATTGTTGACTTTGACACCTAAACACCTACCTCCTGGAGAGTGTTCTTGATTTGCCCAACTGTTGTGAAGGGGTTTTTCTTCACCAGGGAAATAATTCTTCTGTCATCCACCACAGTTGTTTTCCGTGGTCTTCCGGGTCTTTTGGTGTTGCTGATCTCTCCGATGCATTCTTTCTTTTTAAGAATGTTCCGAACAGTTGATTTTGCCACACCTAATGTTTTTGCTATGTCTCTGATGGGTTTGTTTTGATTTTTCAGCCTAATGATGGCTTGCTTCATTGATAGTGACAGCTCTTTGGATCTCATATTGAGAGTGAACAGCAACTGATTCCAAATGCAAATGTCACACCTAGAATCAACTCCAGACCTTTTACCTGCTTAATTGATAATGAAATAATGAGGGAGTAGCCCACACCTGTCCATGAAATAGCTTTTGAGTTGATAGTCCCATTACTTTTGGCCCCTTAAAAAGTGGAAGGCACATATAGAAACTGTTGTAATTCCTACACCGTTCACCTGATTTGGATGTAATTACCCTCAAATTAAATCTGAAAGTCTGCAGTTAAAGCACATCTTGTTTATTTCATTTCAAAGCCATTGTGGTGGTGAATAGAGGCCAAAATATGAATATTCTGTCAATGTCCCAATATTTATGCACCTGACTGTATATGAATGGACATTTTTGATTTGACCATGTTCTTTTCTGCTTTGCAAATGCTGGTTAGAAGGAAGTTCACTGTGTTCACTAAACCCTGTGAAGAAATGCATAAATAGGTACAAAAAGTTTTCCTAGGTGGATATCCTCCTGTCACTTTCATCCAGTGTAAGTAGCCTGTTTGTAGACTTAGGCTACTTTCTCATGAATATAGCTTTAAAAATTCCTGGTGGTAGGGGTGGGGGGTGTAATGCTCATTTTTGCACAGGGCACCAAAATGTTTATCTACAGCTCTGTGTAGTGTACATGTTGGTTGACTTTTAAGTGTGTTGACAGTGCTTGTTGTAAATCTTTTTGTGGCAGTACTGAAAGGTTTAAAGTTTATCTAACCACAAACCTCTTCTTTATTTATATGTGCCTAGTAGATGATAGTGCATATGGTTGATATACACTGAGAGGCCAGATTAGTATGTAGACCTTTTTTTCAGTAATTAAATTAAACAAAGAAAACTTGCAGCTCTCCTCACAAAGGTGCTACCAATTATAGCACTTTTAACCTATCCAGGTGTTGGAAAAACCAGATAACAAAATGCTAATACCAGCACTAGTCTATGAAATGGCAAAGCTGGGGACTGGATAACAGTAAAACCTGCAGCATGAGTTTCTCTAGACGTGAATACAATCAAGGCATAAAGACAACCCACAGCATGGGGCTGAATTCTCTATGGGATCAGGCAGCAAAAAATGCAGTTGTAGTAGAACCCAGCAAAAAAAACATGCTGTATAAAATCAATTTATTACAAATTAAAACCCACATAAACCATTCTCATCAATTTATCACTCTCCTAATTTGCAAGGTATGTTTTTCCTTCTTTAGACTTGAAGATCCAACTTCGAAAAAAAGATGTTGCAGCCTATCATGGTATTGAAAACAGCATGTTCATTCTGATTGGTCAGAGCATGGGAAAGCTGCCACCAAATGCAGCATTATGTACTGCAAGCTCCAACTAGCTCTAGAATTTGTCCAGCACAAAGAGAAAGCCATAGGTATTGTTTCAAGAAAATGTAACAATTGTTAGCTATCACCTTATTTTTATTTTTTTTTAATACTCAACATGCTCGACACATCTCAAAGATTTAAATGACCACAGTAAAGAATATGTCCTTTCTTGCTCATTGAAAGTTCTTTTCATTTATTTTTCCTGCTCTAAGATGCAATATTTGTTGATTTAGTAAGCTAGTAACTTCATATCTGAAAATAATATACTGTATTATCCATTCCAAACTTACCATTGAGGAGTTATCAATAGTGGTACAAAACTCATTATTTGTAGGTTTATTATGAATGTTTAGTTATTATCTGCTTAGAGGACACATGCCTTTAATAAAATGTATTAATCAAATACATGTTTGTGGTATCACCCATCTAAAGAGTAAGGTACTGTAATAATGCATAAATAGAATATTATAGCAAGGTACAGCATTTCATATAGAACAAACACACTAAATACAATTTTTTTAGGTGTGGATATAAAAAAATCAGATTTTTTTGTTGACATGTTTTTATAAGAAAATAATATCACATTAAAATAACTAATTTTAAATTCAATGGTTTCAAATAAAAAAAGCGGGTCATGGCCTAGTCAGCAATCAAGGTGGATATGTCTGTTAGAAGCTCTGGGCCAGCCTTTATATAAGTTAACTTTTTGTTCAAAAATATTACCTCCCCAGGCTCCCCACCCACCTAAGACAGCGACTGACTTAGGGGACAACTGCGGTGCTCAGATCGCTGAGCCAGAAGTCACCTCCAGTGACTCTGAAGGTATCAGCCCTCCCCTTCAGCTGCACAAGCGGGCTAAATTTTCACAGTAACTGACTCATTTATACTATATTTGCAGTGGATCAATCCTCCAGACCCTGTTGCTGTTAATGCTTGCCTTGCCATTGCTCCGGTGCTCAACCAAAATTGTACTCCTCAGCCCCGGGCTGCCCTGTCCCATAGAATGGTGTTCTCACCTTCTCTCTCTAGGACCCAACACCATCTTGGATATGGTCAAACCTAGCCTGCTGTTCCTCCTTGCAGTGTCTCCTGCCCTCCTGCCTCCCGTCTTCACTGGCTCCTACAAGATGTGCCACCTACCTGGCACTGTCCCTGTCACTCCACAGCAAGCTTTAAGTGCCAGGTAAGGAGGGGTAAGAGCTGGCTGAGGAGAGATAGGCCCAGAGCCACAGCCTTTAGTTTTGGCTGGACCCTCTGAATGGCTTGTGGCCACTGTAGTGACTGCTATAGGGAGGTCTCTGAAAAGACCGGATCATTGACTATTATATCTCTATTGATGTTTCTTTGCAAGCATAATATTAATATTAACCAGTGCACAGAATAACCAACTGGTGCCTGTGGGTGAGACACTTCAATCTTGTGTCCATATTTTAATGCGTTAAAACATACATACGTTTTTTACTTTCCAACTTTGTATGGGAGCACTGCTGTGTGGCTGAAGATTAACTGTGGAACTCATATACAGATGTGATCCCCTACTTCGCTCTCTCTCTACCCATGTTCTTCTTGTGCAATATGTAACCTAATCATTCAATGCTTCTCTAATTTGGAAAGGTATACACCTCTCATTATTGCTCCAGGTAGATGGTGCGGCCTAGATTCTGTTCTCTCATTTGTGTATTATCTGCATTCCATTTTGTTATGCCTCCAAAAATAGCTAAAGTAACATTACCTCCACCAGTGACCTTCCCTACCCAAAAAGGGTCCCATCCCTCTGGCTCCCCCAAAAAAGTTCCTTCTCAGTCTTCATCATCTGGTACTGGCTCAAGAGAATCTATTAAATTACTGACAGGTTCTGGTGTTGACCTGGATTTTAATGCCCTGCTGACTGTTACGACCTTGTGCCAAGTATTAACAGTCTTCAAATCTGATCTCACTTCTGGCCTCACAGTGTCTCTTCGGAAAGTCAAAACAGAAATTTCTGCCATTAGTTCCAATAGAGATCAATTGGAGCGTAAGATAGTGGAGTTAGTGACTTTACATAATGATCTCATTAATGCACATGAACAACAGCAGTCTGAGTCATTCAAGAATAAAATGGCAGACATGGAGGATCTTTCCGATAGAACAATTTTAAAATTCGGGGCATTCCGGACTGTGTTTCTAACTCTGAAGAATATGAAGATTATGCCTTGTTACTTTTTTGTAAACTTCTCCCAAATGTGGATGATAAAGACCATCTTATTGACTGCATACACCATCTCCACAGGCCTCCATCAGTCCCAAGATCTTTACCGAGATATACTCTCTTCCGTGTTCACTTTTTCCAATTGAAGAACTTGTTTTTTGGGCTGCTAGATCAGCGGAAGATACTGAAGCTCTAGGGGCCTACAACTTTTGCTGGATTTCTCAGCAACAGCTTTTTCCAAGTGCAGGACCCTGGCTCCTGTTATCTCAGCTTTATGAGATCCAATATCATTAGGGTTTTCTGATCATATTGATTGTCATCTATGATTGATCATTGTATGTGATTTCAGATGTAGACACCGTGGCTAAACTTCTTTCAGAGTGTGAAATTTCAATCAAATGAATGGGCGCTCTGCGGAAACCATCTCCACCTCATCCTAAATGGTCTTCCACTTGAAGTTCATACATCTATTATTGATAATTCATTCTTATTTCTAATTTTAGTGTTGTGTACTTTATTATTATAGGTCTATTAGTCAACGTTCAAGCTGTCCCTGATAGTTTAGTTCCATTGACCTCTGCTCTCTCCTCGGAATGACTCCATGGATAATGCTTCTTTTCTCTTTCTAAGGTCTGTTCTTTTATATAGTGAGAGATGCATTCTGAGTCATGTGAGTCACCCAAACGATTTTTCCATCAATGTTATTGTAATTGTTATTGATACTCTTTCCTCTCATAGTATGTTTATGTATAGATAAATTTTTTCTATTACCTTTTTATGTACAATGTATTGATTACCTTTGTTTTTCCAATCTCCCATTTTAGATACTAGGACATGGGTGGTGGCATTAAGGCCTACCCCCTCACTTTGTTGTTTTTACTTGCTCCCCTATCCCTGCAGTAACTATGTTGACCCGAGATATCGGTTAATGTTGGTGTTTTCCCTTCATTTTTTCCCCTTCACTAAATTTTTTTGGGTTTTCTGTACAAATATTTAATGTGATTCACCATATTGGAGTTATATTTGTTTCAAATTCTTAGGATTTTAGTTCCTTTTAAATATATCTGATGGTTCTGATTTGGTCTTTAAATGATTAAATTCTCAGAATAAATGTAGACTTGCATTATCTACATTTCATAAATATAAGATTGGATATAGTAGCCCTGCAGGAAATCCACTTTCATGCTAAGAGTCCACCTATTCTTAAAAACCATAGGTGATGAATAGGTTATTTATCATTCATTGATTTACATCTAAGGGAATTTGTACTGGGCCTCCCTTCTTACATTCAGGATACATCTGATGTATTATGCAAGATCACTGGTATCAAAATTGAGAATGATTGGTTACTGGTTACTTTGGCCGTTGAGTCCTTATATACTAACATCAACCATCAGAAGGGTTTGAAGGCAGTTAATAATTTCATGAATATGAGAGATAATAGAGAATTTGATAACTTCCTCCTGGAGCTTCTGGAGTTCATGCTGTGCAAAAATGATTTCACATTCAATGACAGGTTCTTTCTCCAAATATGTGGTACTGTGATGGGCACTGCCTGTGCTCCCACCTATGCTAATTTGTATTTGGGTTGGTGGGAACAGGAGTGTGTCCTCTGCCCAGGTAATGAACTCTACACCGACGATGTCACACTATGAGTTAGATACATAGATGACATTCTACTCATTTGGAGAGGATCATAGGTTCTCTTGCAATAGTTTGTAAATAAACTGAATTACAACACTTTAATCTACATCTAACAATGGAATCAAGCAAAACAGAAGTAGCATTTTTAGATCTAAAGATCAAGAGAGACATGGAGGGAGAGATCCACACAGAGTTATATCGAAAGAGCACTGCGACAGTCTTCTTTACAAAACAAGCTCCCATTTACACCTATAATCCAAAACATTCTGAAGGATGAATTACTATGCCTTAGATGGAATTGCTCTGATAATCGAGTTTTTAAAGAGAAAAGTATTGAACTCATGCAGAGATTACATGACAGGATCTATAGTCATCGGACTATAAAGCGAGCAATCCAACAGACAGCCCAAACCAGCAGAGAGGCACTTATTTTTCCAACTAACAAAGAGAAATGAAAAGGAGTTGGTAGCATGCGATTTGTAGGCAACTTCTGTAAGGAATGGAGGGATATAAAAAATTTGGTTAATAAGAACTGGCCGATTTTACTAATAGACCCAGATCTAAGAGGAAGAATACCAAACCACCAATGATGAGCTGGCTGGAGGAGATCCAGGAATATTAAACACTCTTTAGTCCAGAGCAATTTCAAGAGAACTACCACGAGGACCCTGCAGACCAAAGGATCATATGCATGCAGAAGTTGCAAAGCATGTACATATATGATTAATAGGCAAAGAGTGGAATATTAATTGGGAGATACATGCTCAATCACTACATTAATTAATTGTAATACATCTGGGGTAATCTACTGCATAGAATGTATCTGTGGACTTAGAAATGTGGGGATGACCTCCAGAGCCCTGAAACAAAGGGTTTTAGAACATGCTGGCAATATGAGGAATGTTCAGAAGGATATTACCAATATGAAACAAATAACTACACTAGCAAAGCATGTATATAAAAAACATGGAGGACAACTTAATTCTATCAGGGCCTATGGTCTTGAAAAAACAGTTTGGGGATTAGAGGAGGAGAAATGATGAACTCACTCCTGCGCAAGGAAAGTGAATGGATCTTCAAACTCAGAACATTGGCCCCGTTTGGCAATAATGAGAATATAAATTATGGAGTATTTATTTGATTCTCCAAACTTCCCCATTTGCTTTCCGTTCTTCAGTTTATGCATTTTTATTTATTTCCTGTTTATTTCTCATTTATACATCATTCTTAATTATATCACCTCAACATTCGATCTTTAACTAACATATATAGCATTGACCTAAGCATTACTCCTCCCCCATCTTTAGTGTGTCCCCCTCCTTTCTTTGGTCTTAGACAAATTCATAATATCACCATTATCCTTCCACATTAGAACCATATCTTTCTCCTCCCCCTTGTTAGCCATTCTGTGTGTTCTTGCTGTTTTTTTCCTAAATAAATAAACCCAAGGGTTGTTGTTGTTATTATTATTCTAACCAGGCATCCGCATATGAGTTTCTTTATTAAAGTGCTTAGGTTCTTACCATAGTGATCATAAGTTGGCATCTGTCAGCAGTATATTGTATTTTTAGGTATTTTTGGCTATGTGAACCTCCCTATATGTCCCATATATTAGTGTCATGACTTACCAAAATGGGTTAGGAATATGCCCACACTCAGTAACTTATAATCATGCTTTATTATAATGGTGTGCATATATTTATGACATATAGTTCCCTAGAATACACTGTACGTATCTATTTGTTTTTGTTAGGACACATAGCTATGGGTTCTGATGCCTGTCCATCACTGAGTCATTGCACAGGGCCCAGCTTCTAAGACCCTATCATACTCTGCCTGTATAATGATTGATATGAGGATCTAGCAGCTGGGACATTCTAATCTATTTGCCTAAGCTCCGTCTGTCATTAGGAGTGCAGATGTCATGCGTCCCGCCCGCCTTTTTGATTGGCCATCGGACCCGGTGGCTGGGACGCTGTCCGCATACTTTGCCCACCACTGTGTTTGACTGCCAGATCTGGCATTTATGATGTCACCCATTCTCTCCGCCCATCACAGACTATTCACTAGCTGGTACATTACTGAATATTGTCCCGGAGCTCTTCCCACTATGAGGGGAACGGATAACATATGTCCTGCCCCCTACTGTGATTGGCTGTGAGACCTGACAATCGGGAGGCTGTGACTCGGCACTTCCTGTTTTAAACTCATGCTTTCCCTGACACATGTGAGACCGTGACCAAGCCTAAGGGGTGAAAGGTGCGTTGGTCCATGGGGATCCTGGTTCTGCGCACACCAGATCCCTATTACTGGAACAGCTACCCTCCACATACACACTGCAATACAGGTATCTAACACTTTTTCATCACTGTGTCTCCTTAGAGACCCCATCAAGGGAATCATTCCCCCATATCTTCCTATAGGGGACACAGCTTTTTCCCTCCTAGTACCTCTATCTGGGTTGATTTTTCTGAGTATTCACTGCCAAGTGCAAATGCGAACCACAGTAGACTGGAACAGAGGAGATTCTTTTTCTTTTTCTTCTCTGATTATACCTATTAAACTACCTCTTGAGGTAACACCCACAGGATGTGCATTTACCAATGAATGGTTAAATTATTAATATTTGGAGAGGTGATATGCTGTGGAATGTATATCATCTTATTCTCATTCCAAAGATTTTGATATTTGGTTAAATATTATTTCACCCAATTTTTTAGGTTGTGTTTTTCTTTTTTATATACAACTGTACACTCATTACCCTATCTCTACTATCAAACTTACTATCCGTAATCTCATCAGTCCCACATCTTGGGACTGACAGTAGATGCAGGACTAACTTTGTTACCATACACACTAGGATTAGAGACTCTCATCGCTTATTCTCTGCCGACAGGCAAATAACTGACAGTAGATCTCCATCCTGAATAATTGTGTATGCTTTTCAGAACTGACTACATACAATTAGTAGCAAGTAAGAGGAAATAAAAACTCAGACATATGATCAATATATGTGCTTTTGTCCGCGGAGATTTATAAATTTATTTCTGACAATATACCATTTACTGAACCTGTGCTGGATAATGCGCATAACTTTATATTTATGTTTGGGAGGCACTCCTCTATATACCATTTAATTTATCTGCCGCCGTGCAACCCTTATCCCAAATGGGTACTATCAATATTTTTTCAATATTTTGTTGATATTAGAACAGGGGTGCCTATATGTGTATTCTGGAATTGTTTGTTGATATACAATATTTGTTGTTGTTCTTTTCTCATCGTGCAACACACAACATTTATACAAATTTACTGTCAAACAAAGTTTCTATAAATGACGTAATCTAGCTCTCATGATTATCTTGTGAGTATGAATTAATTAAGTTTTTGGTATTGAGTTTTGAGATTGGTACATAACAGACAATCTCTCTTTGTGATACAGAATTGTATATTAGTAGTGATAGATTATAATACATGATCTTTATTTAATATCTCTTTTACTTGTCTGATGTGTACTATATTCAATTATATAACCTTTTTTATCTAAAGATGTAATAAAAGCTAAGTTTTAGAAGGATAACATTACAATTTATAATCTGAGTGCCCCCACAAAAGTCTTCTTTTTCTTTTGTTCATCTATGGATATACAGTAGTAGCCCTGCAGGAAATCAACTTTCATGCTAAGAGCCCACCTATTCTTAAAGACCATAGGTGCCCAATAGGTTATTTTGCTAATGACCCTTTTAAATGCAATGGTGTCACTATCTTATTTGGTAATTCAAATTATTTTACATTACACACATCAGTGTCTGATAAGAATGGGAGGTATCTTATCCTCGTATGTCAATTAGATTATATAATTGGTGAATCTTGTATCAGTTTATGCCCCTAATTCCAATCAAGTTCCATTTCTTTGGAAAATGTGTCTAGGATTTCAAAAAAAGAAACAAGGTTCTTTAATATTACTGAGTGATTTTATTTTGGTTTTAGATCCTAAGTTGGATAAATCACGTCAGCCTCCTACTACCTTCTCTTCTCTTGGCCCTCACCTCACATTTTGATTTTTGGAGGGTTTCAAATACTTCTGAATCGGACGATACCTACTTCTCCAATATTCATAATTCATACTCGCGTATAGATCTTTCATTGACAGATAAGTGGAAAATAACAACACTAACAGTCTCTGGCTATTTTGCCCATCACATGGTCTGACCATGCTCCATTGTTATGGAAATGGAACTTGTTCAGTCAACATTTGCTCCTTCGCCCTTGGAGACTTTTTTCTCATCTTCTTTCTTATCCTGTTGCTAAACAGCATATAGAAGATAGCATAAAGGCTTACTTAAAATCTAATGTTCCCTCTAATTACTCTAATGTTATGTCTTTGTGTGCCCTTAAGGCTGTTGTGCTAGGCATAAACATCAAAATATTCAACTTCAGGTAGATTTGGAAGCTAAACTTAAAGCCGTGGAAAACAGCAAAAAGTTGCATCCCTCCAAAGAACTGCATAAATAATTATCTGCTATTAGAAGTCAGCTTCAAAAACTCCTCATGGCTTGTATCAAAGCTACATTAAACAGATTATGACAAAAGTTTTATCTTTTGGCTAATCATGCTGGGAGACTCTTAGCCCATAAACTTTGTGCACAGCAAGCAAGACATAGAATTAAACATATTATTTATTCTACAGGTTCTAAGATTGCTAACCCTCTGATATTACCAACTTATTTGCCAATTGCTATTCCCAAATTTATAGCTTGTACTCTGATTTATCTATTTCTCAAACCCTTGCCATCCACTATCGCCTAATTTCTGTATGACATTGGTCTACCTTCATTGACAGATGATCAATTATTGAAATTAAATATTCCATGGTCCCAGACTGAGGTAGCAGCATCAATTTGCTCTTTACCACGTGGGAAAGCTCCTGGTCCTGATGGATTTATTAATGATTTTTACATAATTGGACAATTTAACCCCCATTTTGACATCAGTGACTAATGCTGTATCTGATTTACAGTAGGTTCATTTTCATGGAATTTTTAGAGACTTAGGTCATAACCTTGCCAAAAACCCAAAAAGACCCTGCCTTCTGCCAAACTTACCATCCTATTGCTCTCCTAAATGGATATATAAATTTATACGCTAAGTTGATTGCAAATCATCTCTCTCCTATTCCCTAATTCAACCCAATCAAGTAGGGGTTGTGTCCTGCAGACAGGTGTCTGATAACACTACAGTATTTAATCTCATTGATTATATTAACTTTTCCAATTCTGGAATGCTCTTGCTCTCTCTCGAAATTGAAAAAGCATTTTATCGCCTCATTTGGTCATATATGCATGCAATCCTTACCAAATTTTGGTTTGTAGATTGTATTTGCACATCTATTTTAGCTTTGTGTAGTTTTCCATCTGCACAGCTTTTAGCAATGGCTTTTTGTTGGACACAATCCCTATCTCTAATGGTTCATGCCAGGGGTGTCCATTTTCCCCTTTGTTATTTGTCATAGCCATTGAACTCCTGGCCGCTCAATTGCGAACAGATTCTGCTTTCCCCGGAATTAAAATTTGGGTTCATGTCCCATAAGCTTTGTCTTTTTGCAGATGACATTCTACTTTTTGTTACAGACCCAGAGCGTTGGTTACCCCATATCTACTCGGTGCTAGATGCATATAGTGCAGCTTATTATTATAGATTACAGGTTATAGGCCACACTGGTATGAGCTGTACACAGTGCCAGATTAAGGTCCAAATGGTCCTGGAGCTGAAATTTATGAACGGCCTATTGTATGCTTCTGCTGGGGTGTGACCAGTGTCACAGGGGTGTGACTAATGATGTGGGGGGTGTGGTGAGTGTTGGGGAGTGGTCTGTACAGGCAGTGTGGCTAGCACCATGATGGGCATAGCTAGCACCTACCTTCCACCACCCCAATGACCCTCTCCTCTTCGCATATATATTTGTGACCCCACCTCCCCCCCACACACATGTACTGTAGTAGGCCAATAGTAGTCACCTATCGCATCACCTTTGTGCAGGCACAGGTGTAAGTATTGCTGCCTGTATACACTACCTTACCCACCACCCACTGAAATATCTTTCGCCCATCAATCAATGCTGTATATCGAACCTCTTACCCACTACCATGCATAGAGACCATCTCTCAAACACTGAAGTACCCATATTTCACTATCTTTAATTCCTCTCACCACCACTCCCTGACCCTAATGCTGACCCACTGATAATACCCCTCACTCACCATCATGCCCTGACCACATAACAGACACACAAATACCCCTCACTCACATCATGCCCTGACCACATAGACACACAAATACACCTCACTCATATTATGCCCTGACCACATAACAGACACACAAATATCCCTCACTCACATCATGCCCTGACCACATAACAGTCACACAAATACCCCTCACTCACATCATGCCCTGACCACATAAAAGACACACAAATACCCCTCACTCACATCATGCCCTGACCACATAACAGACACACAAATACCCCTCACTCACATCATGCCCTGACCACATAACATACATTAATTTCTTAAATGAAATTGTCCCACCTCTCAATTGGCCTGTTGTTATTCACTCCTCCCGCTGCTGCATTACACAGAAGCTTCTCTGTTGCTGTCTTTCTATCACTGGCCTGGGACACAGGGGTAGCCCACTTTAAAAAGGGGTTCACAAAATACAAAAGTAAAAATGGCACAAATACAGTATATAAATAAATACACAGGTAAATAGAACATATATTATGCTTGTAATAATAATTTTAGTGTAAATGCTATCTACATATATTAACCTCAAAAATTATCATAGAGAAGGTAAATGGGGTAAAGTAATAATAAGTAACTGACAATTATCTATTCTGACAAAGCCCATTTACCTTCTCGGCTTTATATATTCAGATAGACAGCCTTTATTCTAATATTACTATTGCAGTCATAATATCCATTTTATTTAGATTATTCTTTCCATCTTATATTTTTTCTTTCTGTTATCCTCCATCCTTTGATATGTCTGATTGTACCCCTCTTGGTCAGAATGTCATGTATTGTTTACCCCCTCCCCATAACTATATGTGTTGCACTAAGCTCCCAACCTCATCTGTATGCTCTGTCTTGTGCTACCTCCTTATCTGTATGTTCTGTGTTGTGTCCCCCTTCCTCCTCCTCTGTGTCCATCATTATTTCCTCTTCACTTCCTCTGTGTCCGTTATGCTCTCTCCGGCTCCTCTGTGTCCATTAGTATGTCCCCCCAGTATCCATTAGTATGTCCTCTCCTCTGTACCTATTATTATGTCCCCACTTATGTCCATTATTATGTCCCCCCTGCATCCATTATTATGTCCTCCCACCCTTTGTCCATTATTATGTCCTCCCCTGTGTCCATAATTATTTTTCCCCTCTTTGTCCATTATTATGTCCTCCCCTGTGTCCATTATTATGTCCTGCCCCATATCCATTATTAAGTCCTGCCCCTCTGTGTCATTATGTCCCCCCTATGTGTACATTATTATGTTCCTCTCCATATGTGTCAATTATTATGTCCCCCTCCCTTTGTGTCCATTAATATGTCCCCATGTGTCCATTATTATGCCCCCCCTCTGTGTCCATTCTTATGCCCCCCCTCTGTGTCCATTCTTATGCCCCCTCTGTGTCCATTATTATATTCCCCCGAGTCCCCAATTTTTGTGCCTCCTCTGTGTCCATTATTATATTCCCCCAAGTCCATTATTATGCCCCCCTCTGTGTCCATTTTTATATTCCCCCGAGTCCATTATTATGCCCCCCTCTGTGTCCATTATTATATTCCCCCAAGTCCATTATTATGCCCCCCTCTGTCCATTATTACCCCCTCTATGTTCATTATTATGTCCTCCCCTGTTATCTTTATTATGCCCCGTCTCTGTGTCTATTATTACCCCCCTTTTATGTCGATTATTAAGTATATGCCATCCCCATCTGTATCCATTTTTATATCCCCCTGTGTGCATTTTTATGCCCCCCTTCTGTGTCTATTATCATGTACCATCTGTTGTGCACCATTATGTCCTCACCCCTCTGTGTCCATTAGTATGTGCCATCCCCCTCTTTGTCCATTACTATGCTCCCCTCCGTGTATCCATTATTATGCTTCCCCTCTGTGTCTATTGTAATGTCCCCCCTTGTGTGCATCTTTATGTCCTCTCCACTCTTTGTCCATTAGTATGTGCCACTGCTATTTCCCTCTGTGTCCATTACTATGCCTCCTCTCAGTGTCCATTATACTGTTCCTCCCCTTCCCACTCTCTGCACACGTTCCCCTCTTCACGTAGTTCACTTACCTTCTCTATTGTCTGCTCCTCTGCCTTGGCTCTAGTGGATCCTCCTTGGTGGTGTGGGCCTATTTTCATGGGAGGGCCTGGAGCTGTAGCTCCACCCGCCCCATTATTAATCCGGCCCTGGCTGTACACAGACAAGACAGTATTTCCAGCTGACTGCAACATTCAGAACAAGCACAGGAGATGACGCAGAGTCCCAGTTGAAACTATGGCTGGGACCAGCCACCAAGATGATCCATTATCTACGAATCCTAACATAGACAAAATATAAAAAATTCAATGAATAGATCTGTTATTCAAAAAAATTATAAAATTGGTTGGTTAATCGAATAATTTTTCCAAGGTACATTATATGTACATACTTTATATTAATGGATGATTGCATGAGTAAATTAATAAGAAATGGATAATTATATAGGTGTAAATGGCAAAAAGTTGTACATGAAAAAATAATTGTCGGATTGAAATGGTTGGGCATGATTCCTCACTAATTACGTCAAGAAGAAGTTTGCAGTTGTATTTAGCAGTTTAAACAATGGTAAAATTGGCATTGATGTTTATTAGTTTAAAAAATATGTGTAATAAATAATTGTCTGTGTGTTAATTTACCCTAGGCACTTTTGTGTTGGAATGTTGCAGCCATAGGTATGTTTGGTACAGTACTATACTTTGATAAGTAGCAGCATATTAAAGTTGTTAGTGGCTGCTTTAGTTTTCTGGGAATTGTTGTTGCATTATAGTATTTTGGTATTTTATGACTATTTTACAGTCTGATTTGACCTAAGAACAAAATGGGCTGATTTGACCTAAGAACAAAATGATCATTATTCCTCTACCTTAATGGTAATCAGTCAATTCCAGGTTATAACCAGTCCAGCTTATATTACTATTAGTGGTTAAACATTTGGTGATCAGTATACTATCAGTTTTCTTTATTTTATTTATATTACTGATTAGAAGGAATTGTATTTGAGTGTATGACTTTCACATTGTGCAGAAAGAGTCTCCAAGCAGCCAGTACAGTTGATACTTGGAATACAGAAATGCCAATTTAGAGGGTTACATTACATAAATTTAGTTAAGTGAAGTTTCGCAAATGCTATCAGTTTGACAGATTTACTAAAGGCCAAATTAAATATAATTAGTATGTTTTAAAAATGCACCATTTTATAAAACAATCTGAGTGTTAACTCAGTTCAACTTGGAACCCCAAAGTTTACATGTGTTTGGATTTCAGAAAAACTGAACCACTTTTCTCTACTTATAACATATGAGAGAGTGGGGACTACTAGGTAAACTCTATCTTGTGCCTTAGTCTGTGTCTCTGAGTGTCTCAGTCTATACCTTTATGGGACTGATTGAATTCTGAGGTAAGAGCATATTAGAGCAGGGAGTCCACTCGGGCTTGCGAGAGCTGAGACCCTACCACAGGGTCTACTCACAAGCCCGATGGTCGTGATAATCAGGACCATCTCCAGCCCACTTGCACAAGCTGTGGGTGGGCACCCACAGCTTAGCGTGCGGGCAGGATAAAAAATAAATAAAAAATCTCCGCCCTGATTTAGAGAGAGTGCTCGCAAACAGCGAGTGGCTCTTAATCAGGCCCTGAGTCTCCCAATATAAGTCAAATATATAATTTTCTTTTCTTGAATATGGTGTTATAGCAGTACATATTTACAAACAAATACAGTCAATTTGCATAGTTAGAGCAGTAAATAACTGAAGTTATTGCCAGCAAAACTGAGGTAGAGATGAAATGCAAAAAATGGTGAAGCCACCTATGGTAGTCACAGATCTGTCAGTTAAAGAATAGTCAGAGGGTTTCAAAAGAGTTAAACATCTTTTATTACCCTATAGCAATAAATCAATTCTGGGTCCTTAATATCTTCATGTTTTTTGTTATACTAAGTGTACAGCTGAACATACACACTTTCCATAATACTAGACTAAAAAGCATCATGTTTAAATCCTATTAAAGATATGTGTCAATGTTGGCACAGTTTAGTATTCCTGTATCGGCTAAAAGCCAAGAATGAAAAAGATATCTAAAACATACATATATGTTCAACTTCAAACTAACAGACTGGAATGAAAATGTGTTAACATCTGTGGGGTCAATAAGTTAGCTCAGTATGCATACATCTCTCATCGGTCTGTCAACCTAGTGCAAAAACAATAAACAAACATATTTTATACAAGGACCAGACAAACGCATTTAAATTATGACATATTTATAAAATTGTGACATGTTTTTAATAAATGAACAAAATCCCCATGCTTTTATTTTCTAGATACACCCAGATTTGCAGTACACACGATTGTTAGCACTAATAACAAAATACTTCCTGTTTTGTATACATATATGAAATTAATAATTTATTTTCTGTTGTTTTTAAAACTCACAATTTTTGTTAACCTTTTGTACCTAGACTCATTCACATTGCATTTCAAAGCTACAATATTAAGTATTTTTTCATTAATACCTTAAACAGACCCTTTACAAACAGTAACCACTCTTCTTTTGTTACATCTGGGACTTTGGATTTATTACCAAGCATATAAAGAATGTAGCCAACTGTTACTATAGTTTAAGGATGAACTTTGCAATAATAAAATAGTTTATTTAGCTTTGTTAGTAAAATAAGTTGTTTTGCTAGGCTTACTAAATTATGTGATAGTTTATATTTGTTAAATATACTTCTTAGGGTAACAAAGGAAAATATTAAATCCATGATCATATGTTATGTACATTGTCTGATATGATACTGGAATGATATTTCTAACCCTGTTATTACTTTTTTTTCCAACCACTCATCCCAGGAGAAGTAGCAAAATATTATCCCTGGAGCAGGCAGGGTTAGAGAACAATGAAACCCTCCCCAGACTAAAGCAGCAAATACACGGTGCAATTTTTTACATGATGTGGATTTAGATCGATTGTAATGATCAATCATGCACATCGTGTGTAGTTTTTGCCCATTTTCTATGATGATGCGCATCCCTGCTGTCGTTGATCTGCATCATACATCTTATGGGAATACCGTACGATTACGACCTGTTGTGTATGATGTTACACACATTGTCGTCGTTTTGTGTTTTTACGATCCGATGTTCAAGGTCTTGCAAAATCCCTGCCACTCCCCTTCTCCATTTTGAGATTGAGAGATAACAGGACACAGAATAGCAAGCAGCATTGTGTGCATCGTGAGCCTTGGCAAGTGAGTATATGTGAGTAATGTGACAAGTGAGTATATGTACTATACAGCCTACCCTGTAACCACTGTGCCACCAATGTTTATTCCCCTGGTACACTATTGGTTAGACCACTGTGCCACCAATGCGATATTTAACCCCTGCACACCCTTGTTTTTGCCACTGTGCCACCAATGTTTTATTGTACCCTGGCAAATCCTTGTTTAGATATTAAGGAGCATTATATTTTTGGGAATTCTATACTTATTATTTAAACTATTCAACTTTATAAACTTTAGAACTGAAACCATCATAAACATTTTCAAACAAACTGTGTTAAAGCAGGTTTTTTTTACAGTTTTGAATGTGAAATGCTATATTTTTGCTCAGTTTGTGTTATTTATTTCACCAATAATGACAAGCACCTTTGGAACGGCAGCTCATCACGGGCTTCCTGGAGTTGTACAGGGCCTATGAGTGCCTATGGAAACTTAAGTGAAAGGATTATAGCGACAAGCAGAAAAAGGCTGTTGCTATTGATGAGATGGTGACCTTCAACCTCAGGTATCATGACAAGGCAACCTCCAAATGGGTCAAACTGAGGATCCAGAAATTGTGAACCATTCACGTGAGGGAGAGGAAGAAGGAAAGTGACTTCCGGGCATCTGGAGCAGGGGCAGATTATATATATACTAGTATGTTATGGTACTATAAACTTTTGTTTTTCCTGTATGAAGTGGAGCTCCAGCATGAATCCAGAAGGCTTTTAGTGGACATGGTCCCTAAGGAGGAGTCTTCTGAGAACACAGGATTTGAAACACCATTCTCTCTGGATTTGGTAATTTTATTTAATATTGTCTTTTATCATATGCTGTCCTCCTGCCATGGTACTGCCACCACTCCATTAAAGTAGGCCAGGTATTTCTCCCTGACCTATTTTGCCCATGCACTTGTTAGTGTCTCCCTCACTGTGATGTTGCGACAGAGGGCATTTGGGCAACCTCGTGTGGTTGTTCCTGGTCATCCAAATTCAAACCCATTGGTCCAAGTTCTTTTGAGTTTTTTGTCCGCAAAAAATTGTGTAAGACACAACAGGCCATAACCACAGAATCAATTTTGTCCACATGAAGGTTTATAGCCATATGGAATATCCAGAACCAACTACACATAATTCCAAAAGCATTTTCAACTGTGCACAGAGCCCTGGATAGGCGATAGTTGAAAATGCATTTCTCTTTGGTCAGTCCCCTTTGTCCATACAGTTTCATTAAATGCTCATTTAGAGCAAATGCCTCGTCTGCACAAACACATAGTTCAGGCTGTGCTTCGTATCCGCTGTTTTAGGCAATTTTAGATGGTGAGTCAGTCATAAAATTCAGCTTGCTTGAAGGAACAACCATCAGAAGAATGGCCATTTTTCCCAACATCAACATAAATAAACTGGTAGTTGGCATTTATGACCACCATCAGCACGATACTGTTAAATCCCTTATATTTAAAATAAAAAGAGCCACTGTGGGGAGGCGGGGTAATGCTTATATGTTTCCCATCAATGGCTCCTCTGCAATTTGGGAAATTCCATCTACTTTCAAATTCTTCACCAATGGTCTTCCAGTCCTCCATCTATGTTGGAAACTAAAAAACAAAAAAAAATGCAAATACATTTATGAAACACATTAAAATAAAATTTTCCTATCTCTCCTCCTACAGTCTGCTACATCAGAGTTTGACTCAAGAGCAAGCCCACACTTATTAAAACAGTCTGCTGACAGTACAACACAAGTGGCGGAGCCAACATGCCGTATCAGAAGAACGCTTCTTACCCTCTTCAATCCGTCATCTGACACACCCTATACCCTGCAGCTGACTGTTATTTGGGCAGTCAAAAAATGGTTGATACACCTTTTATTTTGTGTGAAATTTATATGTGTGTTCCTGTAAAGGGAAAAAGTTTCTTGATGGAATATTTCCTCGTTACTGTATCAGCCAGTTTTTGTTAATAAACTAGTTTGGCTAATATAAAGACCATGTTAGTTTCATTGTACCCCCCAAAAAAAGTAACATCGGTTACACACTACTGAATTCAGCCATGTTGGTTGTTACATATGTGCAACTTTATTCACATTACACCACACAGCAGTACCCCTTATTCACATTACCCCACACAGTATTGCACCTTATACATGTTACGTCATGATTAGAGCCCCTTATTCACATTATGTTACACGGTAGTAGTGCCCCTTATACACATAATGCCACATAGTAGTAGTTCCCCTTATATACATAATGCCACACATTAGTAGTGCCCTTATACACATTATGCCACACACTGGTGTCATATACATAAAAGATAATACCACTGGGCTTTAGTGCAATAACACCACAAAGACCACTTATTCCATATTTAAGACATTACTGGGACTTCAGTGAGTACAGAAAATATATTGGAAGGACTTTTAAGTAACAGAACCTTTTTTGTCAAGCATGTCTTTTCTGTTATAGTCATCTGCACCTGTGCAGATGAAGTTCATATTGCAGAAAGGGGATGTGTGTCTGGTGGAAAATAGATGCATTTGTGAAAAATATGTAATGATGTGAGGCTCCTGTTATTCTGATGCTGGAAAACTGTTTACCTGTCTGAACTAATTATTGGATCATGCATGCACTGTAACCTATGCTCCACAAACAAGTGTACATTCAACAATGGGGTATTATTACATTTGGTTGACATGCAACTTAAAGACTCTTTCCCACTTTTCAACTGGAAGAAGCAAAACTTGTGTCATTAACTAAGTATAAGGACAAGGTTGTTCACAAGAAGTAATAGTCAATACCAATACTTTCCTGGAGTCCTACTTTATACCCTTATGTAACTGTCCATTATGAGGAGAGAGTCAGCTGAGAGGTGACCAGGCTATCATTGGTGGAGGGTCCGGTCAGGTGAGACAGACAATATGGCTGCACCCATGACTGCCTCCGCAGGAACTCCAATATGGAGGATTGCATGGAAGTCAACAGGGCCCAAGGAATAATACTCCAAGTGTCACCCGTCACTGCACCTGGCATTTGACCATGTGGCTAGTCAGGGGAAGCTGGCACCATGATGAGTAACAGCCAATTCAAGGCTGAATCCTGACACATTGCTACAATGACTACATGGACAACAATGACTCAGCAATTGTGTATTCAGGTATTCCAGCCTATATATTCTTTAGATGGCAACATTCACTAGTATTTAACAAAATATCTCTACACAATCATAAATGGACGATGGGCCGTATTCAATTAGAAGTGAAATGTCAGTTTCCACGATACTTTTTCACAGATTACGTCATTTTCGCCGATTCAATTTATCCCCGTATTCAATTTGAATGAAATTTTACCGGTGCAGAATTAGGCTTTTGGGGTGCAAAATTGCGGCAACCCCCCTAAAACCTTTTTACATCCCCCCTTGACTCTAACTGCGTCAAAAACTGCAAAAAAACCCACAAAAGACACCCCAAATAAGCACTTTGAAAAATCTGGCAAAAAAAATCAAAGTGGGGGTACAAAATAAAAAATTAGCAAAATAGCCTTTGGGGGGTCTGCAAGTATGGGGGAGGTATGTTTTTGATTTCAGGTGCTTGCTGAAGGTGTGTTTTTGTTGCTTTTTAATGCTTGACTTTAGCAAATTTAGAATTTGCTTGCATCCAGTTTCATGTACCCCAAATTTGATGGAACTACTTTTCTCCCAAAAAGTGCTTAAATGCTATTTTACATCACTGTCCCAAAGACGCTAAATAGCACCTATTGAGACCATTCAAAGACCCCAAATACCTTCAGCAGGGCTAATCGGGGGTACTTATAGTGAACCACCTTGTCAAAGCATCTTTTGGGGGGTGTCAGGCCGATTTCCCCAAAAATGACAGCACTTTTCACCTGTTTGTACTTCACCGGGTCCCGTTTTTGACGATTTCAAATTGAATAAGGCGATATGCAGGGACATGTGTGATACTTTTTCGCACCTGAAACCTGCAATGTTGGCAAAAAGTCGAGCAACTGACTTTTTGCTTATAATTGAATTCGGCCATATATCTTGGAACTGACAACTAACTAAGAGTTTTAAATGTCAAATTTGTTCTTCACATGCTGCTATCAATTAGAAGTATCTATTTATATGTTTGAAACATTATCACTGTTGGCAGTCCTATTGCTTTGAAAAAGTCTTATTTAACAATAAGGGCTTTATTTACAAAGCAGTGGCTTTTGTAAGCTGCTGTTTCCTGCCAGGTTAACATTTAAAATGGCACCCATATTCATTATAAAGCCTGGAGTGCTTTACACTGACTGCGGGTGCTGTTTTAAGTTTTCATCTTTAGTCTGCCAGTAAGCATCAGCTTACAAAAAGTGCTGCTTCATAACTAAAGCACTTAGGGCCTAATTCAGCAGTGCATGCTAGTGCACTGCTGAACACAGAATCCTGAAGTTTGGGAATCTGTGCAGATGCCAGACCCATTCTGCGCATGTTTAGAACGTGTCTGCAAATACTCTTGCAAATTGGCAGCAGACTGTCAGTAACTGACAGTCTGCTGCCATTCGGGGGCAGGGAGGGGGAAGCGACAGCCTCCATTACCTAAACTGGAGGCATGTCACTGCTGTTAGGAGGGAAGGAAGAGGCCAGGATCTCCGTCCAGTGATGGAGATTTCCTGGCCTCTTCCTGTAAACTGCGGCGGCAAGCTGTGGGACCTTATGGGTCACCGCAGCTGACAGATGGTACGCAGATTAACTGATGCTGTGTTGAACAATGAAGCACGGTTAAGTAATGCACAAGGGGTGTGATGCCTCCTGTGCATTACCATATCTGCAAGGATTGCAATTGCAAAGCTGCCTGAGTGCAGCTTTGCAATTACGATCCTTACAGAATTAGACCATTAGAGACATAGCAGCTAGTGATGACCTTATTGTGTGATTCACACTTTTAGCAGTGGGAAGAAAGTCAAGAAGGGGGGAAAAAGTAAATCCTTACATCATGTTAAGAAAACTAGCATGCAGTGGGCCAAAAAAAAATAAACAGAACTGTATATATATATATATATAAACACATAAAAAATTGCACGCAATACATATTTTAAAATAGGGTGCTCGGTTATAAGTTAGAGAAATTATTATTATTATTATAATTATTATTATCATTTATTTATATGGCGCCACAAGTGTTCCGCAGCACCTTACAAAGTACATAGACAAATAGGTAACCACTGACTTACAATACAATACAATACAGGACATGGATAAACATTTCTATATTAGCAACCTTTACACCTGCATAAGTTTGAAAATTCTATAACTCGACTTTGATAAGTATTATGTGGAAACAAATACAGCATGATGGCATTATGTGTCTCTACATAAATGTTTTGAATTTTTTGCTATTTGGATGGTGTACTGGTTTGCTTCTATTGTTCTTTTTGAGGCAATTTAGAACTATATATATATATATATATATATATATATAAGACAGAGCAGGCCGGCACTCAATAGTTTTCAAATAGCATCCTGCCTCAGTGCCTCCAAAACACAAGCATGTAACATAACCAAACAAAAGCAAGTCGCACTCATAGGACTTATCATCAAAAGGTACAGACGGTGTGCTGACACCAAATCATCCACTATTGGTTGACCTACCCGACCAGTAGTAGCGGATGATTTGGTGTCAGCACACCATCTGTACATATATATATATATATATATATATATATATATATATGAAATCAATGTATTTAAATGAAATGTGCACGTGGAATTCATTACGCTGCTTTTTAGAATCCTTTTTAACATTTTTAAATATTTAAGTCAGCTAAAATGGAGTAAAATACAAATGTAAGTGGCAAAAGTTACATGCAATTAGATATATAGCTAGGTTTATAGTTATACAGTTACATAGTTTGAATAAGAAACATGGTAATATAAAACCCTCATTGCGACAGCTACCAATTTTACTTGTAAATCGTTCAACAATGCTTTACTGACACCTCAAAATGACAATGTATAAATTGCCTAAATCAATCATTCCTACAATATCTGCATCTAATTATAGCTATAGATAACAATTCTTGTAAGACATTACATTTTTTCAATAATTTTTTAAATTCTGTAAACGATTTTCCCATCACAACTACAGATGGTATGAAATTCCACAACTGTTTATACAATCTCACAAAACTAGACCTTATCCTACTTTAATGATGAAACATCTTTCTTTCTTTGACAAACAATGACCCCTTGTCTCCTGTATGTCCATAAAGTTTAACTGACAACTGTGTACCATTTCAAAATGCAAAACAAATCAAATGTAATAAGAAATTAAGTGCAATCAGAATTTTCATTGATGCAGAAGTTTACATTGTAGTATACTGTGCATAAACTATTAATATGCCAAAAAACGATTTCCACAGGTCTCAAAGTGCAAGCCTAAAAAAAGTATAAAATAAGTTTAGGCTGAAGACTATGCTACTGTATCATTAAAAATAAATATTAGACAACTGAGTATTTTTAACAGTAATAATACAATTTTCTTTTAGAGGCATTTTTATACATTAATAGCAAGGACAATAAATTAATATATGTTGTGGTTTTTATGACATTGCCATATTTGCATAGCAGAACAGAGAAATACATATTTTAAACAAAATCATCTACAAAGTACCCATATTTAACTGAAAATTTATGGAAAATAAAATTTTATTTAAAAATACAGAAAATGTTATTCTTATAGTGCCCTTAGGTAAAAAAACAACAACTCGTTAATGGTTATTTATGAATTTCAAAATATGTACAATGCATACGTATTGTGCAAATGCACCTATTTAGTTAAAGGAATATTCTAAAAGTTTATTTTAATGTTTGAAAATCTAACAATAAAAGTACGGACTGGTGCTTAAAGTTAGGATAACTATGAGGAGTTAGAGGCTCTGTTGACACTTACTAATCCAGGACCTACTAAGGTTGCAGTCTTGAATGTAAGTTCAGTTGCTAAACATACGAGGTCTGTCTAAAAAGTTTGGTGAATGGGCTGATATATCTGTATGCAATGCTTGCAACAAGGTTGCTCATGCGCACTGACATGCATGGATATGTCTGGACCAGCCCCCAGTCTGGGTTTGCCTGAGGCCACCACTGCAATGTCATTGCATTCATTTTAACAGAGTGTCCCAAGCAGTGTGCATCGAAAAGCAATGGAGCAATGACACAACATTAGGTTTTGCTTCAAATTGGGTAAATTGGCAATGGAGATGCACAAAATGTTGATGAAAGTGTATGGGCAGGATGCTGTGAGTAGAAAATGTGTGTATGATTGGTCTGCCTGCTTTTGCAGTGTCAAGGAATCAGTGGAAGACGAGCACTATTGCTGTTTGACGCAGTTCCGGCAGCAAGGGAGTCACGGTGGGGGGGTTGCAGGGGCCATGGTGCATTCAGAAGATCTGAGGAAGTGACAGATGATCCACAGGAGCACGCATCAGCATCAGTATCATGTGTACATACTGGACGTTATGAATGATTTGTCATTCTGATGCATCGGAATTGGCCAAGTCTGTGAAGATATCATATAGTGTGTAGGGGCCTTAAAATAATATTCAAAAGGAATACAGATATATACCTGCACACATTATATATTATATTTCATGTGTACGTTTTTGAAAAACCTTTATAAACATTCATATTTTATTATCATGTACAGTAGATATATGGGGGTGCTGCCAAAGTTCATCAAAAAGTAATTATAACAAAAGAGGAGGAAGAGTGTTGACTTGGAGATGGCACACTCAATTATATACTTTTGTTCCCAATACAAAATGTTACTTTTATTAGGTATCCTATGTAAAAAACCTAAAGTGGTCCCTGAAGGACAGTTTAGGATGAGGCCAGCAAAATATGATTAAACTGTATAGAAAGTATCAAGATAAGAATAAGAAGTGTTGTGAATAGAAAAATATGAAATAAAATAAATTAAATTGAATTATCCTGCTGTGTGTCTTCCTTTATTTGTGTCATATTAACTTGTATGTCTTATTGAGCCTTTATTAACATAATAAGATTCCAAGTTTGTCCTAATGATTATTGATCAGGAGGTAAGTTAAAAGAAGCTTAGAAACATATTTTATGGAACTGTGAAATTAGGACCGTATATTAATCACTTATTAAATTTGTAGATTATAGGGATGTTCTCCTTTAATCAAATATAGATATTATTCCATAAATATGTTAATATGAGTCTAAGATTATTCCTCTTTGGCTTTGGATTCAATACGATTTATTTGCCATTGGATTAACACTGGCTGCTGCATTTAATCAATAGTAATAATGTTAAACTTACTTTGTTGTACTGGGGATCGGTATAAAATACCGGCATCTCAATACCATGGTTCAAATCATAATGCCAGATCCCCAAGGACTGAAGATCCCGACAGGGATGGTAAGTATACTATTACTACCCTTCTCCCCCCTAACCCTCCCTCTCCGGTGCCTAACCCTAATCCCCCCCGCCGTGGTGATTAACCCTAACATGCCCTTCCTGCACCCTAAACCTAACCCCCTGGAGGGTGCTTAACCCTAACCCTCCCTCCCTGTAGCCTAAACCTAACCATTCCTGGGGGGTGCCTTACCCTAATCTCCCCCAAGGGTGCCTAAACCTAACCCCCCCATCCCCAAGCACAGTGCAATACTTACACTGCTGTAGACATTTGCCATGGTGGGGGTTGGGATGCCGACACCGGTATCCTGATCTCTTTCAGGATATCAGCATCAGCATTATGCCGGATGTTGGGATTCAGGAGATGGCATATCGACATCCAGGATACCGTCTCCCGGCCAATTTACTACATCCCATTATACTGAATTGAGTTAATGTCAACAATGTTTCAATCCAGTAATGGTGTCTACACCATGTACTGTATTGTCACTATATTGTTGTTTACTACTTGCTGAAGCTCATTTTGTTGTTAAATTGTTGTTAGTGACACTGATGTTTCTTTTTTTGCAAACTTTGTTGCAAAAATTCTGCTAAGTTTGCCAAATGTATTTCTGTGAGCTGGAGTCTTTACACTCCAGCAGCCCTGGATCAAATCACTATTATAGATATTCTGATTATTATCCTAGATATCAGTGAATTTAGCATCCAGTTTCTCAGTGCTTAACCCCATCGCAGTATCTACATATGTTCTAAGCACTAAGTATCTCGGAATAGTACATTTCACATTGATATTTCAGTTGAATGGGGTGAATGTATTTAGACTTCCATTTATGATGTCCTTAACACTGTAAGCATGTCTGTATTTGCTTAGGATGTTGTCCTCCTTCCTCGTTATCTGCCACCTTTCTTACATTAATGTTCTCATATTATATAATATTTCTACTTGTATTAAATATCTTACAAGGAGGGTAGCTGAGTATAGGGAGGTATGATGGTAAAACACATGCATAATATATCACATTAGTAGAGACTCAGGACCTCATTCAGAGTTGGTCGCTGCAGCCACACAGTCGTAAGGTAAAAGGGTCCGGATATTCAAATTAAGCACTCGCAAGTTGCGTCGTTAAGATGGGATCATTAGCTGGACGAGCGAGGGGAGGATGCGGCTGTAAGACTAAAAAAACGCCCCCTTCTTGTTCACATTACATGTCATCTCTGGGCATATAAGGATTCATTGAGACCATCGGGAACCATCGGAACTGCTCATAGACCTTAGGGTTGACCATACCCTCTCTTAAGCACTACGATCAAGTCAGTGTAAAAACCGCCCTTGTCACATGTGCCATGACTCTACTTAGTTAATTATGCACTCCCATAAAACGCCTTTTGCATAGTCAGGCACGCCTGCATTCGGATCTCCACTCCCCCATTCACAAGCACCTTCCCCTGTTACCACCCACAAACGCCTCATCCAGTCACTCAAACTAACGACCGGGCCAAGTTTAAGGAGAGAGCAATTTCTAATCGTAATAGCTAGTTTGCGCATGCGCATTGCGAATTTTACGCATGCGCAGTTTAGCGAACATCAGTGGCGTACGACCGTGCGGCCACAACGACCGACTCTGAATGAGGTCCTCAATCTTTCATCCCTCTTCTTTATCCAGATAACATACTAGTATTATTGACATTGCACTATATATATCAATGATTGCAGCATTTTAGCAAAAACTTAATCCTCCATTCCTCTAGATTATTATAATATCATATTTGTATTACTGATATTGCAGGCATTTTCCGGTAATGTGTGGGCATATATTGGTGAGACATGTGCACTGTGTATTAATTTGGCAGCAGCTTAATCTTACGTCCTCCTACCCTGTCTCATTATCACTCAGTGTTATTAACATGTTATTAACAAAACTCAGAAAATATGGGTAGAACGGAAAATTGTCAGTGCCCCAAGCTTATGAAAATAACCATTGCACCTTATAGAGGTTCTTCATACTGGAACAATTTCAATTCACACACATAAGTTATAGAGTACCTTAATCATTTAAAAGAGCATTGTAGAAGAGAGGATGAGAATATTATTTGGATTGTTTATTACAAACAGGCACAATTGCTACCTAGTGATTCTAATTCATCTTTATATTATTACACATTTAATGTTTGATATGATACAAAATATATGCATAACAAAATATCCATAGGCTTCAAACAAAAAACCCCAAGAGTGATCAAATTATTATAAAAAAGTAAAACACCAACTCCTTTATGTAGCAATAAAAATGTGTGGTAACAGCATTTTTTAGCTAAAAATCAAATCTATAATACATATCATTTTAAATTTAAAGAATGTTTTTTCCTTTTTTCTGTATTACAATATGTGATTTTCAGAACTATGATAACACTATAAGGGTCGCTTAACATTTAGATAAATATGTAAAATTTGTAAAATGAGCACTGATAACACATCTAGAATGATTCAAATAGATTGAACATCAGACAATGTGGAATCAACCAGCATTGCAGTTATTGGAATAAATTGTGGAATGGGAAATGTAATTGGTTCTCATTTCAAATGTCTTGAATTACAGGCTAGTCCTGTGAGCTTCTAAAGATTTGTCAAACAACCTAAGAAACAATTACCCTGTGTGTTGTCACTAATTTTTTCATTGGATTGTTAGGTTTCAATTCTCTCTATTTGTCAGTCTTCCTATGGTAATAGACTTTGAAACAGAGAGTTCATGCTATATGGTTGCCCCTGTTCACTCTTTTTAATCTTCATTGCTGTCAGTAAGTAATCCGACCAATTTACTCTCCAGTTGCCACTAACTTTCTTAAAATGGGTGAATGAATTGAATAGAAAATTGCCAAATTTAGTGAAATTCATCCTTTATAAACTGTGCAAGCCTTTGTCTGTAAAGCCAATATTTCCAGTTGGTTATCTAACATATTCATATGGGAGTTAAATAAAATGTTTTCAATCACAAAATGATTAAAGTGGATTTGTTATTTTTTAGACATATTACATAAAGCTGAAATAAAAGGAGACAACACTATGAAATATTTTAAACACTTTCTATTCCCTTTAGAATATCAAGAAAACAAAATATATTCAAATTATATGATTCAGCATTTTCATATATTATTTTTAAAATACCATGACAAATGGCCACACTTACATTTACAAATGAAACATCGGGAACCTTCTTGAAATGTCATGAAAACACTCCCATAACCTGTGCAGTATTACTACTAAATGTAATGAATCTTTTTCAAATAAAAAATATTCAGATTTCACTTTACTGTTTTGGTCTTGTTGATAATAGACCTTGAAAAGAAGTTATCAATTTACTTACACTTAATTATTAAATCATTTACATTTTATATGTGTTTCATAAATCACAATCATTGGTCTATTAAGGGTCCAGGAATATATTGATTTGATTCCTGATTGTCTTATTGCTGAACACATTCGATGGGAACATCAGACATGGACATCTGTCATTAGGCATGACATTTGCATTCCCTATTTCTATCCACTCCACATTACAACAGTTACTCATGGAGTGGGTACTGTTAGTTCCCATTTTGGGATGCAACAAATCACTGCATTATCCTTACAAAGAGTGTTATGGCATATTTTTGGACTGAAACTGTGGGCCTGATTCAGACCCACTCGCTAGGCTTTGTTCACACTTAGCCTGCCGATGTTTGCAATCTACGCATGCGTATAAGACGCAGTGCACGTGCGCACACTAGTCCATGCAATCGTGAAGCGTTCACACCCTGCACATAGATGCCTCGTTAGAATGAGTAAAAGGATGAGCCATTTGTGGTTGGTGACAGGGAGTGGTTGATAGAAATGGGGGTATGGTGGTGCAAATGCAGGCATGTCTGTGCTTCTTAATGCCATTTCAGGGGCGAGCATAATTGAGATGCAGCATCAGAATACATGTCACATGACTGAATTACACACTGAAGCACTTGCAGTGCTTGTGGTAGGGTATGGTCAGCCACAAGTTCTGTGTATGGGTCTGATGGTACTCAATGTTGCAGATTGTTGCATACACTTCCTGGAGAAGAAGTGTTTCACTAAAGGAAAGTTGGCATCTTAAGACAGGCTGGTGGGCATCTAAATACACACTGCGATCACACACCAAGAAATAATGGATGTGCTAATACCTTGCTGTGTGATCATGGGATTTGCTTACTTTGGCTGCGTGTGAACGTATCTAGTGAGCAGGTCTGAAACAGGCCCTTAGTTCTTTATTGTCACATGTATTCTTCTATTTACAATTGTGTTTAAAATTGTTTTTCCTTATTACTATCACTTTAGCAGTTGTTAGAAATGATTGGTGTGTTTGGTGGGGAACTAATCATAAACTGTGGGAGGAAACAGATCATCATCCATTCAAGGATAAAAGTCCCAGTTAGTAAATGCCCAATCTCTTGCAATTATCATCACTTTGTATTAAAACTACAAAGCATACGAGTTACATGACAACCAGTCATATTCTGCCTAGCATTTTATAGGTTGCAATAGACAAATAATAGCTAGAATTTGATTGGTTGCTATGGTCACTGCCATCACTCTACACTCTACACATTTTTAGAATCTTTAGTAAATTTACCTCCTAGAGCCTTCCACTTTCTATATATAAACTTCATTAACTATGAGGCTACATCCTCATCAGTTTCAGCTGCTGAATTTGAAAGGGCAATTATATTCAATATAAAACATTCCAGAACAGCTGAAGACATGGGTTCTTTGGAGAGCGCCACTGAGTCAATGTAGTCCAATGTATGTATTAATAACAATCTTGCCAAATATTTCCCCTCAAGGAAAGTTCCTGAAGGGGGTATGCATATGATCATAGCAAAGGGTGGGGCTTGGGGATATGCATCACTAAGTCACTCCTCACCCCTGCATCGCACAATTCCATGTATCTCAAGATTCTTACACTGGGACATGGCCAAAATTCTCTGAGAATCACATCATTGTGTTCTCATCCCATCTATTTCAATAGAAAATGGGTGGGATGTGGGAGGCTGATCTACCCACTCCGAGTCCTTGGAGACTTCCCAAAATTCAGAAGTATACCACAGGTTATAGAACACTTGGCAAGTATGATTACTCCATTTCAAGGCATACAGTGTCCATGTTCCCAAGTCTCTTATAGGGGATGATCTTGTTTGGTTATAATTCAATGACAGCTAGGGGAACATTTGCTAATTAGAATCCTGGAACAGGACCCTGTGATATATGTCAAAGAAGTAAGGGAAATATTTATAAAAGCCTGGAGAGAAAGTGGAAAGAGACAAAGGGCCTGATTCAGACCCACTTGCGAGCGGCTGTCCGCTCGCAAGTGGGTCGATGTTCTGGACTGAGCATGCGCACGACGGAGGGAGCTCCGTCGTGCGCATGCGCCAGAAGCGACGAGCGAAGGAAAGTCCTTCGCTCATTGTGTCCGATCAAAGGGGGCGTGCTGTCAATGTTGATTGACAGCTCGCCCACTTTGGTAGGCGTGCCGGGGTCGTGCCTCCCTGATGGGGGCGTTCCCATGGGAACGCCTCCCGTCAAAAGCCGGCCCACTGACATCACTAGTGATGTCAGTGGGAGTGATTTTGGCTATGATAGAGCCAAAATCACTCCGGAGCTTGCGGTTGAAAACCTCAACCGCAGGCTCCGGCTAGCAATTTCGATGGTCGCGATGGTCTCGACCATCGCGGCCATCAAAATGCACGCTCATATAGCCTGTGGGTGGTGACCCACAGCTATATGAGCATCCAGAAGGACGCTCCATTTTCATGGAGGCCAGCCCTCATTCAGAGCGTGCGCTCTGCTCAGAGCGTATGGCTCTGAATGAGGGCCAAAGTACCAATCATTCAGCTCCTGTCATTTATCAAATACAACCTGTAAAATTACAGTAATGCTGGGTATACACTATGATGGTGGAACAGTCATCAGACTGATTCGTCATCATAGGAGCTACACTGGTGGCCAAAATTGCGGACACTTTTTGAAATTTGATTGTTTTTCAACTTCAAATGCTTATAAAGACTGTTACACTTCATGCAGTGCAATGATTCATATATCAAATGAAAGGAAATTTAATGCTGAATTCAACACAGCGGTCAAATATTTGCATTACAAGGGAAGTTAAGCAGTGAAAATAACACTTAGGGTGAAAATCCCTGTGTACTTATGATGTTACTGTCCTATCAGTATTTTGTTGGGTATCCTTTATTTTTCAAGACAGCAGCACAGTGACGTGGGATTGAGCCAACCAATGTTTGGAGCTCTTCCTTTATTATGTGGTGCCATGAGACAATTATAGCCTCAATATATTGTATTTTATTGGATGGATGCCTCAGATGTACCATTTATTTCAAATGGAACCACAAATGTTCTATGGGGTTCAGGTTTGGACTGTTTCCTGCCCATCCCAGCACCTGTATGTCATTCTCTGTGAACTACTGTTTGCATATCTGTGTAGTGAGGTAGGAAGCTGAATCCTGGTGGAAAAAGATCCCTGATAGAAGGAAGAAGTTTTGGTTGTAGGACAGTGTCAATGTACTTTCTGCTGTTCAGTATGCCATCTATGACATAAAGGCAGCCTACAGCATCTGTTGTCATACATGCTCAGATCATAATACCTGTAGGATTCTTTGTTGTCGCTTGAATACAATCTGGATGTACCTCTTCCCTGATGCGACATCTCACAAATATTGATATCTTAGTTTCATCACTCCATATCACTTGTTTCCACTTACCTTCTGTCCATTCAATGTGTTCTTTTGCCAACTGTATTTGTTTCAGCCGCTGCTTTTTATTCAGCAATGGCTTTTTTCGGGGAATCCTACCTTTTAGGCCAACCTTCATTAGTCTTCTCCGTACCATTCTTACACTGACAAAAACACCAGTTGCATTCAGTTCACTGCTAATGGCAGCAGATGACATCCATCTGCCCCTGATGCAAATTTATTTTAGTCTCCTATCATCAACAGCTGTTGTGCACTTTTCCCAGCCTTTTCCTTCTTTGTTTTGTATAGATTGTGTTTCCTGATAGTGCAAACAAAACTTGCATACTCCTGATCTTGTCACATTCCCATCAACTTCTCTCGCAATTGCTGCATCGAAAGACCATTTTCACGTAACACCACAATCCTGGATCTCTTTGTATACACACTTACAAATCAGTCACTCACTGCGTCTGGGCTGACATCACAACTGGGCAGGCACTCTTAAATTTCCGCACCTAGTTGAGATGTTAGTGTCGGAGGTTCCTGCAGCAAGTGTACTGGCACACACATGTAGATGCACCAATATATCTTTTAGATATATCATAATCAGCTGTTCTGCAGGGCTGACCTGATATGTCTGTGAATGACAAAAGTTTACAGAACAGAGCCCCAGGAGAAAGACCTACAAATATCATCTCAGCTAGGAGAAAGAGACAATTTAGGAACAATGGGCCTGGTTCTGAGTTGGAAATAAATAAAATAAAGAGTAATTCTGTGTCACCCTTTGGACTATTAAAAGCATTTCTTACCGCTCTGGTGCCAGTACAGGTAAGCACAGAGGTGTGCACATGCTGCAAATTGCTTCCAGCTGGTGCTGAGGTCTGTCTGTTCTGCTCCTGCTCTATCTGCTCAGTGTCCTGTTACTGAGCATGGAGATGGCTCTCTGCAGCTCACATTGTGTCTTTCCAGCATGATGGCACACAGGCTGTATGCCAGAGTTTCCTCCTAAACAAAAGTATGGGTGCAGTCGTGTTGGATTCTGTCACCTGATGCCCTTCCTCCACTCAGAGCGCTGCTCTCAGTCCAGCTGATTGTAGCACCCAATCCCTGGATATCCTCCCCTATAAATTCCATTTTAGACTGGTCTGTTGCCAGTACAACATCACTTCTTGCTGAAGTTACAGTTCAGTGCTGAGCTCCCAGGTACTCAATTCATCAACATCAGCCCCAACCAACATCAGTCCCAACAAATCAAGTTCATCAATTCATTAATATCAGACTCAAATCAATTAAAGTTCTTCAAATCTTCAACATCAGTCTTAAACTGATCCAGCTCTCAATCCAGCATCATTGGTCACAATCTGATTCTGCTCATTCATTAAGTACTATCATCTCCAGTTCTCATTCAAACATGTTGCTTAATAAAGACATTCCATTATTGTTCTCACCTTTGAGCCCATCATCCTCTGCAGCTCCTATTTCTCCTCACAGCAGTACATGAGAAAGTCCTGGCTCAAGCTACCCAGGTCTCCTCTTCAGTCTCCCATTCCTTTTCCAGTCCTAACCAATCCTCAGGCATGACACTTTGCACCTTGGTAAAACCATGTTGCCCTGCAGGTGGGGCAGACTTAAATTGTACAGAGATGCAGAGGAGGAGACACCAGCAGGGACATAGCAAGATTAGAGGTTCAATGGATTGTTCATTTGGAGACACTACAACCAAGAGGGTTGAATGAAATGATCAATTGCAATGTCTTGTTATAATTGAATTTCAATATATTCTCCCATAAAGCAGATTGTTTATTTATGTGCATATATAGTAGTTATATTCCTTGAATAACCTAAGCTTTTCTTGTTTAAGGCTTCTTTATGGTGCTTACACAGGGTGTTTCTTTCTCATTTTTGTAGTGCAGCACCAGAGCAGTAGGCAGCATCCGGTGTTATAAGGGCAACAGTCTGGCAGCTGTAGCTGATGTCATCACTGAGCGCACTCGGGGGTGGAAAAGCACTGCTGGGCACCGACACTGACACACTCTATGGGGGATAAAAGGTAAGATTTAGTGCTTCGCACTTATTGACATGTTATCATTCTGAATACAGGGCTCTGTGTTGCCCAGAAAAGGTAAATCAGGCTCTTTGGTTATAAAACAATTTTTACAAAATCCTGGAGTGCCAAGTGTGGTGTGTACTAACGTGCACTACCATAAGGATGTATACCTAATGTAACTTGGGCACCCAGGTAATTGCTTGTCTACAGCAGGAGTGCCGAATAAAGTGGTTTTATATATATTATTATCATTTATTTATATGGTGCCACAAGTGTTCCGCAGCACCTTACAAAGTACATAAACAATACTGTAGACAAGTGACTTACAGAATACAATACAATGCAATACAGGACATGGATAGTATATATTGCTACATTAGGGACCATATCACCCAGATACACAACAGAGCATAAGCATCCAAGTGTTAGGTGCCCTAGTGGTGAGTAAGAAGTAAATTACCCTATAGTAAGGAGACGCTAAAGAGGGTAGATGGCACTGCTCGTGAGAGCTTACATTCTACAAAGGTGGGGGAAGACAAACTGGGTTGACACAGATGGGGTAGATGGGGAAGAAGGAGCATGAAGCAAGGAGTTAGAATGATAGCTGGAAGGCTTTGATGAAGTAGTGGGTCTTGAGAGCCCGTTTGAAGGATCACAAACAGGTGGAGAGTCTGATGGGGAGTGGGAGAGAGTTCCAGAGGTGGGGAGCAGTGCAGGCAAAATTTTGGAGGCGGAAGTGGGAGGAAGTAATAAGCTGGCATGAAAGGCAGCGTGCATTAGTTGAACGAAGAAGGCGGAGAGGACCGTGAAGGGAGATGAGATCAGAGATGTATATGGGAGGAGATTGGGTGAGGGCTTTGTGAGCGAGCATGAGAACCTTAAATTGGGTTCTAATAGGAAGGGGAGCCAGTGGAGGGCTTGTAGGAGAGGGGAGGCAGATGTAGAGTGTTTGGAGAGGAAGATAAGCCATGCAGCAGCATTTAGGATAGACTGGAGAGGAGAGAGATGGGATTTGGGGAGGCCAGATAGGAGTAGGTTACAATAGTCCAATCTGGAGATGACCAGTGAGTGTATGAGTGTTTTAGTAGCATCCTGGTTGAGATAGGGTCTGATCTTAGAAATATTTTTGAGATGGAAATGACTGGACTGTGAAAGGTTCTAGATATGTGGTTTGAAGGAGAGGGATGAGTCCAGGATAACTCCAAGACAGTGCACCTTGGGACTAGATGAGATAGTTATTCCATCAACTGATAAAGAAATAGTGGGAAGGGAGGTGATGTGGGAGGGTGGGAAGATGATCAGCTCTTTCTTAGACATATTAAGTTTAAGAAATTGCTGGGACATCCAGGAAGAGACAGCAGAGAGACAGTTGGAGATACGAGTCAGAAAAGAAGGGGAGAGATCAGGGGAGGAATTGTAGATTTCAGTATCATCAGCATAGAGATGATAATGGAGGTCAAAAGAGCTGATGAGTTCAGCTAAAGAGGAAGTATAGAGGGAGAATAGGAGAGGACCAAGAACAGAACCTTGGGGAACACCTACTGTAAGAGGCTGTGGGGGGGAAGAGGAGTCATGAGAGGAAACTGAGAAAGATCGGTCAGAGAGGTAGGACGACAGCCAGGAGAGGGCAGTTTCACATAGACCAAGGGAGTGAAGGATATTCAGCAGGAGAGGGTGGTCCACAGTGTCAAAAGCAGCAGAGAGATCAAGGAGAATGAGAAGAGAGTAGTGGCCTTGGGATTTGGCAGCAAGGAGGTCATTGCAGACTTTTGTGATTGCAGTTTCAGTGGAGTGGAGAGAATGGAAGCCAGACTGAAAAGGGTCAAGGAGGGAGTGGGAGGAAAGAAAAGTGGTAAGGCGATTGTAGACAATCTGCTCAAGGAGTTTGGAGGCAAAAGGGAGGAGAGAGATGGGTCGGTAGTTAGAAAGTAGGATAGGATCAAGGGTATATTTTTTAAGAATGGGGGAGACAAGGGCATGCTTGAATGCAGAAGGAACAGTGCCTGATGAGAGGGAGAGGTTAATGAGGTGGGCAACATGGAAGCAGGCAGAGAGAGAGAGGAAGCGGAGGAGGCGGGAGGGGATGGGATCAAGGGGGGAGGTGGAAGGGGGGGTGGACTGGATGAGGGCCATTACTTCCTCCCCAGATAAAGGGGAGAAGGATGTTAGAGTTGGTAAAGTTGATGGGGAGGCCTGATTTGGGAAAGGAGGAGGTGGAGAGCTGGGGGACTGGTTGGATATGATGTCCTGACATATGGAATCAATTTTAGATGTGAAGTAGGTAGCAAAGTCAAGGGCAGTGAGCAAGGAGGGGAGACGAGTAGGGGGTGGGCGAAGGAGGGAGTAGAAAGTGGTGAAGAGATGCTGGGGATTAGAGGACTGAGAGGAGATGAGGTTCTTAAAGTATGACTGTTTAGGGAGAGAGAGCATAGCACTCTAGGATGAGAGCATAAATTTGAAATGGAGAAAATCTGCCTTAGAGTGTGATCTTCTCCACTGTCGCTCGGCAGTACAAGAACACTTTTGCAGGTATCTGGTGCATTTGGAATGCCAGGGTTGATTATCTGCGAGTGTGTGTAGTGATCGCCGGACCGACAGAGTCCAGAGCAGAAGTAAGGGAGGCATTGTATAGGGAAGTGGCTTGTTCAGGGCAGGAGAGAGAGAGGATAGTGGAGAGAAGTGAGTCAAGCTGGTAAGAAAAGGAACCTGTGTCGACAGCATCAATGTTACGCTTAGTAATGGAGGCTTTTGGAGGTAGAGGAGGGGAAGGAAAGAGGGACAGGTTCGGATTTACTCGGTTCTTATCGCCACATTACCACAAATTCAGATTAGTTCAGATTTATTTTATTGGCTATCCAAAACACGTGATAGCTGATAGCCAATAAAATGCCGTTTTGAGAACCGAGTAAATCCGAACCCGCTCACCCCTAATATATATATATATAAATATATATATAAGATGTGTCACAAGCTGCCACTGCATCTTGTTTAACAGCAGTGCTCTGTTCAGTCCTCTCAGACCCATTGCTAGGAGACTTGGATGCTGGGCATCTCATGAGGTCCACATACCTAGCTGCTCACTCATCGTTGCCCTCTCCTGGTTGGAGCTCTCTCTTTATTTACCTCTGCTGAATCCCTGCTTGGATGCCAGCTATAGTGTTTGTTACGTGGCTTCCGGTTTTGTGTGTGGGGATCATTCTCAATGTTTATCCAGTACATCCTGTCAGCGTGCTTTCCTTCAGTTACAGTTTTCCTTTGGTGTCTGAGCGTACTTTGATTATTTCCTTTGCGACAGTCACAGACACACTGCAGTATCAAAGTGGACCGTTTGTTACAAACTTCACAGCCATCTCAGCCACACTGTTGCTTCTGAGTGGATATTAATTTCCCATCATACTGCTGTCCCAGCAGCACTGCCTGTGTCTTAGTGGGCTTTCAGTTACCTCTCTTACAGCAGTTTTGCCATACTTCTGCATCTGATTGGACTCTTGTTATCACTTCATGGCTGACTAGACAGCACCACAGCCAAGTATACATTAGCCCTCCAGGCTGCAACTAGGCTACAAGGCCACATCCTAACCAAGTACTTATCAGCCCTCAAGACTGCAACTTGGCCACAAGGCCCATCCAGGCCAAGTATTTGTCAGCCCTTAAGGTGCAACTTGGACACAAGACCACATCCCAGACAAGTACGTATCAGCTCTCAAGGCTGCAAAATGGTCATAAGGCTACATCCCAGCCAAGTACATATCAGCCCTCAAGGCTGCAACTCGGCCAGAAAGCCACATTTCTATCAAGTACACACCAACCATCTAAGCATTAATTATCAATTGACTTGCGTCTCAAACCTTGTTCACATCAGCAGTCAGGGCTGCAACTCGGCCACAAGGCCGCACTTCAATCATGTACTCAGTCACCATCAAGGCATCAATTATCAATTACTAACGTCTCAAGCCTTGTACTCATCAGCACTCAGGGCAGCATTTTGGCCACAATGCCACATACCAATCAAATACACACCCACCATCAAGGTATCGAATATAATTGAACTTGCAACTCCTTCAATACTGTTGGAAAACCATTCCAGGAGACTACTTCATGAAGCTGATTGAGAGAATGCCAAGAGTGTACAAAGCTGTCATCAAAGCAAAAGGGGGCTACTTTGAGGAATCTAAAATATAAAACATATTTTGATTTGTTTAACATACTTTTGTTTACAACATAATTCAATGTGTTCTTTCATAGTTTTGATGTCTTCAGTATGAATCTACTATGTTGAAAATAATTTAAAAAACAAAAAACATTGAATGAGAAGACTTTTGACTGGCACTATATATATATAAATATATATATATATATATAATTTATCAAAATAAATATTGTTTTTCAAAGGGTTATTATTATATATACAAAGGTCTTCCCACATACCCATGACTATGTTTGCATAGCTAGGTGCAAATATTGTACCCATGGCTGTCCCGCATATTTGTAAATAAAATTTATCTAAAAATTTAAAATAGTTGTGTCTTAATATGAATTCAATAATATCACAGAAAAATTTATATGCGGTGTTGTTAATCCTGGGTCTTTTTCTAGTATAGCTCGACATGCCCTTTTCATGTTCTATTGAGGTATATAGGGAGGTAACATCTATAGTAGCCCACACAACGGATTCTTTCCACTGGATATTATTACTTAGAAGATTTATAATGAATATTGCCCTGAAAAATGGAGAAAACAAAATAATTTTTAAGCTCTGAAATAAATTTTAGGTGTTTTTATTTATTTATGTTTAATTATTATATTTTATTTATATTTTGAGAACTTCCTGTATTAATATGATCCGAGGGTTTATAATTTGCTATATATATACTTAGGTCCCTATGTCTAAATTTGCATTTATTGAATATAAATGAAGTCATGGTACAAGTGATCAGTGAGGTATCTTCCAATTAAATATCAAAATAAGGGAAATTAAATATTCAAAGTTTGTAGGGGCGTCTACTAAGAAACAATTATTTAAACCAAATATAGGAATAATTGTCAAATATGTTTTTTTCCTATACAAGAGATGTTCTTTTATTATGTAATATTTCTTAATAGTGTCTATTTTTTATTATTATTACTATTTATTTATTAGATTGATTAATACACCTGATGGTTTGATTTTGTATAAAACAAAAGTATTTCATGGGATAAAGGAAAATTAATATAAACACTGCAGACTTACAATAACATCTAGAGTGCTTAATTGGTTAACTACGTTCTGTAGGAAAATACTAGTTATCTCCGTGGAAAGTATTTTTTGTATATTGTCACCATAGAAATGAAGTATTGAAAGACTCTATTCCCGGAGTTTGCGGGTCACATGCGGTTCAATCAACATGTGACTTCTGCTGACGACAAACAACACTTCCGGGAGTGTGTTCCATGTGCGTGTCACAGCGGGACATGTATCTGGATTACTAACAGCAAATGCCAGAGCAGAAAGAGGTCTGCACACCAGGCATTCGGCCATGTTTGCTGAGACTCTATATTAAATCATATACAAACAGAACCTCTGGACAACCAACTTTTGGTTACGAGCTAGATGACGCTGGAATTATTCAATTCATTAAACATAGTGCATACCACTATATAAACGGACCATGATTAGTTATGTCTCACAACTCCTGCTCCCCATGAAGAAGTCTGAAAGAGACAAAATGCATTGGGACCTCCTCCACCCACCAGTAAATGGACTAAGGAACAGACAGCTATTGGAGCGTCTGCATTAGCACTTTATTGGACTCTTTTTTTCAGCTAAGTTTTATGGATTTTTTACTTCGCTGACTATATTGTTTACCTCCCTGTATATGTTATTGTTTTCCAACTCCTGTGCATCATATACCCCCCTTTTTTATAGATTCCACATTGTTTTTACCCTTTTGTCCCCTATACTCTATTAAAAACTATTTTTTATATATACACTCTGTATTTATTCATTATATTAAGAGTTTAGTTTTTCACTTTAAAATATATATATATTTTTTATCATATATTATATTATACATATTTTTTTACTTATATTTATATTGCACGGGTCACTTTTTGGAAATATTGGAATATTCAAAATCGGAATATATCTACCAACTCAACCTAAAAATCTGGTATGCATATAAGATCTATTTTGTCACTTGTCCAATATCTTTCTACTAAATATATTACACTATCAGGTGCCTTTTCCTCTCTCCCATTTTTTCTAGATTCACTTAGCTGTTGGCCTAAATCAGCACCCTGGGGAAAAAGCTGCCATCCTTTATCTTTTGGAGAAGTGTATTGCTATTTTTGAACTTCTTATATAAAAGGACACTTTCTTTTCGTTTTGAACACCAATTGACTTTTCAAAATAATATCAGGAAGCGCCAGTTCCTAGACTATCGTTTCATATATATATATATATATATATATATATATATATATATATATATATATGGATGCGTTCAGCATCCCAGTGGTTGGATTGCTGACACCTACATTTCTGACTCCGGTCATAATCCCAGTGCCAGCATCTCATCCACTGGGATGCTAAAGGTAAGTAGTGGGGTTGGGTGGAGGGATAGGCTTAGTGGTCAGAGTTAGGTACTAGGGGGAGGGTTAGATTTAGGGTGTGGGGAGGGGGAGGTTAGGTTCTGGCACTAGGGGGGAGGTTAGGTGTAGGCACCAAAGAGGGAGGGTTAGGGTTGCGGTAGGGAAAGGGGGTGGGTTAGCATACCAAACAACAAGTGTTAGTATGTTAACTCTGTCAGGATCCCGGCATCGGGATTATGACCAACAGGATTCCGACTGTCGGTATTTAATTCTGATCCCATATTGTTATGAATCCCTGTGTAGATTAAATTTGAGATTGAGTTGGCTATCAGAAATGAGAAGCACAACATAATTAAAATAAGACGACGTAAGAGAGCAGTCTAAAGGCCAGTAATAGTCCTAGAGTCTGATGTAAATCAAGGAGAGGATGCCGACCTGTGGTCAGTTCACAACCTTGAATGCTGATGTGTAGAAGGTTTGAGTTGCAAGTTAAATTATATGGCACCAATCACTCAACTCAGTAAAGAGAAACGACAGACCAACGTTACTTTAAGACATGAAGGTCAGTCGATACAGGAAATTTCAAGAACTTTGAATGTATCCTCAAGTGCAGTTGCAAAAACCATCAAATGCTATGATGATGAAACTGGCTCTCATGATGACCGTCCCAGGAAAGGAAGACCAAGAGTTACATGTGCTGCAGAGTATAAGTTCATTAGAGTTTCTAGCCTCAGAAACTGCTACTTAACAGCAACTCAGATTAGAGACCACATAAAGTCTTCACAGAGTTCAAGTAGCAGACAAATCTCAATATCAACTATTCAGAGGAGACTGCGTGAATCAGGCCTTCATGGTTGTATTGCTGTGAAGAATCAACTACTGAAAATGAACAACAAGAAGAAGAGAATTGTTTGGGCCAAGAAAAACAAGGAATGGACATTAGACCAGTGAAAATCTGTACTTTGGTCTGATGAGTCCAAATTTTAGATTGTTGGTTCCAACCTCCATGTCTTTGTGAGACACAGAGAAGGTGAGCAGATGGTTTCTGCAGGTATGGTTCCCACTGTGAAGCATGGAGGAGAAGGTGTGATGGTGTGGTGGTACTTTATTGGTGATTTATTCAAAATTCAAAGCACACTTAACCAGCATGGCTACCACAGCATTCTACAGTGCCATGCCATCCAATCTGGTTTGCACTTACTGGCACCATAATTTGTTTTTCAACAAGACAATGACCCCACACACACCTTCAGGATATGTAAGGGCTACTTGACCAAGAAGGAAACTGATGGAGTGCTGCATCAGGTGACCTGGCCTCCACAATCAAGTTAATATGGTAGTGATGCTGCCTTAATATATCTAAGGAGGACTCCAATGTCTCTAAAATCAGGAGTTGAGGTGATATAATGTAGTAACAGCAAATAGCTTAGACAGAGCAATGTACACTTAATACAGAAATTGGTTGTACATGTAAGTAGCAAGCTAGACATGTATCGACTAGTGCAAAACAGAATAATATTACTATGGTTAAAGCATTTTCCAAGAGTCTGGTACACTTGTGAACAATATGATATAAGGTGTTTAGTAGGAGTGTGGTCTTATGATTTTTAAGGAGCATATATTGTGGGCAAAGTATTTACAAGGAGTTATGAAGAAGTGTGTTCCTGGTATAATACATGGTACACAAGCAACCAATGCAGTCACAGTTTTGGGAATGGAAAATGGAGAGTGAGATCAAAAGTATGATTTTTAAGGAGCATATATTGTTGGCAAAGTGTTTACAAGGAGTTAAGAAGGTGTGTTCTTAGCATAATACATGGTTCAAATGCAACCAATGCTGTCACAGTTTTGGGAATGGGGAATGGAGAGTGAGATCAAAAGTACATAGCCAAAAGAGTTAGGCCTCTTCATTATTAGGAAGGAGCTAGACTGTATAATTGCCTAATATTTGCTAAATCCAGAAAATGTTTATACCCCATGGGGTGGGGACTGAGCTAACAAATGATTGCTGAAAATACCACTCAATCCTAAGAGATGAAAATGGCACAGAAAATTTAAAAATTTTCATTAGCCAATTGGCAAGATTTTTTTATATCTGTGAGCCATATTTCTTATTTACTTTTTCAATATAAGAGCATGAATAACAACTTGGACAAGGTGGTTCTCTACCATTGAATTTGACATTTTCTCTCTTTTCACGTGAACCACCAGGAAGATAACAGATCGATTACACATCCACAGCAAACTCAAGGAACTTAAGGCAAAAAATAAAGATCTTGATAACTGTGAATGTGCAACAATGTTTCCATGAGAAACCTTGCAGAATCTGTCACTTCTGATACTGTAACTTGGAATTTTCTTGGCAAGGACTGTTTGTTTCCCCACTTCATGAGCTTGGATCCTGCACACTCTTGCTTGAAAGAGCCCATCAAACCATACATCATAAACGTTGGGACATTTATCCACCACAGGACATCATCATTTGTTTCCTTAGTAGCAAAGTTAAGGTACTGATAATGTCAAAGTCACAAGGAAAATCTTACAATTTTATGATAACACCAAGCTTCAATTCTACCAAGACTCGTCTCCAGTGACAAACACTAAGGGAAGGGAACTAAGGGACTGAACTAATAAACTTATTTACAGAAGGATCCTCTATAGATGCAAATATTATTCAAGCTTATAGTTTAGTTAGGGAGTAAAATGATAATCATTAGAGACCTAAATGAAGACAAGGACCTGCTTACAAGACTGGATGTATCCAGTTTTGCCCTCATTTTTATATTGATAGCCATCATCCAATGAAAAAGGAAGCTGGGGATTAGCCAATTGAAAAAAAAAACTTCTGCATGATTTACATCTGAATAGTCCTTCTGTATGTGCATTTAAAGTCAATATTACAGTAGGATAATAACTAAATCATTGAAATGGAGCTAGTCCAACAAGCAAAGCATTAGTGTAAAGTTAGAATGACATAACATCAAATAGGCTTCTAAGACTATGATGAAATAATCCAAAGGGAAAGTGTAGGTTCAGTAGCAGTCATAAAGAATTGCAATATAGTGCTATAGATGGGAATATGTGGGGAAAGTTGATTAAAATCCCATGACTGTTGCATGGATGCATTGTAGACCATAAAAATTAGGCTATTGAGATATAGTCAAAAAGCATAATATAAGACAGTACTAGGTACAATAAAAAACAAAAATGTAAATAGTAAATGTAAAATGTAGATAACAAGTGTGTGAGAAATAGCATAGTGGGCAGATTTTGCTAAACTATCTGTCTTTGTTATATTGAGAAGAATAACAGGGGAGTTGACATGGGTTACATTAAATGTAACAAATTTGAGCAGATGATCATGCATATATTAAATAATTAAAGGGGCAAGCTAAATATACAAGACCACTATTTGTATATTACAGAACTGCAACAATGTGAGCATAGGAAAAATTGAGTAAAGTGATAAGAAGTGTATAAAAGAACAAGGTGGGAAGTCTGTGTCTGATAAATGACTGAATGGTAGCATGTAGGGCAAACATATTAATCAATAATGTTAAATATATGTATTGATATAAATAGAGAAGTATTAATAAACATAAACAGAGAATGATGTATGGGGTTAAATTCCCCATATTTATTTTAAGAGATACAGCAATCCATATAATGGTTGAACCATGGTATGGGTGCAGAAAGAATGGAGTTCAAAATAAAAAGGTGTTAATGTTGTCAGTGGTAGAGTGTATATTAGTCATTTTTTCTGTTTTTTATTCTGGGGTTATTTTGATTGATTTACGTCTAATTGGATTGGAGGATTTTTTTTTTCAAATCATTAAATTAAAGTAGCATATGAGGCTTATAGGTTCAAATCATTTACTTAATGCAGTTTTACATTATTTAAAAATTGTTTTAATTATTAAATGTTCATAGGAACTTCATTACACAGGTATCATTAGGATGGCAATGAGGTTCCTAAGTTTGTTCATTTCCCTGACTTGGGTGGTTAAGTAAAGCTTAAGTGCTATTATGGGTCTCTACTATGGGAGTAAAAGACATGTTATCTTTTGGACCTGACATAGAGGCACTAGCCATGTGCTGACCAGCCCCAGACTGATTTTTACCATGTCAAAAGAACCATACTCCTGGTCTATATGTTGTAATGATAAGATACCTAGGCTGTCTAGCACATGGGCTGGTTGAGGATTTGAGGACTGGAATGCAGCTAATTTTTAATTGTTACCATTTTTTATTTAAACTTCACAGTGTGCCTGGGGACTCTCTCTCCATTACAGGTGCCAATATTTTTCATGAACTATAATAACATTGCAGTATAGATCATTATTTGAACTGTACCAGCTCATATTCTGTAAAAAAGGCAAGTCTGTTTACAGAGTGGCAATAGCAATGAGGAATAAGAAACTTTCCTTTAAATGCAACCTCTCCATGCTTTGCTAGAGATGTCTTCACTGCACCAAATTATGCCTAACTCATCATCAATGACTGTAAAACTGCTACATTTGTGCAAGTGATTGGATCTAGCACTGCAAACTACAGAAATATTGGTGCACTTGTGATAAACAGCAGATCCAAAGCAAGGTTGGTGCTGCAGAATAATCATTAGTGATGTGCACCTACCCCCATGTTTTGTTTTTGTTCATGTATCTGGATTAATTTCCATGTCCAGGTTTTGCAAAACCACCCTCGCGTGTTTTGGAATTGATTTTGGTTCTGTATTTTTATTAAAAAAATTCATATAAGCTGTTAAAATCACTTAATATGGGCTTTTTTGTGTTCCTACAGTATTATTAACCTCAATAACATTAATTTTCACTTGTATCCAATCAATTTATACAACCTCACAACTTACAATATTGTCTTCATCCAGTTTAGGCCAAAAAGTTGTACCAAGCTAGCTAGCTGACTAAGCTAAGTGGCAGCAGTGGACGGCACAAACATATGGCGGTTTTCATTATTCAAGGTTGAAAAATGGCATAAGAGTATTTTGCAAGTATACTAATTTGTGATTTTAGTTGAAATAAATACAGTATGAAAAAAAGTAAGCATCATAGCAGCGGCACAAATGCACAGCACAAACAAAGTTGAACTGCCACAGTGCTTATATAGATACACTGGGGTATGGAAATATGCTCTGGGGTATGGCCTGCAGCATCACAGTGCTTATATTCATACACTAGGGTATGGTCTACAGCGTCATAGTGCTTATATGGGGATGCAATCAGGAATCTGATGGTCGAAATTCCAAACTGCCAGCTTCCTGACTTTCTAATCCAGGCAGGGGTCTAATGATAGGCATCTAAATCCTGACGCCTATCATTATCCCTATGCCGGGAGACCAACACCTGGCATACCAAACAGAGGGGGGGACTGTTAGGTTAGAGGCTCCTGGGGGGGACTCAGGATTAGGCACCCCTTGGGAGGGTTAGGGTTAGGCTAGGGGAAGGAGGGTTGGGGATAGGCACCCCAAGGGGGAGGTTAGGGATAGTCACCTCTTTGGGAGGGTTAGGTTTAGGCTGTGGGAACAGGGGGGTTAGTTTTAGGCACTTACAGGGAGGGTTATGGTTAGGCACTAGGGGGAGAGGTTAGGGTTAGGCACCCCTAAGGAAGGGCTAGGAGGGGACAGGGTTAGTTTTACTTGCCTAAATTCCCTATCGGGATCTTCACTGCTGCCGGTCTTCCAGTGTCTGGATTTGTGGTCGGCGGTCATACATACTGATTCCCTTATATGGATACACTGGGGTATGTCCTGCAGCATCACAGTGCTTATATGGATACACTGGGGTACAGCACAAAAAAAATCTACTTTTTAACTCTTTTTTTAACTTATTATTTTTTAAAACTTTTTTTATTTTTTTTACAGCCCCTGGATGGACAGAACAGCCCTTGAATGGACAGCACACCCCTGGATGGACTGCACACCCCTGGATGGACAGCAGAGCACAGCCATGGATGGACAGCTTATTGGATAGACAGTACACCCCTGGATGGACAGCACATTGGATGGACAGCATACCCCTGGATGGACAGCACATCCCTGGATGGAAAAGCTCAGCACACCCCAGGGTGGACAGCACACTGGATGGACAACACTCCCCTGAATGGACAGCACACTGGATGTATGCACACCCCTGGATGGACGCACACCCCTGGATGGACAGCACACCCCTGGATGGATAGCACACTCCTGTATAGACAGTATAGCACACCCAGTCTGCCCTCCTTGCACAGAGACTCAGCAGCAATTGGACAGATCACCATGGGGAGTGATTTATATGGAATCCAAAACCCGCAAGAATACAACATGGGATTGATAACACTTTGACTCATTTTGGATTCCCAGTAAGGCGGGAAAATCCACTCATGTCTAATTATCAGTATTGGGGTAAAATACTAAAGGGCATGTATGGTGGAATTAAAAAGGGTGTTTGTGGGTTTGTTGGGTGCTTCCCTGGGTTTGAGCTGGCATAATATGGCAACAGGTTTCCTTAGTGAAACCCACAGAAAACAATATCAAGCAAAAAATGTGTCATATGTGTGGCACTGACCAGTAAAACCAAATAACAGTCATTGGTAAAGTAATTAAAATGTAGAATGTGGCATTTTATTACACAATGGATACAATCAAAGCATAATATTAACAAAGGAAAGCATAGAATGCAATATAGTTAAAAGAAAAATTTTGGATACATGTACTGTTAATGTAATATACATTAGAATGCAGTACAAAAACAGTAAGAAAGAGGGCACTCATGAAGCAATATTATGTTCAGAGGTAGAGCCTAATGTATAGAACATACACATAGAATGCATCTAATCAATGAATGACAGACTCAGGAAAAGGGTCTTGCCACCCAGAGATAAGGGTGATAAATGGTGCAGTTAAAAATAGAGATGGCACTCTTAAAAACACATTAACTAATCCAGAAATAGCAAAAAAGCAATACATGAAGTGCATTTGATAGATGAGTATACGAGATGAAGAAAGAATCCTACTGCAAATGGTGGAGAGTAGCCACAAGTGTAACAAAGGACTTGCAGAGTGCCCAGTATACCCTGCAAATGGTTCCTAGGCTTACCCAGATGCAATCATTTGATTGCTAGGAAGGATATCTGGACAGCACAGGGAGTATGCTGATGCATTTTTAGACACTGCTGGTCACTTCTTCAAGGCTTGTGCTCACCTGTGACTGTGTCATCCTTTTATGATGGTCTGGTGGTCTGGTTCTATGATTGAGCCTCCTGCTGCCATGTAATTCCAGGTTCAATAACCAGAGGTGATGTCAGCAGTACATGGGAGGGTTTCTGTCTCTCATCAATGCTAGAAGGAAAAAGCAATGCCAGTATGCAGAGCTGTAATGTCTTTTGAGATGCCCGGTAGTGCATTTGTTGGCAATCTTGTTGTAGTCTCATAGAAATAACGCTGATACAGGCTTTTTAACCGATGGTTAACTATTTGTTCTGTTGATGAAATATAACACATATGTGATGTGTGTTGTAAATGAGTAATGAAGATTCTTGATGGAACATAGATAACTCAATTTTGTAAAATATAAAATGATAACCTTCAAAATGTGTGCAAGAGCAGCTTTAGTAAATATATATTCAAAACCACTGTGATTCAGCAATCCAAAATAACAATGAGAACAATACTAATTAGAAGATGAGGATACACAAGGCAAAGCGCTACTATATGGTATGACACAAGATTCTGTGAATCAATAAACAATGGTATAAAAAAAATATACAATACATCCCTTCTTATGTAATGGTGGATATTCTTCTTTTTGTTTCTTCCCAGTTTAACTGTGATTGTGTCCAGGTGCATAAATGAAAAAGTACAAGAAAAATATAAACACAATGGGTGTCACGAATTACTGACTTAGTAAGAGAACTTACTGTACTCATTGTTATTTTGGGAGTGGTGAATCCCAGTGGATTTGGATATACTTACTAAAGCTGCTCTTGTGCACATTTTTAAGGTTATCACTTTATATTGTAAGGTTTGTCTTATCACCAATTTTTGACTGTTGAATAGTGCTGCTTGTTTGTAAAATGTTTAAATTCAGAGACAATAGATTATCAACATTTGAAAAAGTGTTTAATATTAATATCAATTCTGATAATGCAGAATTGTTGGATGATGATTTAGAGGGTATTATGCACAAATTAGAAATTATTCTCCAGAAGGAAAACAAATTGTGGTGGGAGGTAATAACTACTGAAAAATTCTTAACCCACAAAATAATCCCACATGGTCTTAAAATTGATAAAGTAGTGAGTTTCTCAACATCCACAGAATATTTAAAAAAATAATGGGACAGTATCATTAAAAATTGTTCATTCATACTAATGGAATTAATCATAAAAGAGAGAAAGAGAGAAATGGATATAATAGGGGAAGAAATACATTAAAATCTTTGGTAGACCCTTTGTCAAACTTGAAAGACTTTAAAGAACTTGAAAGTGGGATTGAGTTTAGAATCATGAGATCAGAAAAGGCACTGATCAACAAAAAGGTAAAAAAAATTAACAGAGACACGAAAGAACAAGGGAGAGATGAAGTTAACAAAAAAAATGTCAGATAAGACGTCTTTTGAACATTCACCCTTGAATTTGAAATAAAAAAAGAGAAATCCCATGATTTCAAATCAGTTTAGGTACATAAATACATGGAAGGATGAAAAAGATTTGTCAACAAATGAGTATAAACATACTTAAGATTATAGATATAAGATTCCAAAAGAGGAGAGCAAGATACATCATACACCCAGTATAAATTATTTCAAAACCCCTGTTAGCTATAAAAAACAATTCATCGAGAAAATAAATTATTATCCATCCAACTGGGAGGAACGACAGTTGCCCCACAGGAGGGTAAATGAGAGGAACTGGAGGGAAAGATCACAAAATAGATATTCAAACATAACAAAAGTGTATCCTCTTTTCATAACTGATATGAAAAAACACATCATAATTATTTCTCTCCATTGAGAAATTTGGAAAGAAATGAGACACCTTTTTTAGATGAGAGATGGAGATCCAGGAGACATCAGTAGGTGCCTATAAAGTCACATATCGGGGGAAAAGAGGGGGGCAGCTTACCTCAAAAAAGTCAAACAATGTTAAAAAAGAAAGACTAAAAAGATTGTTAACAGACTAAATAACCAGATAAGTTTAAGTGAAAAAAGGAAGTATGCTACTGTAAATATTTTCAATCTAAGCACACATAGTTTATCAAAAGAGCAAACTTCATTACTAGAAAAAGTTTTAAAATTTGCCCCTACAAATTCTTTTAACCCTCTTGAACTATATGTGGATACTCAAAAATTCATCTGTAAAATTGCAATAACAATTTTTCTATAAATCTCATTGGTGGCATTGAAAGTTATCAAGTTTTTCATTTTGAATTTAATTCCATTCACTAGTGTTTCTGTGTATATGGTGGTTCCAGTCTTTATTTGTTAGCATGTAAAGCAGTTGTTGCATCTATGAAACCCCTTTGTTCTGATGGGGTTTGCTGGATTAGTTGTTAAGGAGCTCCTCACTAAGTGTATTTCAAATTGGCTTTCCTTTCAATTTCCTTATTGCTCTTGTTGAAGGTGAGTTGAATATTTTTATTGTTTATATTGAGGTTTTTGTAGAAAGTGTTTAGATCTTATCACCAGTAGGACTCAGCCTAGAATTTAAATGTTTTTTGTAAATTTATTATAGATCAACCCACCTTCATGTTCTGATATATCATCCAAGTTTTTTAGTAAAGGTCCATTCTACATTACTAATTCATTAAATTATTATTATGTGTCTAATTTTTTATTAATAAGTTAACTTTCTGTGTATTGGAGGTTATTATTTCTCTATTTTTAACATAACTAGAATTTCCATCACTGAGCACACCTGAAACCTCATATATAATGCTTCCTACAGTTAAGTTAATTTTTTAACTGGATTACAAATCGTTTAGTCACTTTAATGCCAAAAAGAAAGATTGTTTTATTAAAACCTCCAACTGTACTCACAGTCAAATAATTTTACCACCGGCTTTCTAAAACTCATCATTTCATGGAGGACCTTTTTTCCAAACCCCCGGCATCCAGATTAAAAAAATTATGACTAAATAAATTATAATTTTTTAAAATCAATATATCGATAATCAGAACCACAGAATCACGTAACCTATACCTGTTAAATTAATAGGATTAAATATTGTATAACCTGGCATCCAGATCTAAATATGAGGACCCATTCTATTTTGGTTTATTAAAATTAGTAATCTATGTTCCAACAAGAATCTTCATGCCTTAATTACACCACACATCACATTTTATTTTTTATATTTCATCAAGAGAACACTCAGTTAACCATCGGTTAAATGCCTGTATCAATGTTATTTCTATGAGACTACTACAAGATGGTCAACAAATGCACTTCTGGGCATCTCAAAATGAAGATAATACAGCTCTGCCTACTGCCATTGCATTTTCCTTTTGCATTAAAGAGAGATGGAAACCCTCCTGTGTACACTGACATCAGTTAACCATTGGTTAAATTCCTGTATCAATGTTATTTCTATGAGACTACGACAAGCTATCCAACAAATGAACTTCCAGGCATCTCAAAATGAAGACATTACAGTTCTGCAAACTGGCATCACATTTTTCTTTTGCATTAAATAGAGAGAGAAACCAATCCATGTACCGCTGACATCACCTCGGGTTATCTAACCCAGAAGTACGCAGCAACTGGATCCTCAATCAGAGAACAAGACCACCGGACCATCATAAAAGGACAGCACAGTCACAGGTGAGTACAAGCCTTGAAAAACCAGATCAGCAGCATCTCAAAATGTGTCGGCGTACTACATATGCTATCCAGACTTCCTTTCTAGCGATCGGATGAATGCATCTGGTTAAGCGTAGGAGCCACATACAGGGTATACCGGATACTCTGCATGTCTTTTGTTACACTTATGGCTACTCTCCAACATTTGTGGTAGGATCCTTTCTACATGTTGTATGATCATCAAATAAATGCACTTATATATTGCTTTTTTGCATGACGTGCTATTTCTGGATTAGTTAATGTGTTTTTAAGAATGCCATCTTTTTTACTAAATGCACCATTTATTGCCCTTATCTCCTGGTGGTAAAATCATTTTCCTAAGTTGGTCATTCACTGATTAGATGCATTATATGTGTATGTTCTATACATTAGGCTCCACTTTTGAACATAACAGTGCTTTTTTAAGTGCCATCTTTCTTACCATTTTTGTATTGCATTCTAATGTATTTCACATGTGCAGTCCATATATCCAAGATGTGTCTTTTATCTATAATGCATTCTATGCCTTTCTATGTTTGGAGGAATGTTTCAACCCACCATACATTGCCAGTGATTTTTACCTCCAATATGCCAGATTTACTAATTGGCAGATTGGATGGTGCTCTCTAACCCTTTGGCAATGAGTGATGAGTTTAAAATAGCCAAACTCATTGTGTTTATGTAACAAAATTCAGTTTGCAAACCACAGGAAAAAAACACTAAACAACTGCCACAAAACTACTGCATTTAAGTGGCCAGTCTGTAGGTTAAGAATCCCAATACACATTTAATGAAGACAGTCATTATATACTGATGAAGTAGGAACATTAATAATACACTTATCAGACAATATTTTTATTTATAATTGGGTGAAAAAAATTTGATTGAGAGAACAATATTATTTATTAATTATATTAAAGGGTCAATTTTTATTAATTTACAAAAAACAAAGATACTTGTGCATAAAAAGGCGCATGTACTACAGTACTTTCTGACATATAAACTTGAGAATAGACAAAAACACAAATACAAACATTGTAATTCAGTTATTTTCCATACATGAATACTTCAAAAAAGTGCATTTAACACACCACCATCACCTCTAAGAAAATAATTTTTTCTGGGGATGCCCCAAACATACTTTAGGACTTATAGATTTGTGCTGGTATGTATACACAAGGAGGTTGGGTTGCAGCGCAGTTCAAAATTCAAATGGGGAGTCACACCAACTGCCTCCCCAAACATTGCCAAACATCAGTGGCTGGGACTTACTGGCAGTAGGTGTAACTCCCCTATTTGAATTTTGGACTGTGCTGCAACCCTGCCACTAGTCACAACCATTAATGTTGCATTAAAGGTTATTCTGGCAGTTTTTCTGTGTTTTTCAGTACAGCATTAAAAAGGAAATTTCTATACTAAGAAAAAATAAACAGGATGGTGATGTGTCTGATGGCAGTTTCTAAACATTCATGTTCTTGACATTTTTCAACAGTTTACCCTTTAATAAATTCTGGTGGTTTTCAAATTGCCTTTTTATTAAATTTACCTGTTGGTGCTTAACACTACTCTCTCAATGTTTTATGCCAGGTTCTACAATTCTACTGAACATTTTGATGAATCCATAGATTTTCCATTATTTATAAAACTAAAATATGTTTTGATTGTCTAATACTACTCCTGGAACTGTTACTTTCAGATAATACCACTCAGCAGGCTTGATTATGCAGTAAAATAAAAGTCCTTTATTCCTACGGCGTTTCGGGGTTATCCCCCCATCTTCAGGGACAAACAGTATAACTTACATACACAGACAAAGGCATATATATACCATAAAACACCTAACAATGATAAAAAATCATTGTACTCACCTGGATGGCACCGTCCGGTCCCACCAACGCCGCACGTGCTGGACAAACTCAGCACTGTCATAATTAATGAGACATTAATGAACGATATCCAAAACAAATGTAACAAAAATTACAATATAATACAAAAAAATCAAAAATCAAAAATACAAAATTACAAATATACAAAAATCAAAAAATTTTTGGGATATCTTTCATTAATGTCTCATTAGTTATGATTATGAATATCTACTTTGGCCAGTTATATTATTCTTTATGATTTTAAGATTCTTTTGTTTCTGCATTTATTTGCCAGAGCCAGATTAGCTTTTGTGTCTTCACATGCTAATTTTTTTTACATTTTACTCGTTTGTTTACTTGTGCTCCACAGCTTGTGCGTTGCTATGACAACGCATCCACAGTCCCTTCTGCTTTGTTTCCTGGGTTGGCGCTGCCCAGTGACATCATCGCGACAGTGCTGAGTTTGTCTGGCACGTGCGGCATTGGCGGGACCGGACGGTGCCATCCAGGTGAGTACAATGATTTTTTATCATTGTTAGGTGTTTTATGGTATATATATGCCTTTGTCTGTGTATGTAAGTTATACTGTGTCCCTGAAGACGGGGGAATAGCCCCGAAACGCCGTAGGAATAAAGGACTTTTATTTTACTGCATAATCAAGCCTGCTGAGTGCCGCTCATTTCTCGTTATCATGTATTGGGTGTGATCATCCTGAGAGGGCACCACAGCAATATTGAATTCAGCACAGAGTGCCAGGCATCATATTCTTTTCATATATATATATATATATATATATATATAATGTGTTAATTCACCCATTTCAAATATCAGCTTTCAATTGCCTCTTTAAGCTCTTGTTATTTACTGTAAGTGGATGGTAATTTTCTCCACACTTTAAAAACACCTCTTTCTGTCACACTGTTTTGTATGATGAAAATGTGGTGGTGAAATAATCAAATATGTTCAGAGGATTCCAATGTCTGATGATACTCAGATTGGAGAGACAGCAAAATAGCTAAGTCAGAACAGATGTAATAAAAAAAGGATATTTAATGTTGTAACTGATGATAAAGGTATTATTAGTTAATATATACATGCAGAATGCAACTAGTAAGATAGTATATAGTAGACAAGCAGCTAATTCAATATAATATACATGTCTAATACATGTCCAGTATGAGCAGGAAGCAGCAGGAACATGGTCTTAAGCAGTTCCAAGTGTCCAATGCACAGTGCAGGCAAACAGTAGTGAAATGGTCGTGCAGAAACATGGCCTTTAAACATTTCAAGGGCCTGATAATTCAGTGTTACAAATTACATCTGGCAGCATCTTGCATGTACAATCAACTTTGATAGATGCCAACCGCGGTGAGGAATAGTCTTTCTTGTCTTAAGCAAGTGAGCAATTATTGCATTTAATTTTGATCCATATCACTATGTCAATCTTGCTAAATAAGAGGCATTTTTAAGAAATGAGCATCTTTAAAATGCAGGCCAGACCAAGCTTCCTGACATTGTGTAAATAATAAATATAGACCAATTGTATAATCTGACACAAAAAAATTCAGTTTACTGTAACTTTCTCTATGTAAGTACATTACCAGCTGTAAACCTAATACTGTATAACATACTTTATTTTCACAGAAGTACCTTCTGTATAAGGACACATGCTCACTCATCTTTTTTAATCTAATTGACCAGGCAATTTCAGAAAATATTGAAGTATAATTCCAATGGCACTCCTCATTTCCTGATGTCGAGAGCCTGCTATTAATCTATCACACTCCCATCTCAAAGACCATTAAAATTCTCTATGCAACAACTTCCTCAGAACTCTCTTGATGTTATTTTATGGAATGAGTGCTCCAGAACCAAAACACTAGTTAGCTCTAAGGATAAGGCAAACCCATTAGTTTTATTTTTTAAACTTTTTAATTGGGTGTGGAGACATCTGATTGAACAATGGTCACATAAAGGTTATCCTTTTATTCAAATATAAGAAAATAATGCATGTCCAAGTGCATCATCCAGAATAGTAAAAATGTCATAATTAAAACTATAATTATACTGCTAAAAATAAGTGCTTCTTATAATTATTATCACATTTGTGCCTTGGCTCTACATGGCTTAAACTTTCAACATTTTTTTTCCTAAAAAAAATCTAATTTCACAATATTTTTACTAGAGTGTAACTTATATATGATAGTGGGACAATAGGATTTTTATTGATATATGAGTTTGCCCAATACTGTATGTATAGTTTTTGTAAATTGGTTTGATCATATCTTCAGAGTTAGGGGGTTTGGTTTGCCTTTAAACATTCTCAGTCTCTAAATCATGAAGCATATTTTAATATAGAGTATTTTTCCATAACATTAAAATTCATTTTTGTGAATTTCTACCCAAGTAGAGATGTATCCACATTTACCTAGCCTTATATCACACCAAAAAGCCCATTAATTAAATCATTAACATTGCTATTTAGCCGCATCACAACACTAATCCCAAGCACCAAGTACATTATTTGCAACCTAAGATGCAAAATTGAGGAAAAAGTTGTACAATGAAGTTTGAATACAAGCGACCTTCGCCATGCATCATTAACCTTATACCAATTTCTTTGCAACAAAAAAATAGTATATTATTTTAAAACTAAAACACAAGATTGAGGATAAAATAGTACAATAAAGGAACAAGTAGCAGGAAAAATTATTAGGAACAAGTAGCAGAGTTGAGAAAAATGTAGCAAAATTTTGAAAAAATATGCAGCATGGGAAGGCTTGTTATGTCACATAGTGGAAAAGGGATAGGTGTATGAGAACACATCAATAGGATGTGTTCTCATTGTAAAATTTCCACATTTTACAATGGATACTATCTTAACATACAAAGTCGTGGGTAGCACTCTATATTATATATTATATTATAGTTTATTTTTTAAATTAAATCACGATCATTAATCTATATACTTTAAAGGATTATATTTGCATTGCTGTCTGGTTTATGTAATAGTTGTTGTCCTATGCAATAAGCTTGCTCCATCTCACCGACTGTACATAGAAAACAGGCAGCACTCAGTGGACTTCTTCAAAAAGTTATATTGTTTAAAAAATTAAATTACAGCATCTGTGTTCACCAATGTTTCAAGGTGCTAATGCTACAAGAACATAAGAAATAAATCTGCTTACTTTTAAATTACCAAATAAGGTGTGATCATGTACAACATGTAAACACTTGGAGATGGGGAATACCATTGTACATCACAAAACATGAGATATATTTTTTATTAAACATTTTCTCAACTGTTCTACCCAGTTCGTAATTTATGTTATCACATGTCCATGTTGTCTTTATATGTGGGTCAAACTAGTAGAACTTTTAAAGAAAAAATGGCCTTACACCATTCGGCGATCAAGCTGCTTTAACTGGAAAAGATAATGATCAACCTGTGGCGTGCCACTTCAAGAACACAGACTACAATCTCCAGAATTTAGTGTACAAAATAATTAGTCATATCCTCCCTCTATCAAGAGCAGGGGACAGGAATAAACTCTTATCCCAATGTTAATAGAAGTGGATATTTACCCTGGATCTAGGGTGTCTTAAGAAAGGAGGGGGCCTGTGTGCATTCCCAATCCAGGGTCCTCTCTTCTCTCCATGGCGGTCGGCAGCTGACTGACATGGCTTGCTGGCCACAGCAGCATCAGTAGACCCTGGACACTAAAGCTTGTCCAGAGACTACTGCACATGCGCAGACACCATTTTCCCGGCGATTTCCTCAATATGCACAAAGAAAATACAAAAAAAAATAACCACAGCTGCCTTTTTCGGCCTTTTTAGCAGCGCTTTGACACCTGACGTGGGACCTCAGAGAGGTAAGTATTATATAATATGAGTGCAGGATGTGCAGTGTGGGCCCCTCCTGGACCCAGAGGCTCGTGTGCACCGCACAACCTGTACCCATCATAGATATGCCACTGCCCTGGACGCTTTGACCCCAAGGGGCTAAAATGAAAAGATTGTATGGAACATAATTTTATAATGGCAATCCTTGTTATGGCTAATTCTTTATGACTCTTTTTGGCTTTTTGACAAATTCTGTTTGACCTTCCTTATGGCTATTGGTATAATGATTAAGTTTATTGCTGTTTTTGCTATTGTTTATAATGGCCATTAAGCTATGAGATATATTTAACTCACATTATTATTGTGCTACATTTGTAAAATCTATGGGTTCTTAGTCTAGAATAACATTTATATCACAATGTAAATTATTTATGGTCTAAAGACCTTTTATATGAATGTTTCACTGGAGGATTGATTTTTTTAATACCTTTTAATCACTTTTACACTGTGCACAGCACTTATTTTGATACACATTAATAATGTTGCTATTATGTATAACTTTTGCATTTAGCTTGCCAGTTATGTGTGTCCAACTGTGGCATCTTGTTTATGAGAAGGGTGTTAGGAGTCCCTGTTTGCTAGGCAGTTTGATGACTTCATTAACATAGGACGGCCAACCAGTGCGACCCGGATCTCCAACCTCATGTGGCATGAGACAGCACACAGGATCACACCTTACTTGGTAATTTAAGGGTAAGCTGTTTTGTTTCTTATGATCTAGTAGCATTAGCACCTTGAAAAAAAAACCCACTGCAGTCTTCAAATGTTGGTGAGCACATATGCTGTGATTTACTTATTTGCACAATATAAATTTTTGAACGAGTCTGCTGAGTGCTACCTGATTTTTATGTACAGTACAGTTGTGTAGCAGGAATAAGCTTATATATATTTGATCAATAATAGTTTACTTAACCGGCTCAAATGGTAATATAGTAAAATGCCATATAATACAATTCCAGAGAGACTCTTCTGAGGAAACCGTTAAAATTATAAAGAAATTGAGAAATGTGCTAAGAACCCTAAGGATTGTGGATTATTCACACCAGCTATACTTTGCCCTACAAACCATCTGAGGGTAATACCAGCCATCTACTACATTTGTGAGACATAGAGGTTTGGGGACCATAGAGTCCGCATCACAAGTGAAAGCCCTGATGTGCAATAACTGCTTCTTGCTTCACTCGTAAGGCATAGAAGTTGGGATACTGCAGAGACTCCGTTACAGGTGGAGACTATGAGTACATATGGAGCTGGCACACTTTGGCTGTACAGCTCCGCTTACTACAACTTGGTCGATGCTATTAACCAGCCAGCTGTCTTCATTGGTGCTTAATGGAACTGTAATTCCCCAACAGTCTCTCTGGAATCGTATTATATGGAATTTAACTATATTACCATTTGAGCCGGTTAAGTGAACTATTATTGATGCAATATATATAAGAGGTAAACCTCTATTCCGGAACATCGTTTTTTCATATATATATATATATATATATATTTTTTTTTTTCCTATATTTGGATGATGATACATGGGACTTTAATTTACAACTAAAGACTGGGCTTTATTATTCTCTCTGGAATCAATATCTCCATATAAAATTTGGACTATAAATCCATTTGTCCTCATTGTCTATTATGTAAATCGGCAATTAGCTGGTTTATGGTATCACTTTTTAATTGTTCTACTAGCTGCTTTTAAGAATCTATTATGTTTCATGATTGTTATTAAAATTGTTATATTATATTTGTCAAAGAGATTTACTTTATTTTTATTAGCACTTTCTATAATTATTTTTTTCATGTTTGTGTACTTATGGAGTGCTCCAAACACTAATTTTGAAAGCTGCTTGATTAGTTGTTTTTTAGTTTTTATTATTTTATATAATATGTGCACCTGATATATACTTGATTTAGTATAAAATATTTTTTTGGTTCTCATAATTGATAGAAATGAATCCTTGAATGAAGAAAACATAAAAAAAATTGAAATGGAAATTGAACCAATAAAATATATAGAGAACTACAAGAAACAATTCACAAATAACAAAATAGATAAATTGATAGGGAGATAAAAGGAGGAATTACAAAACCAACAACAGAACACACATGGAGGAATGTATCAAATACACAAGAAGTGGATTTCATTGGAACCACCTACTGAACACTCTAAGGGTCCAAAATAGAGACAACATTTATCAACCAATCAATGCCGAAAAGAACTTTAGTTACAAAAAGATCAACCACACATTAAACACCAATTAATTATCCTTCAACTGATTCCAAGCTGCACATAAATAATTTGAAATGGGGATGAAAGAAGCCATAAAGCAGAATGAACATCAATCATATTAACTTAGAGAAAAAATTGCCAACCAGAATAACTGTACATATAAAAAAAACTGAATCCACAGACAATTTTTTAGAATTTATGGGAGGTGTGAAGGATTTATACACCACCCCACAGACAAAGAAAAAAAAGAAGAAATTGGAAAGGAGGGGAAGAAGAGGATGAGTCAATGCAAACAAAGATAGAGATGAACAGTCTAACAATAGTAATATACAAGAAGGCATTTTTAATCTTAGTTTATAGACGACCAATAAAGTATTCTTAGCAGAGGACTCACATTTGCACCTTAGTCCATCCCAACAAATTTGAAATTTATATAGATCTACATAAATGCATTAGGAAATTATGTTTGAAATAATACCAGAAGAATTCAATTATGAAAAACAACGAAGGAGAAACAATTTCAAGAAACAATGTTGAACATATTGACCTGAAACCAAAATGCAACTTTTTTCCAAGCCACATGAATGGTGCAGCATTAGAAACATTCCAGAGCTTAGAAGAAATGAACATCGAGCAACTACTAGATATAACAAAAATTAATTAAAATAAATGGGAAAAACCAGCATTGGATGAACTTAAGAACAACAAAAACATCATAATTAAAGCAGCTAACAAGGGAGGAGGGCTAGTGGTTATGGACAAAGTAAAATATTTATCAGAAACATTATTATGAGATGAAACTACATATAGAAAACTAAATAAAAATCCCACTGATCATTACAAAAGAAAACTGAGTGAACATCTAGAAGAAGGATTAATGTTATGAGTTCTAACAAGAAAATAATTTGAATATCTGAATAGGACTTCCCCTAGAATACCAGTATTTTATCAACTACTATACCTAAACTACACAAAGACCCATGTAATCTGTTTGGAGGACCAATAGTGTCCGTCATCAAGTCACTGACATCTAACTTGTCCGAATTTGTTGACAAATTTTTACAACTAATGGTCCCACTACAAAGAAGCTATTTAAAAGAAAGTACTGCATTATTTGAAGAGTGTGAGCTGAGAAGAAACCTACATTCTATTGACATGCAATGTGAAGTCTCTATATACTTACATCCGCGATGCTTATGGGTGCGCACATTCTTTCAATTACCGGAAAAATCTATCTAAACTCCCTAATTATCAAATACACCTTAGATCACAATTACTTTTGGCATCAGAAAGAATTCCACAAACAATTAACCAGGACCGTGATGGGAAGTCATTTTCACCAAGTTACACAAATCTTTTTGTCGTCAAATGGGAGGATGACAATATTTAGCAAAATATCCCTTCAAAGACCACCTTAAACACTGTATAGCTGATGATGGAATGTAATATCCTAACTCATTTTTTTAACCTTCATCAACCACAACCAACTGAACCTAGAATTCACCCATACTTTCAGGCAAATGAGTATACAACTCCTGGACCTAGAGTTTATATTGAACAAAACATGATCAAAATCAAAATATTTTTTTTAAAAGAAAGCCTACCTTCTCTCATCCAGCAACCACCATCCCAAATGGATTGGAACATTTCCTGGTGAAGAATTTCACAGAATAAAAAGGAACTTTACAAGCAATGAGTTATTTGAAAAACAAAGTACAGTACCATGTTGAAAAAGAGGTTCCTGGTAAGAAACTATTCAGAAGAACTTATTGAAAACAGCCTGTAGAAAACAAAAGACCTGAGAAGAGAGGATCTCATGCAAATAAATAAAGAAAAAAGCCCACCTAAAACAGTATTCATCACCCAATTTAACAATTACACAGATGGCCTCAAATCTAACCTCAAAATACACTAGCAGCTACTCCATTTAAACCAGGACTTGAAAGAAGAGATCACACAAAGACCCACTATTGTATACAAGAGAGCACAAACTTTGCAGAATATCCTCACATCAAGCTGCATACCACTAGAGAAAGAAAAACAGGACTAATGTCAAAAAGGATTCCATTACTGTTTAAGCTGCAAGGGATATAAAAATCTGAAAAATATCACAACAGGGCCTATAACCAGATTCCACTCTAATAATAAAAAAGACATTGAAATTAAACAACATTTAAGTTGCAACAGGAAAGGATAATATATCTTTTACAATGTGATTGCTGCCAACAATATATAGGCCGCACAATTACAAAACTGAAAATAATTATTGGAGAGCACATTAATAACATAGAGAAAGGACTGAAATCCCATAGTGTGTCCAATCACTTTTTAATACACCACCGAAAATATCTCAAGAGACTCAATTTTTTGGCCATGAAAAAGGTTGAACAAGACTGGAGTGAAAGAGAATTTCTGGAAAAATATCCAAATCAGAAACAGAATGGGTCTTTAAAATGGGTACATTACACCCCAATGGATTTAACTTGGGCTTTGATCTGGGAGCCTTTTTAAAGATCTATTGAATAGTCTCCAGATCTTCCATAATTATTTTTCTTAAGTATTTTTTCCAAAACAAATTTTTTTATATAACCATTCTTAAAGATGTTTATACACAGACTTTTAACTCTCTTACATGTGTTTATGGAACACCATTCATTTACAGGTTTTATAGAACACCATTTCTATTTCCATGTTTTACCACTTGTCTTCTAAAAACAGATACATGTTAGCCATCTCAGCCAGACAAGTAGTAACTGAGATACATTGTTTTTACTGACAACCTTATTTGCAACAAAGCCAAATGTAGCTCTTTTATATACTTTTTATACGCATTTTTATATATTTTTAATAAGTACCACACTTTTTAATGCACACTTTTTATTAAAGACATTTTTTAATAAAGACTTTCCAATAATACTTAATTACTAATAAAGACTTCAACAAATGACTGCTGTACAGTATTTAAAGCTCAAAACATGGCAGCCAATAGGAAAAGGCCAGCAGAGACTTGAAAAAGTAATGAAAGTGACAAAATGCATTGGTGTAGTCCACAGAGCTCCACATCTGAAGTCTCAGAGTGTCATAACACAGGTGACATGGCAACACTGGAAACCTGAACTCCAGTGTTTGAAGATAAGCAGTTAGAGGGTTTCACTTGCTGGCGTGAGCCCATCTACAGAAGAAGCACTAGGAGCCATCCAGCAGGCTTACAGGCAGAAGGAAAATGTACCCGGTATCTATGAAGTGACCTACCATCCAGGTATTAAGCACTATGGAAGACGCTGATGACTGCAAATATCAGGGCAAGGTAGTGAAAGATTCCATTACCAGCCCATGCAAATCCTTTGTGGAACTTTCACCCAATCCACCATTTATAAAAGGGGCTGTAAACATGTTGCAAATGTCTATGTATTGAATTATTTGTATATTACAGCACTCCAGGTCCAGTGAGTGTCCATATTACTCTACACAAACATCATATGCACATTTTATTTTATTCTATCCATGTCACCTATATATATTGTGACAGGTTAACCATAGAAGGTGATAATGAGCAATGGATTCTCTGTGGACTTGGAGGGATCTGCTTACACAGTGTAGTTAAACTTAGATTTGCCATACCTAAGGGCTGCCTTGTGGAGAGAGTCCAGGTGTGGGATGATGAGAAGGCAGACCAGTCAGACTGCTTTTGGAGACAGTCTAATTGGGACTGTGGTAGACAAAGAGCCCAGTGAAGCTAAGCTGCACCATTGGTGACCAGGATTCTGAGTCCAGACCAGTAGGAAACATGAAGGACCACATACCTCTAGACTGTGTGACATAAAAGCAGCTAAGCTGCAAGCTAAGTAAGCCAGTTTCCATACCTGTAGGATGTAAGGAGGACAACAAGAGAAACTTTGTGTGAAAGACCAGTCCAGATCCTATGTTAACCTGCAGGAAGCAGAACTAAGCTGACTTTGAACTTTTATTTGCAGACTATTTGCCCAATATTAGTCAGGAGCAAAAAAATGCATCAGTGCCCAAATGGGGCTAGGCATTTGTTTTTGTTTCCAGATGTATGCTGATAGTGAATCATGTTTCTTTTATTTACTGTATAACTTGAAATGCTATGTGTGGACCCTTATTCAAGCAACTAACATTGCACCACTGACCCATATACCAGCTAATTACCCCTGTGTTATCACAATTTGCTGGAGAATGTCCTCATTGATCTGTGCAGAAAAAGTGGATTACATCAGCTAATGGAAATATGGATGTGTACTGCACCTGCATAGTGGACTCAACAGTGCAATGCTTATCAGACTGGTAAGTGAAGATACTGTAAGTCTATTATGAAGTGATGTTTAAACAGAAAAGTTGTCTGCATTTGGAAAACCATTATGACACATGCAAGTGTTTGGGAATTGCCAGCTATGAAATATATATTATGTCTGTGAATAAAATGTGCACAAATGTTGAAAGTTCCTGCTTCAGCATTGAAAGGGTTAAATTAATTTTTGTGGATTATTCTGCAGAAATGCTCAAGCCTTATACCTTATTAAGTCAGAGTGTGGTACTGAGAGAACAGAGATTCCTTTTGAAAGGTTGTGTCACAGTCAGGGGCTGGCTGGCAACTTTTAGCCTGGGGGGCAAATGCATGTAGGTGGCCCTGGCAGAGGAGTAGCATGTAGCCAGGGTGCCCGGAGCTCGTGCGTGCTTAGGTGCCCCCCTCTCATGTGTTCCAGGGAGGAGGCGGCTCCATTTGGAATTAATGTAAAATAAAAATAAAGATATGGGGCAGCCCCCTGTAGTGGTACCCATATGCAGTGCCCCCTGTGCCCTAGGACAGGACCCCCTTATGCAGGCCACCAGTAGTGCCCCTAGTAGTGATCTTCCTATTCAGTGCCCCTTATACAGTGCCCCCAGTAGTGGGTGCCCCTGTGCTGTGCCCCTTGTGCCCCCAGTAGTAATCCCCTTATATAGTGCCCCCAGTAGTGGTCCCCCCTGTGCAGTGCCCACAGTAGTAGTCCCCCCTTGTAGCTTGTAGTGCCCCCAGTAGCAGTCAACCCCTTGTAGTGCCCCTGTAGTAGTCCCCCCCTTGTGGTGCCCCCAGTAGTAATCCCACCATGTAGCACCCCCAGTAGTAGTCCCCCCTTGTAATGCCCCCAGTAGTTGCCCCCCCTTGTAGTGCCCCCAGTAGTAGCCACCCCCAGTAGTAACCCCCCTGCAGTAGAGAGACATGTAATAAAAAAAACACTTACCTGAAACCCCACTCCTGGTCCTGCCACTGCTATCAGCTCCTCCGTCCATCCTCCCGGGCCGCTTTGCATTATGGGAGGGGATGTCATGACATCATGATGCCTCTCCCATTACCCACTGCGGGAGCCGGAAGATGGCTCCAACAGTGGGAGCAGCAGCCACAGAGAGTCTGTCAGACTCTCCTCAGCTGCTGAAACAAACACACAGCTGCTGGACACAGCGGCTGTGTGTTTGTCACTGTGTAGCACTGACCGAACTCCATCCGGTCAGTGCTACACACCCGGTGCAGCCTGTGTCACAGTGACACAGACTGCCCACAGCCCACATGGCACTGCAGCCCGGGGGGCACATGGCACCCTGCCCCCTGGCCCAGCCCGCCTCTGGTCACGGTTGTTGTCTGAGAGTTACCTGACTCAGGTGATGAACTGGATTCAGCAGAGAATGGCATGACTGGAACCATAGATGAGGTAAATAGCTCTATTGCATAAGACTTATGTGGCAGTGAGAACTGCCTTGATGATAAATGACAGGAACTTGGAAGCAGTATAACACTTGGAGGAACCGAACTGGAACTGGCAGGAAGACTTGCTGAATTGAACTGGTGAACTCGGAACTTGACTCTGGACTGGAATAACATGTATTGAACTGAAGAACTTTGGCTTTGACTCTGGACTGGAGTAGAGTGGAATGGATAGCTTGGAACTTGGAACTTGGATCTGACTCCGGACTGGAGTTAAGTGGAATGGATAACTTGGAACTTGGATCTGACTGGAGTAGAGCGGAACGAAGCTTGGTGTTGGCTCCGGACTGGAGCAATATGGAATGAACTTGGAACTTGGAATTGGCTCCGGACTGGAGCAGAGCAGAATGGATAACTTGGAACTTGGATCTGATGTCGGACTGGAGTACAGTGGAATGGGTAACAGAAGTCCGCACAGAAGTAGCATGGAATGAACTTATAACTTGGAACTGACTCCGCTCTGGAGTAGCGTGGAATGAACGTGTAACTTATAAACAAAGGTTTCACACTAGGAACCCAGGAACACAGGTCATGCTGCAGCAGGACCTCTGGATATGGCAGGTATTGCTGTAGCAGGATTTCTGGATATACCAGGTATTGCAGTTAGCAGGATTTCTGTATATACCAGGTATTGCTGTAAGCAGGATTTCTGGATATACCCAGTATTGCTGTAAGCAAGATTTCTGGATATACCAGGTATTGCTGTTAGCAGGATTTCTGGATATACCAGGTATTGCAGTTAGCAGGATTTCTGGATATACCAGGTATTGCTGTAAGCAGGATTTCTGGATATACCCAGTATTGCTGTATGCAAGATTTATGGATATACCAGGTATTGCAGTTAGCAGGATTTCTGGATATACCAGGTATTGCTGTAAGCAGGATTTCTGGATATACCAGGTATTTCTGAAAGCAGGATTTCTCCATATACCAGGTATTGATGCAAGCAGGATTTCCAAATGAACTGGTCTAGGAACCAGCAGGAGCAGGAGCCTGGGATACCCTTGTACTTAGAAGTAGCATGAACTATACACCATGGGTAGTAATGAGCTGTTCAGGCCCTGAGTGCTATCAGAGGAGGATCTTTATACTCTGGGTCTAGCAGGAATTGGTGGATACAGTCAGGTGGTCTGGCAGTATTTTCAGAGTAGTGGAGGGCAAACTTATCTGCAACACTGAGAGTCAGAACTACACCTGCAATTCCAATCAAGCCTAGCAGTGTTCACAGACAGAGGATAGCCCAGGTGAATAATCAATGTGGAAAGGAGCTCAGTCCAAATGCAAACACAGAAGTGTCACAGCCAGCATTATCTAGAGCAGATCTCCCAAGTGAATTACGCACACAGATCCACGGTACAGCTGACAGGGGTAAGTCGCAATGCAAAAAGTAAAAAACTAGCCAGGGTTGTGACAGGTTGTTAAAGAGACACTGCTTGATATGCTGGTAATTGTATTGCCACATGAAGAAATAAGTTTTGCTGTATTGAAAATACTTTTGAAGGCAAAGTGTGATATAGTGAAAACAAAAGCAAGTTATTCCTGTGTGTTATTTGGCAAGAATTATGGGAAATGAAAATACATTTGTTAAAGGCAGAAGGCCTGCTACAAAGGTTCAGTTTTAAGCTGGAGAATTGCAAAACTAGGACTGGAGTGTTCAGCAAGAATGTGAAGCCAATGTCTTGCAAGGTAGTGATTTATAGTTGTTTGAAATCCTCTGAGGTAACTCTTTGCAAAATACTAGGGCTCCTGGTAATGTTCCAGAGAAAGAGACATTTAAAGTGCCAAAGCAGAGTAAAAGTGTCAGTATGTGTGGTCAGTGTATGGTGCAAGGTCCACCAGGAGAAGACTATATCAGCATAGACAAATTTGACTCTATTTGTAAAATTTAGCATTGTGACCAGATAAGTGACTTAAAAGATAAGTCTACAAAAGTGAAGCTTTTACATGCACAAACTAAAAAGATGTAACAGAGTGAATTGTCCTCTTTGTAAATGGCTTTTGAGCAGGAAGAAATAAAAAAATGTAAAACTCTTAAAGAGACAGAACTCAAATTAGTGGTTATTTCTGAATGCTTTGAAGAGGCTGAAGCATGAAAGTATAAGATAAAGTAAGAGAATGATGTGCTTCTATCAAATAATTAAGTATTAGAGCAATACATTGTTGAATTGCATCAAAAGTGTGAAGTCATTCACAGGAAGTGGAGGAATTGAATGAATGTGTCAAGGGACACCAGAGTGATGCAGCTCACATGCAAGGAAAAGTGGTGGATCTAACTTTGATGTTAGAAGGAAAAGACTTTCTAGTGGTCTCCATAAATGCAATACTTGCAGAGTATGAGTTATAAAGAAATTCTCTATCTGAGAAGCTCCGTGGTTGTTTGGAAGACAAGGAGAAATGTCTCCTGATGCTACAGACATAGCTTGATGCAAAAGACATGGAGATTGTCCATCTTGAAGCAAGCTTTAAGGAACAAGTACAGACAGTCCAATCCAACTTGACTGCAGCCAGAGCAGTTTGAATGTCTGACAGAAAGAAATGTATTTCTGGAGACAATCTTCTGCAGTCTGAGAACAAGTTGGAAAACACCATGGGAAAAATTACCAAGCTAGAAGAACAGCTCACTGCAACTGAGAAAAAGTTCCACGTGGTAGTGGGAAAAGCAGAAGAGGAAAAGTTGGATAATACTCTGAATTGGATTCTGGACCCAAAATGGCATCTGATGTCTCTACTGAGCCCAGTGTGACAGAAGTGCATAAACACAGGCAATGTTTGCTATGGCTTGATCCTGAAAAGGCAGGAGCAGAGTGATATGTTACCGGTCCAGAGTGTCTTGTGTGATGAGCAGTGGACATGCACTGAGATGCATGAACAAATTAAGATGTTCCAATAGAATGATGTTTGTCAGCTCCAATTTGACAATGAAGATGTCCTCATTAAATGTCACAATGTCCAAGATAGGACCAAAGTATCAAAGTCAGGAAACTCCCTAAAATGTGGATGAGATTCCTTGCAGTGTCTTTCAGCTTACAGTGATAGCCGAGGGTGTGAAGTTCTCCCAAAGTTCCAGATTACAAAGCTGTTTCTGAAGTTGATGATAAAGAATTGACATATACAGATAGTGATTGCATAACCTGTGAGTCCAATGTAGAGGATGTACAGAAGTCTACAGAAATAGTGATGGCTTCAAAGGATGAGACTCTGCTGTCAGCATGTGTTCAGAGTGATGTGAATGTGACCCAGTCACAATGTTTTGATGGAGAAAGCAGAACCTTAAAGAAAGTTAATATTGACAGTCTTGTGAAAATTAATACTCATGTATGTGAAACAATGCATTCATGCAAGCAGGATGGAACTTGCAATGCTGCTGGATTTGTCTGTGGAAAGTAGAGTTGTCTCACATTATAAAGCTTGAAGGAAGTAGTCCAGCTAACAAGAATTTGAATATAAAGACCAATGTGGAGAGTGAACATTTGGAAGTTGTTCATCATGTTTTCAAGTCCCAAAAAGCAGATGCACAAGACATTAAAAGAGATATATGCCTTATTGAGGTGGCATATAGCCATCAAAGCTGTGAGATAAAGTTTGTGAATCAATGGAGCAAACCTTCAAGTATCTCACATGGATATGAGAGTCTGGAATCTGAGCATGGCAATGCCAGTACATGCTCTGATGATATAATGATAAAGCCTGGAAAATATGATGCTTGTGACTCTCAATATGAGTGTGGCTTTTTGATAGAAAATGCTTTGCCAGTGAAGTATGCCAACAGCCAATACAGTGCTTCAAGGTTGAAGGTTAAAGATGTTTTAAGCAGAATTTGGCCAATGGGTGTGCCTTTATGAGGTTTCAGATACAGAAACCTTTTTTCTCTTAAAATGAAACAAAGTAATCTGTTCTTGGTCTGAACAAGAAAATTCTGAGAAAAAGAACTTGTGTGTTTTTGATGAAGTTGACAAGAATGAAGATGAAGTATATCACTTTGGGGAAAGTTACTTCAAGTTCTTAATGCCTGACATGGTGCCAAAGGATGAGCCTCAACTACTACATGTAGAAAGCAAAGAGTTCCATGGGTATCATAAAGCCAGAAAAGAAGTTAGGAGGAAAATAAACTCCAGAACCTGGAGGATGAGACCGCCAGATGACACAGACAAATATGGATGATCTTGAAATTGGTGAAAGGCCCTGATAAGAAGAATCAAGAGGGACTTCGCCTCGATTAAGCCTCATCCCATGTCACTTAACCCAGGGGTTTCGAGCAGGGAAGGGGGATATTATTATCCTTTATTTATGTGGTGCCACAAGGGTTCCGCAGTGCCTCACAAAGTACATTAACAAATGAGCAAACTCGTAAAACAGCGACTTACTGTACCAGACAATACAGAATAAGAACATGGTTTATAAACATTGCTGCAGCGATCATAACACTCAAAAAAGCAGTAGGGCTTCAGCTACCAAGTGTTAAGTGCCCTTGTGGAGAGTTTTGAGTAGATGATCATATGAGTGAGGGATGGAAAATCACATAAGGGAAGAGGGCCCTGCTTGTGAGAGCTTACATTCTATAGGGGGGAAGAGACAGACAGGGGTGACACAGATAGGGGAGACAGTAAGGAAGAATCATGTGAGCAGCAGGTTAGGATGAGAGCTGGACAGCTTTGAAGTAGTGAGTCTTGAGAGCCCGTTTGAAGATTTGTAGAGAGGTGGAAAGTCAGAGAGGGAAAGAGTACCAGAGGTAGGGAGCAGCACGGGTGAGATCTTGGAGGCAGGAGTGGTTGGAAGTGATCAATAGGCAAGAGAGGTGGGATGCATTTGTAGGAAAGGGAGGGAGATTAGTGTGATGTAGATGAAGGTGTGGGAGAGGGAGAGGAGAGTGGGTGCTCAACTTAGTGGTTGGGTAGCAGGACCATTGTGGGGGAGAAAAGAATGAAAGAAGAGTAACAGGAGAGGAGAAGGAGGGAAGCAGAGGGGAGGAATACAGACATAGGAGGGGAGAGAAGGGGAGGAAGAAGTGGAGGAGACTAGGGAGGAAGGATAGAGGTGGGAACAGGGGGCAGAATAAATGATTAGGTAGGCACTGAGTAAAGTGAGAATTTGAAGAAAACATGGTCACGGTGTGTATGAGGTTAGAACAACAGTGTTGAAGGTTTTTCAAAAATGCTGGTGAAAGAACACTGTTGGTGAATGTGTATGCTTGATGAACAAAATAGGGGGGTGTTTATTGAGGGAAATATATGTGATTTAAAGTGTTTTGAAAATGAGTCATAAAAAAGAAGTTCAAAGTTGTGAGGGTAGGCAAAAGAAAATGGTAAGTCAGACCATATATGCAAGGTTTAGAGGTTACTTTGCATTGGTGCAAATACGAATTTAGATTTTTGTGAAAATAGAGGCAGCACAAATAGTAGCAAGTGAGATAATGTCTTTGCAATGATCAAACAAGTAGTTCAGTGTTGCATGTCCTGGTTCTGCAGGCAGCTGGTGTTTGTTGTGAAGAGGAAGTGAACTCACATTGATTCTCCATAGGTGTCAATATGCAGTATTGACAGCAGTTTAGTTGTGTTTGATGAAATGTTCTCCTTCTGTTTTCCTTCCATTTAATGCCAGTGTTACGCTGAAATTTTCCCTAAAATCTATATTGCACTTTTGATTCAGCACTTTGGAGTCTGTTAACTCCAGCCATGATATGTGACAGGATCACCCGAGATGGTGATTGTGAGCCATGTATTCTCTGTGGACCTTGATGGATCCACCTACACAGGGTAGTAAAACTAAGTTTTGCCACACCTAAGGGCTGCCTTGTGGAGAGAGTCCAGGTGTGGGCTGATGAGAAGGCAGACCAGTCAGGGTGTCATTGGAGACAGTGTAAGTGGAACTGCGGCAGCCATAGAGTCCAGTGAAGCTAAGCCAAGCCATTTGGGGTCAAGGGGCCTAAGTCCAGATCAGTAGGAGGCAGGAAGGACCACATACCTCTCAGAATGTGTGACATAGATCAGCTAAGCTTCAGGCTAAGGAAGCCAGTTTCCATACCTGCAGGAGGCAGGGAGGACCACAAGACAACACTTTGGGGTATATACAATCTGCCGCGGGGTTTACCCCGTGACCAATTGTTGCGCTGGTGGTGAGTCAATTAATGGGGACTCCGCGCGCGGTTGTCCACGAGACCCCACGCAGGAGTCCCCCGCTGTCATGCTTTACCTCGCACCTCATGTAGGTGCGAGGTAACAGCTGCACGAAGCCGCCCTTGTCGGCCTCGTGCACGTCAGAAAAACACACTGTTTCCGCACTTCTCGCGGAAACAGTGTGTTCCCGTGAGTGAGGGCACATTTACCGGCACTGGGAAAAAGCTATTTTATTGAATAGCTTAACCCCACGCCATGGGACTTTCTAGCCCCAATTACTCGTGGGAGAAGTCCCGTGGGTAATTGTATATACCCCTTTGTGTGAAAGACCAGGCTGGAGCCTGTGTTAACCTGCAGAAAGCAGGACTAAGCTGACTTTGGACTTTTATTTGCAGACTAGTTGCCCAAGGTTAGTCAGGGGTGGAGAAGTGATTCAGTGCCCAAATGGGGTAAGGCATTTGTTATTTTTGTTTCCAAATTTATGCTGACAGTAAAGCACTTTTCTTTTAATTATAACCTGAAATGCTATATGTGGACCCTGATTCAACCTGATTTCTATTTATCTTGTTCATGGACACAAAAATATTCCATATTCACCTATAACATTACATTGAGTTATTATCATGGAGCTGCATAAAAATGTATGCAGCTCCATGTTACTAACACAATGTAATGTTATAGGTGAATATGGAATATTTTTGTGTCCATGAACAAGATAAATAGAAAATGAAAAAGTTGAAAACCTGTGTTAAACCCCTAAAACTTCAGCCCAGTCATATTATGTTCCATTTGTGATAAAAGCACAGGAACATTTCTAAATTTGAACTATGTGTGCCCTACAGTAGATTCCTGGATTATGCCTGGCAGATAGAAGCTAATTGTAACATTGATTGACAGAGAACCTGTGAGAGGTGTGTCAACTGCTAGTCTCAGTCTCTCACTACCAAGGGAACAGACAGCAGGCCTTTTGAGAGACATTGTTAATGGCTGTAAGTACAATGCTAATACAGTTGTTTTGTGACAGGTCCCACCACTCTGAGAGAGGAAATCATTTTGTTTAATGAGAGTTGGTCATACTAGGCTTTTCTTTTATGTTTTATTTATCTTTTTGCAGAATAAAAAACTATCTGCAGTAACTTGTATCAAGACTCTGGATTGATGTGAAACTAATTGGCTGCTCTGTGAAAGTGCACCCATCTACTGCAGGAGATGGCATCCTTACCCTCATCTTGCCACAATTAATATTTATACTTTATCTTCATTCCTTCATTCAGTCTCTGTCCACAAAAATACTTTTATCTAATAGACATAATGATCTAATTTTATTTACCAGGCTGTTACATGTTATAGTATCAAAATTCTTCACAAAATCCAATTATATCACATTGACATCCCTACCAATAACCAGTTGAAATTTTACATCCTCATAAAAGGTAATTGTTTGTTAGACATAGTTGGTCCTTAATGAAACCATGCTAACAGTGCATTGTACATTTATTTTGTACAATATATTTCTAGAATACAGTAGATTCCTTCAAATACTTTGATCCTGATTGAATTCAGGCTCAAAAGTTTTTAATTTCTTGGTTATTTTATTCCATGTTGAATATTTTTTTACTGTTGGTCAACTTTCCAGAAATCATTTTTCTCAGTTATCTTTAATGACCTACTACTTCTAACAACATTCACATTGATCCATTTCTAACTGACATGGACATATTTTACTTTGTACAGGATGTACAGGATGTCTATCCCATAAGATTTTTTTCCCTTCTCATTAGATTTCATCATTGTTATATTCCTTTTTCATTCTATTACTAGTATTATTTTAGTTTTACACTGTTTAGAACTACCTTTTTGCTTGGGTTGCAATCTATTTGATCTCATTTACATTAGTTATAGATTGTAAGCTTGCAAGAAAAGCCTCAAATCTAAAGAGCAAACTTGTGTCTAGTTCCCTTCCTTGTAAACCTACTGGAATGATGATTGTGTCCAAAGGCTTTTTTAGATGTGGAAATTGTATTGGATGCAGAAACATAAAGAGTGAGGGTAGTAGCAAAATTGAAAAGATCCCAATTAATAACAAGCAGATAGAAATATGAGATTTCGTTACCTGTAACACCAAAAACGTGGTGTATGCTATTAAATGTACTTGTAAATTATTCTATATAGGACGAACTTCGAGAATGTTTAAAATTAGAATGGGGGAACATGTTAGAAATGTGAGAAAGGGATTAGAATCACACTCTCTTTCGTCACATTTTAGAAATGTCCATAATTGTTCAGTTTCAGAAATTTTAGGTTTTTATGGTATCAAACACATTAAGGATAACCTAAGATGTAAAGATACCGCCACAAGATTAGCTAGGGCTGAAATGAATGCCATGTATGAATATAAGACTTTAAGTCCTCAAGGTTTAAACGAGGATTTTGAACTGAAGTGGTTCCTGTGAACCATTTCAGTTTTTTATTTTTATTTTTATTTTTATTTATCTTGATCAGCCCTTTACTCATTTCTGTTATATTTGGTTTGCATTTTTACCTACAATTAGTTTGCAATTTCTATTTATAGGTGGTATATATATTTACCTACCACTATGAACTGTGAATATGTTTTACATTTTAATATAGGATTGTTCGTCCCACCACAATATTCTTGTAATCCATTATAGTCCTTTATAGTCATACCCCCCTTTTTATATTATATTTTATTCCACTATCTTAATAATTGTCTAATATCATGTTTATTATGTTATTTCTTTGTATGTTCGCAAAGTTATCCTGCTTTAAAAGTCCTGAACATACGTAAATCGGGTTTCCATGACAACAGAATAAATACCATCTAAGACTGTATCCATGACTACTGAATAACAGAAGTTCCACTTTATAGTATAGACTTCATGTCCCAAGATCCTCTACAGTTTGATGTCCGGATGTCTAGGAGCTTTACACCACTTCCGCCTTGCTTGTGTGTTGGTTGCGTTTCCATGGCAATGCTGCGGATGCCACTTGGAGTTACATTCGTGGACGTTGGGTGGGAAGAGCTCTGCTTCACGATGTGGACTACATATCCCATGATCCTTTATCACGTATCTTTTGGACTTTTAACAATGATATGTCACTTCCCGTATTGATGTAAATAGAAGTTAGAGATTAAATGTTCCCTGAACAAGGAAACTAATCGCTGACCATAGTACTAAGTGAGGATACTTCTCTGTATATTTTGGATTGACCATGACTATTGTAGATATTATGTTTTAGTGGTACCATCTGCATGTAAATTTTGGACTACATTTCCCAGAATTCAATTACCGGAAGTGGGGTTCTTTTCCATTAAGCTAAATTACGATTTACTTGTTAAAATGCAATATGCTATGTTCATAAATTATGTGTACAGATAAGAAGTACAAATTATATGTAAACAAAAAGTTTTTATATGTAATAAGACAACATTTATACATTTTACACACCTAATAGCAATGAATGATTATACGAATAGTGACCATTTCCTGTGAGCAACTGATAGGTGCTTTCTCACATAAATATCGAGCTCCTCACGCCAAACGGATGTCTTGAAAAAGGTCCTAGTGACCGAAACGCATTGACAACTATTCAAGGTGTGAGTAGCCCAATACTGGCATTTTATTTCCATCATTGGAATTTTTTTATTCAACATTGAATTTATTAATTTTTGCATTTTTCCTTTTTTTTATTTTCTTCTTTTTTGATGTTATTTGTCTTTTAACTGTACTGTGAATGCACTTTTATGATTTTTGTGTGCTGCTATTTTTATTGGGGACATTCAAATTAAAATGTTTTTGGATTGGAATAATTTTGTGGCTGCTTACTTATGTATTTTGGAGTAATACCATTGAAGTTCCACACTGAAGGTCCGGAGTTTGTTTGGAAAAAGATACCTTGATAGGAGTTCCATTGTCGCACCCTACGTGAGTTTTGGGTATGCACCCACATCTTTTTATACAAAGATACCTCTACATGATTTAACAGCTACAACAGAGTGTGAGTAGGGGTACGCTGTTTTACATCTTATAGCTCAAAAGATTTATATCCATCAGGAGAAATCGTATATATTTCCTTATGACATATTGGTTAGAATGATTAAAGATACCTTTATGCATTTTATCCACAAAAACAAGAAGTGAGTTGGGTACGCCAAACCTATTAAAAGGGAAAATTTCCACATCAAAGATACCTTTATTACCCATGTTCCCGCCACATGTGATGTGAGTGGGGTACGCTATAATACATTATCCAATATAGAGGATATCCCATTTTGAACAATTGATTTTCCATTGGTGGTTATAAGACACTACTATACATTATTTCTTTCATCTCTTTAATGTTTTTCTGCATGCTGTAACCAATCAACTATCAAATTTTGGGACTGCATTGAGAAGACAAAAGATTCCAGTGGATTGCATCTTCTATAAGACCACAGTCTCTACATCAAAGGAATGTATCATTATCATACCCATTTAGCGCCATAAGTTATATTTCATTATATGAGTGCCGTACCGATTGTGGCATATATATATATATATATATAAAATATATGTGGATGTGGTCCGGCTCTCCTGTTACAAGCATGTACTATGCCTGGTGCCCACAATGAATTACTAACATATATCGACAACAAGGTGCAGCACTCCAGGCTCTTGAAAAATGACAAAATACTGGCATATACTAGGCAACTTTTCAATGCTTTTTTTAATTAGGCACTGTCATCAAGCTTAAAAGATACAAATAACTCTAACCTTAAATACAATACATACCAACACCATGTGCATGCTGAAACAGTACACAGGACTTCTCCCTAGCGTGTTTGTGCACAATCAGTGACATCATCCCTAGGGACGCATCAAACATGACTATCCCATCACCATAGCAACACATAAAACAAAAACAAAAATACACAACGCAGCATCGCATAAATTATTTGGACAATACTATACTTCATCTATTCGCTAAAAATATATTGTTGGAATACACTCATTATTATGTCATTCAATGCAATAGATAAATGATCGAACCTATTTAAAACCAAAAGGTTTCGGTATACACAACATAAACTATCAGCCATAATAAATACACACAGCCATATCCAAACAGCATATATAATGCAATATAACATATATTTCTATAATATAATCTAAACCATAGTCACAATATGCACTCACCAGGTACATGTAAACCACACCAAGTTGGAGTATGCAAATAAACATTACATTGATGAATGTCAACCTATAAGGACTAACATAATATGAACCCAAGACATAAGTGTTATATCATATAAAGTGATGGAGACCTGTTTGTTCATTCAGGCCCTTGGGAACAAGGGTAGCTAATCTGTGGATCCATCTACTTTCATCTTGCAAAAGATTAAGACCACGATTGCCACTCCGTATATCATTGGGTATATGGTCTGTCATTCTATAGCGCAGTGATGATAAAGTGTATTTAGCTGTCACAAAATGCCTGGCTACAGGCTGATCACTGGCCCCACTGTTGATTGCTGCTCTAATAGCCGATCTGTGGGCTGTCATAAAGGAACGCTCCATTTTACCTATATATGACAGTCCACAGGGGCAAATGATCTGATAAACAATAATTTTAGAAGTGCAAGTTAATCTATACCTGATTTGATGTTTTTTGCCAGAATGAGGATGATAAAATACATCACCTGTAATCATGAAACTACAGGTAGTACAGGAACATTTGTTGCAACCATTTTTACCCACTCAAAAGTTTGCTTTATATTTATCTTTAGGTTTATTTACATTAGTTTTAACTAAATAATCTCTGAGATTACAACCCCTATTGTAGTTCACCATCAATTTAACCTGTTGAAGTCCAAGATCATTATCGATTTGTATCATGGGCCATAATTTTTTTGACACTCTGTTGATGGTATCACTTTTGCGGTTATATTGTGTAACCCATGGAAAGATGGCTGGCTTAGTTGTTGTTTTTTTAGCTAATAATTTGTCCTTAAGTTTAAGGATTTTCGATTTAGACTGCATAAGTAGCTTCCTACTATACCCTCTCTTCAAAAATTTGCACCAAATGGGGATCTGATGTTATTCTCCTAATACTTAATAGTTGCGAATACCGGAGGCCTTTTTTAGATGAAACTGGATGGAAGCTGTGCATACGTAACAGATTGTTGCTGTCTGTAGGTTTTGTATACATTGAAGTTGCTATACGTCCATTCAAAATGGATATTTGTACATCAAGGAACTTAACATATGCATCACTAATGTTATTTGTCAATTTTACAGGGTGTTCCTTGGTGCTGTGTTCTGTTATTAAGATTTTAAACTGTATTTTACCACCTTTCAAAAAGATGAGAAAGTTGTCTATATATTGTTTATAATAGAATATATGTTCATGTATCTTAGGGTCAGTAAAGAAGATATCCTTTTCAACCTTAAACATGAATATGTTGGCATACGATAGGGCCACACTGGACTCCTTTGCAAAGCCAACACATTGGAGGTAAAAAACACCATCCACAAGAAAACATATTTTTTGTGAGTATTTCTCTCATAGCCAACTCAATACAGGGACCAGTGTATAAAGGGTGACCATTCAAGAAATTATGCATAATGCTCAAACCGATCTCAGGGGGAATCACTGTATAAAAATTTGAGACATCTATACTACAAAGCCATATATGTTCATCAAATTTAGGTAAATCTTTAAGTTGTCGTAATAATGTAGTAGTATCTAATAGATATCTTGGATGTGACTGTATATAAGGTTGCAAAAGAACATCCAAATAGACAGCTGTCTGTTGGTAAAGTAATTTTGTGGCCGAAACTATTGGTCATCCCGGAGGGTTCTGAAATGAATTAAGTACATTTGGAGTAGTATATAAGATCTGGACCATAGGGAAATCAGGTACTAATGCATTCATTAAATCATCTGTAATGTAATTATCATTTTCTGCTTGTAATATTTGTGTTAATGATTTTTTAAAGAGAGCAGTTGGATCCTTATCTAATGTCCGGTATGTGACAGTATCTCTTGGCTGTCATTCTATCTCAACAAAATAGTCCACGGTGTCTTGATGAACCAAGGCACCACCTTTATCTGCTGGTCGGAATACCAGTTCTTTGTTTTTTGACAATTTATCCAATGCATAATGTTCCATTTTGCTAAAGTTATTCCTCACTGTCAAAGTAGGTTTATTTTGACTTCTATATCTTCATCCAATAAATGTATAAATGTCTTAATGGTTGAATAGGAAGATGGTCGATCAAATGTAGATCTTGGTAATAATTTAATTAAATTCATTGGTAATGGAGCTTTATCTGAGGGAGTTATGGGAGTCTTATTAAAAAATTATTTTAAACTTAATTGCCTCTGTAATCAATGTTTCTCGACGGCCCATTGAAATGTATCAAAATAATCCATTGGCACAAATGATAACCCTTTAGACAATATTTGATTCTCCAATGGAAATAAATCATAGCCCTTTATTGTAGAGTTTATTATATATATATATATATATATATATATATATATATATATATACTGCTTCCTGGCCATTATAGAGTATAAGAACATAACTCAGTCATTAAGTGAGGAATGTCTGTATAGACACTTTGAGAGAAAGATAGACACCAACCATGAAACCAAGAATGTACCCAGGCATACAGTACTGCCTCATCTAAATTATCTAAATCTAAATTAATTCCCTAGGAACTGACATTGAACACTTCTACTGTCTGCACATTTTTGGTCGTGGTGATATCCAAGTACTTATAGCACTGTTCACCAAGACCAACATTCATATTAAATCCTTCAATAAAATCAAGTAAATTTAATTACTTTTATTGAATGGTTCACCTGATAGTTCCTCCAACCACTTATCAGTGCTCTTATCAGTAATCTTAAAAAATTAAGTTATCTATTTAGCTTTAAAAATTAAGTTACAATATATATTCTCATGAATAAATTACAATATATGTTTTCACAATCATAAATTAATAAAAATAAACCCATTTTTGAAAATTAATGTAGCTATTACATATAATGAGAAAATATTAACTTTTACATATACTTAGTATTATATATACCAATCATTTAGAAAAAATACTTTTACAGTTGAAGTACAGAACAAAATGTGTTTATGTATGGTTGGTGGTACTTTTTAGAACAGTCTGTTCTAGATTTTCATCTACATTCAACATGAATAAATCAGAGCTGTTGGAACAATGTGTTTAAAAATGAATTGAACCATTGATTTAACATTGCATTGACTTTTTCTTACTAATTTTGTAACTTTTAATAATAGATATGCAGTTTGGCAGTTTTAACTACTTATGATGATTTGTAGTACTATGCTCATAGCACTACTATTTTTGTAACTATACCATTTAGTTACATTTTATACAAGTATACATGTAGCTCTCATAACTCTCTTAGTGTAAACTTTGCCTTTTCACATATACAGGGAATAGTTTTTGTGGTGCTCATTGAATTTCACCATATGGGTACTGCAATGAATAAAATGGTGACCATCATTCTCCAAATAGTTTTGTTTTTTAGTTGATGAAATTAATACATTTACTAGATAACAAATATTAAGAACATAGAGGATGGATTCTAACAGTAGGGTAAGAAAAAATATTTTATCCTCCTTTTTTCTCTAAAACATGATCTAATGTAAACTGCAACACTAGTCTTCCATTGCTTTGTGATCATTAACAATGTGTTATCAAAATCACTTGTGTCAACCACAACAATTATATATTCTTTTATTTATAGGTAATTAATAAAATCTTTATATGCTATATTATATAGCTATATTGTATGCTTAGAAAATAAGTTAACACTGTACATAAAAGTTAAGTGTATACCATTGTACTGATAGATGGATAAGGTCTCTCTGGCATCATCAAGTTCAATGTCATTTAGCTATCAGATATAGCTAGCTTGAAAAATTACATCCTGCACATTAAAAACTTATGTTCTACAATTCCGAAATGCTATTTTTAGATGTTGGTGAATGAATGAATCCAGAGCAAAAATGTGCCATAAATGGGACAAAAAAGTAGCCTTTCAGTGCTATTGTACAATTTAAATGTTTTATTCTAAAGAAAGTGTAACTATTGTCAAAATATTTTTGAACTGTCTTATTAATAATTGTGATAAAACTGTCATATTTCACAGAAATAAATAGCACATCAGATGTGGTTGATTTTTTTTAATATAGTTTATACTAACTTTACACAAACATTGTTTGTAATACAACATGAAAGTCCTTTTTTCACATAAATATTGGAGTAGGTGTATAAAATAATTTTAATATCAAAACAATATAATACTTTTTTTACATTTTAACTCAGGCATTAGGAATTTAACAGAAGATAATCTGTGAAGTGTATAAAGACAAAAATAGTAAAGCTAAAAAATAATACCAGAAAAATCCTGTCTAGCTCCCAGTTACAGTACATTAGGCATCCACAGAAAAGAAAAAGATGGCTTTGGGGTAGACAGCTATCTAGTTGAACAAGTGCTTTCTATATATCACATTATGAATAGTGGGAAAAAAAAACTTTTTTTAATAATTATCACAAACAAATTTGCAAATGAGTTACTCTTTCATATTTAAAAAAATGTGATAGGCCCTAGCAGGGCAGTAGTACAACAAACCCTACCCCACCCCTCCCCCACAAAATAAATAAATAAATCTGTCCTTTAATATAATATAAATGACCAAACCTCACATATATATTTTGTGGTGGGTTTTCAGATTCCCTTAGCCACTTTAATGCCTTTGGATGCAAAGACATTTAATTGTCTCTCAAGAGGTGGCAACAACATTAAGTAGCCTTATGTAACATTTAGTCAACCTTAATCATAGCATTCAGATCCATGTTTGTTCTGTGTGTGGAACATTTATTCAATTTTAATTATAGCATTCAGATTCATGTCTGGTCTGTGTGTGAAACAAATAACTTTTAGAAGAGGGCCCAGTTATAAACAGAAACAAGCAGGTTTTCCAGTTCTGGCTGAATGGCATGAGCACTTCTCTCCCGGAGCACCACGGCAGACTCACCAATTAAAGCTTTCATAAGCTGTTCAACAGCTTCCAAAGGGCCTTCACCAGCTTCTATATCCCCCAGTTGCTAGATGGATAAATGATTGGCTCCTGCATCCCCCACTAAACTAGCAACACTAAGATAGAAGAAGCACCGGGCAGCAGCTAATATGGTTACTGATGAGGTGTAGTAGTTAGGCTGTCACTGGCCAAGTTGAGAGGGCTGTGGCTGCACTTGTGGTGTGAGTGAAAGCAGGGAGGGAATGAGACCTCATGATGTCACAACATGATATTGTCTCATCACTTAGATGAGGAGCAGAGGTGGCATGCAGAGCACCAACAATAACCTTGGCCAGCCTGAGCACAACCCCATCATACCATAAAGATGACAGAAGTCAAAGTGGAACAGGTAAGTAAAAAAGGTGGGAGGGGCACATTTGAAATGGTGTGGAAATAGATTTATATATGTAAAGGGGTTGGGATACATATTAAAAATATACAGGGAAGTGGAGACAAAAGATCATTAGGTTTACATACTGTAAGTGAAGGGTTGGGGGAACAAAAGATTAAATATATACAGGGGAGGGGGGACAAAAAAAACTTTACATTAATATAAGAGAAGGGGAAGGGGCAAACATATTACATTTATATAAATAAAAGGGTTGGGGGGACAAATCTACTATATAAAAGTGAAAATTTGTCCTTATGTCCTTCAGTCTTTCTATACAAATTCTGTTTACATGCCACGATCATGAAAATGTACATACAAGCGTATTAAAACTCGTCGGAGGCAACTGAAAATAATTGAAATTGAAATTAATTACTGTTCATTTTTAATTAATGAAAAACCTCAATTCTTGCATAGCTTTCGCCCTCTGCAGGTCAGGTACAGAATTACAAAGGGATTTAGCTTATCTACTATTTTTTTCTTTTCTATCTTCTCTACTATATAAAGGCAAAAATTTGTACTTTTGTACGTCTGTCTTTCTATACAAACCCACAGTTTATAAGTGAAGATTGTGACATTTTACATACGAGCGTATCAAAACATGGTGGAGGCAACTAAAAATGTTTTAAATGGAAATGAATTGCTGTTAATTTTTAATTAATTACAATCCACAATTTTTGCTGGATGCTCATTGTGGGGCCTTTTGGCATATGGGTAGGGCCTCGAAGCAAGCATTTTGTGTTGTCATGTTCTGTCATAATATTAATGTTTATTATCAAAGAGAGCTTTAGCAGGCTTTGCCAGCATTCTCAGCTCTCTGACTATACCAAATTACACAACAACATTCACTTCTTTCTTCCAACTGTGCCAAAATGATGACATTGCAAGGACCCTGCTCTACTGTGAGCTGCCAAAATATTACATATGGAATGCTTCTTCAAAAGTTTTTCTGCCCAGAAAACAGATTCGCTGTAGATGGTCATCCTGGTATCAGAGCAACAGACGCTCTTGGCCATGTTTACACTACACATCCTACAAATTTGGAATGCTTCTATCTCCAAAGTTTGCTTTACACCATTACAAGTCCTACTTCCTTCGAAGACCTTAGGACTGTTGATGGGGAAGCTTGTCACTCTTTTCATGAGGCCTGCCTAAGGAGAGGTTGGTTGGAGGATGATGTGTAAACAAACATTATTAAAATCCCAGGCAAGTCCTAGTGTGGGTAATAGTCTTAAGCTGGGTACACAATGACAGATATATTGGCCGATCAATTGTTTGGCCAATATATTGGGTGCCCGTTGGCCAGTGTGTACCAGCGATACTGTATGTCTGTGAATTATGTTGTTCACAGACATATCACGTCAACTAGAAAAATATATTCTCCTGCACAGGATCAAATAATCAAATGCATATACAAACCAGCAGTGAATTGAAATAAGTTTAAAAATTAATCAGATTTGTGAGAAATATAAATAGTTGCTGGAGGTGGTCTCAGAAATCAAATAACAAGTACTTAGAACATGGTAATTAGCTTAGGCTAATTAAAAGCAAGAGATTCCTTTGTGGGGCACACTTTTGAATAATAGATATGTATTATGTAGAGTGAGATTAAAATATAACTTTTAATGTTTCTTCCCATTAAAAAAGGGGGTATAATGACTCTTATATATAATACTGTAGATGTGAAGGAGTCATCCCTAAAATAAAAAGTACAAATACAAAAAACATTCACATATAAACAGAAAAATAAAAAAAATATTTGTATAGCAAATATTAGGTGAATTGCTCAAATAATTGTCAAAATGGTGAAAATTACTGGTAAGAATATATCACTTCAATGAGTAAAATGGCAAGTTAGGTATGGATGCCAAATAATAAATAATCAAACATATTAAATGATTCCGATTTAGATGTATATCCAACCTTGCATGTTTCCATATCCAGTTGGATTGTCAGCAATTATTATTTTTGATATACACTCCCCCTCATTCAAAAAACAGGAGGGGGGTTTATGAGTATATGTAATATATCTCTAATTTATCTTGCTTTCTATCTATACTAAAATAACCAGGTTACCACAATGTAAATGGACTAAAGAATCAAAGAAAATTTAAATTCTCAATTTAGTATTGAGGGTAATACCTTAGTTTAGAAAAAGGATGCATTGTTTGAGAATATCAAATTTGTTGCAACATGTACTGTCTGTCCTCAGACATCAAGTAGCCAATGCCCTTAATCACAGTTTATACTGTTATTTGAGTGGACAAATATATTTTTTAGAATATGTTGCATTTAAGCTTGCTAGTGCAGCTAACATATGTTCAGAGAAAATACACAAAGAAATGGTGTATCCAAATAAACTTGGTACTAATTTCAATATATTGATTGATTCCTTGCATGATTTGTGCAACACTAATACAAAGTAGTGTTATGAAAAACAATATTACTTCACCAAAACACATGAATATACATAAATATATTATGATATTATCCCAGGTCAAAATGATGTAATCAATTTGTTTTGTTACTTAAACTTCATATATTAAGCATTTTTCAATCAGAGTATAGAATATTATGCTTCAACATTGCACAGGAATTGATGTATAAATCCCAGGATAGATGGATAGAGAAAGATAAAGTTAAATTATGGCACCTGCATCCCGGACCCTTCTACTGTCTAGAGTCATCAAGGAGTAGACGAGAGATGTGAGTGAGTCCCCTGAACAGTGCCAATAGAAACAACAGTGAGTGCAGGAGATGCTGAATCTGTGTGCGGTGTTAGACGATACCTGTTGCTTGAAGCATTGCAGGGTCCAAATGCACCACCAGGAACGGTCACTACAGACTGGAAAAGAAATACCTGGGATGAAAATAGATAATAGTGGATTTTCCACCCCTGGACCTGCCATTCATGGTTCCCACCTGCATCTGGGAACCATAACAGGATGCGCATTTCACATACATCATGCTTGATTACCTGTTTACCTGTATTGTGTTGCACAAATCATGCAATGAATCAATCAGTGTAATGAAATTAGAACCAAGTTTATTTGGATCCACTGTTTCTTTATGTGGTTTTCTGAACATTAATCGCTACACTAGCATGATTAAGTGCAACATATTCTAATAAATATATTTGTCCAATCAAATAACAGTATAATCTGTGATTAAGGGCATTGGCTACTTGAGGTCTAAGGAGAGACACTTAGCACATGTTGCAATAAATTTTATATTTTCAAACAATGTATCCTTCTTTTTTAAACTAAGATATTACCCTCAATACTAAATTGAGAATTTAAGTTTACTTTGATTCTTTACTCCATTTACATTGTGGCATCCTGGTTATTCTAATATAGATAGAAATTGAGATACATTAGATATACATTATATATACTCATAACCCCCTCCTTTTTTGAATGAGGAGGATTGTACACCAAAAGAGATAATTGCTGACAATCAAACTGGATGTGGAAATATGCAGGTTGGATATCCATCTAAATCTGTATCAATTTATATGTTTGTTTGATTATTTATTTATTATTTGGGATCCATACCTAACCTGTCATTTTACTCATTGAAGTGATATATTCTTACCAGTAGTTTTCACCATTCTGAGAATTATTTGAGCAATTCACTTAATATTTGCTTTATAAATATTTTTTTAAATCTTCTGTTTATATGTGAATGTTTTTTGTATTTGTACTTGTTATTTTAGGGATGACTCCATCACATCTGTTATATATAAGAGTCACAGATGGTGTAATTACTGCCTCACAGCACTGAGGTCGTGGGTTCAATTCCCACCATGCCCCTACCTGTGAGGAGTTTGTATATTCTCTCTGTGCATGCGTGGGTTTCCTCCGGGAACTCCAGCTTCCTCCCACACTCTAAAAATATATAAAACCATATTATAATAAAACCATATATTAACCCTAGTATGTATGTGTGTGTGTTCGCATGTGGTAGGGAACATAGATTGTAAACTCCCCTGGGGTTGGGACTGATGTGAATGGCCAAATATTCTCTCTAAAGTGCTGCGGAATATGTATGCGCTATATAAATATCAGGTAATAAAATAATAAAAATAAATTATACCCCTTTTTAATGGGAAGAACCATTCAAAGTTATATTTTAATCTTACTCTACATAATACATTGTTATACAGGAAAAAGGGGAATGGAAAGAGAATGATTGCACAGGAAATAAACAGTTAATGAGAAGATCTAATTATGAATATATTTGTAATTAGATACACACATCTAGGTATATTTCAAAACAGGAGGTGCATCCCAGGAGTATATATGGTCATAGTTTTAAAAAAAGAAAAAAGAAAAGACTCCTATCAGGGCACACTCCTGTAGTATATTAATTATTACTACAAATTGGTAATTTGTTACTAGAGGATTGGCAAACAGATTACACTTGAGGGGACATCACTTATCACATATGAAAATTACAATGTTGTCTCTATTGGCAGAAAATCCACCACATCTTTATCCATTTACTGATGATAATATATCTGGTATTGATATGATAATAATACTAAAACTTAAGTTTAATGATATCTTTAAAAATAAAAGTAGACACTCAAAATCCACCTACATAAACATAAACAGCATGAGAAAAAACACATTAATGACTAAATATAATACACTATATCTGTTATCGGTGATCCACTATATCTTAACCTTATTTATGGTACTGGAAACATAAATGTAAGTATTTAATGATGATATACACAGATTAGAGCAAATAATCCATCAAAGTGTCACCCTAGGTAGTACACGTGTCTAGATACAATATCTCAATAATCACAAGACTCATAGGTGTAATAATTGTAGTAAAGATAGCTCCTCAATATCCTAACAAAACAAGTAAATTGATTTATTCATTGGATAGGACTACCTCAACCCTTTAACACAGTGTTTTAAGAGGGTCTATAAGATGTTCTAATGATTAGTGGATCCACCTGTATATGGGATATACAGATAATGCATAAATATAAAAACATATATCACAATTTAACATATAAATGTAAGAAAGAAAACAAGAAGGTGAAAATAAAATACATATACAAAAAATTTGAAAAAGGTATAATAATACCACAATTTAAAATGCTGAACACCACGGATACCACCTATATATATGATATGGTGGTTTTTAGTGGCATCCCTCTATTTCAATCTGGGAGAGTACATATAGTACAAAACAATTTTCCTGGTATAGATACAGTTATGGAGTAGTGCACTTATATGCCCAGGATCTGCTTTTGCCTGTTTTAAATTTTAGAGGACAGGGAATGAGAGTCCCAGGTACTGGCACTAGATAATAAGAAAGCTGCTTCTGTTGTTACAGCCCAGTCTAACCTGTATCCCTGTTACCAAACGGCAGTGCAGGGAATCCAGGCAGCTGGCTATAAAGAGAGAGCAGGAAAAACTGGAAGGAAGTACCTGTCAATGATATCTCCCTTCTGTATGATTGTCCGTGGTGCAGGGGTCCATAGTGTGCACACATGTCATTCCTTCGGCTACTCATATAAGTGGTCACACTCTTGATCTTGTCTTCAAGATTGGATTAGATGCCTCTGACCTAAATATAAACTCAGTCACATGGCCTGACCACCACTCAATTCACTTCTCAGTCGCAACCCCTCAAAATAGAACTTTACCCATGGAGTTGACAAAGTATCATCCAAGGAGGGGCATGACTCCCCAGGCTCTTGCAGCAAACCTGGATCTTTCTGCGGTAATGGGGGCCTGTGATGATACTTGTTCTCTTGTCCATTACTATAACAGGGATGTGACAGCTGCAATGGATATTATTGCCACTGTGAATATATGACCCCTCATACCACACCGTCAAGCCCCTTGGTTTGACAATAGTGTTAGTGTACTCAAGAAAAGGGGGCGTAGACTTGAAAGACGATGGAAAAAGACAAACCTGGTAGAGGATAAGTTAACACTTAGAGACTATCAATCAACAATCACCCATAAGAAAACAGAGTTCCTTTCAAATGAGATCAAGGCAGAAAACAATAGGCCAGCTCAGCTTTTCCGTACAGTGGAGATGCTTTGCAAACCAGCATGCCTGAAGCATGATGAATCCCTCTCCCAGTCAAGATGCAATGAGTTTGCAAATTCTTTGCAGATAATGTGTCCTCCATCTCGGCTGGAATCCCCACAGTGCCATCAAAGGATTGCCAAACTACCAACCCTGCCAAGGTAAGCCAAATGTCTCCCTGGAACAGTTTTGACATAATGGATGTAAAAGACATTGCTAAAATTATCAGAATGTTGTGACCCACCACCTGTGATCTGGACCTATCTCAACCAAGCTTCTCATAGGGTGTATAGATATTATTGGCCCTGTAATTGCAAAAATAGTTCAATGCTCTTTGCAAACAGCCATTTTTCCAGAACCACTAAAGGAAGCAATTGTTAGACCACTTCTTAAAAAACCTAATTTAGACCCCAACTGCATGACCAACTATATATAGACCCATATCAAACCTTCCTTTTCTAGGAAAGGTCATTGAGAAAGTTATGGCAATGCAATTGGAAACCCCCATGTCTACCCATGCCATGTATGATACATTCCAGTCAGGATTCAGGAGAAGACATATCACTGAAACAGCCATGGTATGTGTGCTTAATGATCTTCTGAGGACAAGAGACAGAGGTTATTGTTCAATCTTAATCCTTCTGGATCTCTCAGCAGCATTTGATACTGTAGACCATGGAATTCTAATTGAGCACCTGAAAAATTTCTGTGGACTGGATGGCACAGTCCTTAGCTGGTTCAAATCAATTCTCACTGCCAGAGAGTTTTTTCTGGAGTAAACTCTTCATCACCACGCCACTTCCATGCAGTGTCCCACAGAGTTCTATACAATCTCCCATACATTTTGCAGTATACATGCTACCATTGGGTGAAATAATCAGATGTTATGGCTTGGTCTACCACTGCTATGCAGATGATACACAACTGTACCTATGGCCACCGCTTTAAATTTTCCCTTCATCAAGATGGCCTCTATGCATCATGTATCCACTAGAATATGGCAGCATAACTTAATGAGGGAGACACCACACACAACATGGCGCTGATTAGTACTCCCTTATATATAGAGTCACCACACACAAGAAGGCGCACTTTACACTCTCTGAGGAAGGCCCGGAGGGCCGACAACGTGTCAGAGTTAACGCTTATTGAGTTTCATAAACTTAACACCAGAAACAACTACATCCTAATAAGGAATCCGGAGTCTCCTTGCACCTACTACGAGTCGAGCTGCTGCGCAAACTGCTGAGCCCGGGTGCCATGTGATCTAACGGGATCGTGACACCCGGAAGTCTCGCAGTGCACAATGTGGACTGCATCTTGGAAGAAGCAGGACAACAGAGACCAGGAGGAGGATAGAGAAGATAGAAGGTACACCCGGAGGTGAACCAAATGGACGTTGAGGGTAAGTAGGTGCACCTGGGGGTCCCCGGACACCACCCCACCAGACACCACTTACACACCTCACGTAACACAGATCCCCACAGGATAGACTTTACCATCCCTGAGGGACTACAGCAGAGCACTGCTTCATCAAATTATCCCATGCACTGTCATGTAATACTCCACTCCTGACTTAACCACATTAACCATTGGAGTACGGGACATATATCAACACCCCTGGTAAGCAACAAGATTGCTGACCTCCACACATTACTGCACCCAGTAGTCATTATTTACTTGTCATTTTATATAGGAGCATTGCACTTCAAAAAATACAACTATACTTCATACACTGTGTGAATTTCAGAGTTGATTTAGAACATACAGGTGCATATAATAATCATAATTTACCCAAAGAATAAGATTATTTACACCACTATAGGACACTATCTTATTCCAAGTGCTGTACCCCCCTCCAGCATTTATCACTATATATAAGGTTTGGGTTACCCTTAAATGGGTACTGCAGCTAGAAGCACTACCTTCCATAGTTTGGTATGAGCACAGTACACACCACAGAAAATATTACACAACTGTCCTTGTCCTTTGCTCCAGGTACAAAGGACCCAATAACAACCCTAAATGGCTGAGCTTCAGGAATGGATGAGTGCCAGTTGGCTGTGAATGAACCCTGATAAAACAGAGGTCCTTATGATAGGTCACAGGACAGGGCTACAGCAAAGCCAACCATTTCTGCAGATATAGATGTTTAGTGTGTACCCAGCTTTAGCATAAGTACAGATTATATATATTTTTTTCCCCTTACACAGTCATTTTTTTTAGTTAATTTTAAAAGAAGAAGCCCTCCACCCCACCTTTCTCAGCACAGTTGACATACCATTCATTTTTCCACACGCCACAAAGAGAGGAATGGTAAGTCCAACTACCACATATATATAAACTATTTTATTATTGCAGGCCAGGAGATAGGGCTAGGCAGTGTGTGTGTATGTTGGGGGGAGGGGCCACTGGTAGTCTATGTCCCTCTGCCACTGACTGCTTCCTATTGTCACTCTCTGCCTCCTGCTGTCACTCTCTGGCTCTACCTTTCACTCTCTGCCTCTCTCTGTCACCCACTGCCTCCCCCTATCACTCTCTGCCTCCCCCTGGTGACTACTGGATGATAATATATTATCCCAAACAAGTGTTTTTGTTATACAGTATTTGTAATTTGGGCTTTATCAAACTGCGAAGAGCTTGATAAAGTGACTATATTTGTGATATTACTGATTTTTACAGTAGTCCTCTCTCTTCTTGTTGAGTGTGGAGTTTATTATTTGCTTCATACCATTTTTTATACCACGTGAAAAACTGACCATGTTGCTGGAGCAGCTGCTAGGCTAGAGAAATTTGCCAAAACAAAAGAGGCTTCTCGATAATCAAATCAGGGTGTACCTAACTCTCCCTCTCTTCTGAATACTGAGGATGATGCCTAACAGAGTTGGACACCACATCACATGCAGCAAATATTACAATCCATGTCAGGGTGTACCTAACTCCTCCTCTCTTCTGAATACCAAGGATGATGATGAACAGAGTTGGACACCACATCATATGCATCAAATATTACAAGCCATATCTGATTCTGAGCAGAGGGTCACAGATAAGATTGGCCAGGTGCAGGTTGAAATAATAATAATAATAATAATAATAATAATAATAATAATAATAATAATAATAATAATAATAATAATAATAATAATAATAATTTTATTTATATAGCGCTTTCTCCTAAAGGACTCAAAGTGCTTTACATTTACAGTACAAAATACAAAATAAGCTTAAACAAGGGACATTAGTGAAATGCTTGGGTGAAAAGGTGAGTCTTGAGTCTATTTTTGAAGGATTCTAGAGTGGAGGCCTCTCAAACTGTGTGGGGAAGTGAGTTCCAAAAGTTTGGAGCCACAAAACTGAAAGCTCGACCAGACAAATTCTGTGAGATTCTAGGTACTGTTAATAGTCCTTCATCAATGGATCGCAGTAATTGAGAGGGATGGTAAGGAATCACAAGCTGCTTCAGGTACCCTGGGCCATGGTCATGTAGTGCTTTGTAAGTTAGTAAGCCAATTTTGAAAACAATTCACCATCTGACAGGCAGCCAGTGAAGGTAGCAGAGAATGGGTGTTATGCGGCTGGAATGTGGTTGGTTGGTTAATAGCCTGGCAGCTGTATTTTGTACCGTCTGCAAGTGGTGCAATTCTTTTGCTGGGAGACCGAGGTAGAGGGCGTTGCAGTAGTCTAGGCGTGGTGATATAAATGCATGTATGACTTTAGGCAGATCTTCTGAGGGAATTAAGTGCTTGAATCTGGCTATGTTCCTCGGATGAAAGAATGAGGATTTGATTGTGGCTGATACCTGATGTTTAAGTGTCAAGTCACTATCCAGGACAACACCAAGATTCTGCACAAGTGTATTGTTTTGTAATTCTGAACCCCCAAGCGTAAGTCCTGTTGGTTGGCTATGCTGTAGCCCTGTCCTGTGACCTATCATAAGGACCTCTTTTTTATCAGGGTTCAGTCGCAGCCAACTATGGCACTCATCCACTATGTCTACACTTTGCCAAGACTTAAAAAAAATAAGGGATAGAGTAGATTCAACTGTTCGGATGCTTACCTGGGAGGCTTCCAGTCCACAATTTGCTGTGGATCTTGCTCATCAGCTCCCGTTAAGGCCTGCTCCACCTGGTGCTCCTGCTAGAACTCTTATTGCCCATCTACTACACTTTAATGATCGGGACATTATTCTATGTACTATCTCAATCACCTCTAGATCATGAATTATGGATGGGTGTTCAGAGGGAGTGGGCGGAAGTTGGGAGTATATATTTGGCTTATATGGCTAAGGAGGAGTCGAGTAATAATACTATTTAGTGTATTCGTAACTCTCAGGGTCATTTGTGTCATTCGGGGATTGATATTGCAGATGTCTTTTGTAGTTATTATTCCTCTCTGTACACTTTCAGAGCTTCTTATTTGACTAAGCAGCTTCATGAATATATGGATCAAGTTACCCTACCACGTTTGTCTTAGGAAGCTATTCAGAGTCTTGAGGTTCCATTTACATTGGAGGAGATTGAGGCAGCAGTCTTCTCTCCACATCTAAAGCACATGGCTGTGATATAATTCCTGTGGAGGTGAACAGAGGGTATAAGGATTTTTTTCCATATTTATTGAAGTTATTTAACTATTTGTTCAGTTGGGGATCTCATACTCTTTCTATGGCTGAGGCTATTATTGTAGTATTAGCCAAATCTGGGAAATATCCTACTGTATACTCCCTGAGTCAGAAAAGTGTACGGTTCATAATCTTTGTAGGTTGTTCTGTCACTTGCAGAGAAGTTATTTGGTTGGGAAGGAAGTGGCGGTGGTGTCCTTAGATGCTGCCAAGGCTTTCAACTTAGGAGAATTGGGTTATATTTGGGCTATACGTCATAAATTTGCCTTCGGGTCTCATTTTATTCAATGGATTAAGCTTCTGTACTCTTCCCTGGCAGCCCGATTGTCAGTTAATGGATTTACATCAGCCTCTTTTGCCTTGACATGGGGGACACATCAGGGCTGTCCACTATCTCCTTCCCTCTTTGCAATAGCCATTGAACCACTGGCTTGTTTAATACGTGCCAACCCAGACGTCCATGGTTTTAGAGTTGTGAGACTCTATGATGTCCTAGCTCTATATGCTGATGACATGCTTTTGTTAATAGAAGACTCAAGAAGCTCTTTAGATTTAATTTTATGAACGGTTAATACATTTGGTGTTTTTAAGGTAAACTAATTAATTGGGATAAGTCTAATATCTTTCCCATTTCAGGTCATATTCCTGATAAAGAGCCGGTAAATTGCCCCATGCAATGGACACTGAGATTTAAATATTTGGGTGTTTGGATCATGCCCCAGGCCCTGAATTATGTGTCACAAAATATTGACCCTATTATGGCCAGTTTTAAAGCGAAGGCTCATGTTTGTAAAAAATTACCTCTGTCAGTCTTGGGGTGTAGTAATTTGTTTAAGATGTCTATTCAACTCAAATATTTATATATTTTGCAGCATTCATTAGTTTATATTCCCAAGAGATTGTTTACTGTAACTGACTGTATTCTGGCATATTTTCTATGGGGGAAAGGACTGGCTAAAGTGTCTATTAAAACTTTGTTTAAGGCTAAAGCTTTTGGTGGGCTTGGCCTTCCAATTCTTAGGTTTTATTGCATGGCCGCTCAACTAGTCCATTTGTTTGAATTGGTAACTGGCACTGCTGGGTTGACATCGTTGGTATTTTTGGCTGAATGAGTAGGGTATTCTCTTTCTCCATTATTATTTCTGGTATAACTACTACTGGCTTGCCACCTTTACTTCTGCAAATTTTGATGATAGAGCAATTAGGCCCTGATTCAGAGCCGGATGCTCTGACCAGAGCGCTCGCTCTGAATCAGGGCCCACCTCCATTAATATGGAGCGTTCTCCTGGATGCTCATATTGCTGTGGGTCACCATCCACAGCATATACGAGCATGCAGGATGATGGTCGCAATGGTTTTGACCATCGCGACCATCGAAACTGCGAGCAGCAGCCTGCGGTTGAGTTTTTCAACCGCAAGGCCAGGAGTGATTTTGGCTCAATCAGAGCCAAAATCACTCCCACTGACATCACTAGTGATGTCAGTGTGGCCAGCTTCAGACGGTAGGCGTTCCCTTGGGAACGCCTCCATCTGGCAGGCACGCCCCCGCACGCCCACCAAAGGGGGCATGCTGTCAGTCAACATCGACAGCACGCCCCCTTTGATGAGACACTCCGAGTGAAGGAAAGTCCTTTGCTCGGCGAGTATCGCGCATGCGCACGACGGAGCTCCCTCCGTCATGAGCATGTGCAGTGCGGACCATTGACCCACTTGCGAGCGGACAGCCGCTCGCGAGTGGGTCTGAATGAGGACCTATGTTCATACTCTTGTTGATTGGTCAGATTTAGATGTAGACTCTCCATTGTGGTTTAATAATTCATATCTGGAATTGCTTGTTATCAGATAATATATGTTTTCTAAAAGGTGTTACAACTATAGGTAAACTGTATAGTGAAGGAAATTTTAAGTCTTTTCAGAAACTGCAGAGTGAATTTAGTATCCCCAACACATATTTGTTTAGATACTTTTAATTACAACATGCCTTACAATTACAGTTTACAGGTACCATTATTAAATTATCACCTCCCCCTGTTAAATATTTTGTGGCTAATTTGGGTACTAAGGGTAAGGTATCCTCTGTTTATGCCAGTCTTAATGCCAAATTTCTCACAGAGTGACTTATTCCCCTTAAATCAAAGTGGGAGTTTTGATTTCTGATGAGCACTGGGCACAAATTATTGGCTTGGTTAAATTTAAAACTTCTTGTGTTTGATATTAGCAAGTACACTTTTATGTACTGAGTACAGTATTGAGTATATCATACACCTGCATCTTTTCAATGTGCAGGCTTAAGAGAGGATTCCTTTTGTTCGATATGTAGTGAGAAGAATGCTGGATTTTGGCAACTGTTGTGGGGTTGTCCATTAGTTTAGTCTATCTGGGAATAAATTTGGAAGGATATATTGCTTACGACCTTCTTTCCACCACCTTTTAATTCTAGAATCTGTTTGTTTGGCATTGACTTAGAAGAAATGTATTCACAATGATGTATCATTACATTATGTGTCTCTGGGCCTGAATCACTATGGATCGCAACTGCGATTGCAAAAGCAATTAGGCACGCAGTCTCACTGCGATAGTTTGCTGATTCATTAAAATCACTATGCTGTGACAGAACAACATAAGGACACCCACTTTACCTTACACACATCTGTCATCCTTAGCAAGACTGCACAACCATTGGTAACATTGAGTACCATTGCAGCCTCATGCACACTTGCATTAGCTCTGACATTACTCAGGAATTGCTAACTTCATCACATGCTATGAGTACTTAGGCTGCATAAGGCATCGCAGTGGATAATTTATACATGCCCATGCAACAGCGTTCAAATGCATTAGCATGCCAACATTTTGCAGACTACCCCCTCATCACCACCCACAAATGGCACTTCCTGTCAATCACTCTACAATGGGTCTGCATAGTAACTGCGATTGCAGTCCTGATTGCAGTGGCCATCACACTGTGATGCATACGTATGTGCAGTATGCAACAATCACCCAATTTCATGCATTTTAGCAGTTGTGATCCTTCCTGAATAAGGCACTCTCTACATGGTAATAGCATGGTCTTGGTTTTCATCCGATTCCCCTGATTTGATTAAATGGAGAGACTTAGTGATTGATGTTATAAAGCACATAAGAACATATGTTTAGGTCTTGTAACTCAACTTCCAAATTTCATGATAAATGGGATATAGGGATTGATTTGAGATTGGGCAGAATGATTGGTGCTGACATAGTTACATAATTTATTTATGTTGCATGCGGTGTGTGTTGAGGTGGGCCTGTGTCGGTAAATTGAAGTAAATTTAAATTTTGGCCTTTTTTGTTTTATTTTGCACTACTGTATTTTGTTTTATTTGTTGTTATATCTCATTTTGCTATATTGTTTGAATTGTCTATTTTATATATGTATTAGAAATATTTTTTGATTATACAGAGCATCAGGACATATTGGATACACAGAGCACTAAGGTTCCCTTGTTACAAAGAGAACTGGGATCCATTCATTATATAGAATAGTGTGATCTCCTTATTATATAGAGCACCAATATTCTCATTATATGGAGTATTGATAAAAAATTATATAGATATTAATAATTTGTAATCATATAGGGTTTTGGGATTATTCTGTTATGTAGAATACCAAGATTTGGATGTCATGGATATCTTTATCATACAGCACACTGAGACCTCTTTGCTATATGGAGTATTGAAAAAATGTTGCCACATAGATAGGGCACTAAGATCTTGTTGTCACACAGAACATTGTGACATTTTTGCCACACAAAGCAATGAGAATTTAATGTCACACAGAACACTGACATTTCCTAAACACACATGGAGCAATGAGTTTAATTTATTAAAGTATATTTATTGTATGAAGTGTGATACTTCCATTACATATAGCCAGGGCCGCCATCAGGGGGGATGGCTGGACTGGAGTCCTGGGCCCAGCCTCTGTCTGAATCAAGGGGACCCACCAGGGCCTGCCCTGTGCCCACTGGCTACTGCCATGGTTGGTACCACCTAACCTTTGCACAGCCTGCAGCCTACCCCATTGAGCCTGCAGCCTACCCCATTGCTGCTGATGCTGCCCACCATCCCGGTCCCCATTACTTAATGACGGAGCTGGAGGAGGCTACCCGGCTGCTCAGGCTGCTCCTCCACCAGCTTACAGTATGGCAGACTCCAAAACAAGCTTTCAATAAAGCTTGTTTTGGAGTCAGCGTGTGTGACGTCATGATGTCACAGCGCGCCACTGAAGGTCGAGGTTGACATCAGAGGAGCCGCAGGTCAAGAGGAGCGAGCTGCAGTGGACCGAGGAGGAAGAAGCCAGATCCTTCAATAAGGTAAGTGGTGCACAACAACCGGGGGGGAGAGAGAGTTAATAAAAAAAAGACATGCGGCGGGGGTGGCTGGCTTTTGGGAGTGAGGTGGATGTTTTAAAAATAAAAGGAACGGCACAGACTGCTGGGACTCAGGGAAAGTGAGGTGGGGGTTTTAAAAAATAAAAGGAAGAGCACAGACTGCTGGGACTCAGGGAAAGTGAGGTGGGGGTTTTTAAATAGAAGAGCACAGACTGCTGGGACTCAGGGATAGAGAGGAGTGAGGGGGCCATGCCTATTCTGTCAGTCCCGGGCCCCACAATTTGTGCATGTAGCACTGATGTGAATGACAGTAGGTCTGTACTGAGAAGGGAGCTAGTAAGTGGGAAGAATAGTTGTATGTATTGATTGTTGAATAAGTATACCTTAAGTCAGTGGTTAAAAAGAGGAAGAAAAAGGGAAGGAAAAGGGAATCTTTTTATTTTTTGTACTCTGTTCTGTACTGTATTGTTAAATGGACAAATTGCATTTGTATTTATTATTTGTTGCGGTACTCAAAATGTCCATTTAATGACTTTAGTATTTGTTTAAATTATTTAAAAAACTTTTCAATAAAGAATACATTATTAAAAAAACCTAGATAATAAAACTGAAGATTTAGAAAACAGGTTGCTCCAAAAGAATATTCGGCTGGTGAGGTTACCTGAATCTGTTATAGGGACAGAGATAGTGCAATTTGTCTGCCGGACATTACTGACACTGTTGGGCATAAAAGAGGATTGCAAGGATATGGTGAATGAGAGGGTATGCAGACAGGAATCCAATGGTCGAAATGCTGACTGCCAGCTTCCCGACTGTGCAATCCCGACAGTGGACTAATGATAGGCATTGAAATCCCATTGCATATCATTATCCCTACACCGGGAGACCGATGCCTGGCATACCAAACATAGGTAAGCCAGGCAGTGGGTGCAGACAGCCGCAGGGGGGAGGGATAGGTTAGGGGCTCCCATGGGGGACTTATGGTTAGACACCCCCCAGGAGGGTTAGGTTAGGAGAAGGAGGGGTTACAGTTAGGCACCCCTGGGGGGAGGTTAGGGATAGGCAGCCCCCTGGGAGGGTTAGGTTTAAGCTATGGGGATGGGGGGGTTAGGTTTGGCACTTACGGAGTGTTTGGGTTAGGCACTAGGGGGAAGGTTAGGGTTAGGCTCCTCTTAGGGAAGTTTAGGGTTAGGGGGGAGAGGCTTAGTTATACTTACCTTAATTACCTGTTTGGGAACTTCACTGGTGCTGGTCTTCTGGCAGCAGGAATTGAACCACCAGACATACTGTAGGTCCAGCAGTCATTCATACTGATCCCATAGAGAGGATCCACAGGGTAGGTCTGCACCCCAAATCATCTGATAAAAGACTCAGGGTCACCCTGTTCAAATGCTTGAATTATCTGCATAAATTATCATTCTCGACTTTATCCAGGAAAAAGTGAAACCTTTCATGGGAAGGCAATAAACTATTTGTGTTTCAAGAATTCTCAGTTGAATTAACAAAAGCAAGAAAAGCCATTGCCCTCTATTGATCTCAGCTTATGCAAGAAAAAAGGAAATTTGCCCTTATATTTCTGATGAGGCTTCACTTTTTTGAAGGGAACACCTTTAAAGATTTTACAGTCCCTGAGGATGCTCAAGCTTATTTGCAGAAGGAATCTCATGATCCAACTGCGGATTTTTCGGATCCATTCCGTTCCTCTCATACTGGACACGAACAATGGTTTGATATCTTCAAAAGGGTATATTCACTGTTTAGATATGTTTTTCCCACTTCATATGACAGAGTTGAAATTTATTCATCTCTCCCAAGTCTGAGAATTCAGCACATTATTGGGTGTATTGTTAAGATTAAATTGCATCTTTATGTAGGCAGGTTTTTATACATATTGTGATGTATATTTCTGCTTAGACTTTGTCATATATAGGTATGTTTCATTGTGTTTATAATATATTATTGATATGTAGCTGTGCTATTCTAAAAGACCTATACTACAGTTTCTATTATATTATACTTCTAGTTTTCTCCTGTACTTTCTTATATGTGGGTCATGGTTTGGAGCTCAGCCCCATATGTAACTTTTATTATTATTTAAGTGTCTTTGGATTACTTGACATATCACATAGTTCCAGAAGTCCTAGTTTTCTAGTATGTTTACTTTCCCTATTAATAGTATATTTATCTTGCTGTTTTGTATACTCCCCCTAACATCCCTTTATGTTTGTATTTTTTCCCAATTTGTTACTGATGTTTTTGCCATGCATACTCTGAAGGTAAACTCTTGGAATGGTGGGGGGATTAACTCCCTGGCTAAAAAAGAAACACACTTTGTGGCTTCAAAAATGCCTAAGTTCCAAATGTTACAATGGTCATAACAGCTTTCACCCTGTTCTACTCTAAAAAATGGGAGTAACTATATTAGCCAAGTGTTCCCTATAAATCTCAGTTTCCTCAATCACTGCTGACCTTGAAGGCTGTTTTTTTATTGCCATTTTAGAATTTCATAATAAGCAATTTTCTCCCTTCAGTGTCTATGTCCCCAATGTTTATTCTAAGAGATTTTCCATTCTTTGATAGCTAAGCTTGCTGTACACTGCAATGCCTGTATGATATTAGGGGGTGATTTTAATTTAGTTTCCTCCTCCATCCTGGATAAATATCTCAATGACCATAGACAGTCCACTTTAACTAAACTAGGAATCCAAATTTTTGCTTCAAGACTTCAATTGGTAGACACATGGCAGGTGCTGCATCCCACAGGGAAGGATTCCAGTTGTATTTCTGTGGCATACAATACCATGTCTATAATAGACTATTTACTAATTTCTGCATCCATTTTCCCTACTGTCACGGAGGTGGCAATTGAATCTATGCCCATTTAAGACCATTTCTTGATCTGTTTCTCCCACCAGGTATCACTAGATAAAGGCCTGTATAAAGTCTTCCATTTTCCTTCTCAATTTCTCTGCTCTTTAAAATTTAAAAATAGGTTGGAAGCCGTGTGGGAGGAATACAAAAACAATATCTCAAGTGCTGAATCAGATCCTCTGTTATTCTGGAAAACTGCTAAGGCTGTCGTCAGGGGTGAAATCATATCATATACCATTGTGTTGAAAAGAAATATGCTTGTTCTCACCGAACTTTTACAAAATTCTTTTACTGTTGCTTTTCAGAAATTTAAAACATGTCCATCCCCTTCCACAAAACATTTATAAATAATTGAGAGCACTCATATTAATCAGTTTCTTCAAAATATGGTTGATAAATTCATTTTTGCCATTAATTATAAATTCCACAAATTTGGCAATAAATAAGGTTATATTAGCAAAATTATCCAATTATTAGATAGTTGGAAGCTACTCCTCTTATCCTTATATATAGCAGGTATAAAAATTATATTGTTTCCAATTTTTTTATCTAATGCAAATGCTTCCAATTAGCATATCTACAAAAGACATATGGCAGCTTACCTGCCTTATGTCTGGATATGTCTGGCAAGGGAAACATCCTTGAATGGCTACAGTATGTCAAACCTTGTCTTATCCCAACAAAAAGTAAGGTTAGGATTTCCCTATATAAATGTTTATTCTCTTTCAGTATTTTGTAGGTACATTAGTGATTAGATACTTGCTGTATTCCCTGGTGGCTTTGCTTCACATACAGCCTAGAAAACATTCCTTCCTCTCTACTTTCATAAATCATGTTTGCTGATTCATATTATGCGTGGATTAATATTTATAAAGTTTACGTAGGTGTCATCTTCTTTCTCCTTGTATTTCTCTTTGGGGAATCCCTTCCTTTTCTCCAACATTATCTATTACTTCCTTCATACTCTGGATGGAATAAAGATAAAGCATTGCCTCAACAGATGACACATTACTTTCATTTGTTGAGATTCAAAAATGTTTCAATATCTACCCACTTCTATATGTACCTACAAATGAGACTTTACCTGTCATCCCTTCCCTCTGCCATGAATCCTCCTTCTACAACTGACCTCATTGTAACTTTAATACTAAGTATTTCTTATATTCCATATAAAACTCACTTAAAACCATTTATACTCCACTTTAGTCAACCTTTTCTTCACCTCTCAAAAAGATAAAAACAATATTAATGTGGAAGGATGATTTGCCTATAATGACTGATGGTGATCTGTTTCGGCACTATGATTCTACTTTTTGAATCTTACAATCATATTATATTCAAGAAGTTCATATTAGAACTATGTTTAGAGCTTAAATTTCACCAGCACAGTGGACACATATTTTCTTTCTAAGACAGGTGCATGCTGGAAATGTCAAAGGACCTCATTCAGAGCCAGACGCTATTTGCGCTCGCTCGTTCAGAAAAAAGGGGTGGCTATTCAAATGAACCATTCACTCTTTGCGGTCTGTTCACGCCTCTAGGTCTGAACGAGCGAACCAAACATGCGGTCGTTTTTTGGAAAACTACGCCCCCCGGCCGCTCGCATCCTACGTCATGTCCGCTATTTATTAGATTAATCGAGTACATCGACCAGCGTATGAACTGCTCGCTATTCTTGTAGTTGGTTTTTCCTACCGCAATCTTGCGAGCAGTTCTGACTATAAAATAACCCAGTGACGTGGTCAATGACGCTGCTGTATTAATTATGCACACCTTTAAAATGCCCATTTTGACCTTTATGCATGCCTACATTCTGATCTCCACTCCCCATTTTCAAGCACCTTCCCCTGTTACCACCCACATACACCTCCTCCTGTCACTCAAAATAGCAGGCTTTTGTTATTTAGCAAACAAACAATTTTCGGCCGCACTGACTGGTTCGCGCATGCGTATTACGATCCGTATGCATGCGCAGTTGTGCAAACATCGCTCGGAACGAACGAGCAGCCATTTACGAGCGGCTCTGAATCAGGCCCATAGTTCCTCTGCTGGGTTCATGCATTGCCTCTAGGACCGCAGGAAAATCAGGTTCCTTAGCTTGCCTTTATGCAAATGTTTCACATTGGGAATTAGGAATCAAGTGGTAAGGCTTGGTACCACTTCTTACAGTAATAGTCACTGTTGCATAGAACATTTTCTTGTGTGATTGGACAAAATCTTCATCTTCCCTCCTAGCCGAAGTTAAAGTAAAACTTCTTTAAGTACTTTACTTTGATAGATGAGCTACCTGACCTCAACAAGAAAGTTTAAAAATTCTATAATAAATGGCATCTTTACATTAATTCCTTGGATAGCTCTACCCAAAATCAAATTTTCAAATTATTTAAATCTACAGATTGGTTTCTTTATAAACAAATATAAGAATGTTTGTAACATCTATATGGGTGTCTAATATAATTCAGCCTATGTTTTGATCTCTTAACTGTAGTTAAGCCAAACAGAACATAACTTCCCCCAAATCCCTCAGAAAAACTGTTTAGCATTGTGGGATCTGATTTAGAGGACTCTATTATTCCTCTATGCTTACTATTTGATCTCTATTGCTGTGTTATGTGATCTATGGCTTCATTTGTATGGCTGTGTAATGTTTACTGATTTTCTGTATGTATTTTTACTGCATATAAAATTATCTGTCAATAAACCGATTTACAAAAAAAAACAAACACAAGCAACTATCATTCTAAATACTTCAATATTAAAAAGTAGGACACATAGCCACATTGCCACCACAAAACCGATTTACGATAACATACTGAATTGAAGGGCAGTAAGGTGTATTAAATCTTTTATAGGCACCCAAAATTTGAGGAAACCTGGTATTTTTTAATGATATTAAATGATTCTTTAAATCACATTCTTTGCTGGTAAGGAATACAGTAGATTATATTTTTTTAAAAGAGAGACAGGGAATTTTTTTAGTTTTATCTCTATTGGGAGGACCAGAGTTACTTTTCATTTACTTTTTAAATCAATGTCACAAAAGGGGGGATACAATCAGCGCTCAACCAATGAAGGTGTAAAGGAGCACTGTATAAATGGATCAAAGTAGGATTCAATAAAAATATATCAGAATGATAATACACATGGAAATAGTAATCATAGTGAATGGTAGAATGGATGTAAAAATCTATACTATAGGATATACAGTGTAAATACATATAACAGTGAGTGTAACATGAATTGTTGGCTACTCACTCCGTAGGACAGACTCAAGTGGTGATATATAATGTTGCTGGTAGCAACCACAAATGTTCTGTGCTCAGATCATTTGTCAGCACAATATTAATGGTATTGAGACCCTGTCGATTGATGATGAATGTGTATTGTGTCCAAATGGATAGCGGCTGGTGATGTGACTGATATTAATTTTTGAAATATGCAACAAGTCTAATATGATGTTGATAATGCCTGCTGTAGTGGTGCTTGGTCTTCTACCTGGGTAGGAGAAAAACCACACAGTAAATCAGTGCAGGGACTCCAGACTGGGTACAGCAGGCTAGTCCCCGAGTGAGTGATATGTCTAATCCAAAGAACTGATCCCGCACTCATCATGTTAGGCCTTGCGGTACCCTATCAATGGAGGGGAAAGGCTGGAGTCAACTGTGCCCGATCACTGTCCGCGTCCCCCTCCGTACGGAGACTCACCTGTCCTGATGCTGCGTGTGGCTGGATCCCTCCTCATCCCGTGCTCCGTCTCCTCTTCCTGGTTTGCATGCGGTGTCCTCAGCTCCATGGTGCTTCCGGGTATGTGCTTGTTGCGTCACGTGTGACTCGCTGGTCACATGATATGCTCGATCTCAGGTCTCAGTGTAGATTCTTAAACCGGATAAAGTCTGAACATGGAATAAGTGGGTATATTGTCCCCCAATGCATTTCGACCACTTTGTGGTCTTCCTCTGGGAGTAGAAGTGATTCATGTAGGGTGGGCAGGGTATATCATGTATAGTGATCCCCCGCCTCTCATCATGATAGGTCCTTGTCAGTCTCTTTAATTGGTTTTAGACATGTCAATCATTTTACATAATGGTGGATCTGCAAATCTAATTGCTAAACATTTAACTGATATAATGCAAATACTGCCCCTAATGGTAGCCACAGGCAGCAACTGTCAATGGCTAATGAATCTGCTTGAATATGGTATACTGTATCATTCGTTGCAATCGATATGTATCAGTATATCTAAATATTGTATGCTGTATGATATTAAACATTAAATTTGTCTGGTAATCCTGTAGATCCAATTGTTATATTTCTGACCATTATGGAACAAACACTAATTCTTACAGTAACCGAAAACAGTGATTTATATATATCAAATGGATTAACCTGGATGGAATGTGTTATATTGTATGTTATGACTTTTGTTCACCAGTATATTACAATAATGCAGGCTAAAAAATCTTGTGGTAAACCATAATTACCACTGGTATAGATTACACAGGACAGTAGGTGAGTGACTATGTATGTTAGGATCAAAATATTTTTGCTAATGTAAGCAGGGGTGGTACAGTGATTTCTGATCACCTCTACTTCTAGCGACATACTAGGTCCAGTATTCCCCTTCTGTTGTTGTCAAACCATGGAAACTTAATGTTTAGATGGATGTTGCTGTTTTTGTAAAAGGTAACTGGATTATGTTGATGCAAAAAGCATCAAGTACCTAAATATATCTAAGTGTGCAAAAGATTATTAAAGATTGTTATAAGATATTTTGTGACATGTAGTCAGTCACATATGACAGACCTCACCTCGTTGTCTATATTTAGACCTTTGGGGGTCAAAGTATCCATGGTGATCATAGCCCTCAATTCTTCTTTGTTAATCTGTTTGATGCGGTCACCCCCCCTCCAGTTCGGTATTACTAGTTTTAGTGCAGCAAACTCTATTCCCATGGGGTCTGAGTTATGGTATTGTTTGAAATGTAGGGAGATTGGGTGCTCTTCGCATCCAGCCTTGATGCTACTTATATATGTTCACTCAATCTTATTTTTTGGGAGCGAATAGTGCGTCCTATATATTGTCTTTTACACCGGCATTCTATTAGGTAAATAATCCCCTTGCTGAAACAGGTCATGTTACTCCTCATGGTCCATTTAAAACCATTATATGTCGAAATGATAGTACGTATAGGTTTTGTGGCCCTTTTTCCAGTAGTGGTGCATGCTAAGCATTGTCCACTTTTTAAATCAATATCTTTTGAGTTGACATTAGATATATTTCATTTTATTTTCAAATTATTGCAGAGTATAGTGAGGGAAACAACCCATGAGAAGCAGAACAGCTAAACACAATACAATAAGCTTAGTTATTTTATACATTATTTTCTGTAAAATATACATATTAATATCTAGTTATATTAATGTTGATTTATTTTGTAAATAAATGCACTTATTAAATAGAAAAACTTTAAAGTATCCTTTTTTATAAAAAAGCCAAATGCCTCTTTATAGAATTGAAAAAGAGAAAAAATATTTATCATAATGAGCACTTAAACAATATGTCCATTGTTTAAGTTCACATTAGAAGTTGTTTAACTATGCTAGTACCAGAACATAAAATGGCAATTTCAACATCATTAAAACCAATATCAACCTTAATCGTAAAATATAGGTATATGCAAGCAATAATTGCATGTTTTATTGCTCACAAAAACAACCACAGTCCTGAAAGTAAATCATCTTGAGATGCAACACCTTTCCTTAAATGGCATATCAAACTCATACTGAACTTTTCAAATAGTCTTTTTACTTATTGGAAAAGGTAGGACAAATGTAATTTGTTTACAAGACCACCTACCTAGATTTCAATGTAATTTAGAAAGATTGGAATAGGATCTGTCTTGAGGATGTAAGCATCTTCAAAATAGTTTTGAGGCAGCACCGGTCCACAGTGAGTGTGCAGATCAGATGGATGTCAGTAGGGTTCAGAGGCAGTGTGGATTTGATGTCAGCACTGGTCCATGGTGAGTGGGGAGATGGGATGCATGTTAGCAGGTATGGATGCAGCAGGGACAAGATGTGAGCACTGGTCTATGGGGTGATGGGATGGATGTCAATGGGATGCAGAGGGAATGTCAACAATAACTGGGGAGATGTGATGGATGTCAACAGGGTTCAGAAACATCAGGTAATGGTGATGAGTGGGTAGATGTGATGGTTGTCAGTAGGTGTCAATGGGCAGAAGTGATAATTGTGAGTTCTGGTCAATGGTGAATGGGGAGATGGGATGGATGACAGTGGGGTTCGGAGGGAGTGCTGGTCTTCGGCGAGTGGGTAGATGGGAATGAATTTAGTGGGAGTCAGACAGAGCACTGGTTCATGGTGAATGAGGAGAAGTTTTTTAAATCAGCATGGGCCAGAGGCAACAGGATTCTGATGTCAGCACTGGTCCACAGTGACTGGGGATATGTAATGAATGTCAGTAGGGGCCATAGGCAGCAGAGATCGGTGGTGAGTGGGTAGATGTGACATCTATCACATCCATCACATCTGGGATAGCTGTCAGTGGGGGTCAAATGCAGTGTGGCTTGAATGTGCTGCTTTGCAGTTAGTGGGGATATAGAATGGATGTCAGGGATGTTCAGCAGGAGGGCTGGTATGTGATGAGTGGCTAGATGAATGGATGTCAGAGGGGGGGTCGCTGGTCTATGGTGAGTGGGCATATGTTATGGATGTCATTGAGGGTCATAGGGTGTGCTAGCCCTCATAGGGAGTGCTAGCCTGTAATGACTAAGGAGATGTGATAGATATCAATGGGAGTCAGAGGGACCACTGGTCCTGGTCCAAGGGGAGTGGGCATATGTTATATATGTCAATGTGGGTAAAATGGAAGTGCCAGCCCATGATGAATAAGGACAATGGGCATCAGAGGGAGCGCTGGTCCACAATTAGTGGGTAGATGTGATGGCTGTAAGTGGGAGCCAGGGTCAGCATTGCTCCATTGTGAGTTAGTAGAAGTGATGGTTGTCAGCAGAGGTTGTCAGGCAGTGGGGATCACATCTTAGTACTGGTCTGCAGTGATATGGGAGTTGTTATGGAAGTCATTTGGGGTCAGTGGTAGCAGGAATTGGCTGTGAGTGCATAGATGTGATGGATGTCAGTGGGGAGAAGTGATGATTGTGAGCATTGGGCCATGGTGAGTGGGGAGATGTAGTGCATGTCATTGGGAATTAGAGGGAGTGGGGATCTGTTAATAGCAATGCTTTGCAGTGAGTGCGGAGACAAGATGGATGTCAGTGGCATTTGGTCGGAGCGCTGGTCCATGGTTAGTGGAAAGGTGGAATGGATGTCAGTAAAGGTCAGAGGCAGCAGAGAAAAGTTATCAATGCTGGTCTGTGGTGAGTGAGGAGATAGGATGGATGTCAGTATGGTTTGGAGGGAGCGCTAGTCCATTGTGAGTGGGAAGATGGGATGTTGTGTTTGGTGGGAACACTAGCCCATGTTGAGTGGGAAGATGGGATTGACATTAGTGAGGTTCAGAGGCAGTAGAGAACAGATGTCAACAGTGGGGACATGGGATGGATGTCAGTGGGGTTCTGAGGGAGTGCTGATCCACAATGACTGGGCAGATCAGAAGGATGTCAGCAGTTGTCAGATGAAGTGGGGATTGAAAGTCAGTGCTGGTCTATGGTAAGTGGGTAGATGTGATTGATGTCACTGGGTGTTGGAGGCAGCAGGGATCAGATGTCAGTGTTGGTTCATGGTAATTGGAGAAATGTAATGGATGGAGGCAGGGGTGGATTGGAAACTAAAAGTGGTCATGGAAACATTTTGTCAAAATTGCCTCATGTGGGTAGCACCAGATCAACTATAGGCAGGACCAACACCAATGTGTCACTATCCACACACCTTAAAAAGAGAGTGGCATAGCACATACTACTTGGACATCCTCATGTGTCTCCAGATGTAACTCAAACCATCCCACCTGCTTCCAAATAACACACTTGTCCCTCTGACCATTCTACATGCTTCCATATACCACAATACACCACTCTGACAACACCTCATGACACTGTGACCACCCCACATGCCTCTACATTCTATAACACATGCCAGTCTGACCCCAATGTATCTAGAGTTACACCTCTATCTGCAGTGCTGAACCTGTTAAAGCTTTTGGATGTTGACAGTCAAAATGTCAACAATTTTATCATAACCCTAAACTTCACCTAAAATGCACCCTAATGCCCACCTAATTACACTGTAACCCTAAATGAAGTCTAACCTCAACTGCAGCCTAACCTTAACCTCATCTGAACCCTAACCCTATATTAACTACAGCCTTACACTAACCTCACAACAGTCTAACCCTTAACACAGCCTAAACCTAACCTTACCTTCACTACAGCTAAGCACTTACTGCAGTCTAATCCTATCCTAACTGCAGACAAATCCTAACCACAGCCTAATTCTAACTTTACCCTAACTACAGCCTTACCCTAATTGCAGCCTAATCCTAACCTAACTACAGCCTAACACTAACTGCAGTTTAAATCTAAGCCTACACTAACTACAGCCTAACCTTAACCTAATCCTAACCATACCAGCGTAACCCTAACTGCAGCATACCCCAAACTGCAGCCTAACCCTTTCCTAACTACAGGATAACCCTAACTGCAGCCTAACCCTAACCCTACCATAACTACATCATAAACCTAACCCCACCCTAACCACAGTCTCATCCTAACCCTAACATAACTGAAGCCTTACCCTATTGGCAACCTAAACCTAATATCTACCTAATTCTAACTGTAAATTCATGTTTTGACATTCTGGCTGAGGACATTCACAATGACAAAAACATGTCAATGTTGACATGTTAATATCCTGAATATAAACATTATAGTGTTGACATTCTAAATGTTAACATGATCACTATGTAACCTCCAGTACTCTTAATTTCTAATAAATTTAAAAAAGAAGAGTACATTTAATGATTTATTAAATATACTACTTATAATGAATAAATCATTAGTGTAACATGTACAGTAAGTGACTTACCATCAATGTGGAGGAACATGATTCACTGGTACTATACAATAGCTTCCTCACAGGACGAGGCTGTGTCAGTGTCTGGACAGTCATGATGATTCTTGCCTCTGTCCTCTTTCAGAGATCATTTTCTGCTGCAGGTGAACCAAGTGGGGGATGGAGGGATCAGGGGTGCCATGGATGGGGGTTTGGATCTGTGAGGGGAGAGAGAAGGAGAGGGGAACCTGTGTTAGGGAGAGAGGGTGAGAAGTGCTGCAGATGGTGGGGGAGTTTGGAGCTGTGCTGTAAGAGAGCACAAAAGAGATATACCTGTGTGGGGAAGGGAGGTCATGAATGGGGGGAGGGATTTAGGAGTTTGGAACTGTGAGAGAAAAGAGCAAGAGAGGGAAAACTGAGTGGTGAAGGGGGAGGCCCATGGATGGCTTTTTGAACCTGTGAGGGCAGACAGAGCAGGAGGGAAACCTGAGAGGGGGAAAGGGGGTACAGATGGGGAAAGGATTGGCTCTGTGAGGGTAGAGTGAGAGCTGTGTGGGGGAGAGAGGTGGGTTCAGGGAGTTGCTGCAGATGGGGGAGGGGTTAAAGCTGTGAGGGCAGAGAGAGCAGGAGGAGGAAATTGGTGTGGGGGAGGGGGTGTAGTGGATGGGAGGAATGCTGTGAGGAGAGAAAGAATAGAAGAGAGGATCCTGTGGGGGGACGGGCAGTTGTGCCACAGATGGGGGAGGGGTTGGAGCAGAGAGAGCAGAGTTGTGAAGGGAGAGAGAGCTGTAGAAAATGTGTGGAGGTTGGGTTGGGGGTGCCATGCATGGAGGAGGGGTTAGCACTCTGAAGGGAGAGCAGAATTGGAAACCTGTGTGGGGGGTTGGGGGTGCCATGGATGTGGGAGGGATTAGCACTATAATGGAGAAAGAACAGAAGAAGGAAACCTGTAGGGGGTTTGGGGTGCTGAAAATGGTGGAGTAGTTTGCACTATGAGGGGAGAGAGCAGAAGAATGAAACCTGTGGGGTGGTTGGGGGTCCTTCAGATGGAGGAGGGGTTGGCACTGTGAGGGGAGAAAAGCAGAATGAGGAAACTGGTCTGGTGGAGGAGGTGCCTGTGATGGGATAGTTTGGAGATGTGTGGGGTGAGAGAGCAGAAGAGAGGAACCAGTGTGGGGGAGGGAGAGGGATGCCGTGGATTGGGGAGAGGTTGAAGCTTTAAAGACAGAGAGACAGAGAGAGCAGAGCTGCAAGGGGAGAAAGAGTAAAAGAAAACCTGTGGTGGGTGGTCAGTGGTGCTGTGGATGGGGAGGGCTGGCACTGTGATGGAAGAGAGAGCAGAGCTGTGAGTGGAGAGAGAGCAGAAGTAGGAAACCTGTTAGGGGGTTCAGGGGTGACACAGATGGGAGACTGATTGGCACTGTAAGGTAGATAAAACAGAAGGAAACCTGTGTGGTTGGGGTGCTGAGGGAAAGGGAAAGGATGGCACATTGAGGAGAGAAAGAGAGCAGAAGGGTAAACCTGTGTGGGGGGGTCAGGTGCCACAGATGGGGGAGGGGATGGCACTATGAGAGGAGAGAGGACAGAGCCATGTGGGGAGAGCAGAAGTAAACCTGTGTGGAGGCTTGGGGGTTCCACAGATGGGTGAGAGGTTTAAAGCAGAGAGAGCAGAGCTGTGAGGGGAGAGAACAGAAGCATGAAACCTGTGGGCGGGTCAGGGTTACCACAAATGGGTGAGGGTTTGCCACTGTGAGGGGAGAAAGCAGAGATGTGAGGAGAGAGAGAACAGAAGAAGGAAACCTGTGTGTGGCAGGTTGGGTTGTCACAGATGAGGGAGGAGTTGGCACTGTTTGGGGAGAGGGAGGAAAAAACTGGTCTGGGTTAGGAGGGAGAGAGTGCCATGGATGGGGAAATTTGGAGATGTGAAATGAGAGAGAGCAGAAGAGACAAAAATGTGTGGGGGAGGGGCAATTAGGGGGTGCCATGGATGGGGAAGCAATTGGCACTGTGAGGGTAGTGAGCAGAAGTAGGAAATCAGTGTGGGGGTGGGGGGACGGTGGGTGCCATGCATGGGGGAGAGATTGAAACTGTAAAGGCAGAAAGAGCAGAGCTGTGATTGGAGATATAGAAGAAGAAAACCTGTGGGGTGGAGGTCCGGGGTGCCATGGATAGGATGGGCTGGCATTTTGATGGAAGAGAGAGAAGAGCAGTGAGTGGGGATAGAGCAGAATTTGAAAACCTGTGTGGGGAAGTCAGGGGTGCCAGGTGCGGGAGGGGTTGGAACTGTAAGGTAGAGAGAACAGAAGAATGAAACCCATGTAGTGGGGGGTAGGGGGTGCTGCAGATAAGGTAAAGGTTGGTACATTGAGTGGAGAGAGAGCAGAAGAGAGATACCTGTGTGGTAGGGTTGGGGTTCTGTGGATGGGGATAGGGATGGGAGAGAGCAATGCTGAGGGGAGAGAGCAGAAGAAAATCTGAGTGGGTTGGGGGTCCCGTGGATGGAGGAGGGTTTAATGCTGTGAAGGTAAAGAAAGCAGAAGTAGGAGACCTGTGGGGAGGGGTCAGGGGGGTGCAGCAGATGGGGGATGGGTTAGCACGGTGAGGGAAATGAGAGCAGACCTGTGAGGGGAGAGAGAGCAGTAGAAGGAAACCTGTGTGTGGGGGGATTGGGGGTTCCATGTATGGGGGTTGGGTCAGTGCTGTGAGGGGAGAGAGAGCAGAAGTAGCAGACATGTGGTGGGGTTGGGGGTACTGCAATTAGGGGAGAGGTTTTGCACTGTGAGGGGAAAGAGAGTAGAGCTGTGAGGGGAGAGAGAGAAGAAGAAGGAAACCTGTGTGGGGGGTTTTGGGGTTCCACGGTGCTGTGAGGGAAGTGAGAGCAGTAGTAGAAAACCTGTTATGGGGTCAGGAATGCTACAGATGAGGGAGAGAGTGCAGAAGAAGGAGACATGTGTGGGTGGGTTGGGGTGCCACAGATCGGGGTAGGGTTCGCACTGTGAGGGGAGAGAGAGCAGAGCTGTTAGGGGAGAGAGAGCAGAAGAAGGAAACCTGTGTGTGGGGGATCAGAGGAGCCATGGATGGGGGAGGGGTTGATGCTGTGAGGGGAGAGAGAGCAGAAATATTTGGGGTGTAGGGGGTATCACATATGGGGGAGAAGTTGGTGATGTGAGGGGAAAGAGAGAAATGCTGAGAGTAGATGTAGGCACCTATGGGGGAGGTCATTGGTGCCAGAGATGGGGAGAAGTTGTCACTGTGAGGGAGAGAGAGAAGAAGAAGAAACTTGTGAGGTGGGGTTGGGTTGCCATGGATAGGGGAGGGGTTGGCAATATGAGGGCATAGAGAGGAGAACTGTTAGGGGAGAAAGAACAGAAGGAAACCTGTGGAGGGTCAGGAGTGCCATGGCTGGAGGAGGGCTTGGTGAAAGGAGAGAGAGCAGAGCAGTGAGGGGAGATAGAGCAGAATAAGGAAATCTGTGTATGAGATAGTCAAGGGAGCCACAGAAAGAGGAGGGGTTGGCACTTTGAGGGGAGATAAAGCAGAATTATTAAACTTGTTTGGGGGGGTCAGGGCTGCCATGGATGGTGGACGGGTTGGCACTGATAGGGGAGAGAAAGCAGAGCTGTGAGAGGAGAGAGAGAAGAATAAGAAAACCTGTGTTGGGGCATCTGGGGTTCCGCATATGGGGTTGGGGTTGGCACTGTGAGGGGAGAGAGAGTAGAAGAATGAAATCTGAGAAAGGAGGGGAGGGGGATAGGGTGCTGCAAGCTCAGCAGCATGTGTCTCTCATTATGTGATGCTGAGCACTTCTGTCTGGTTGGGTGAACGGAACTTGTTATGGAGGAGCACTGTCTCACGAGATGTCAGCCTATTCTCACAGTCTGGTCAGCCTACCAGTGGTGACTTTAACTGCCAGTACGCCCCTAGCCTGTGGTCAAAGGCAGCAGATATCAGTTGTAAGTGGGTGGATGTATTGTATATCAGTGGGTGTTGGGTGATAAAAAGTTATGGATGTTAGAAGGGGACTTGAGGGGTGAAATGATGGATGACAGCAGGGGCCAGATAAAGCAGGGGTCTATAAAGAGTGGGGAAAAGTGAAGTATGTTAGCAGGAACTGGAGAGGAGAAGTGATGGTTGTCAATGGGAAATAGAAGGGAGATGTGATTAATATCAGTGGGGGTCAGAGGAGAGAAGTGATGAAGGGGAGAAGTGATGGATGTCAGCAGGGACTGGAGGGAAGTTGTTATGGATGTCAGTGGAGATCCATGATGAGTGGAATGAAATTATGCATGTCTCGGGTGTGAGTGGGGGTCAAAAGGAAGAAGTGATAGATGACAGGCTAAATGAGCAATTAGTGTGTTGTAGAAGTTATAGGTGTGACCTTGAACTTGAGGAGATGTATGTGAGTGAGGTTCAGAGGGAGCAAGGGTGAGTTAGAAGTGTTGAATGTGATCAGGGGTGAAGGTGGCCATCGCGACCATCGCAACCATCTTTTTGGCCGCTCGCTATAGCTGTGGGTGGTCACCCACAGCTATATGAGTGGCCAGGAGGCCGCTCTAAAAAAAGAGAGGGAGGGCACTGATTCAGAGCGAGCGCTCTGAAAGAGCGTCCGGCTCTGAATCAGGCCCACTGTACAGAATTAGCTGTCTATGTATGCTGGATATAAGCAACTACAACAAAAATTTGTTGTGTTTCTTGATTGCTATTATTTAAATGGTTTAATTTGATTTAATATTTTTATTTATAAGGCATATTGGATTTGATTAACATTTTTCATTTGCATTTTAGGGATGCTCTGGCTATGCAATATAGTACAATAAGTATAATATTAATTCTGCTCATTTAATAGAATAGAATATCCACAGCATGTAATACCCAGTAACAACATTCTTAGCTTAGTAAGATTTATGGAAGTGGAGGTATGAATAATCAGATGCCAGGATAAATAATAGTGTAAAAATCCATGACGCAATGTAATATAAATTCTTAATATCCAGCTGTTACGAGAAAGCACACATGAACATGAATAAATGAGGATGAAGCAGGTGGTTCCTATGGTTTGGTCACAAACACTGTTCACAGACAGGACTATTTATTTTGTGCATTGTGCTATGATTTTGTTTCGATTTTGATTGATTTGACAAACACAATTCTTAGTGAAGTTATGATTTGTCTTTAAGTCCATGTAAATGAAACAATGTTTGGTCTGATGGTGTATTTTGCTAAATTGGCAAGTTAAGTCATGTTTCACCCTTGAGTTGCAGTCAAAATGGCCTCTAGTTCTGTAGATCTATGATTTGCAAACTCACATTCAAATCACAGAAAAACAAATTGTAGGTGTAAATTAACTTATTTGGCCTCAGTCACACACAGTTGCAAGCCTGCTAGCTTCTTTATGCTAATTCCACTACAATGCCTTTCCCTGGTGTACAAGCGTGTATCTGAATGTGCAAGGTCTGAGGCACCCACTCGTAACATCTTTATATGCTACATTATCATTTGGTGTTTCTGAAAATGCACCATTGGTCGCCCCTCCAAAATTTTCACCAGCCCTATAGTAGATGTAGTTTCTCCATCTGGGTAATGTCTCCTTTTTGAGTGGTTGGGCAATTCTGCACACAAATGCAGTCAGCAACTGTCCTGTGACACATACATAATCTGCAACATCAGCATGTATCTGATTGGCCACTTGTATGTTACCTATCAGTCCCCCCCAGGAATGCCTCATATACCTCCTACACAGTGTAAAATGTGTGAGTCCAAATCTGTACGGTGTCTGTGTGCGAACAACTTCAGGACACATACACAGACTTAAAACATCAGCCATTGACTCATTTTTAACACAAATTGGCCTCCAGAACTGGCATTTTGGGGATAAACAGAGAAATATGGATACAGTTATAGATGTGGAACCAGTAGGGGAATTTAATCCTACTATAAAGAATGATCATATTTGCCACAATTTCTAATAATCTCAATGGGAATGGTATGACTTATCTACACTCACAATGTCAACAGTGACTCTGCAAACATGCAAACTCTGATGCTGGTATACTGACATGGTTAAAATGCTACTTATAGCATTTTTCATGTACAGGCATTATATTTTAAACAAATGCTGCTTTAGAAGCATGTTTAAAGTTATAATGCCTACAGGGTTAAAACTCTGCCAGTAGCATTCCAAATGTGTGGCGATACTGGTGCAAGCTCTCTTGTGTTTACAGAATTACTGTAAACATAGTAGCTATAGACATCCAGTCTACATCCTATCTCAATCATGTTGCAATGTTATAAAATAATCTTTCTCCTGATATTAGATAATATAACTGCCAGATTGATCAATGCAGTTTAGTCACACTGTATCAGATAATTAAACAGTACTGAAATGATACAGAAGTAACAATATTTGCAATAACAAGTGGATGACTTCTAGATATAAGAATTGCCAGCTCAAAAAATGTAGCAATTGACACTGAGGGTCTCAGCCAGACCCGCTCGCGAGCGCAGGACACTTGCAAGCGGGTCGATGGTACCCAAATGCGCATGCGCACGATGGAGGCTGCTCCGTCGTGCGCATGAGTGAGACCTGGCGAGCGATGGGGAAGTCATCGCTCAGGGTCTCGCTCCAAAGGGGGCGTGCTGACGATGGTGAGTGACAGCACGCCCCCTTTGGTGGGCGGGCCAGGGCGTGGCTGCCCAGATGGAGGCGTTCCCATGGGAACGCCTACCGTCTGGGTCCGGCCCCACTGATATCACTAGTGATGTCAGAGGGAGTGATTTTGGCTCTGATAGAGCTGAAATCACTCCAGGGATTTCGGCAACAAGACCCTAACGTAGGGTCTCATCGCAAGCCTGATGGTCGCGATGGTCTTGACCATTGCGACCATCATCATGGACGCTCGCATAAGCTGTGGGTGGTAACCCACAGCTATGCGAACGTCCAGTAGGACGCACCAAAAAAAAATGCCCTGATTCAGAGCGGGCGCTCATTCAGAGCATCCGGCTCTGAATCAGGCCCTGAGTGAGACTGTCAAAACATCTGATCATAGGCAAATAATACTAGGGATTTTTTTTTGTGTAGGAGCTTATTTGTCAAGTTTTTCAGCCCCTTAAATCATGCAGAAATGAGCCCTAAAAATCCCTAGTATTCTTTTGCTAAATGATGAAGTACTGTAGGAGATTTCAAAGATATCTCCAACATTCAGTAAAGTAAAACAGGATACCATTGTCCCCACTTTTTGTGGTATGTACAAGCAAGCTTGTACTGGTGCTAGCCACTGTAGTCTATTGGCTACAATATATTTATTCTAGAGGGATCTTTGCATACTGTTCCAGTAGCTACTGTATCACTTGTACTGTACATAATGTCTACACATGTGAGGTTGGCAATGAAGGTTTGAACCCAGCAATAAAGTGGTTGGCTTACTCTATAACTATTTTATTTATGCTTCACCTGCATGGTTTCTGTACTATTGTTACTGTTTGTTTAGATGTGTTTTACAATACTATGGGCTGTAACACCCCCTATAAAAAAATTAGTGATAGCCAAAGTAACTATCTAGAAGAAATTTAAAATAAATTCTCTACTGGTTCAGTAAAACAAATCTGAATTGAGGAGATGCTGAAGGATACAGAGTTATATGGTGTACCAGTTCTGAAATAAATTAATATATCAAGGTACAGTTGTATTAGAAAAGAGGTTAGACACAGGCTAGCATGCATGAGAAGCTAGTGGGCAGAGGGCACTTGTTAGGATAAATGGTGGTTATGGGTGGCTCACTAAAAAAAAGATGGTGGTTAAGGTATGCCATGTGATAAAAAAGATGTTAAGCATGGGGTTATGTTGGAACACACTAACGAGCTTGTGGAGAAAATGGTGGGCAAATGTTAGCATGTAAGATAAAATCTGGTGGGCCAGGAGGTGTAGAATATTAAATACTTTAACTTTACAAAAAGCTATGATATTCCATAGACAAAAAACTTAATGATTTAACATATCCCATTAAGGCTTAAAGTTTAAAAAGCAATTAAATTCTGATCATTAAGGCTGAAGCTTTAATGAATGTGTTACTTGTGAAATATAGATATGATATGCTATCACACCATGTGACTAACTGCAGATTCAGCAATCTCATGGAGTGAGGTTGCTGTCAGTCACAAAATGGCAGAGTGACTAATTCACGGTTTTGTGTGCTCACTGAAATATACATGTAAAGTCTATGCAATTGAACGTCTGTGTAGCTATAATGCAGAAATGCACTGCTGATCAGCACTGCTCTATCTTCTACAATACATGCCACTCCATGCCATTCTGTCTTCCCCTATCCATACCATTCTATCTTTACCATCCATGCTACTCTGTCTTCCCCATCCATGCCCCACTGTATTCTCCCTTTTGTGCCATTATGTTTTCCACTATAGGTGCCACTCTGTCTTCCCCATCCATGCCCCACTGTATTCTCCCTTTTGTGCCATTATGATTTCCACTATAGGTGCCACTCTGTCTTCCCCATCCATACCACTCTGTCTTCCCCATCAATGCCACTTTATGTTCCCTCATCTACACTGCTCTGTTCTCCACAATCTGCATTGGTCTATTTTACACTATCAGTGCTGCTATTTCTTCCCCCATTCATATCACTCTGTCTTCCAACATCCATGCTGCTTTATCTTCCCCTTCCATGCTGCTACTGTAAATCTTCCCCTATCCATGTTGTTCTATATTTCAAAATTATTGCCATCATATTTTCACTATCTGTGCTGCTCTCTTCCCCCTTTTGTGCCATTTTGTGTTCCCTGTCTGTTCCACTTAGTCTTCCATACCAATCTCTTCCTCCATCCACATCTCCCTCTATTCCCCATCTTTGTTAATCTGTAATCCTCAATTATGCCACTTTGTCATCCCCATCTGTGCTGCTCTATCTTCACCCATCTGTGCCATTCTGTCTTACCCCATCCATGCCACTCTGGCATCCACCATCTGTGCTGATTTGTCTTCCCCATGCTGCTCTGTCTTACCCCATCCATGCTGCTGTGTATTCTTCCTATCCCAATCACACTATTTTACACTATCAGGGCCCACTGGGGATTCCCCTGTACATCTGTGGGCCAGTTCAAACCAGGAGGGAAGAAGGGAAGGAGGGAAGGAGGGAGGGAGGGAAGGAGAGAGAGAGAAAGAGAGAGAGAAATTAATAAATAAATAATTAATTCAATGCAGACAATGCTAATGTACAGAGGGCTTAATTCAGACCCACTCATGAGCACTGAGCGCTCGCAAGCGGGTCGATGTTGGCCAAGTGTGCATGCGCACGACAGAGGTGGCTAAATCGTGCGCATGCGCGAGACCCGAATAATGATGTCCAAGCCGTCGTTATGGGTCTCACACCAAAGGGGGTGTGCTGTCGATGGTGATTGACAGCACGCCCACTTTGGTGGGCGTGCCGTGGGCGTGGCTGCACAGTCGGAGATGTTCTCATGGCCGGCCCCACTGACATCACTAGTGGTGTCAGTGGGAGTGCTTTTGGCTCTGATAGAGCCATCCTATTTCCGGTTGTGCTGCCACGTGTTTAAACAAAGCCATTGAGTTTACTTTATCAAATGTTGCCAATAACTGGGTTAACGTGTATTTTTCTGCGCAGGAAAAAAGTGTGTAACTGTGAGTACTTGTTTAGGGTGTAACACGGGACCTAAATGTTAAGGGTATCATAGGACCCTTAAATGCTAGGCGTATTGAATGGCCTAGTGACTCGGTAGCAGCATACCGTTAACTAAACACATCAGCATGTGTACATGTTGTCTTTGTTGTAGGGACCGGCTCTCAGTGTGATTGTAGTTTTTAGTTATTAGGTTGGGTTACTGGAGCATTGTAATTGAGCCGCACTGGAAACTTGTGCTTGTAAACTGAGAGATAAAAGGTGAGTGGGAGCATCTAGAAATTTCTTCCATAGGTGAGTGGGAGCATTTAGAAATTTCTTCCATAGGTGAGCGGGAGCATCTAGACATAACTTCCATAGGTGAGTGGAGGCATCAAGAAATCGGTAAGTGAGAGTATCTAGACTGTCTTTCACCAATCTAAATCTTTATTGAAAAACTTAGGGTTCTCCCAGGATGGGGGCCAAGCAAATGGTAGAGATGTTAAATTATTTGCTGCTTTTGGAAGCGCCACTTGGGTCGGCACAACATATTATGCATATTAAGTACAGTGCCAATGCAACCAGGTATTGTGATTTATTGTTTAATATGACGAGGAAGAGTGTTAGGCCGTTTCCTAGAATTGGTAGTTTTGATAAGGAGATATTGAATAATGTCCGAGCTCACATCTGGTTGGTGCGTTCTCGAGTGAAAAAGGTAAAATATTATGAATGTTTAAAATTGTGGCAGCATGAAGCGGATGCATGGTTTAAAAATGTGTAAGCAATGCAAACTAGCGTTGCGAACGCATTACCAGAAAATACACCCGCGGCACTAGATTGCAATAAGTGCGTGCCGCAAAACAGCGTGCACGTGCAACAAGGTAGTGTTGTGGAAGGTTTTGCCAGTAATTCACGTGCACCACCACCACCACCTTATGTGGATGGGGGTGCAGGTACAGTTATGGAAAAAACCCTAAAAAATGTAACAAGTAATTTGTACTCTCTCTTAAGTAACCATAAGGAAAATGTTTATGATGTGGATGATGAGCCTATTGTTATGTCTGCCATTTCAAACCTCCAGCCAGGTAATAAAGTCAAAAGTAGCAATGCGGCCATCTGCATCCCATTCGGACAATAATTTCCAAATGGGAATGCGGATGCGAACGGAGTAGTGCCCACAAGGGATGTGGTAATGCATTCTCCTTGGACAAGAGCAGAGCTAAATTCCATCATGAATGATTTCCCCAATCCCAAAAAGGAACTAGCCAAATGTCAAAGATTTTTGAGAAATTTGGGTAGTTCTCATGAGCCAACCAACAAAGATTGGTGACTGGTGTTAAGGGTTTGTCTACCACGCAATATCGACGTGACAAAATTTATCACAGATTGTGTATTGGCTGGTGACATTCCCTTAACAGACCAAGTAAACCAAGGTAACATTATCCGTATTATAACTCAATTGGGTGTATATTTTCCAGTAGTAGTTAACTGTAACAAAATGTTCACCATAAAACAAAAAAAGAGTGAATCTGCAGAGATTATTGTGACCGGGCTCTGCACGCTATCACCCAGTACACTGGGTTAGAAGATATTAAAGATAGCACTCACCACAGGGGAATGATTGTCACTATACTCATGGATGGCCTTAAAGAAGACCTAAAGACCTGGGTTCAGACCTCACAGCCTGGATGGAGGGGAGTCACAATAGATACCCTCATAGAATCTGCCATAGAACATGACAAAAACATCTCAAAGAAGAGAGAGACCCAGAGCGAGAAACTAATGGCTGTCAGTATTCAAGCTCTAGAAGGAATGACGGTAGCATCACAGCCAGCAGACACACCTGCACCCACACACACCTGCACCTGAACAGTTACACATCCTCACCAATCCCACACCACTGCAAACAGCCCTACCCCACTTATCACACACAGCCACAAGTCCTATACTACCCACAAACTCCATACCCCCCACAATATCCTTTCCCTCATTATCCTTACCCATACCCATCACCTTTCCCTCCTGCTCAACCCCCACAACAATCCACCCCACTCACAAAAATGTTTTAACTGCAACCAAGTGGGACACCTAAGTAAATATTGCAAAGTGAAGAAGGTAGGACTCCCAAACCAGACAGTACCTGTATACCCTCATAGGGGATATACACAGAATACAGGAAACCTCCAACAGGCACCAGCTCCAATTGTGGCCGCTAATGCTTTATTGGAGAGTGGGAGCCAACACTAGGAGTCGGGTCATACTTGTGGTCTGAAGATAGACAGGTTGATGGGAAGTACTAGGGAAAAACTGGTAATGGTAATTGATGTAACTGATACCCAATCTCTGTTCTGCTTTCTTCCCTGTGCCCTAACAACCTGACTGTCAGTATTTTTCTTTTCTCACCTATGGGGAGGTGTACACTACACATGGACATGAGTGTCCCATGGGTTCATAGACAACCCCAGTATATTCTCCCAGGCCTTATATGATTGTTTACAATGTTTCCAACCTGTCAATAGATCTGTGCTCAGATACAATATGTGGACAATTTATTGTTATGTCCTGTTTCATTTATACCATGTTTAAATGATACTAAACTGTTGTGCTCTCACACACAGGACACAAAGTTGCTAAGGACAAATTGCAGCCATGGAAGGCTAAGGTCAAGTACTTGGGAAACTGTCCAAACCCAGGGGCTGAGACACTACATAGAGCAGTAGCTATTAATAACAGGATTTAATTGCAGGAATTTGTATGCAGATACAATATCCCTAGAATTATTAAAAGTGATAGGGGTACTCATTTCACAGGTGATGTCTTCCAGAACATGTGTAAGGTGATGGGTATTAATATCAAGCTCATTACATACTGTCTTTTTATCTGTCCCCCTTTCAGATACTGTTTAACAGACAGCCTCATGTGATAATGAGGTTACTGTGCAGTGTCTCACAAAGATGAGTAAGAACAACTGAAATTGTAAATGTTATTTTCTAACATGTCTGATGCAAACTGTCATGATGTCAAACCTGGAAAATTTGTTATGATCCGAATTTTTTTATCTCAGGTTGTTTGACTGATCGTTGGGGAGGTCCGTATCAGGTGTTGCTGAAGGTGGCCGAGAGAGATACCTGGGTCCATTCCACTCACTGTAGAAAGGTCAACCAACTGGTGGAGATATGAGGCAGAGTCGAGGCAGATAACGTGAACCTGTCGATTGCGAGCCTGTTCCGGGAGGGTTAAAAGGTGCGGTGAGATACCTGAGCTAAAGAAATGTGTAGATCAGTGCTTCCAGCAATGGTGTGGTCTGCTGTGGTCATCCTAGTTCTTTCTTCCAGAGTTTCTCTCATGATGATCTGTTTGGGGATACCCAGTTTCTGTGATGGAGGACCGGTAGAGGAGATGGGAGCTGATGGCAGTGCTGATGGAGTGGAGTCAGGAGGAGGAGTGCTATGCCAAATCAGGGGAGTGTCTGACCAATCTTAGCACTGTAATTGTTATGTTATATGGGAAGACTACTTCCAGAAATTATGACCCTTACACATGGTGAAATGCTTGGTATTCAAAAAACACACCATCACCATATCTTCACACACAGTATGAACACAGAGACAAAAGAAATATGATACCTGGTGATGTGCATAAAGCCACTCAGTTAATTAGTGAGACAACTGGATTTCAAGTTTTAGTCGCATTGGATCCCACCAGGATCGCTTGGGGTACACAAAATTTTATATATATCCAAGATCTTGCTAAACTGATAGATAATATCACCGAGATGTATGATGACACCTTCAGGTATACAGGAAGGGAATTGCAAGCGTACAAGAAAGAACTGGTGCAACACAGACTAGTTTTAAAGTATTTAACAGCTGTCAAGAGAGGGTATTGTGTAACATTGGCCACCCAGTTTGGTGTAAAGTGCTGCACATATATTACTAATAACACCAGTGACCCCAAGGAGGTGATAGACTGGAAGATGGATGAAATTCTGCAGCTATAGGAATTTCAGAAAAACCATAATGCTTCAGCGGCTGAAGTAGAGAAGGTAGAGGAATGGGTTTCATGGTTGAACCCAGTGAAGTGGTTCTCAGGTCTAGGAGAGTGGGTCCAGGAAATGATCGCAAGCATAGGTAAACTCCTGATCCTTATACTGGTTGTCATCATAGTAATTGGCATATGTGTCAATTGTGTTCCTAATGTGTTGAAGTGTGGAAAATGTAAAAATAAGGTAAATCAGAAGAGCGAAATTATGATGGTGGTTAGTAGTGCTCATATGAATACTGAGGTAAATGTAGAACTGCATTACAACCCTGAACTTGGAAACACCATCATATAATGTATTATATTTAGAAATATGTAAAATGTATTAAAATGTTATTTTTCTCTCATTTTAAAATCTTAAATGATGTATGTCTCTATTCCCTTTCAAAACTTCCTTTATAGGACTGGTTCATCCCCACATCTTTCCCATGATCTCCCAAGATCCGCAGTAGGCGTATAATGGTAGTTTTATGTTCCCTCCTAGAGACCCATTATAGATGGATTGAAACCACCTTGTGCCATCCCACAAAAATAACGTTAAAATAATACCCCATATGCAAGCCTAAAATTAATTTTAAAATCAGAGTATGATAGCATGTTGTTTGCTATCAAAGGGTGGACTGTCGAAGCTGGTTTAGTGGCTGAGACAGAATCAGTGTAAAATTATCTCAGAGGGACACCATCTTGCGAATGGCAAGCAGACTTCATCTTAAAAATAAGAATCTGCAAGAGGCCATTTTGTGACTAATCTCTCAGAGCCATTTTAAGTTACAACTCACGAGCTAAGTACAGATGGCAATGTTTTTGGTACTGGGAACAACCTTGCATAGAAAAAAATACCAAAACAACTAGAAAAACAGCTTCCTGAGAAAAGTAATTAGGAAAGACAATACACCAGGAACTGTGTGTGTTTTTGCATGTAAATGGAGAGACCCCACATGTGAACAGTTGTTGCTGTGGTAATTGTAATATGGCCCAGACACTTGAATTTGACTTAATGAACAATGGTAAGAAATCTGCATGAAAAGAACTGTTTAAACTCACTGTCAGACAATATGGCACCAGTAATCGGCTGGGGGTCTCCACCCTGTTTGAGAGTGAATCTCATTACTAATAACATATTGCATTTCAGTTTAAAAATGTTAGTAAGGAATGATATATGTGTATATATATATTAAATCCATCATAAATAGAATCACATGCATAAACACCGCACATTACGCACAGTTGTGCTGTTAACATGTCGCACATTAGCGAATAATAAGAAGAAGAGGGGGGGGAGGAAGTAGCGCTCTGTGGTGTCTGGTAAACCTAAAATCTACTTGGTCAATACTGTTATATCACAGAAAAAAAGGGTGTTCAAGAATACGAAAAGCAAAAGATAAACTGAATACCAGCCAGGTGGGCAATAACTTGAGGCTGGAATTTGAATGATGATCTATAAATAGAAATACCGCATATAGTCTAATATGGTAAATATGGTAAACAATACAAAGATATCAAGGATTAGTTCAAGTCTCTCAATAAGTAACAGGTCGCAATAACTTTAGGCTGTAACTTCTTGGTCACAAATATATAACTTATGGTATTAATCCAGCACTGTATGCGTAAGTGGAGCACTCTTCAGCGGGACTGAGTGTCTTTGATCCATTTAAATTACATCAATCATGGTGCATATTGCATAACTGGTGGGCAAGAACTTTAGGCAGAGTTTTCACACACCGGGTGGGGATGTCATATAGACCCAAATGTCAATGTTGTTGCCTCCTCCGCACAAACTCACCTCAAAAGAGGAACGCAGTATCAGGATAAACGTGTGGACACTATATTGCAGTCTCAGTAGGTGGAATGAACTTACCCAATGCTGTGTCTGCTGGTCCATCTCCTCCAAGCGTCCCACTCGTCCCAGGTGAGTGTGCGAGCAGGGCCCAAATGGTGTAGCATGAACCACTGACTCAGTGTGGTTAGCTTAAAATACTGATTTTCCCAAACATTTCTCCTGCTCAGGTGTCCCATAGGTTTACACAATATATTAGCGAATGCATAATACCCCGCATGCGACCACTGTTTATTAGCTTCATGTGTATGCATCTGCCACAAGTTAACTAGCATCTTTTCCCAAACCCATAATACTTACGCACTGCACACTCACATAAAAGGTTCCATAGCTTCAAAGTATAAGATTCAAGTTTTATTCATTTATTACAAATGCTGTGAAATAAAGGCTATTTGGTATCTAAGGTTTAATACGTGATAAGTAAGCCATGTTTGGTAATGTACTGATCTGCTCTTTCTCAACAGCTTTCCAGTATCATCGATTTGAAGATCGCAACATGCATGCTCAACTTATGGACCGTAGAGAGTTAAAACACCAAAATGTACTTTGTAAATTTAACAGCCTTGATTTGCATGCAGGGGCAAAACAGAGACAAAGGCTGTTGGAGGCTGGTCTGTGTCCATTTGAATCAACCAGTTAAATATCCTGTAACAGATACACCCGCACTGGGAGCCAATGAAACCATGCCAAACTTTTCTATTGTATAGTCTATTTCTGTAAGGGTATATATATGTGGGTTCTGACCCCAACCTGGAGTCTTCAAGCTGATGCTGTTGATGGAGGTTTCTTATGGATGCCGGTAACAGGTCCCAGTGTGCGTGCGTATGTATAACTGTATCTTGGGTCTGTATAATTTCTTTGTGATAAATTGTACTTAGATCACAGCATGTAACTAACTGTACTTTACATGAATAATACTTTGTGCTTTGGAAACACATATTCAAGGTCTGAAGGCATTTATTTACTGTATGACTGCATACGCAAATAGCGTCAATTTTAGAAGGTATAGGCAGGTTTTTAGAACATATAGGCAGGAGCGTATAGAGGTTTAAAAGTCAGTATCCATAGGATGTAAACCAACCCTTATCATCCATGTATCAGAAGATCTCTTCCATATGTATTAACCAACATGCAGGGGCAGAAATATGGAAGATAAGGGAGGCATCTGCCATTGGGTGCCAGTACTGAAGGGGTACCTTCTCCATTGCCCACAATTTATTCATTCCACTTAGGGCTGTAACTATGTATCTGGAGTGAACTGTCATGGCTGCCTAATAAATGGCACCTCTTCATGGCACCTGAGAAGCCACCATACATTTGTAGAGAGCTGCCACCTCGATCTATCTATAGCCTGTCCCTACTCATTGGTGTCACTGCTCCTTAGCTTCTTATATCAGTGTGACACATCTGGTGACCCCCTCACCCATAACTCTCTGTCTCAATGCTCCTTGGTGGCAACCCCAGCCTTAGACCCATGCAGCAGTCCCAGCACACCCCCTTACCAAAAACTCCCCATCCCACATCCTCCCTGGAGGCACCCCTACCCGCAACCTGTGAAGCAGTCCTGGTCCCCCCCTCACCCACAACTCCCCATTCCACTCCTCCCTGGTAGCAACTCTAACTGCAGAGCCATGCAGCAGAGTCCTGAGTGGCTGGCCCAATCATATGTGTGGCTGCAGGTTCTTCCTGGAGCTGAATGTCAACATGTATGCACTGGACAGTGCTGCAGGTAAGTGGGCATGAGAGGTGAGGCCTTGGGCAACAGCGACTGAGTCTGGGGGCAGATCTTTGGTGGAGTAACTTCCTGGCATGTGGTGCAGTCAGCAGTAGACTGGGCATTTTGTGATTTGTAGTCCCACCACAGTGGCAGTCTTACTGTATCTTGAACTAAACTCAGTCCTCAAAGCAACCAAATCAGGTGGTTTTCTCCTCCATCAGGGATATCAGTAGGGCTTCCCAACCCACATCAGGTAGCTTTCATCAGGAGGACTCTGAGCCTCATGCTAATTGCAACCTACAGTACAGGTCACTATCTTATCTTAGACTAATGCATACAGATGTGTCCACATACATCTATTCTTAGTGTGCTTCAAGTCGTGTTACACATAATGTGTGAGCACAGAGTAACTCAGTAAAACCAAGCATCTTTTTGTATGAATTTTTCCCTTCACATGCACAAGCTGCTTCTGCTGATTAAAATTATATGCAGCATGCCTATATTATGTGTACGGTGTATCTGCATGCAAAATGCTTTATTACAGTGTCAGTGGCTGTGATGGGGTCACCAAAATATAACTTGCTTCCGAGTGTCTGGGATGAACTTATGCCACTGTCAACAAGGGAGCTAAGTGCAAATTGCAGTGAAATTAGTCCAATAAGAAAACTCCTATTGCATTTTGTTAAGGCTGTTACTTCATCAGTGTGTAGTAGTAGTATTATGACTGACATGGTTGTAAATAGTACAGGCCATCAGTCAAAAAATATGTACAATCACATATCTTTCACTTAAAACTCCAGTAAATTGCAATCCACATATGGTACTGTACTGTATAACAAAAAATAGAATATAAAATGATTATAAAACAGTGTGGAGCTAATTGGAGACAGTATAAGATTCTCATTCTTGTTACATTTTATTATAAATTGAATGAAAAATAACCTTTGAAACTAGAAATATTAAAAATGACATGTTGCGGTCCTGATAATGCAACAAAGAAGAATTGTATATATCCAGAACTAATGCATTAATACTTTAAGAAAAAATATTTTTACTAATTGTTGCATTGAGAAATAGCAAAAAAAGAAAAAGGGTTCAAAACCTCATGGTGTCTCCAACAAGACTGGATACATTTGTTGATGTATTGATATTTTAATATAATTGTATAATAATATGTACTAATTAAATATATAAAAAAAAATGTGATAGAGACCAGTGTAATTATACTACAAATGAGGATCACAATGCATCTATTAGGATCCATCTTGCATGGAAAGATGTTTAGTTTTAAATAGAGGTACATATACAGAAAAAAAACAATTGGCATAATCAGAGTTTTACAACACAATGTTGAGTTTTAATTATGAACCAGATGATACTTTATACTAGAAATGTGAACAGGCCCCCGTGTTTTGGTTTGGTTCTAAATCATAATCATGCTTTTATATTGGCAAAACCACTTTGGTTTTGACTTTGGATTTCTTTAAAAATTGATAAAAACAGCTAATATCAAGTAACTTGAATCTATTTTGTTCCGATGGAATTATTAACATAAATTATATTAATTTTCAGTCAATTTTGATCACCCCACAGCCCATAAATCATGAGGAAGGGACTTAATGGGGGGTGGCAAGGGCGACATTGGCGTGTCACTGGCATGTAAAAAAGAAGCAGCGACAGTATGGCCAAGGCCTGATACACATGCAATCTATACACAATGCAAATGTTCACATAGTTGAGCAATTATTAGCAACTGTTCATGCGCAAAAATAAAACATACAGTGCCATTTTGGTAGCAGTTTCATCTGATTGTAGTTGGAGGTGTGTGGGATTACTTGTATGATTTTTAGTGAAATGTCTACAACTGCTATGTGAAGATATTGTAGCTTATTAATTTTATTGTATCTATGTGGAATGGGAGGTTTTATTAGTAATATGATAGAAAATGTTTTACCACATTTATGAAAAAAGTGGTTTGGAAGGGAATTAATTTATAGTGGAAGGAGAAAGAGGAGTAGAAGGTTTGGGTAATTTTGGTTTATATATAGGAGCAAATAGGTTCTGTAGATTTCTCTCCCTTTCTTTTAAATAATCATTGGTTTCAAAATTATCTTTGAGTAAAAGATCTTGTAATAAAACTGCATAGTTATTTTGGATTGATTTTGAGGAATATGCACTATATTAAGATATAAAAGCTATATCTGTTTTGAGTGTTGGGTCCTTTTGGTAAATTTAAATAATTCATACTTTCTATATCCTCCAATTTACCTTTTTGTATCAGTTTTTCAGGAAATTCTCTACTGAGAAAGTGTCTTCCTTAATATTGCTGTTGACATGTTGATGTTCAAGCACATCAGTCATCTTTTGGTATGATACCTTTTATAGTGTGCACTTTTGTAATAAAGGTATCACATTTGTATCAACAGATTTGGTATAGTTTGAAGTTCAAATGTAACAATATTTAGCTTCCAGGATCAAATCCAGGAAATTAGTTGATGTACAGGTACTTCTGAATTTGTGAATGAATTTTAAATGGTGTTACTCTTAAGATAACAATCAAATTGTTGTGTTATGAAAGATTCCCCATCTCAAGTAAATAAATAGATTATTAATGTAATAGAGCACCAAGTTCACTCCAAACTCACCACCACTGAAAATATATAGAAGCTATCATAGCTCAAGGCCATTCACATCACCTGTAAATACAGTAAATGTCATTAAATAGAACATAGTTGTATTTTAAAATAACTCTAATATAATCCCAAAAAAAATATTGGTGTCTCTGACAAGGTACCATCTGATGTTAGACATTTATCTACTGCATTACAAGTTGTGAGAGCAGTGTTCAAATATAGTGACTACATATAACTACATATCCAGTGTCAAAATGCAATGGAGTTTTTCAATTATACTGAATGTTCATAAATAGGTTTAATATATGTTTAACAGATGTGTATTGTAGGTACAAAGCCAGAGAGGTTACCTTTGTAACCAATGTTACCAATGTTTGTAAGAATATGCAACATAACAAAGAAGATTAGCCATGAATGAATTGATACCCAAAAAAGGGACAACCAGGAGGTAAAGTGAGTGTTTTATGGATTTCAGGCTTGTGATAGTGATTTGGGGCAATAGGAAATTATTTTTAAATATTGTACTTCCACTCTTCCCTTGATACTGTATAAGTTGGTTTGCAAGGGCACAGTCTAACATTTTCTTTAATTAAAGTTGAACTTTTTGGAAGGTACAGTAGTTTGGTATTTAAAATGGTATCACTCAATTATTTACCAGCCTCCTTCAGATAATCAATTTTGTCTCATACTACCAAACCTCCACCTATCTCAGCTGACATTATAATAATTGACTGATCAACCATGAACTCATTAATCACTTTTTTCTAATGATCAGGGAAGATACTTGATTTGGGATAAAGTTTGTCATGCCTGAGGTTTGAAGTTGGTCAGAACAGGCATGTGAGGCTGAAATGGAGACTTGAGAGGCATGGATGAAATTGGGAGGATTGATCCAAGACTTCCTCATGTATGAGGAAGATGAGCTGTACAGAATAATGGGCCCAAAGGTAAGGACAGGAATAAAATGTATTTATTAATAGTGAGTATGAATGAGAACTGGAGATAATAATATTGTAAGGATGAGCAGAATTGGGTTGGGACTGATGGTGCTGGATTGTTGAGTAAAGCTAGAATAACTGGAAAATGCTGAACTGAAGAGCTGGATCGGTTTGAGACTGATAGTGATGAACTGGAGTTCTGAATTGGTTGGAGACTGATGAAGATGTTTTGAAGTTCTGAATCAGTTTGAGACTGATGATGATGATGAGTTGAGATCCTGGAGTGGTTTGAGACCGATGATGATGAATTGAACTTCTGAATCGGATGGGTCCAATGTTTTGGATATGACAGCTGGCATTGATGATTGAAGATATTGAATGAGACTGATGATTGGAGATATTGACTAAGACCGATGATTGAAGGTATTGGATAGGACCAATGATTGGAGGTATTGAATGAGATCAATTTTTGGAGGTATTGAATGAGATCAATGTTTGAAAGCATTGAATGAGACTGATGATTGGAGATATTGGATGGGACCGATAATTAGAGGTATATAATGAGACCAATGTGTGAAGGTATTGAATGAGACTGATGATTGGAGGTAACAGATGGGACCGATGATTGGAGGTATTGGCTGGAACCAATTTAGGCAGTAAGAACAAATCTCAGTGGTAAAACTAGACTGGAGTACAAGATGGTATTGGAAACTTGTTTACCAGACTTTGGAACTGGATATAACGGACTGGGACCATTCAGATACTGAGTACCTGGGAGCTCATCACAGAGCTGTAACTTCAGCAAAAAGTGATTTAGTACTGGCAATGAGGGCCGGTCAGGGAATGGAATTTACAGGTGTGGATCCTCAGGGATTGGATGTTGTGATCAGCTGGTCTGGGAGAAGCATTCTGAGTGGAGTAAGAGCCTCAGGTGACATAGTCCAACATGGCTGCACCCATACTGTTGTTTTGAAGAAAAATCTGGCATGCAATTTGTATCCCATCATGCTGGGGAGACTCGCTGTGAGTAAGGGACTGCGGAGAGCCATCTCCATGCTCAATGACAGGGCAGGGCAGAAGCAGCATGGTTAGACCTCAGCACAAGCCAGGAGCAATGTGAAACATTAGCAGACCTCAGCACTAGCCTGTACAGGCACCGGAGCAGCAGGAAAGAGGTTTTAAGTGTCCAGAGCAAAGTTTGGAGCATATGTTCTTAAAATTATTTAGTGTCATTTTGTAAAAGCAGTCAATATTAGAGTTTTTAAACTCTGTCATTTACATGGAAACTGAATTATAAATATTTTAAATTGTTTACTAGATTAAAGAGGTCTGGTCAGGATTGTCATTTTTATTCCATAGTGGGTTAAGAGTGTTCAATCTTTCTTGAACCCACTATACCAATTCAATTGATTCTTGAATATTCATAGAGAGGACAAGTTGTCACCACAATAACTGGTTATATTCCATCCCTGGGGGCAGACGAGAAGGCTAAAAAAAATTGCTCAGATAACACAATTTTTCTGAACAATGCTAATACTTTGAAATAAAGTTTCAGAAATGTGGATATGAGTTACATAAAATAGTTAGCAAAATGGAGGAATATAAGATATTGGATAAGGTTAATCTGTTAACAAGCTGCCCATAAGGAGGGATTAAAAGAAAAAAAACTCACAATACACAGTTAGAATAGGCTTCTATTACAAACTTCAATATGGAACATACAGTAAGAGAATAGAAAAAATAATTACAAGCCATTAGATTATACTTACAAAGGATCTATTCTTACATTCCATCATTCCTGGTAAACTTAGTTTTCTTTATTGAAGGCCACCCAACTTAATCACTTAACTGATGATTTTTTTTCTGACAGAACTGTTCAAGAGCTATTTTTGTAAAAATTTAATATAGTCTAAAAAGTATTTTTTTAAATATATTTAAATACTCTATTGAAATATTTAATTGAAATAAATATGACTAAGAAGTGTCTCGCATCACCACACAATAACTTCCCACCCCTCATTGGTATTAGAACAGTATCCCATAGCACCCCCTTAGAAGTAAAAAAATGCTGTTTATAAGCCAACCACCCCAGTAAAAAGCCCAATGTTTTATGCACCCCCACCTCCTCCTACCCTTGATCAGTATATTTTTTACCCTCCATCCAGTATTATATTGCATTATTTTACACCTATCCCACTAATACTAGCCCACCCCCCAGGGTTTACCCCCTCACCCCCATGGGCATTACTACCCTCCCCCATATGCAGAGTGCAAAGATCAGCCAAAAATGTTTTGGAGGGGAACTAAATTCCCATCTTCACACTTTAATCCTACTTGCATGCACTGAAGAATGCCATTTGCACAGCTTTCTGGGGCACAATTCCAGCAGTGATGTTTGCAATCATTGACCGCTGCATCACTGCCCCAGGAAGTGAGAGGAAATTTTGTGTAGAATGGAGCTCCTATCCTAAAGCTGGGGAACACAGCAGGGTGAAGCGATTGCATGTGATGCAACTTTGTTTGCTGAAGCACAGCTGGCTGCGGTTGCATCACATGCGATCACACCAGAAAAAGTTTCCATATATGTGGCATGTGTGGTGGTTGTAGGACCATTAGGAGTACAAATAAAATAAGACATTTTATGTAACCATTAACTCAGATAGTTTGTCAGTAGTGATTCCAAAAATGTTGCATAATTTGTGGAGTGCACATGCAATAAATGTGCTATTGGTAGAACATCTAGGCCAATGGTTATCAAATTTGGTCCTCATGAACCCGCACAATGTTTTCCAGGTCATCCAGCAGCTGCACAAGTGTATTAATTACTCACTGACACATTTTGAAATATCCAAAGATGGAGCCAATTATTTCACTTGTAATTCTGAGAGGAGACCTGGAAAACATGCACTGTTTGGGGTCCCGAGGACTGAGTTTGAGAATCTGTGATCTAGGCCATTGAAAATCCATGTGTCAGAACATCTCAGACAAATTAATAAAATATTGTAGACCCTGTCTCTATCTGGTCATTTTAAAGCTCAGTTGTTCCACATCCATAGTTTTAATGTAATAAAGGTGGTGAAAGTCAGTTGAAGTGTTAAGGTGCATACACACACAACTATTTTTTTAACAATGTAACTATAACGACGTCATCATCGTTCAATCATTCAAAAAATCATTCAGTGTAAAACGATAAACGATGAACGATTATCGTTCATGCGCGTTCACATTTGTCAATTATAGTTTGAAGTTTGTAGTTCAGTCAGACTGGCCAACTGAATGATTTTGAATAGAAGTTGCAACATTTTTCCTTCAACACACAGAAAATCATTTATTATGTAAAGAAAAACCAACTACTTTGTAAAACGATTTTCATTCACTTTTTTAAAGTAAAAACTGAACGAAAATCGTTCAACGAAAATTGCTCATTACATACATCATTGTGTGTATGTGCCTTTAAAGATAAAAGAAAATTCTAGCTAGGGCAGAAATTAAATTGATTTTCTAGATTAAAACTTTAATACCATAAGGACTTTGAAGTCAATATTTTTTACAGTATATTTTAATATATATAAATTCAGTAACTTTATTTTTTGTTTTATGGATTGATTATTTTTATTGTTTTAATAGCTGCTGTTTATCTTGTATATTTTTTCAGTTTGATTTTCTAAGTTATACAGTTGCCCACAAAAAGATGGAGTACATGATATAAATACATACATACTTTTTCCCATTCATAAGATGGATGCAGCAGTTTCCATCATGGTTGCTGCACAATTTCTGGTCAGATGATTTTCAAAATCCTTTGTTGATTTTCAAGAAAATAAATGTCTACACATTCATACTACCTGCCATGTAAAGCATCTTAATATATCATATATGGTTTTATTATATCCGTAAATCCTTTTGGAGACTATTGTGCTCGTTTGTTTACTTTTCATGGTGCCAGAAATGACAGTCACAAACTCCTCATCTTGTCTAATAGTGACTGGATTCCAGCCAGGCAGATGTGTATACTGTAGTGTGTTTGTATTATAGTGGGGAAAATAATTGTACCAATACAATAAGAACTGAGCTTGAATTTGGGACACTTCTCATACCACACCACCAGCACATGTAACCACAATTCAATTACAGGTACTGACCTTTATTCACTCTTATTTTACTGTACTGTCATCAGCATTTAAACATGGTACATTTCTTTAGTTGGTTTCACGTACCCAGCCTGAAAGCAGATACAAACTTTTCCTTTCACATTTGTCTGATATAGTACCAGGGAGCAGTGGTGTCCCTCCCTCTGGTGACAACCACGAATGGCAAAAAAGGGGACATACAGTAGCCTTGTGGGCAGGGGGCATTTCCTCACTGGTAGAGGGCTTGGTCTTGCCACAGAAACCCCCATTTTAGTCACTCTGGGGGTCCCGGAGGTGCAGACTGCCTGCGGGGTCCACTCTGTGTGCAGTTCCAGGTATCTCACTGGGTCAGGAGCTACAATGCAGCACCTGGCTCCTGTCACTGCGGAGTTGGCACTTTGGTGTCACCCCTCAACAGCCCACACCCTCTGCACCCCCCTTGTGACGCCACTGTCAGGGAGTGCTTTCATCCTTTGTTCATTGCATTGTGGTAAAAGGTGGACAGTAGAAGCTTAGCACCTTTAACTTATCAATTACATAAACACTGCAGTTTACATATCTGCCTATTTATGTTCTTGATGTAATGTTACATGCAGTGTATTTAATAGTTATGCATTTTGGGATGAAGGCATAATGTGACCTATGGTATCATTTTAAAATGTTTAACATGTTTAACATGTTTAACATATTATGGTTCATGGTTTTCAAAATTATGTATATGTTATATTTCACCATATTGAATATTTTATTTAGGGATGTGCACTGACCCCCCGTGTTTTGTGGTTTTTGTGTTAAAAAAATGGATAAAATGATTTTAAACTGCTAAAATCATATCATTTTTGCAATTTAAAAACAAATTTTGGATTAAAAATCTGAATTCTGAACCGCAGAAAGATCAGAACTGTGACTTGGATCCATCTGGATTCACAAAATTTGGGTAGATTCGGATTTCTGGAGACCTGAATCGCACATATCTAATTTTTACATATGTGCAGGGGGTTGAGTACGGGATGTCGGCACTCGGGGTCCTGGTGGTCAGAATCCCAACAGCGGCATCCTGACAAGGTTACATTCCCAATGCTTACAAGTAAGTACCATTACACTATCTCCTAACCCTAATCCTTTCTACACCCTAAACCTAACCTTCCCCCACAGTGCCTAAACCTAACCATCCCTCCCAGTGCCTAACCCTAACCCCCAGTGCCTAACCCTCCCCTTAATGCCTAACAATAACCTCTAACCCTCTCCATAACCCCACAACTTGCTGTTGTGATGCCAGTGGTTGGGATGCCGGAATCTGGATTCTTAGTGTTGTCGGAATTCTGGTGCTGATATTCAGAGCATTGGCATCCCAGCAGCCGGTATTATGACTGCATCCCTCTGCAGGACAGGAGGTCACTATTGGTAGTGACAGACAGATTTGGGTCAATAGGATTGGATGCCACAGTAGTTGGTTACTATAATAGTGAATTTATATCAATTTTGTCTTAATTATATGTCTGTTTGTCATGCACCAATCATGTGACTGTTAACAAACTTTGAGTTTTTATGTTTTTGTATTAAAAGTTAAGTTTTATTATAATATAAACACTACTCTTTCTAAGTGTGCCCCCTCAAGTCAGTATTCTTTTTTCTATTTGTGTGTTTGCTTCAATATCATTTGTTATACTCCAGTGGTACACCACCAGTTTCCATCATTATTGTACAATATTTAATAGGCCACTTAGGGCCTGATTCAGAGCCGTTCGCTATTTGCGGTCGTTCGTTCAAAAACAAGGGGTGGCTATTCAAATGATCAGTTCGCAAATTGCAGTCTGTTCACACCTCTAAGTCTGAATGAGCGAGCAAAACATACGCTCGTTTATTTGTTAAAAACGCCCCCTGGCCGCACGCACCATACGTCATGTCCGCTATTTATTAGATTAATCGAGTACATCGACCAGCGTATGAACTGCTCGCTATTCTTGTGGTTGGTTTTTGCTACCACAATCTTGCGAGCAGTTCTGGCTATAAAATAACCCAGTGACGTGGTCAATGACGCTGCTGTATTAATTATGCACACCCATAAAACGCCCGTTTTGACCTTTAAGCACGCCTGCGTTCGGATCTCCACTCCCCATTTTCAAGCACCTTCCCCTGTTACCACCCACATATGCCTCATTCTGTCACTCAAAATAGCAGGCATTCGCTATATTGCGAGCACATGAATTTCGGCCGCACTGACTGGTTCGCGCATGCGTATAACGATCCGTACGCATGCGCAGATGTGCGAACATCGCTCGGAACGAGCGTACTGCCGCTAGCGAGTGGCTCTGAATGAGGGCCTTAGTGTATATTTTGCGTCTGAAGTGAATTGGCTTTAAACTTGACTGTACTGGTTTATTACTATAATTGTTGTTCATGAGATGCCTTCAGTTCGGGAACTTCTGTGTGTTTTCAATATCTCTACAAAATGAACAGACAGACTGTTCATTTTATCCAGTTGTGGCTTTAGAGTTGAAATAGTTATCATTGTTTGTGTTGTTTTCATAGAAAACAAGATATAGTAAAATAATTGTTTTATAGAGGTACACGTTTAAAATATTTCATTTAATGTATTTATAAAAGTAAAATATATAATTTGCTATTAAGTTCAATACACACATGTGGTTCCATTCATGTCACCTAAATCCAAGATTGCAATGCCCATGCACCAGAGATGCAGGAACCACCTGAGGAACTGCAAGGCCCAGATGCAGATGGGCAAGTACAACATTCAGGAATGCCAGCCAGGACAAGGAGCAAGGAGGGGTACAGATGACTGTAAGATGGCACTGCTGGACCTGGTAAGGGGGCTGGGACTCCATTTTGTGATAAACTGGTTGATGATCATTCCAGAACCAGGTCATGATTTGCCTTAGCAGAAATTAGAATGTAATCCTTTAAAAATCATCATAAGTCAGGAAATATGAAGCTTTAAAAGCAGATCTGATGATGCGATAGAGTGAGGAGACTAGCAACCAGATGGGTTTAAGTATGAAGCAAGTTACAGTCACTACCACAATCTCTCCAACAATATTTAAACTGAAATGGCAAATCTTGAGTATTTTAAATAGTATGCAGTACAAACTATGAATCACTTTAGTCATTGCTTCTATGATTCATACATTTTGGAATGCAGTTAATAAAAACAGTTCTATTTTTCATCATAGAAGGATATCTTTAAATCTGATCAGATCTTTTGGGAATGCTCTCTCTATGAGAATTATCAGAATGCTTAAGCTGCATACACACACAATGATTTTTTGATCAATTATCATTAACGATATCGTTTATCGTTCAATCGTTGAAAAAATTGTTCACTTTCTAAGTTAAAATGATGAATGATTATCGTTTGTAGTTTGTAGTTCAGTCAGACTGACCAACTCAAAGATTTTCATTAAGGGAATATGCAAAAATTGTTTGTAGTTCAAAAAAATCATTCATTACACTTTAATAAATCTGACAGATAGTCGTTCATAAAATTATTCAGAAATTTGTTGGTAACAAAATCGTTGTGTGTGTATGCAGCTTTAGAAATAACCCTAAGAAGAAGGGCAATCTAAAATCTTTTGTATTTACGAGTGTTGTCAGTGACATATTTACATATATTTAAAACAGTCAATGGAGGTTATGTTATCATTTGATTGAATTGTTGAGAAGAGCAACAATTTTATTTTCACACAGAGTTTACATAGGTAAGTAAAACCATTGTTAAGCTAAATCTACAGATTGAGATCCAGCATGAGTTTGGATAAAGCAATCAAAGCAAATTGCAATTTTTGGAGGAAAAATACATCTAATTATTTTATATCAGGCATGAAAAAAGGCATTATTGGCAGAGGGAGTGGATTTATCCATTGAACAATCTTTGGGGATAACCAAAGTAAATCAGTGAAAAGTTAAGAGTGGATTAATCTCTTTAGTAATCCATGGTGTTTAGGATTTATTAAGGTACAATCCATGAATTGGTCCAGAAGGGAGACAACCTGATATAAGTTGTTTATATGTAAGAGTAAGATCATTTGGATTGCCACAATAATGTTTGTTAGTGGAATGCCACCACTGTTTAAGAATGCTTACTAATATCCACATGTTTAAAAGTGAAATTCCTGTTTTAGACCCAAATATGTGTCTTTTTAGATGTCAAAAATCAATTTAAAAATCAAAGTATATTAAGTTTTTCCATAAAATTGATATAAAAACATATGAAATAACAACATCAAAATATTACTAGTGACCAATTTATTAGCAAATCTCTATTCCTGTCCTGTTAATTTTGAAATATAATTTACAGAAAGTGCATTAGAAACAGAAATTATAAGGAACTTAAATTTCCAGCTTGTTAACATCATCGAAGTATTATACATATTTAATATGAGAATGTCAATTTATAATGATTACAAGCTTCAATTTAATTATTTTGTACAAAGTTCCTGTTCATCATTTTGATTCTTGGATTTCTCACAGGATAAATTTAAGATAATGTCCTATGTTATCATATACTGCATATTCATCATCAGAATACATAATGACTATGCTTCAGGCTAACAGAATAAAACATGCCAATGTTTTTTTTTTCATGCATGAACCACCAAGGATTAATTTAAATAGCATCATGTGAAAAGTAAAATGTTTCAATCTATTTTCTGTATATATATTAAAAACCAAAAGCTTGAAAGAATGAAAGGTAAGTCATTGGTTTTGTATGTATACCATCAATTTCCAGAAAAATATTTTTTATGAATTTCATGTATGTCATGTAACACTTATTTTCAGAGTTGGTTTAAAGAGCCCTGTTCCTTCCAGTGGGAAGGAAGTCCAATACATTTTTATTTATCTGCTCTCTCTAGCTATGTCCATGTGTATGTGTGAACTTAAGAGCTTCTGCTGTTCCTGGCTGCACATTTTATCTTAACAACCCTGAGATGCACCTGTTATGAGACATCCCACATTTCTGCAGTTTAGAAAGGGTGGCTGCCTACAGTGTTTTAAGATATTAAGATTAAAAGAAATGACTGTGATTGCCTATACTTTTACATTAAGCACCTTTTAACTCCATGCCGAAGAAAGGAATAATCCAAAATATTTTATATACTATAATGTATGTGCGTATGCTGTATACTTGCCATAAAGTCTAAGTTTTGCTATATGCTATTATTTATTTATCTATGATCCATCATAGCTATTAGAATACAAATAATAGCTATTAGAATACAAATAAAATATTGTTTTATTGAATATTTCATACATAAAATTTGAGATAATTGTTTTAATAATGTAGTGTTTTTCTGCCAATGCTTTACAAATAGTGAATTTTGCCTCATATGTTTGATATTTCAATAGTACTGTGTAAATTAAACTGGTTAAATATTTTTTGGAAAGGATAAAATGCTCTGGTGAATTAGCTACTATGAAAAATTAGCATGTTAATTAGCTACTATTAATTTTTTTAATGAATTTCAAGAATTATTTACACATATTAGCACCTATATATTTGCTTTCTGTTGTGATAAAGAGTTATATTTTGTAAAGTATATTTACAATGTTGATTCTATTTAATATTGTTTCCAACTGCTTTACTCTTTCTTTATTCTTTTTTTATATATAATTATTATTATACTGTAATAATTTACTTTTGACCTTAGTTACTTAGTTTAGTTAAAATTCTGGGATTTTGGTTACTATTGCAAAATTATCTATAGTAAATACCTCTTTTATATCATTGTCTCACACACATAGTTGTTAAAAATAACAAATTTAGTGTTTCAACAGACAACTTTGTAGAATTGCAACTGTTCAGTAATAAAACCTATGCTTTGCCATTCTCCAAAATAGCATTCACCACTATATTTGTAAATCTCACTTTGTGTATTTAATTTAATGAACAATGTAGTAATATTGATGTAATGATTGCAGTGTTGATTCACTCTACTTTGTGGTGGGTTTCTGTTTTATTATGATATATGGTTTTCTTGGGGTGGGATTGGAGAATCATGTGTGGAAAATATACTGCTAAAGAGAAATAGACAAAATTCCTTTATATCCACAAATACGTTTCATTTTACATATTGGTTCAGATTTGATTGATATAGCAATGCATTTAAGTCAACATAGTTGTCAAAAATCTATTAAAATATTATGGAATTCATGTCAAATACAGATGGAGCATATTTAAACTAGACAAAAACAATGATACATAACCCTGCATACTGTATGACAGTGGCTTGATTGTTTTTGTCTAAAATAAATGTGCTCTTGTAATATTTATTATTTTATAGGCATCAATGGGATAACAAGAATGTTATGTTACTCTGAATATTTGAATGTTTTACATTGTCAAGGAAATATCAGCTATTTATTTTAGTACAAAGGGAAAAGTTACTAATGAATGTTATAATTTGTTGCAAAAACAAACAAAAAGGCTAACATTCCTTATACAACCCACATTGGCAAAAAAAGCTCACACCATTGTCCCTTTTTGCTTGTTGTGGTCCTGCTACTGCTCTTACATGTGCTAGAATAATCAGTGCAAATGTGAGTGCCCAACATGGATCACATTATAGTGCTGTCTAGGTGTGTCACCACCAAAACAGTACCTTCAGTGCCTAAAAAGAAAACTGAAACTGAAGAAGAACCTAGACATGCACAGAATCCTAAGAAGAATATAAAGGATCAATTCAATTACCCTGCAATTACAGTACCTCTCATCTCACAGCCTTGGGGCTATGTACAAAAATTCACAAGTCCAGAGTGAGATTGGACCACAGATGGGTGTGTTGTGGTGCTGCTGGTGACTGCTATGTACCTCTTTCTCCATGGCTGATAACCCCTATGCAGAACTATGAGCTGTTTCACCAATAACAGTAACCTTTATCAGAACCAAACTGTTCACTAGTGCTTAGATACTTCCTGGACTTGATCTCAGTAATGCATAGTTGTTATCACCTAAGAGTGAGGATGATTCTGGGAGTCAAGCAGCTATGGTGTCTCAAGCAGGACAAATGGAACAGACAGAATACATAGCAGAGCAGTTTTAGAAGGCAAGAAAAGAAAACTGAACAGATTCAGGCAAGAGTTCAGGAGTCAGCCAGGGATCTAACACATAGAATTGCACACTCCTCAGGAACAGTAAGGACAAGAGCTAAATCCAAGCAAAACCTAACACAGACAGGGCAGCAAATGCATTGATTGTATGTATGTGGGTAACACCCAATCAGCTCATGGAATCAGCTCCTGGAATGAGATCATGTGAACAACCCCAATAATACAGATGAAGATGCATGGAAGTCCAGAGGAATGTAGTGGCATTCAAAAGAGCTTAACAGCTGCCACCTCCACAGGTTAAGAAGACAGAGGAAGAAAACAACATATGAAAACACTGTGGAAGTCCTAGGGAAGGCATTGGAATGTAAAAGAGCTTAGTAGTTGCTGCCTCCATAGGTGAAGGTCAAGATAAATAAAAAAATTAAAACATTTTGTGTTGTGTCTTTATTTTTCTTTTACAGAAAGAGGGCCCTTAATGCCCCAAATCCTGCTACTTCTAGTTCCACAAGTACCAATATGTGGGGGAGGCTAACCCCATTTACTCCACTCTCACTGGTCAGGGGTGCAGAGGATAGCACCGGGCCTGGGGCACCCTGTAGAGGGGGCACCCCATGAAAATGTTTCTCCTCTTTTAACCCTGCATCTGCTGTCAGAGAAACAGGGGATAGCCAAATACTGGTATTTGCTATTGTGCCTGATGAAAGTGCCATGAATAAAGGGTGCCAAAATGTTGCATATGATGCCTTGTTGAAAGTGTCTTTACTGGGATAAAAGTGCCGCATCACTGACAATTAAGTATTCCAGCATACAACTGGTAATTTTGCGGGCACCACATACTATTTATCTTTACCATAGCGAGTGCCTTTACCAAGGACTCGGAATATATATAAATATATATATATATATATATATATATAAAGCAAAAGTTCCTGCACTCACATCATAGATTCCCAGCAGCAGGGTGCAGCCTCCCAAACCAGTAAACCAGTCCTTCTATAAATCCAGAGTATTTCCTAATATAGGAAAAAACATAGGGCACGCACCAAAGTTGTAATGCTTTTTTCATTTAATCATGTAGATATAATCCAAGCAGCATCGACGTATCAGTGCCATAAGACCTTTGTCAAGATTGCAGCATATTATGCATCATGTAAACAACAGCAGCATACATCCAGCAGCATGCAGCTATGTGTGACAAGTATGCTGCTGGATGTATGCTGCTGTTGTTTACATGATGCATAATATAGAAAAGTAAATAAAAACAGAAAACTCTGCAATCACCATTTTTAAATCACTCACAATAATATTTTTGACTTCGTCTATTTTGTTAATTTTTAATTAACCCTTTTGTGATCACAGCTTTCTCATGCACCCCTGTGCAAGCTCATTTATATTAACCTAAGTCAGCTGCCTTTTTGGTAGTATGATAAATGCTGTTTGGTGACTGCCTTGCCATGAAAAGCCATAAGTTAGTTGGCAGGTGAGCTTTAAACCAGTTTACATGTTTTCAGTTTAAACTCTGTGATAGCAGCTTCCAGGTTTCCATAAGTATGACGGATAGTGTAGGACCTGCAGAGAAATGGGGTCCTGTGATGTGGGCTGCATGCTTAAATGCATTGATCAATCCATGAATCAAACCCCCATTATTTATGTATTGTTGTGAGTGATTTAAAAATGGTGAGTGCTGAGTTTTCTGTTTTAATTTATTTAAGCAATGTGGTCACAGGCCACTTTGCAAACCAGGACTGGAAATGTTCCAACATTCCTACTCTATACCTATTTTATTTATAGAATGGCTATCACATAAAAATAATTGTATTCAGATGTGTTATCAAAGTCTCTATTGTCATAAAATTTACTATAATCATTGATGGGGAAATTACATATATTTAAGAAACCAGAGTATACTGGCTACTTTTTGACAATTATTAAACACTTAACTGATATAGGATTTATATAATTATTACTAGAGATAAGATGAAATGGGCATATAGTACATGCACTTCTCTCCTAATTAAACAAAGTGCAGTCTGTAAAAATATTATCTGCTAAAGTACAACCATATCAACACTAAAATAAATTCAAATGCCAAGTTGAATATTAACTCATTCATAAAAATCACTAAAACACAGAGTGAATTACACTATATTAAATATAAGACCTACAAAACAGCAGCTTAAAATACACATGAAAGGGATATTTTAGATGCAGAGTAGAAGGTTTTGAAACAATTATCCAAAGGTGATAAAGACAATGAAACCAATTTGCTAATTGCAGGTTTTTCTAGTTCTGGAATAAACAGTTATGATGGATGAAAATCAAGAAGATTGTTCAATCAAAAATTAAAGAGCAGAACTGCTGAACCTGATAAAGTAAATATTTACCAAAGCAGAGATGTGTATCAACAAGGAATAACTAAATCACAAATAAAATAAAAACTATAAAATATATGCTTATTTTGAGAAGCTCTTAATATAAATATATTTGAACTAGGGATGTGCGCCAACCCCCGTGTTTTGGTTTTGGATCTGTATCTCCTTCAAGGTTTTGGATCTGGACTTGGTTTGGCAAACCACCCTCAAGTGTTTTGGATTTGGTTTTGGTTTTGGATCTGGATTTTTTAAAATACAAAATAGATAAAAAAATTTAAAAATAGATAAAATCATGTAATTTATGCAATCCAAAACCAAAAATTTGGATTTAAAATCCAAATTCTGAACAGCAAAAAGATCAGAACCGCGATCCGGATTTACCCAGATCTCCTCAGGAGATTAGAACCGTAACTCAGATTTACCAGGATTCATGAAATTCGGGTGGATTTAGATTTCTGGAGAACCAAACCGCACATCTGTAATTTGAACTTTACTAAAGGCAGGTGGAAGATCCAAATGCTGACAGCCTTCACATTTGTAGACAAAGGGTCTGATGTGGAATGAGTATTATGCCTGTTGACTTTTTCAGTGCCAAAATTAAATAATATAATATTTTTCAAAGCCTTTATGCACACATGTAATAAGAAAATTTTGTTCCATACTGAGTAAATTTGCACCAAAATGTTGCACAAAAATACACTAACACAGTAGTTCCCAAACTGCTGTGGCACCCTGGGGTGCCTCAGGACATTTGCAGGGGTGCCTCAGGATGGTGAACTAGTCCCACATAAAAAGATACTAAGTCAGTGTGATAGGCAAATCCAGTGCTAATAACTGCAAATTAAAATATATGTGGATAAAAAGAAGTGCAGCCCTGCCAACAACCACATAACTGAACCTAAGGATGACATATATGCACAATTTACTTAATTTATTTTTTGCTGAATTTCTTAATAAGAAACTTTTAGCTCAGGGGTGCCATAAAAAATTGAATACTCTAGGATGCCATATTTTGAAAAAGTTTGGGAACCACTGTTCTAACATATACCTGAAAACATTATATCTAAACCTTCATAGGCCCCAACAAACACTGCATTGTCCCATAATTTCATCAAAATAAAAAAATAATAAACTATGTTCCAGACAGATGATGCTGCTTCTGTCATCATCCAAGTCAACACAAATTGTCGTGAGCCAAACTTCAACCTGCTAAATACCATCAGAAAGCTGACAGCTAGGGCTAAGCTATAAATTTGAGAGGACATTACCCAAATGATCAAGGTGGTTAATCCCATCTGCCTTAGCATGACTTAGCATCTAAACAAGGTAAAGTATGTACAGGCATCTATTTATTTTAAATAAAACATCTGGTATGTTACACATATATTGCATGTGTCAATATAGTACATAAATTTCTTTTTTTTTAGTTTTTATAAGTAATAATTGCATGACACATTAATGAAAAATTCTATCCCTGGTTTCAGTGAGACACACACTATTCAATCAATTTAAAATTTGATAGTGCAAATTAATATACCTTGTTTAGGTGGCAAGATCTCAAAGGAATGCCTGAAAGATAAACTCTGGGAGTGCCATTGTTATACCAGAAGGACCAGTATTGTTTCATGCTCCTCTTCAGTGCTATTACCTCTTGAGTGGACTACATTAATCTGTTGATGTGCAAAAAGTTGTGGAGGTTGGAAGAGAGAAGAGTGATGCAGGACACCTTGCATTTCCTCAACAATCAGATTCAGATTATTATCAGTATACTCCAAAAACTAAGAAGTTTTCAAAGACAGGGAACTTTCAGAAACAGAAAGTCATCAGATCCCCCCTTAATTTATAATATAACTAATTCTTATATTAGTATATTAATTTTTGACAGAGTATAAAAGTCTTTGGGGCCTATTCATCAACACTAAAATAACATTTTTTTCCCTTAATTAATGTTATTTTAGTATTCATGAACACACTTAGCACAGGAGATATCACTGATATCTCCTTGCTAAGTCCCCCTGCGTTAATTTCCACACTCCCCATAGATTAGTACATTAGTACATTAGTATGGGGTTATGGAAATTATGGTATTCATTAAATTCTGAAAATTATGTATTTTTGGAATTTGATGGTGTTACTATCTGCCACTGTGAGGTGGCATATAGTAGGTAACACTTACCTGCTTCCAGCTGGACAGGTCCCCCGGCATCTCCCTCTGGCACTTTGGTCTCTCCTCGGGCTCCGTCTGCTATGCTGATATTGTGTTCTCCCATCAGAACACAATAAAGTTTAGAAAAAAAAAACTTTATTTTTTTTTCTAAACAGTACTGCTCTGCTGGGAGAACACGTGACAGCATAGCAGATGGAGCTGGAGGCTGCTGCATGGGCAGGTAAGTACTGAACTGGGGGAGGTGAGGGGTGGGGCAGGTGAGCGGAGGGGGGGACACAAACTTACCGCAGGTGTAGGCAGTGCTGCGCATGCACTGGTTTTACAGATGTAACAGCGCATGCACAGCACTGATTACAGCTGTGGTAAGTTAGAGCAGGCAGGAATAACTATTTCCTGAAAACCTGTCATTGAAAAAATGACAGCTTTTCGGAATAGATAGTTATGGAGAGGAGGAATGATGAATTCCTCCGGTAATTAGGTAGAACTCCATGTGAGTTCTAAACCTAATTTCCTCCTGCGAAACTTTAGGTATTATGAATTGTCCCCACTGTCAGTACTTTTAGTACTGGCAGACTTTTTTGGAGCAGTTACAGTATATAGTCTCATTAATGCTGGGCTTAGTCTTATCCTGCTTATTATTTATCTGCCTACACCTGAACTTGGTGTGCTTGGTTCTTATATTTATTTTTTGCTTGTTTAAGCTGTAACCACCATACTGACAAGATTTATGCCTTACAGACTTTTGATATTACGTATGCTTTATGCCTGAGAAGCATTGTATTTATACAACAATAAAGATTCCAGGTGTGAAATGGTGCTGGATATTACATATATATCACAATATAATTGCAAAAATAAATGATGATATGATACTTAATCCTTTTGTGAGTGGATAATCTCAAGGTGTGATGGTCAGATGTTATTGTGTACACCTTTTAGGTTTTACTGGCATTCTCCAGATTTTATATTCAGGAAAAACAACAAAAAAGGAACACACAATCAATCTTAATGGCTGTGTGGGATCCAAAACAGCTGTCATACAAACTACAGTGACATCTTTTTTGTCTCTGAAAGTGCCGTATCACAACTTACATAATGGCAAGTGGGGATACACATCCAACGGTATCTTTGTCTTCCCCTACTAAAATCAGACCCACCGGTCCCTGTGTGTTGTGATGATAAATCAAATACTTTAGAAATAGATGCGTACCGTCACTCACATAAAAAGTGATATTCCACCGCTTTTAAAGGCTTCTTTACATTTTTGGATTTTCTTAATAGAGATCTTTCATCCATTTATTCCTCCCCAAGCATGATAATCATATGCATATGAAGACAATAGGTCCAAATAGTGTACACAAAAACATCTGACCATCACAACTTCAGATTATCCACTCACAAAAGGATTAAGTATCATACCATCATTTTTTTTTCTTGCAATTATATCGTGATATATATGTAATATCCAGCGCCATTTCATACCCAGAAATCTTTATTGTTGTATATGTTTATGAAAGTGTGGTGACACTTTCATCCAGGGAAGTGAATAGGCTGCAGGTCTTGTGCACCTTATACACTCACACCTTTGTTATTTCTCAGGCATTGTATTTGCTTATGTTTTTCATGCTGTGCATGGGGAATTTTGGAAGCCACTTTGAAAAGAGAGGGATACTGTCAGGACTTTAAGTTATTGTGGGCTTTGAACTTTATCAAAGCTAGTAAAGAGTTGCACCTGTGCCTGTCTTTTAAAAGCACCTAGACTATAACCACTTTCTCCTCCCTGGATCACAACCTCTTTCATGTGTGAATTTAAGAGTAGCCATTCAATCCAAGCTAGCGCTTCTATGACCAGAGTTTATGGAAAATTTCAAGACCATTCTGATTTTTATTCCATCTAGTAGTCTCATATTCCATGTTCATTTGTCTATTTTTTAGTATGGATTTATGAACTTTGCATGTTTGCAGCTTACCCACTTAGCCCAATTGTTGGTACTAGAAAAGTGTATTCTTTCAATACTGGCTAATAGCTTTACTGTCATGTGCCAACCTGAAAAAACTATTGCAAATGGTTAGTTGATCTTAATTTAACAATTGCTCATGTAACCTTTGCTCATCTTTTGCCAGTCATATATCAAAATGTAATTTACAGCTGTTTTATATTAGGAGACTTCTCTATGATGATTATGTGGTGAACATTCTTATGCTTTCAATGTGTTAGACTGCTATATTGTCTATCTCAGAGTAACAGCAATACTCTTTTATTTTATAATTTGTTTGCCATCATTTTATATAGCTGTACATATTACTCCTGATTACTCCATCAGGTTATTACCTTCTTGTTTCTCTTGGGCAAGCTTTCTCTGGCTTGTTACACTGTCCTTCTGCTTTCATTATAGCAGCTTCATGTGATTATTTCAAACTGTACTAAACAACCAGAGGTTACAAGATTATATTTTTTTACATATTAGACACTATTATCAATGAGCAATCATAGTAACGCTTTTTACTACATTTTTTTTCATCTCCTCATACACACTGTCATTTCAGAAGAAAACCTCCTCCAATGCTTTCTGGACAACCTGTTTGGTATGACATTTTGTTTTAGATTTATTTTGGAGATTATTCCTAATTGACTCATTCTTGTCATTTGCATATTTTGTACAGGTTGAGTCTCCCATATCCAAAATGCTTGGGAACAGGGGTATATTGGATATCGGAAAATTCCTTATTTTGGAATATTTGCATACCATAATGAAATATTTTAGGAATAGGGCCCAAATCTAAACACAGAATGCATTTATGATTCATATACACCTTATACACACAGCTTGAAGGTAATGTTATACAATATTTTAAATAATTTTGTGGCTCAAACAAAGTTTGTGTACATACTTTAAATTCATTTATGTTTCACATACATCTTATACACACAGGCTATAGGTCATTTTATACTTTATTTTTAATAATTTTGTGCCTTAAACAAAGTTTCTATACATTGAGTCATCAAAAAGTAAAGGTTTCATTATCTCAGTCATGCTAAAAATATTCCATATTTCGGAATATTTGAATATAGGAGACTCAACCTGTATAATATGGTAACAAAATGTTTCTGTGGTAGTATCTTGGGTACATTAAGTTTGCACTGTGTCCAAGGAGCTGACATTATGTTCTCTAGCATTGGTCTCACTTAATTAAATTTTTCATTATGCTCACACTACAAAGTCTTTTTGACATTTTCTAAGTTCTCTTTCACCTGTTTTGACTGCTCAAACATTTTCTCAAGAACTCATGTATGCTGCAGAGATGTGCATGGACCCCTGAGTTTTGGTTTTGAAATTGGATCCATGTTTGTGTTTTGGTTTTGGTTTTGCAAAACCACCCTCAAGTGTTTTAGTTTTGGATTCGGATAAAAATTTATAACAGTCGGTAAAAAGTCACTAAAAGTCGATAAAAAATCAATAAAAGTTGATAAAAACAGCTAAAATGTCCGGTAGCAGATCCGAAACGGGACTCTGTTCAAACCGGGTTACAAAATTGAATCTGAACCTTGTCCTGGTTCTACTCTAAATTTGGGTGTGTTTTGATTTTAGAAATCCAGACCTGCACATCTCTAGTATGTTAATGCTTAATATTTTGGAGTTAGAGTCTTCTTAGCTACAGTACTTGTCCTTTTGCCCCATCTGACAAAGTGTCTCAATTTATTTACAGTATATACATATTTCTCTCTTTTACAATGGCAATGTGAGTCTGAAATAAACAAAGGGATTTATTTTTATCTGGAAAAGAATCTTGCAGCATCTCAGCTAATTTCACATTCTTTATGATTTACTGTCAGAAGATCTTTCTGTAATTCTATTTCCATAGTGTTTTGTTGTTCCTTCAAAATCATAGTTTGGAATTTCTCCCTTGCACCCCATGTTTCACTGTGATGTTGCTTAATACAGTATTCTAGTGCCTCCAAGTGATCCTCAGTTTCTGAAAGATTTTCATTTAAAAACACAAATTTTTGCTGTGCAGTCTGTTTCAATATTTAACATTTCTCAAGTCATTAATTTATAACTGCAGTTGTAAGCCTGTTTCCTTACAATAAATGGTAACTTTGTCTTTTGTTGGCTTTGCAAAACAGTATATTTAGGAAAAGAAAGTTTATATTATTTTCCTTCCAGAGACTCTTTAAAAATCTGTTTTAAACTCTATAATTTTTCTTCATGTGACAGTTTTAAGAAACACTGTTCATTTTTCAGTGTTTCAACAACTTAATGCTGCTGTTTTACCATTTCTTTATGCTCTTACTTATATTTGTTTTCCTCCAAAAACAACATTAGTCTTTCATGCAGAAATTGGTCCATATTATCCTAATCTTCTAAAGCAACATAATGAACTATACAGACACAGACCCACACTTTTCCACTAACCACAAATCTTTTTAGATGTACAGTATTTTACATTTAGACTACATTGGGATAATACAGATGTGTCCTGCAACATTTTTGCTCCATACACCATGTAGTGCACCATGCCAGTCGCACCCTGCTGTGCCTCTGCTTGAATCTCTAAGTCACATCATGCTGCAGTAAGGCGCAACATAACATACTGAAGCACTGGAAAAGCCAGAGTGTGTAATACAACCTTCTTTCCACCAGATGTTGCCTTTCCTAAACTGCGCAGCGCATGCATCAAAAAACCAACAAAGCTTTTGTAGCTCCAGCTGCTGATTGGCTGACAGAACTTGTCATTCACTACACAATACAGTAGTACTGAACTTCATTTTGTCATGAATAAATAAATAATTAAATCATTTGGTGTGTGAGTTACATTTCAATGTTGGCCAGAAGTTGCATTAGCAGTCTTAAATAAAGACATAGCAATTCTGATTTAATATTCTCCACTGAATTCAATATATTGATCCCAACTTCCCACCAATTGTAATTTCTATGCTACAGTATGCCACCCATACAGTAAAGTCTACAGTATAGAAGTTTTGTTTTGACACAAAATGATAATTATAAGCAGCGCTCCTGGAGGCCACCAAAATTGCAAGGACCATGGCACAAATCGCAGTGTGTAACATGTTCATATTGTAGGCAGCTTCCCCACCCCCACCCACTGGTGAGGTCTGTGATAATGCAAGAAAGAGGAACTACCAAGTAATTCAGAAGCGGGCACTACAGAGGATAGCTTTTCTAAAGCAGCTGTATGACAGAGAGGCTAGTCAACCTCAAAATATAGAAATAGATACAAGGTATATAGATACAGCTCTAGGTATATATGAATATGTCATATAAACAGTGATGTGGAACGGTTTGTGAATGGTGAAAAAAGGCACATTTAGTAAAACACAGCTGATATAAAAATCATGCGCAATAGTAAAATAATATGGATTAAAATTTTGAGTTAATCTCTATAGCATAATAGGTAAGATAACAGAGAGGTTGTGCTCTGAATATTTAAGCATCTGGAAATAGCTGTGGGACACACAGGGAAACACATCAGGACCTTTCTGTACTGAAGTTCTTCATCTACACTGGGACTTTTGACATCTTTACACACCTGGTCCAAGCCTTCAAAACTTCTCTGGCTATATTGCTTCACCTGCAGTGAACCCACATTCTTTTTGAAAGCAGCAAGCTCATCCACCAGGCTCATCCACACTAAGTGACAACAACCTTGCAGGATTGTCTCTGCTAATAAGCCTGGATGGTTGGACCATAGTGGTAATTATATGAGACTGTGACATCATCTACTACATCTATGTGCTGCAGTCATATCACTTGCCATGCAAACGAGGCTATAACTAGGAAAAGGTGTATGTTGATCTAACAGTGTACTTCCCAGATGCTTAATTATTCAGAGCACCACCTCTCTGTTGTTACCTATTATGCTATAATGATTAACTCAGAATTTTAATCCATATTATTTTACTGTTGCCACATGATTTTATATCAGCTGTGTTTTAATAAATGTGCCTTTTTTCACCATTCACAATCCGTTCCACTTCACTTTTTATATGACCTATTCATATATATCTAGCGCTGTATCTATATACCTTGTATTGAGGTCTGTGATAAAACAGTCATGCTAGCTTAAGTTTTCAGGGAAGGGACTCATCCAGCATGATGTGTACAATAAAATTCATTGTCTATAGCAGTTTAGAGTGTAAAGCAGTTTGGTGGCATACAGTATAATAGAGATGAAGGGAGGGGGAAAGTTCAGAGCAATGCATAAAGTTGAGCAGAGAACTTTAAAAGTATTTAACCTGAAATAATTTCCCTTTATAACAAACTGCCATGTGTCTTTAAGCCAGGTTTCTGTACACCATTTAGTAACAGTATACAGTATTGCTGACCCATTAATGAGTACAATACAGAATAAAATGCAGCTGGGTGGCATAACATAGAATTTAAAGGTGATGGCAAGTTCAGAACATTGTATTAAGTTTGGCAGAGTACCTTAATAATATTAAACTTAACTTTCTCTGTCTTTATGAAATGCTGTGCATGTGTCTTCACACCAATGCAGATATATAATCTTCTAAAAACACAGGACTCACGCATCAAATGTTTTAATTCTTTATTTAATCCTATATTGTAGATGACAAACAAATACTGATGTAGAAATTGACATTGTCCCTTTCTGGGCTTCGAACCTGAGGCAATGACTCTGGAAGGTGTTCACCTTACCCACTTTCCCACACACACCAGCCATATCAGTAGTAACACCTGTTGTGTATGTGATGTGAAATGTGCAACTTTATAGTTTACAATACAATGTCAATAGCAGTTTATAGTCTAATGAAGCTGGGTGTTATAATACGGAGATGAAGAGATGAGGAAAGTGTGAAGCAATGCATAAAGTTGAGCAGAGTACTTCAAAAGTATTAAACCTAAAATGATCTCTCTTTATGAAAATCTGCTTGTGCGTCTTTAAGCCAGATGTCTGTGTCAGATGTCTGTGTCTTTACACCATGTACTGTAATGACAGTGTTCCTGATACAGCAAGGAATGCAGTTGCTTATGCGCAAGCAATTGGCCAATTGCTGCATTCTTTCAATGCATATTCATCGCAGTGCGTGTGTGCAAACTAGCCACTGCAATCAGGAAAGCGATTACAGAGGATACACAGACCCATGGCAGAGTGATTGACAGGAAGTGCCATTTGTGAGTTGTGCCAGAGGGGGGGTTGGGCGTGTCAGTGCATTTCAACAGTGTTACAGGGGCATGCATATTTTATCCACTGCAATACCAGTTGCCACCTGAGGTCTCATAACATGTGCTGAAGTAAGCAGTTCCTGAGTAATGTCAGGGGTTCATTAACTGTTTGATGTCACTCAATGTTACTGATTATTTCTCCATGTTGGCCAAGTATATGGATGTGCATAAGGGGAAGTGGGCATTGTTATGTCAGGCTGCGATCATAATGCGAATGCAAACATTTACATGTCACCACTAATTTTAGCAACTGTGTTGCATGCGTATAAGCAGAATATTGCTCCAAAGTGACACATAGTGAATCAGGCCCAGTATACAGTATTGATGGCCTGTAGTGAGTACAGTACAATGTCTATAACAGTTTAGAGTAAAATGCAGCTGGTTGGCATAACATAGAAATGATAGTTGTTGGCAAATTTGGAGCAATGTATTAAGTTTGGCAGAGTACCTTAATAATATTAAACTTGACTTCCTTTGTCTTTATGAAATGCTGCACATGTTTCTTCACACCAACATAGATATGTATTCTTATAAAACACAGGACTCACACACCAAATGATTTAATCCTTTATTTAAACCTGTAAAGTAGATTTAAAAAAATAATAAAACATATTGATTTACAAAAATGATATTGTCCTTTTCCGGGCCTCGAACCCGAGGTGCAAGCTTTGGAAAGTGCTCACCTTACCCACTTGCCCACATAAGCCATCCATAGCAGATATGACACCTATTGTGCATGCCAGATAAGGAGTGCATCTTTACACTTATGTGTACTATATAATGTCAATAGCGATTTACAGTATAATAAAGCTGTGTGTCATAACATGGAGATGAAGGGATGTGGAAAGTGCAAATCAATGCATAAAGTTGAGCAAAGTACACCTGAAATTATATCTATTTAAGAAAAACAGCACATGCATCTTTAGGCATCTTTAAACCATGTAGCAACAGTATACAGTAAGAATGGCACATAATGATTATCATTTCCATAGCAGTTTAGTCTTGACACATAGTGGTCATTTCAAGCACCTGGGGGATTGACTACTTACACTTTATCACTGTGCACTGCTACAGTATTGTATTCAGTACTGTAGTTTTCAATAATGGAGCATTCAACATCCAGCGGTTAAATTGTGTACTGCATTGAATGTAGTCTTTTGCAGCATACAGTATGCCATGCCATGCCATAATGCGTATTGACATGCAACGGCAGGGAATTTGGAAATGCCGCACTAGGAGTAAAGATGTAGCAGGACACATTTGTATCTAAAGCAGTGATGAGCTTCAAATCAGAACCCTCTAATATCTTCCATTTTATAGTTGGTGCTTGGAACTGTTTTAACATACAGTAGGTGATTATGGTGTTGATATAAAGTACTGTATATGTGGTGTATTTTCTATGGTTATGTATCACTCCACACTGAGACTAAGGGGGTGATTCAGACCCACTCGCGAGTGGCAGGACGCTTGCAAGCGGGTCGATGTTCCCCATTGTGCATGCGCACGATGGAGGGAGCTCGGTCGTGCGCATGCTCGAGACCTGGCAAGCGACGGGCTCACCATTGCTCCGGGTCTCGCACCAAAGGGGGCGTGCTGTCGATGTTGATTGACAGCACACCCCCTTTGGTGGGCGTGCCGGGGGTGTGCCTGCCAGATGGAGGCGTTCCCATGGGAACGCCTACCGTCTCAAGCCGGCCCCACTGACATCACTAGTGATGTCAGTTGGAGTGATTTTGGCTCTGAGAGAGCCAAAATCACTCCAGGGCTTGCGGCAGTGAGACCCTACCACAGGGTCTCCATTGCAAGCCCGATGGTCACGATGGTCAAGACCATCGCGACCATCATCATGGACGCTCGCTATAGCTGTTGGTGGTAACCCACAGCTAAGCGAGCGTCCATGAGGATGCTCCAAAAAAAGGTAGGAGGGCCCTAATTCAGAGCGAGCACTCTGGTCAGAGCGTTCAGCTCTGAATCAGGCCCTAAGCTCCTGACATACCTGTGTGCAATCTTTCCTTTTTGCACATAATAAGCTTCTACTTTATCTAGCCAATGTATCTGAACTGAACAGAATTTGCATAAGTGACAACACTTTTGTTTCTTTATGAGAGGTTGCAAAGCAGCAAACTTTCTTCATACAGATCTTACAGCAATCATTACTGATTATTATTATTATTATTATTATTATTATTATTATTATTATTATTATTATTATGTGCACACATATTCGACAGTGCTTTAAATAGTGTACAGAGAGTATTTGGTCATTCAGCTCAGGTCCTGTCCCAGTGGAGGTTACAATTTACATTCCAAACACATTTAAGGTTTACATTTTGTCAGACATCAAATAACCTGCCAGTATGTTTTTGGGTTATGGGAGGAAACCTACACACATGGGGAGAATATACATACTCTACAGATAGGGCTTTGGTGGGAATTGTTGTAAGGCAGTAATGCTACCCCCTACAAAAGCAATGCTGACTACAATTAAACTTCCTTTTTATCTTACCTAGCATAGTATACAAAGTAACACAATTCCAGATTTCATTTTAAATATGTATTTAAATTTTTCTCTATTAACCCTCTTTTTTAACCATTTTGAAAATTGCTGCACCACTGTATTAAACAAAGCCCAGTCCATGAAAACATTACTAAATTTGTGGGGATACCCCAAAATCACATCAATATGTGTTTGTCAAACATCTCCTACTGTAACATACTCTACTTTTATGGGAATGTTTTAAACTAGTATTTTGAATATGGTTTCAGGGATTCACACTTATTCAGCTGCAATAGCAGGAGTGAGGTTAGGCATGCATGTTGGGTAATCAGACCTGGTTCACAGTTGACACTCCAAGTCATCCCCGAGGTGTTCAATGAGGTCAAGGCTGCAGAAAAGTAAAGATTTTCTACACCAACCATGGCAAAGCATTTTTTGATGGACCTCTCTTTATGCATTGTGATATTTCCATGCTAAAATGGCAAAGGACCTTCCCCCAACTATTTCCAGATAGTTGTAAGCAAAATAGTTTTGTAGATTGTCATTGTTTCTCTTCACTGGATCTAAATGACCCAGGCCACACCATGAAAAACAGACTTAGACCATTTACCATTTTCCCCCTCCACTAAACTTACAGATGGCAGTTGCATTTGTACAGGAAACATTCTCCTGACATCAATAAACCCATAGTCATTTGTCAGACTTCCAGATGGTGAAGCATGATCTGGCTCACCAAATAACACATTTCTAAAGCTCCAGAGTCCAATGTCAGTGTCCTTTACACCAATCCAGTCAATGTTTGACATTGTGCATGTAATCTGAAGCTTGCGTACAGTTGCCCAGCATGGAAACCAAATTCATGAAGTTTCCACTAAAAATTTGTTTTGCTGACGCAGCCTTCAAGTTCAGTTGAATCTCAGTAGTGAGTGTTGCAATTGTGGACATATGATTTTTACATTCTACTATATGTTATTCAGAATTCCTTGATCCCTGTTTATTAGATTGTGCAAACTTAACTGCACTGAAAAGTTTTACAAATAGTATTTATGTCACTCCATAGACAAAAAGTCAATTTCACACTGGGAATTGTAACTCTTTTTAAATATTTACACATGCAGAAAATATTGCTTAACTTCAAAGCAAGGTTTGACTGCTCAACATTTCCTATAAGTTGCTGGTGCACTTCTATTTGCAAGCTAAAACTTCCAATATAAACATTCAGAAGATTTCAGTTGCTGTATTCCATACGATATTTGTGCAGATCTTCACATACATTTCTCCACCATAGTGTGATTGGATTAGTCAGTAGAACAACTGTTGCACTTGCAGCAGCCTTATTTACTGTATGGGTACCCATTTAAACATTAAACTGGTTTCATTCACAGAAAACCATAAATGTAAAATAATAAACAATTTACACTAAGAATACTAGAAGGGGAAAAGGAGGGAGTAAGATAGAAGCTAAAAGGAGGCTGGAAGGCTTTAGTAAAAATTCTGTTTTTTTTAGAACATTTACAGCTGAGGAGCCTAGAAAAAAGGGGGAATTGCCAAGGGAGTCAATCCAGAGGAGAGGGGTGATACAAGAGAAATATTATAGGCAGCCATACAAAACACTTTATAATACAAATGCCAAAAAGTATATGATTCACTTTCTGGTGATATATTTTTAGGTGCATCCATGGTAGACAAAGATGAAATTGACACTTGTAAATATTTAAGTTAACAATACAATGCAAATTTAATTTGTAACAACTGAAGCAATTGGGATATTGTGGTGATCTAAACTGATAGACTTGAGAGAAAAGCATGCATATGCCACTTCATTAAAAACTTGTAAGGCCTCCTATTAACAACTGTATATAAAACACAAATAACAAAAATATGCCCTAGTACTGCAGGAATTAAACATACAGTAAGTGTATCTAAAAGATTGTTGGGTATGACTGTTCAAGTTTGTTTTATTTACCCTAGTGAAACTATGTTACTGTGAACAAATACATTTATAAACAGTACAGAAATGTTTCTGACAATTTGTTCAGCATTAGGTCTCTTCAGAATACTCAAAAAGAAATTTAATTTCATCCTCAGCTGTGAAATACGTTCTTTACCATGATAAAAAGTAAAAATGTGGATTGTGCTCCTAACAATTTGTATTTGGCACTGTAGATAAATTCATGAAGGAACTGGAATCTTCCCAGATCTCAGAAAATACAAGGCTACTGCTATTAATAAACACTAATTATACTGAGTTGATATAAAAAGCAATCTGATTGTCAGTATGGATTTCAGAAGAAATGTTTCCCCTCTTATGATAAACTGAACTATGTTTTATTGGATTTGGATTGCTTCACTGAATTTTGTTTTCCTTCTCCTGGAACAAATGGGAATTTTGAGGATGAATGGTTGAACTTGATGGATATATTGACTTTTGCAAATAAAACTCCTTTGCACATGTTCATTTTTTGCCATTTCAGAGATCACATTAACATATACTAGCAAAATGGAGTTTTGCTTGCAAGGGATGTTTTGATAAATACAGTTGTTGAATATTTCATTTCAAATGTAATTTATGAACATTTCTAAAAATGATATAAATAAAAACATTTAAATAAACAAGTTATTTTTTGCCTTTACATTTTTTTACCCATTTATAAATTATTGTTGTCTACCCTCCCAGAAAGTCAGGAAGGATCTTGAAATATTGGGAAACCTACAGGCTCAAGGGAAGACAGACAAGTATCTTGAGCAGGATATGTGTCCTTCAGGATTGAGCAGGAGATAGTGGAGCATTATCAGTTGCAGGAGGAAGTGGGGCACTGAAATTGGTAGGGGCAGGGAGCTGTTTTAGGAGTAAAGGGGCAGAGTAATCTATAGTGAAAGTGATCACTTACAAAAGGAATGCAGAAACATCTATATAACCATACAGATTTTAATATATTACAGAGTACTGTATGTGAAAATTTCTTAAGCTGTTTCAGGGCTGGTGTTACCACATTGCATTACCATACAATGTGGTAATACAATGTGAACTTATTGGAGCTTTACTTCCTGTTCTTCCTGTCCTGTTGTGATTAGCCCAAGCAGACACACTTAGGAAAGCAAACTTAGAAAAGAAGAGGCATTGCAGAGGATATTAGAGGCGAAAAAGAGAGAATCTGTGGGGGTGGGAGTGTTGGAAGAGGAAAGACAGAGAACAATCAAATATACTAATTTATACATTGAAAGAGATTAAAATAGCTATATAGTAGTAGGGACAGAAACATAGAAATAATTCTAAAATTGAGGTAAAAATACATATGGTAAATGATAGAGCTGAAGAGAAAAGGTAGAGCTTAGAGAAAATCATGTTTTATTTGGCAATGGAGTTTTGGAGGAGAGTCTTTGGTGGAGAAACATGATGCTATCTATGATAGGTCATGTGTGATGGTGGAGATATTACAGTGGGAGTGAATCTGCAGGCCAAGCACAGCAAAAAATAAGAATTTGGATATGATCAAAGTGCTGTGACATGTGTAGCAGTAAACTGCCTTGAGGTTTCTGTGTTTGTTTCAACACAATGTTCTGTAAAAAATAGATATACTGATTTGATGTTATACTATGTGAATAAATAGCACTTTCTAAATCTTAACATACTTGGAAATTACAGTAAAAGAGTTTGACTACATGACATGGGTGAGTATTTAAATATGGGTCCTGAAGTAATTGTAGGCAGGTCATTAATACAGAGAGTGCATGATATACTGTATGGAGAATCCATTTGGGGATCTCAAAGGTAAAATAAATTAAAAGTAAGGGTTCTTGATCTCTTTTAGGTATAGTGGTTAATAGAATGCTCTCTTTATTGTATGGTAGCTGCTAGAATGCTATATATATGTTGTACAACAGTCACTAGGATGCTCTATGCACCATATGGTAATGAAGAGAATGCTCTCTGTATTGTCTTCTGATTTCTAGGATGCTCTCTGTATTGTGTGGATGTCACTAAGATGAGCTCTATATTGAATGGTGGACACTACACTGCTTTCTATATTATATGGTGGTCACTGAGATGGTATCTGAAATGTATACCAACAACTAGGATGCTCTCTAAAATGTATGGTAATCACTAGAATGTTCTCTCTTTTGTATGACAGTCACTAAGAGACACTCTGCTTTGTACTGTTGTTATGATGATTTCTATATTATATGGTGGTCACTGGGATGCTTACTGATTTTTGTTTGTTTTATTAGAATAATGGTGAACTAATCCCACCTACTAGAAAAATATATAACAAAAAACTTGCGCTCCAAATTCACTGGTGCTGCACTGACGGCGAGGATGGTCACCAACAACCTCTAAATCAATCACAGTCAGAAAATACAGTACTTGCAGTCAGTTGCGCTCCTCTAGTATACAGAGAACTGAATTCCAATGCCTTTTCGATTTTGCTAGTAGAACCGTTATCTGAAAAAACTTCTACAGTGTTTCCAATATAGTCCACCTTCTTAGGGTTGAACCATTTTCTTCAGCAGGGTATAAACATATTCTTGTCACCACAAAGTGTGGGGTGCAGATCAACACACACCCAAACTAGCCAGAAAACAGTCACCTCCCGGGTAAACAGATTACTGCAATTTCCCTTGGTCACCTTCCTTCATACAGTGTCACTTTGGTCAAATGCTGCTCCTTCTATGGACCCACCACCATAGAAGGGTCCATAGAAGGAGCAGCATTTGACCAAAGAGACACTGTATGAAGGAAGGTGACCAAGGGAAATTGCAGTAATCTCTTTACCCGGGAGGTGACTGTTTTCTGGCTAGTTTGGGTGTGTGTTGATCTGCACCCCACACTTTGTGGTGACAAGAATATGTTTATACCCTGCTGAAGAAAATGGTTCAACCCTAAGAAGGTGGACTATATTGGAAACACTGTAGAAGTTTTTTCAGATAACGGTTCTACTAGCAAAATCGAAAAGGCATTGGAATTCAGTTCTCTGTATACTAGAGGAGCGCAACTGACTGCAAGTACTGTATTTTCTGACTGTAATCCCACCTACTGTTTTTTTGACCTCACCCACAGGTGATTTTGTCCTGCCTACAGATTTTTTCCCAGATAAACTTTAACTTCTCAATGTACCCCTACTTTAGAACATAGAAAGTTCAAGTCAACAGTATTCAGCTTTTAAAACAATAATCTAGATAGAGTGTAAATATTTAATGTTTAAGTTATACCAGTATTTTTTTAATTAAAATGTGAGCTCCATTTTAATACATGGATGTATTATTGCTATCTTTTATTCAGCATGGCTACATACACATAATGAAACTAAGGAAGTCAAGTACTATTCACTCGCATTAAAATAGCACTAACGCAAATGTTATGTGACAATGGCACTAGAATACAGATGATATTGAAAAGTATACATGAATTGATAAGTAAAGAACGTGAGGCTATTTGTGTTTTATTTACTTTGTTCTATTTATCTTTTTATAATAAAACTTTACTTTTTTAGTGCTGCTAAGCATGTATTGAATAATATTGTGTTTCAGAAAGGCTGCTATGTACGTTATTGTCTCAGTTTAAAAGAATAAAATTGATTTGACACTGATAAATAAAAATAATGATATGCAGTCTCTAAAACTGTTATGAAACAAAATAATGATGTAGTTATCTTTATTATATATTATGTGTTTCTCTTAAAGGATATCTCTCCCATCCCACTCTATCAGATTGTCTACCAGGTTGAAGTGTATCAAACATACCCTTAGAATGCATCTGCTCGCTTAATACTCTTAAGTAAAGCCCTATTTCCTTTCTCCTAATCTCTGCCCACTTCAGCTCCTGGTTAGAGTACCAAATCCCATAGACTTCAAGATCCTCCACCATTTTGCTTTTCACCCTGTGCTATCACTACTGTATCTCTAGTGTGCTCCTTTTCACATTGAAGTGATTCTTTCTTTCTGCCATATCAGAGCACTGGGCAATTGAGTTCTATTGTTAATAACTGTTTCTTACTTAGGGCTGTATTCAATTAGTTTAGCACCCGTAATACTATTTCGCATTCTGCACTTTTCGCCGACTTCACTTCTTTTAGCCACTGAAACTTATCTTGCGTGCCCCCGCTATTCACTGCATTCAATTCCAAAGGACACGAAAATGTGTCCCGGTGAAACTCAAAAAGTTGAAAAGTGCTGTCAGAAATGGGGTAATCAGCCTGACACCCCCCAAAAGATGCACTAAGATTGGAAATCAGTATAGATGTCCCGGATTAGCACCTATGGAGCTATTTGGGGTACCTAAGTGCTTTCAATTGCATCTATATAGCGTATTTGCACCAGTGGTGTAGAATAGTATTAAGCAGGGTTTTTTTTTGAAAATAAGTAGTCCTGTAAAATTTGGGGTACTTGAAAATGGGTACAAGCATGATTTAAAATTGCTGAAGAGAAGTTTTAAGTGCCACCAAAAATGCACCTTCAGCAAGCACCTGCAAGCAAAAAACTCCTCCCCCATACTTGCAGGCCCTCCAAAAGTCTATTTCGCTACTTTTAATGTGTGTACCCCCACTTTGTACTTTTTCACCCCCATTTGGTGCAGAGTGGTTTCCGCACCTTTGCACCCAAAAACTCAAATTCTGGACTTTTACCACCTGCTATTCATAGACTAAACTTTTTTGCCTATTACATTGCATTGACTTTCCACGTATGTGAAAAGTCTTTGCAATTGAATATGGCAATACTTTTCTGCCAGGCGAAATTACGTCATCCGCGATACTTTTTTGTGGATTCAGACTATTTGCTGGCAATTGAATATGGGCCTTAGTTGTCTAAATATTTCTTGTTTGATTTTTCGTCACCTTGTGCTGTCTGTTTGAAACTTTTTACATTGTATTGTTTGTGTTTACAGTATCATTGTAATTTTACATGTATGGCACCACAGACACTTAAGCTAAGCACACATCATACGATGGTGTTACCCAGTGTTGAAGCCTGATAATTGGCTGAGACAGAATCTGTTAAAATTAAAATCTGTACGATGCCATTTTGCGACTGGCCGCCCAGCACCATTTTAGCGATTCTCACACATTGTAAGTGCATACGGCGATGCTATCATTTAGCGTCGTACGATTCCAACACAATAGAAGAATGTTAAAAGTCCCCATTATATAAATGCATACATTGATAAAAACATATAATATGATCAACCCTGCAAAACATGAACCACGGTGTACTTCACAAACACGTAGATGCACAATGCTAACTAGCGTCTTTTCTTAATATCCCAATACTTACACTCTGCACACTTACATAAAAAGGTTCCCTAGCATTAAGGTTAATTATTAAGGGTTTATTCATTATCAGTAATGTTGTGAAATACATGTTATTTGATATCTATAGTTTAGTGCATGATAAGCAGACTGTGTTTGGTGTTATTCTAAACCACTTTGTCTTTGCAGATTTCCGGTTCCATCGGTGAAGAAATCGCAACATGTGTCTGCAAATTTTGGATTATAGAGAGTTATTCATTAAAATGTACCCTGTTATGCAGCCAGTTTCGATTTGTTAAGAGCTGTTGGAGGCTGGACTGTGACCATATTAACTGACCTATGAACTGTACTGTGACAGAAGAACCAGGAAGAACCAATGGAATCATGCCAACCTGTTCTATTGTAATGCCTATCTCTGTAAGGGTATATATGCAGGCTGTCTGAAACTAGATTGTAGTCATCTTTTCTTTGCTGTTGATGGAGGTTTCATCTTTGCTGCTGGGATCTGGATCCAGAGTGCATGCATATGTAACAACTGTACCTTGTGACTGTATAATTTGTTTGTGCTAATTGTATTTAGATCACAGTGTGTAACCATCTGCTTTTTGTTGAATAATATATTTTTGTGCTTTGGAACCACAATCAAAATCTGAAAACAATTAACTCTTGTGCGACTCATAATGCTAAATAGCGACATTTTTAGAGTGTATAGATAGGAAGGAATCGATAGTTGGGGGCTCGCAGAGTGAATTCACGCTACCGGTCATACGGTAACACACGGTCATCGATCTATCAGTAAAATGGTGGAGGCACCATATGCAGGAAAGAATGCATTGTGCCTTTGAATACCTGCTACCACTTTGCTGCTGAGAGGCCACTACCCGTTATTGTGTAAGTTTAAGGAGCGCTGATTATAATCCAGGGACAAGGAAGGAAAAAGTTTGTTTTCCTTTGTTGATAGAATTTTATGTTAAAAGGGGAAGTCGCACAATAGCGTAAGGGTAATAATATGTTTTGTGTAGTGGTCGCTACACAAAACGTACTACTACCCTTACGCTATTGTGCGACTAGTCGCACAATAGTGTATACATATTTCCTGTGTTGCTACCGCATGTTTAAACAAAGCCGTTGAGATTGCATTGTGATATTGATAGCATGATAACATTGTTGTAAATATCTTAGTCGGTGTTGCCATAATCTGGGAAAACATTTATTTTTCTGTGCAGGGTATGTTACAGTAAACTTGTGTTGGTAGCGGTAACATGTTCCCTAGATAGGGGTATCATAGGACCCTTAGGAGCTAGGTGCCTAGTGGCTCGGTAGTAGATACCGAAGTCTATACACATTGCAGGTGTAGTTGTTGTAGGTATCGGCTCTCAGTGTGATTGCAGATTGCAGCATCCAGTGATCAGTTCGGGTCATTGGGCATTGTGATTGAACCGCACAGTTGTGGCAAATTGTGATTGTGAACTAAGTAGAGGGTGGAAGAAATCACTGAAAAGGGTAGGTGTTATTGGAATGCCTACATGCTAGCAGTGGAAAGTCCTCAAAAAGGGCTTAGGTGCATGGAAGAAGCCTGGTTATTCTTCCATAGGTGTGTGGGTGAATCCTGTCAATATCGTCCACAGGTAAGTGAAAGTAGCGTTGACATTCTTTCACCAATTTAAATCTCTATTGAAAAGTGTAGTGATTTTCCCAATATGGGAGCCAAGCAAACGGTAAAGATGTTAGGTGATGTGCTGCTTTTGGAAGCACCGCTTGGGTCGGCACGGCATATTATGCATACAAATTACGGTGCTTATGCAACTAGGTACTGTGATGTATGGTTTAAAATGACGAGGAAGTATGTGAAACCATTTCCCAGAATTGGCAGCTTTGATAAGGAATTATTGAACAATGTCTGAGATAGCATCTGTATGGTGCACTCTCGAATGAAAAAGATAAAGTATAATGATTGTTTAAAGTTGTGGCAGCACAAGGGGGATACGTGGCTTAAGGGTGTGCACGTGACGCAAACTAGCATCACGAGCACGATGCAGGAGAGTGCACACATAGCGCAAAACAGTGTTGTGTGCTCTCCGCAAAATAGCATGCACGCACAGCAAGGTAGCGTTGCGGAAGGTACTGCCAGTGGTTCACGTGCACCACCGTCACCCTATGCAGATGGTGGTGGAGGGACAGTCGATGTATAAACTCATAAAAATGTAACATGTAATCTGTACCCTTTCTTGAGTAATTATAAGGAAAATGTTTATGATGCGGATGATGAACCTGTTGTTATTTCTGCCATTTACCATGCCATACAAATGTTAGATGCTCCATCACATTGAGCATGGGTGGTGGCCCCATCTTCATCAGTGGTAGTACAGGAAGTGTTAACATCCATTACACCATAGAGGAATTTGTTAACCCTATATGTAGCAGTAATAGACTAAGGCCCTGATTCAGACCCACTCGCAAGTGGGCGTACGCACGTTCGGCGTACGTAAAAAAATATTTAAATTCAAGCACTCGCTCGTATTTTCGAACGCAGCTAAATATCGGCCCAAACTCAGGCGACCCCTCATCTAACTAACGAGCGTGCCAAATAGCGAGCGTACATCCCCGAAATGGCTTGAAGGGAACGCACGCACAAGTACAACCTGGAAGTGGGACTGTCAGATTTCGATTACCTGCTCGTTTTTTCTGCCTACCTCCCTCAATCGTATCATGGCAATCAATGTATCAATTAGCTTAATTGTTTTTTTTTTTTCAACACAATGCAATAAACTTTAATCTAGTCCGTGTTTGTATTTGCTCGCAGAATACGTACGGCTGAAACCTTCGCTTTTATTGTTCAAAAGACATGTTAGCCCCAATTAAACAATTGTTCGATTTGTTTGTCTCCCCACAATTTTTCTGTGGTTCATTTCTTTATTTAAATTTGCTTATGCATGTCACTGCATCAAGCCTATCATAACTCTCAAGAGATTTGTGGCCCTGTCGAACACATGACTCATACACTAACCAATAGAATTTGTCCTGTTAATTTCCCAAATACATTAGCCAATCAAATTTTTTTGGGGTGCTTTATTAAAAATATTTTGACAAAAAAACACCATTGCCATCAAGAGATCCACCGCATTCACCAGGCACGAACTGCTGGTACTGACGGAGGTGATGGACAGGCGGATCACCAGTCAGCCTCCACCCATCTCCAATAGGCGAAAGCGTTCCGCATATGCGGAGGTACGTCGATGCCTGCGCTCCTTCGGCTCACGCCGACATATTGGCCAGCTGGAGCGCAGGTGGTCGGACCTGCACCAGCGGACGCCCCGCTTGCTGGCATGCTATCGCATGCAGATTGCGGAAAGTAAGTGTTCTGTACTGTGGTTTTCAAGTTTATCTTGTGGGCCCTAACTGCGTGTGCATGTTTTCATGTCTGTCCTATTGAGTCATTGTAGTCATATCTGCATGTGCATGTTTTCATGTCTGTCCTATTGAGTCATTGTAGTCATATTTGCATGTGCATGTTTTCATGTCTGTCCTATTGAGTCATTGTAGTCATATCTGCATGTGCATGTTTTCATGTCTGTCCTATTGAGTCATTGTAGTCATATCTGCATGTGCATGTTTTCATGTCTGTCCTATTGAGTCATTGTAGTCATATCTGCATGTGCATGTTTTCATGTCTGTCATATTGATTTTTTTTTTTTTGGTTTCCTGTTGAAACTAACCACAATATTTTTGTCATTTTTTAGGGGCACAGCAAACACTACGGCGGCATCGCCACACAAGACGCCGGACCCGGCCGCTCTCTCCAACCCCCAATTCATCTATTACCCCCTCCTCCCCAGACCCTGTGGCCGAAATTTCAGGCCTACTTCCCCTCCAGCCCAATTCCCCCTCTCCTCCATCCGTCCCTCCTCCAAATAGCCCCTCCCAGGATTCCACAAACACCTTGCCCCTAGGGTTGGGGAATGTAGCCACCTCCGAGGTGGTCCAGGGTGTGGCTTCTGGCTCTGTTGTTTTTGAGAATGGTATGTTTTTAAAGTTTATTTTGGACACCACAAACTGTTTGTATGTAATCATGTGTCGTCCCCATTTTTTTTGCCTTTCTGTCGCCTTAGGGTATTTTTGGGGGTTGTCTTTACCTGTTCCTGCTGATGTCACCATACACATATCACACCTGTGTGGCTTTTTTTAGGGCCCTTGTATTTTTGCCCTTAGACATTTTGGGGTGCTGGGTTTTATCCGTGTAATGTTTTTGTGGCCCACAAGCTTGTAAGTTTTGGTTTGCTTGTTTTGTGTTTTTTTAGAATGTTGCTTCATTATCGATTTATTAATCCACAAACTTTTGTCACCCACAGAGGAACAGAGGCGAGCTAGTGATTTGTGTGGGCCAGATGCGGGAGCAGGTCACCGGGCTTATGCAGGGCCTTGACCATCTGTTGGTCCTCCTTAGGAATTAGTTTTTTATTTTTTTTTATTTCGAATTGTTTCATAATAAATCAGTTTTAAATCAAGCTCTGTCTCATGCGTTTGGAGTAAATCCAAGATTCTTTACACTGACATAAGTAGATTCTTCAAGCAAGGATTGCCACAGAATCTCTCTACAGATTGTGTGTTGTATTTTGAATGCAAACAGGCACAAGAAACACCTCCCAGTACCAATGTCATTTTCCTTTTTTGTGGTGGTCATCATGATAGTTTACACCATTTTTCAGGTTCCTATTTGGTGGCCAAACTGCTTAGGACAATCTTACGAAGGCAACTGATTGTACACGATTCCTTGTTGTGTTGGTTAGTACCCCGAAAACATATTACATTTTAGCTCAACTTGCTTCATTACTGGGTTACCCCTTAGGTAAAATTAACATTTGGGAGTTTGTTTACACTTGCTTCTAACGTGCCCAAAAAGGAAACAAATTACACTCTCCAAATATTTATTCACAACAGAAATCTAAATACAAAGTGGTCACTCACAAACAAAACACACAGTGATAATCAGAAATACACCACATACCAAAAACACGAAACAAACACACAACAAATCAAGAACTGGTTGACGAAGGTCCATGCCCACATGATTTCAAAAATATGGTGTTGCAATATTGGTGTCAGAATATATTCCCGAAGTTTCAACATAAAGGTTTTTGAAGTGTAGCAGGAAGTAGTCATCGTGGTAGTGCCAAAGATTATGCAAACAAACAGAAGATGGAGCAAGAATTAATATCAAAAAAGATGAACGTTAAAAAACTGTAACACATTGGGTATACACACTGTTGATTGGTCAATAATTACCTAAAATATCTGGCCACCACATCATCGCGTATGGCCCCCCCACATACTGACCTCCGACCAACCTCGGGGGGGCCATCCTCATGTAAGGCATCCTCTGGCTGCATTGGAACACCACTCCTTATGGCGATGTTGTGAAAGATCCCACACAGGACCACAATTTTCGAAAGCATATCTGGCAAATACATGAGCTCGCCACCAGAGCGGTGGAGGCATCTGAATTGGCCTTTTAAAAGGCCGATACAGTGCTCCACCACTTGCCTGGTGGCTGTAAGTGCGATACTAAACTCACTTTGTGGACCTGGTGTGGGAGCCAAATAAGGAGTGAGCAGCCAAGGCATGCAAGGGTATCCACTGTCTCCTGTGAAAAAGAATACACAACATCAGGATCACTGTGTTTCAAGCTTAACATTGTTATGTACTAAAGGCCTCCACTTACCCAGAAGCCACGCATCACCAGCTTGTAGGTTGGTTAATTTGTGCCATATCCCTGATTGCCGGATGACGAAGGAGTCATGTGCACTTCCTGGTAATTTTGCATTCAGGGACAGGATCTGGAGGGAGGCATCACATACCACCATTACATTCAGGGAGTGATAGTGTTTCCTGTTTCGAAATATGGCTTCCAGCCGTGCTGGAGGCTGAAGTGGTATGTGAGTACCATCCACAACCCCTATGATGTGAGGGAAGCCAGCTATTTGGTTAAAATTGGCCTTGACCACACTAAGGGCACCCATATCCAAAGGCATTTGAATAAAATGATGGAGGTGCTTGAAAAGTGCCTCCATCACTGCCCTCAGGATCCGGGAAAAGGAGGATTGTGAGATGCCGGCCACTATTCCCACCATTGTTTGAAATGATCCTGAGGCACAGAAATGTAACACCGCCATAATTTGCGTAAGTGGTGGTATTGCTGTTGGACTGTCAATTTGCTGCTCAAGATCACTCTCTATTAGTGAGAGAGTGTCTATGATGATTTTGGGAGGAAGACGGTAGCGTCTTAAAACCTCATCATCGGGCATTCCAAAAAGGGTGACACGTGTTCGAAATATCTGGGGCCTTGCACGCCTACGATGCCTACGCCTGGGACGAGATTGAGGTTGGTCGGCTTCCGGGAGCATGGCCAGAACAATCCGCCCAAGATCAACCTGAAATGGCAAGATTGGAATGTAAGGCTTTGGACCCACCCCAAAAGAAAATTAAGAACAACTTAGCTTGATGATACCATCCATTGATGCTTACATGCCGGGGTATTGTCATGATACGTCCAAACTGAAATTAATCACAAAAATAATTTGAAATATTTTACTCTGTGCATTTATGTTTTTAAATTTTGTGCTAGACAATACTTAAAATATGCGAAACACACATTTGGCAAAAGAGCAAAATGACATTGCACACAGTACATCAAAATGGGTTGAAATGTTTGCCAAAAAAGCGAAAGGGCAACCTCAAAAAATTTTACAGGATTAATAAGCATTTAAAAATGTGCTAATTAGTTTGCAAATACAAGTTACAATAGTAAGTAGTAAAAATGCGCTAATTAGTTCGCAAATACAAGTCACAATAGTAAGTAGTAAAAATGCGCTAATTAGTTCGCAAATACAAGTCACAATAGTAAGTAGTAAAAATGCGCTAATTAGTTCGCAAATACAAGTCACAATAGTAAGTAGTAAAAATGCGCTAATTAGTTCGCAAATACAAGTTACAATAGTAAGTAGTAAATATGCGCTAATTAGTTTGCAAATACAAGTCACAATAGTAAGTAGTAAAAATGCTCTAATTAGTTCGCAAATACAAGTTACAATAGTAAGTAGTAAAAATGCGCTAATTAGTTCACAAATACAAGTTACAATAGTAAGTAGTAAAAATGCGCTAATTAGTTCGCAAATACAAGTTACAATAGTAAGTAGTAAAAATGCGCTAATTAGTTCGCAAATACAAGTTACAATAGTAAGTAGTAAAAATGCGCTTATTAGTTCGCAAATACAAGTTACAATAGTAAGTAGTAAAAATGCGCTAATTAGTTCGCAAATACAAGTCACTATACAAACGATAAAGAATGGACTTACCAAGAGCAAATATATAAGAGTCCAAATCAAAAGGTCTTTGGGTCCGAAATTAATAAAAAGCTAAAAGATATGAAATTATGGATCCAAAAATTAAAAACAAGAAGAAACACAATGAGACAACAATTGAACAAAAGTTAGACTTTACAAAACTTACCAAATCAAGAAACGATGCCAAAAAAAAACAAAACAAAAAAGAGAACGGAAAATAAAAACGCAAATCTAGCAAACAAAATAAACTCCAAACGCCAACTCCTTTATCCGCAAACAAGAAACTCCAACCAAGGTAACCTCTAACAATCCAAAAACGCCACCTCGACTCGAGACACACCAAGCCATAAATAGTGTTTCGTTTCCCGCACAAATTAAGGAGGGATCATAGGAACGCACAATCAATGATGTGGCCGCAAAATAAGGACGCATGTATAAATACGTCACGAAAACACATTCAAATTCTGGTGTATTTCTTGTTTGGACCTCAGACATGGCGACAGACCAGGGAAACAATGCCCAAGAGTCAGGCGGTAAGTCTTTCATGCATTTTGTATCAATGATTAATTTGAAACATAAGATTGGGCAAGTTGTGAATTTGTGAAATCTGAATATTTACACAAATAGGTGAGGAGGATGACATGGAAGAGGCAGCTGGGCCCAGTATTCCGGCCAAAGCTGCCAAAAAAAAAGGCAGCCACATTTCACAAGAAAGGAGATGGAGGTTTTGATACAGAAGTGTGTGGACATCCTGCCACAGGCAGACAGGAATATGAGTCTAAGCCAGAAGGGGAGAATGTGGGAAGAGGTAGCCATTGCTGTCAATAGGGTGGGTGATTATGTCCGTCTAGCCCGGGATGTCAAACGGCGGTAAGTAAACACTTGCCCCCCCTAAAAACAAACACCATTTTAAACAAAAGGATAATGGCTTCCATTTTTTTTTCCACAGATGGGGCGACTTCAAATATCGCCTAAAGCAAAAACTCGCGGACAGGGCTAGGCATGCAAGGGGGACAGGTGGGGGTCCCACCCCTGTGTCATTGGAGTTGACGGATTTAGAAGAGCTGGCACAGGGGTGTGTGCAGCCTGTGGAGGTGTTTGGCGTGTCCAACATGGATACGGACATGCCAGACTTTGCTGCTCCTCATGTTGTCCCAGGTAAATCTTTTGATGTCACCAACTCTGAAATGTTATTGTGCCAATATGTAGATTCTAATGTGAGTCTTTTCTCTTTTTTCCTAACAGAGACACAGGCGGATGAGTCTGCTCCAGTGGGGAGCCTTGGCCGCCGAATTTCTGCTGGCTCGGCAGGGGAGGAACCAGTACATCTGGCTGAGGACCCTGCAGAAGCAAGTCCAGGGCAATCCCCCTCGCAGGCAGTGTCCCTCCTCACAGAACTCAATTTCAAATCGGATTTCCATACGGAGATTCTGCAGAGGATGGACGCCAGTCTGCTACGGGTGGCTGAGGCCCTGGAGCAAAATGCTGCGGCCAACAAGACCATTGGTCAGGCCCTGGCGGAAAATACCAGGGCCAACATCCGCATCGCCAATGCCCTGGAGCAGCTCGTTCGCCAGCACATGGTGGAGCCGACCTCCCTTCCTGCCGGAACATCAGGATCCTCCACCTCTGGCACAACATCAGCCAATCCTCCAAATGTGCCTAGCCCTGTGCCTAGTCCAGAGGCCACAACATCTGCCTCTGGACAGGCCAGCCCGATGACATCCCGGACCCGGTCTGGCGCCCTCCCTCCCCCATCCAAACGGGTGAAAAAACGGTGACAGCAAAGGCGACTTTTCCCACACTCCTTCTGTGCTTGGCTCATATTCCTTTCTGGTCAAAACTTCCCTCTCCTTTCTTGTTAAATGTTTTTAATTTTTTGTTGTATGTTTATGTCAACAGTTATGTTGGGCCAATTTGTTTGATTTTGGGACTGATCTTTGCCAAAAAAAGATGTCCCCAAATTTTTTATTAATTTATTTTTGGTTTGACCAATAAATTGACACCAAAAATCTGACATTGTATTGTGAAATTATTGTACAAATGGGTTACATTTAATCGGGCCCAAAAGGCAAAAACTTGCCAAAAAAAATATAAATTTTTTTTTTAAAAAAAAGGGCTCTTTAAGGAACGTTTAAAAGTTCATATAACGAGGCAAATTCAAGAGGCAAAAATAAAATGGTGAGAAAATTAAAACATGACATTATTGTTACAATAGGCCCTAACCACCAAATTGAGGCCAAAATAAACCCCTACAAATGTACGCAAATTGATTGTGTCATCCTGACATTAGCAGCTCTGATTTCCACCTGCATATGGTTTTGTGCTATCCCAAAAAACTGATTTCAAAACACATACCAAGCCGGTTTTCAATCCAACACTAATTGCTTTTCAGACCTCCTGCGATTAATCGCAACAACATTGTGGAGTCCCGGGACGGAGGAGAAGGCCATCGCCAATGTGGTCGAGTAATCCAGACAGTAAGCTGTGCGAGCATTTTGAAGGGAAAGAGGATCATCCAGTGACGTATGAGTCGGTCTGAACACATTTTACGCTCGCATCTGCTAATGTATGTACGCCCCAAAAACGCCTCGCCACGCCTGCGTTTTTCCATCTCCACCCCGTCAACACCCAAAAACGCCTAGTTCTGTCAATCACATTTGACATGTCACTTCCTGTACACTATTTGACGAACTAAACCAACAAAAGCTCGCAATCTGCCATACGCACATGCGCAGTGTTACACCGACGCATGCGCGGTTATTCAACATCGGAACGCAACTAGCGTACTGCTGTTTGCGAGTGGCTCTGAATGAGGGCCTAAATCCCAAGCCAGGTAACAGTGTGGCTGGTATCCATCCCATCCGGACAATAACTGTTCCCAATGAGAATCTGGATGCGAATGGTGTAGTACCCACAAGAGATGTAGCAATGCATTGTTCTTGGACAAGAGCTGAGCTAAATTCCATAATGAATGACTTTCCTGACCCTAAGAAGGAATTAGCTAAATGCCAAAAATGTTTAAAAAATTTGGGTAATGCTCACGAGCCAACCAATAAGGATTGGTGAGTGGTAAGGGCATGTATTCCTTACAAAACCAACATGAAAAAGTTTATTACGGATTGCGTATTGGAGGGAGATTGTCCCTTAACAGACGAGGATAACCAAGGTAACATTACCCGCATAATATCTCATTTGGGTGTATATTTTCCAGTAGTAGTTAACTGGAGTAGAATTTTCACCATAAAACAAAAAGAGAGTGAATCTGCAGATAATTATTGTACCCGAGCTCTGCAGGCTATCATCCAGTACACTGGGATAGAGGATATTAAAGATAGCACCCATCACAGGGAAATGGTCATCATGGTACATATGGATGGTCTTAAATACAATCTAAAGACCTGAGTCCAGACCTCTCTACCTGGCTGGAGGGGAGTTACTGTAGACACACTCAGGGAGTCCGCTGTTGAGCATGATAAAAACATCCACAAGAAGAGAGAGACCCAGAGCGAGAATCTAATGGCTGTTAGTATTCAAGCTTTAGAAGAAATTAATGTAACATCACAGCCACCAGACACATACACACCTGCACAGCTAAATGCCCTCACAAATCCTGTTCAGCCACAAACACAGCCCTACCCCACTTATCACACACAACCACAAACCCCATACTATCCACAGCCACCATATTACCATCAAAATCCATATCCACACCCACAATCTTTCTCTACCGCTCAACCCACACAGCAACCTTTTCACCCACCCCACTCATGAAGGTGCTTTAACTGCAACCAAGTGGGACATGTAAGTAGGAACTGTAAGGTGAAGAAGGTAGGACCCCTAACCAGGGAGTACATGGATATCCAAATAAGGGATATACACAGAGTGCAGGAAATTTCCCACAGTCACCAGCTCCAATTGTGGCCTTAAATGCTGTAGTGGAGAGTGAGAGTCAATGCTAGGGGTCAGGTCATACCTTTAGTCTACAGATAGTCAGGTTAACTGGAAGTACCAGGGAAGAACCGGTGATGATGGTTGATGTAGCTGGTACTAAACATTCTTTTCTTGTAGACACAGGGGTGACCAGATCAGTGATAAAATCTCCAGCTGCTTTACAGGTGACCAGAGAGACAGTACCAGCAATGGGTGTAAACGGGTAAAGTGCAACATTATCCTTTAACAGTCCCATCTTTCCTGTGAAGAAAAGTGGTGGGAGGGGTTACAGGATGGTACAAGACCTTAGAGGGGTTAATAAGGTAGTAGAGAGCCAATTTCCCGTAGTGCCAAATCCAGCTGTCATACTCATGCAGATACCACCAAATGCAACCCATTTTACTGTCATTGACCTCTGTTCTGCTTTCTTCTCTGTACCTCTTCATCCTGACAGTCAGTAGCTATTCGCTTTTACATACAGGGGTGTACAATACACATGGACACGATTGCCCCAGGGCTACATAGACAGCCCCAGTATCTTCTCCCAGGCCTTACACAACTGTTTACAATCTTTTCTACCTGCCAGTGGATCTGTTCTAATACAATATGTGGACAATTTATTGTTATGTTCTGATTCATTTATGTCATGTTTAAATGATACTTAACTTTTGTTGCTCCATCTCTCGCAAACAGGACACAATGTTGCTAAGGACAAACTACAGCCATGCCAGTCCAGGGTTAAATACTTGGGACATTGCCTTACCCAGGGGTTGCGACATCTGAAAAATGACAGAATCCAAGCCATACAGACCATGACACTGCCGCAGAACCAACAGCAAATTTGTACCTTCTTGGGAATGCGTGGATATTGCAGAATGTGGATCCCATGTTTTTCTATTTTGGCCTTTGCCATTAAAGGATGTAGTCTCTTCCTCAAAGCCTGATCGTGTCTGTTAAATTTGTAAATAACTTTTAATACATTCCTGCCTATAAACCTCTAAGATTCACCTGCCTAGAACCTCTAAGACAAAACCTGCCTGTACCTTCTAAAACCACAAGATGTTGCTATTTTGATTATACCATTAAAGAAATACCAAGACAGTTGAATAGCGGTCCGAAGCGCTAAAGATTATTATTCAGGTAAAAGTACAGATGTTACAATGCTATGATCTAGTAATGAGCGCAAATAAATTGTACAAACATTAGGTCATAAGGTACAGTTAAATTACATGAAACGGTTATTAAAGATCAAAATACAATGAGCAATATCAGACAGAAAGAGAGAGAGAGAGAGAAAAAGAGACACATTAAAATACAATGAGAGATATATCAATGTCTGCTGAGAGCACATGTTCAAGATGGCTGGTGATGGAGTGTGTGTGTGTTTGTTTGTGTGTGAGGGGGGGTTGGGAATGCTTCCTGCCCTATTGTCCAAACCACATGGTCTACAAACAAACTCCATTATGAAGCTACCTCAATGAAATCTCCCATAATGCCATAGTTAATTAAATATGCACGCTGGATATCATATGCCAACACATCAGGCAAACACTGCACCATTTAATATTCCAACATGTACCACACAAGCTGATTCCAATATACAACAATACCATCCTACTACAGACCTCATCCAGTAGTCAATAGACCGTGGGGAGAGGGAAGGGCTGAATCACATGTTTTTCCTTTGTTTGCAAGCCTCATGATCCCTAGGCAAACTCCATCCTGCACCAAGCTGCAACTCCACAAATCATCCATCAATGACCACAACCACAACAAAGACAATATACCTATCTGACCCACACAACACCACAACTGGGCAGAATCACAATTTCCCTTGTTCACCCCACATGGAGGCAAGCCATCTCCAACAAACCGCAGACAACATACCCATCTGACTCACACAACACCACACGGCAACCACCCATGACCATTCAAAGCTGCCATCAATTCAACCTCCACGATACAACACTACCCTATGATCACATTCATGAGTATACAGCACACACAAAGCTCATCTCTCCCAAGCAGAGATACCGTTCAAGAACACATGGCATCTCAATCAACCAGCATCAATCATTCACAAATGGGAAGGCAAACACAGAACACATGGCAAGGCCCTAACACAGAACACACCAGAGGATCTCAATCAACCAGCATCAATCATTCACAAATATCACAACAATTCCACAATCAATCCCTTTCCTGCATGCTGACAACAGACCACTGTACCCTACAGTGCAGATGAAAAGCACAGACCAGACAACACATCATCCACTGCATGCCAACACAGACCCATGAATATCCTTAGAAAACTTCAAACCACACACCATGCTAAGCTAAAAACAGATTAACACCAAACATAGCTACAGACACCCAAATAGGCAAAATATTGCACATTTTATACTCAGCTATAACCCAGAGGAACTGAGACCCATTCTTCCATTGTCTTGTCAGGGAGTGAACCTCTCTCTTCCTTCTAAAATCTGCAAGTGTGTCCCAGTCTGTTTCTCCAAGTGTGTGCATGCTATGGTTCCCACCCCCTTTCACCTGTGAGGTCATCAGAAAGGGAGTATCCTTTTGGTTACCTGAGACTACTGTTAATTAGATTCTACTCTCAGCTAGCTAGCTCTATTGATTAGACTGGAATAACCAGTCCTTTGGACAAAAATGTAAACAGGCCTACACCATATTATTGTCTTTTGGTAAAGGTTAGAAATCTGTTACAGGACATTTATTGGACAATTCCAAATGGATACAAAAGGTCTCCAACCTCCTTTTGTATCCCCCACCTGCAAATCTAAGCTGCTATGGAAAACAACATTTCAAATAGATATTCTCTCTAACATTCATATTTCCTAGCCGCATGTTCTGATCTTCATATTGATGTCACCGGAATGCTGTGGAAACAGAGTCGATCAGTACGGCTCCACACACAGTCCAATTGTAATTTACTAAGCCATAGTTACAGAAAACATTCATTTCTTTATATACTAACATTGCGTTTAAATTATCCTTTTTGCGTTACGGGACCATTGCTTTTAAATGTATGTATGAGGGGAAAATAGCACTGAATTGCATTGTGCGTCTGATTGCAAACAGATTCTGTCTTCGCCAATTATCCGGTTTTGACAGTCCACCCTTTGATAGCCAATCAAGCACTATCACAACCTGTTCTGAATCTGTTTAGCCATGCATGAGAATATACCATTCAATGTTATTATGGTATGACACAGTATGGTCATTTGAACCATTCAGATAATGCGTCCCCAGGAGGGACATGAAACTGTCCTTATACGCACACCGCGGATCCTTAAGGGATCATGGGAAAGATGTTGGGATGCACCTATCCTATAAGGAGAGCCTTGGAAGGGGTTGGGACTGCATTACCTAAGATGACTTAAAACAACATAAACGTTATATCCATGCATGACCACTCAAACTCAGGCTACATTATTATACACTACATATTGGACCAGCACTCCCCTGGTTTGGTATAGCACTCCTCCTTTCGACTCCTCTGCATAAATGCCGACATCAGCTCCCATTGTTTGTATCAGTCCCCTATCACCGAAACCAGGAATCCCCGAGCAACCCAGGATGGTGAAAACTCTGAAAAAGAATACAAAAATGAACACAGCGGACTGGTCCATTGCTGCAACACTGATCTGCAATTTCTTTAGCTCAGATAGCTCACAGTCACCTTTTAATCTTCCCGGCACAAGCTCGCGATCGACAGGTCCATGCTATCGGCCTCGTCTCCGCCTTGCATCTCCCCCGGTAGATTAATCCTCCCTGTATTTGGTGGAATGGACTTTGGGATCTTAGTCGGCCACCCTTTGAGGATGTAGAATTTCGTTAACACATCAGATATGGTTCTATCCCCCGATCAATCAGGCAATCTGAACACAAGAAATTATTAGATCAAATGAATTTTTCTCCAGGTTTAACATCATTACAGTTTGCTTCAGGCATGTTAGTAAATAACACTTCAATTCCTGTTGTTCTTACACATTGTCATGAGAACCTGCACAGTAACCTCATAATATTTTCACATGAGGCTACCTGGCAAACAGTTTCTCAACGGGAGACAGACAGGTGATCTGGGATGATCTTGAAACTAGTACCTATCACATTTCACATGTTGTAAAAGATATTACTTGTGAAATGAGTATCCCTTCTATCACTATTTCTAAGGATACTGTATTGATACAAAATTCCTGCAATAAAAAAAATTCTGTTATAAATGTCTACGGTTCTATTGTTTCCTTGTCCCCTGGGTAGGGCAGTACTTCAAATATTTAACCTTAGCTGGATATGGCTGTCGTATGTTTTTGGCAGCCTTGCGTCCTGTATGTGAAAGATAAAGCACAACAGTTTAATATCATTTAAACATATGGGCTGAAAAGATTTTAAACAGTTCTATAAAGCTTTGACAAACAATACTGGGTTAGTCCCTGGGACCCTGAGGCTTTCATGTCTATGTGTAGTGTACCTCTCCCTTATATGGAAGCAAGAGGGCACTGGTAGTTGGGGTATGGGAGGGAGAAAATAAACAATAGTTATGCTACCTTACTCTGGATCTCTTACATTTTTATGGGTTTTCACATTGACTGTACCTACACCCCCATCCGCATATGACGGTGGTGGTGCGCGTGAACCATCTGTACTACCTTCCACAACGCTACCATGCCGCACATGCGCGCTATTTCGCAGCTCGCACGCATTGCAATTCAGCGCTGCAGGTTTTATTCTATGGTAAGGTGCTCACGACGCTAGTTTGCGTCGTTTGCACATTGTTAAGCCACGCATCCCCTTCATGCTTCCAAATTTTTTTTAAACATTCAAAATACTTAATCTTTTTTCTCTCAGGATCGCACCATACTGATGTGATCCTGGACATTATCTAACACATTTTTATCAAAACTACTAAGTCTGGGAAACGGTCTAACACTCTTTCTCGTCATATTAAACCATATATAGTATGCATAATATGACGGGCTGATCCACCTCCATTAGCAGCACATCATTGCCTAACATTTCTACTGTTTGCGTGGCTCCCATTTTGAGACAACTCCTATGCTTTTCAATAAAGATTTAAGCCGGTGAAAGACAATCAAGATACTTTCACTTACCTACGGACGAAATTTCGAGATGCGCCACGCTCACCTATTGACGTTATTTCTAGATGCGCCATGCTCACCTACGGACATTATTTCTAGATGCACCACGCTCACCTATGAAAGTTATTTCTAGATGCTTTCACTCACCTGTTCTCTCTCAGCTCACAATCACACCTAGTGCGGCTCAACTATACTGCTCAAATATTATTGAACATTGCAGTCACACTGAGAGCCGGTCCCTAACAAAAATAACAAACCATACACCTGCTCTGTGTACTGAACGGTAAGCTGCTTACCGAGCGGATAGGTTAACCCTTGCACCTAGCCCTTAAGGATCATATGATACCCTTAACTGTCCAACTCACTGTTACACACTTTTTCTCTGCGCAGAAAATAAACGTTTACCCAAATATTGGTAGATAGAAAAAAAAATGTAAACCTTAATGGCTTTGTTCAAACACATGGCAGCAGAACCGGAAGTGCGTATACGCTTATTGTGCGACCGGCCGCATACACAATTATGCGACTATCACACAACCGTATATTGACTTTTTAACTGCGTACTCAAAAATGCATCTCAGCTGCATACTCAATACTGTGGCACCCCTCTAAACGTAAGGTTCTATCAACAGAGAAAAAAAAACTTTTCTTTTTTTTTTTTTTCCTCTCTTGTCCCTGAATTCTGATCAGCGCTTCCTCTACACAATAACCGGCAGTACGCTCTCAGCAACACTGTGGTAATGAGAGACTAATGCGTCTCTCAAAAGGCGCCTCCACCCTTTTGCTGAGAGAGGACTGACCGATTGTTATCATGTATCAGATAGTGTGATAAACCGATGCGAGCCCCCACTGTCAAATTTGTAAATACCTTTTAATACATTCCTGCCTATAAACCTCTAAGATTCACCTGCCTAGAACCTCTAAGACAAAACCTGCCTGTACCTTCTAAAACAACAAGATGTCCCTATTTTGATTATACCATTAATGAAATACCAAGACAGTTGAATAGCGGTCCGAAGCGCTAAAGATTATTATTCAGGTAAATGTACAGATGTTACAATGCTATGATCTAATAATGAGTGCAAATAAATTGTACAAACATTAGGTCATAAGGTACAGTTAAAATACATGAAACGGTTTTTAAAGATCAAAATACAATGAGCAATATCAGACTGAGAGAGAGAGAGAGAGAGAGAGAGAGAGAGAGAGAGAGAGAAGAGACACATTAATATAAAATGAGATTAAAGATCAAAATACAATGAGCAATATCAGACTGAGAGAGAGAGAGAGAGAGAGAGAGAGAGAGAAAGAGACACATTAAAATACAATGAGAGATATATCAATGTCTGCTGAGAGCACATGTTCAAGATGGCTGGTGATGGAGTGTGTGTGTGTTTGTTTGTGTGTGAGGGGGGGTTGGGAATGCTTCCTGCCCTATTGTCCAAACCACATGGTCTACAAACAAACTCCATTATGAAGCTACCTCATTGAAATCTCCCATAATGCCATAGTTAATTAAATATGCACGCTGGATATCTTAAGCCAACACATCAGGCAAACACTGCACCATTTAATATTCCAACATGTACCACACAAGCTGATTCCAATATACAACAATACCATCCTACTACAGACCTTATCCAGTAGTCACTAGACCGTGGGGAGGGGGAAGGGCCGAAGCACATGTTTTTCCTTTGTTTGCAAGCCTCATGATCCCTAGGCAAACTCCATCCTGCACCAAGCTGCAACTCTGCAAATCATCCATCAATGACCACAACCACAACAAAGACAATATACCTATCTGACCCACACATCACCACAACTGGGCAGAATCACAATTTCCCTTGTTCACCCCACATGGAGGCAAGCCATCTCCAACAACCGCAGACAATATACCCATCTGACTCACACAACACCACACGGCAACCACCCACGACCATTCAAAGCTGCCATCAATTCAACCTCCACGATACAACACTGACACCACCCTATGATCACATTCATGAGTATACAGCACACACAAAGCTCATCTCTCCCAAGCTGAGATACCGTTCAAGAACACATGGCATCTCAATCAACCAGCATCAATCATTCACAATCGGGAAGGCAAACACAGAACACATGGCAAGGCCCTAACACAGAACACACCAGAGGATCTCAATCAACCAGCATCAATCATTCACAAATATCACAACAATTCCACAATCAATCCCTTTCCTGCATGCTGACAACAGACCACTGTACCCTACAGTGCAGATGAAAAGCACAGACCAGACAACACATAATCCACTGCATGCCAACACAGACCCATGAATATCCTTAGTAAACTACAAACCACACACCATGGTAAGTTAATAACAGATTAACACCAAACATAGCTACAGACATCCAAATAGGCTAAATATTGCACATTTTATACTCAGCTATAACCCAGAGGAACTGAGACCCATTCTTCCGTTGTCTTAACAGGGAGTGAACCTCTCTCTTCCTTCTAAAATCTGCAAGTGTGTCCCAGTCTATTTCTCCAAGTGTGTGCATGCTATGGTTCCCACCCCCTTTCACCTGTGAGGTCATCAGAAAGGGAGTATCCATTTGGTTACCTGAGACCACTGTTAATTAGATTCTACTCTCAGCTAGCTAGCTCTATTGATTAGACTGGAATAACCAGTCCTTTGGACAAAAATGTAAACAGGCCTACACCATGTTATTGTCTTTTGGTAATGGTTAGAAATCTGTTACAGGGCATTTATTGGACAATTCCAAATGGATACAAAAGGTCTCCAACCTTCTTTTGTATCCCCCACCTGCATATCTAAGCTGCTATGGAAAACAACATTTCAAATAGATATTCTCTCTAACATTCCTATTTCATAGCCGCATGTTCTGATCTTCATATTGATGTCACCGGAACGCTGTGGAAACAGAGTCGATCAGTACGGCTCCACACACAGTCCAATTGTCATTTACTAAGCCATAGTTACAGAAAACATTCATTTCTTTATATACTAACATTGCGTTTAAATTATCCTTTTTGCATTACGGGACCATTGCTTTTAAATGTATGTATGCGGGGAAAACAGCACTGAATTGCATTGTGCGTCTGATTGCAAACAGATTCTGTCTTCGCCAATTATCCGGTTTTGACATGTCGTACACACAGAGGAAGCAGAGCAGGCTTTCCTTAACCTTAAGGATAGTCTGACAAGAGCACCTGCATTTGGGAATACCTGATTATGAAAAACATTTTGATTTGTATTGTATGGAAGCTAATGGTTGTGTAGCAGGGGTCCTCACACAGAACCATGGTGATGCCAGTAGGCCTGTAGCATACTACAGTGCACAATGGGACACTGTGGCAAGATCACTCACAGCATGTTTAAGAAGTGTAGCAGCAACTGCTCTATTGGTCAGTAAGAGTGAGGATGTAGTAATAGGCCATGATATGATTGTCTATACTCCCCATGCTGTATCTGCTTTGCTAAACTCAGGGCTTGATTCAGAGCTGGATGCTCTGACCAGAGCGCTCGCTCTGAATCAGGGCCCTCCTACCTAAAAATGGAGCGGCCTCCTGGCCGCTCGCAAAGCTGTGGGTGACCGGGCTTGCAACGAGACCCTGTGGTAGGGTCTCACTGCTACAAGCCCAGGAGTGCTTGCACAAAGGGTGGAGAGAGGTGAGTCGCTGGCGGATGGTGAGTTCTGCAATTATATTGATGCACATGATTGTATGGAATATCTGATTCAGACCTTTACTGCAAGACGTGACATACAGGAGACACCTTTAGAGAATGTAGATATGACATTTTATACGGATGGGAGTTGTCATAGACAAACTGACACTGGAGAGTTATGTATAGGTTATGCTGTGGTTATTGACGAAGACATCATAGAGGATGAACCTTTAGGTCCACTTCATTCAGCCCAAGTGGTGGAGCTGGTGGCTTTATGGAGAGTGTGTGAGTTAGCAGAAGGTAAATCTGCTAATATCTACACTGACTCTAGGTATGCCTTTGGGGTGGTACATGATTTTTGTGCTATTTGGTGTCTGAGAAATTTTATGACAGCAGCAGACACACCCATTGCACATTCAAGATATATAAAATGTCTACTGACAGCAATCCAATTGCCTAAGACAGTGGTGGTAATTAAGTGTAAAGCCCATAATTGTGAGGATGACCCGGTGTCACTGGGCAACAACAGGGAGGACGGAGCTGCCAAATGGGCAGCAGGGTTTAAAGTGAATGTGCCAATTAACCAAACGATGTTCCAATTGATTGACATGCAGAAATTAATTGAGATGCAAAATTTGTGTTCCATTCATGAAAAGGCAGTCTGGAGGTCCAAGGGATGTGGGCAAGAGTCTTCAGGACTCTGGAGAGAAGGACAAGGTAAGCCAGTGGCCCCCAAGGCATACTACCCAATCCTGGCTGAGGCAGCGCATGGTCTGACTCACTTGGGAAAGCAAGATATGTGCAAATTGGTGAGAGCATACTGGTGTGCACTGGGTTTTTCTTCTCAATCAGAAAAGAGAGCAATGTCCTGTCTGACCTGCTTGAGGAAAAACATTGGGAAAACGATCCCTACTGAACCATCCCACATTCCTCCGACCGACAGACCTTTTCAGGTAATACAAATTGATTTTATCCAATTACCACCCTGCAGGAATCTCAAGTATGTATTAGCGTGCACTGATGTGTTTTCTAATTGGGTTGAGGCATACCCTGCTGCCACTAATACTGCTGCGTTTACTGCTAAGAAAATAGTTCATGAGTTTGTATGCAGATATGGTATCCCTAGAATTATTGAAAGTGATAGGGGTACTCATTTCACAGGTGATGTTTTCCAAAACATGTGTAAGTTGATGGGTATCAATAGTAGACTTCATACCCCCTACCAACCGCAAGCCAGTGCCAAGCTAGAGAGGATGAATGGGACTATTAAAAACAAATTAAGTAAAATCACGGCAGAAACAGGACTGGGTTGGCCAGAAGCACTACCACTTGTCCTTCATAGTATCAGGACAACTCCTAGACCCCCTCTCAATCTGTCCCCCTTTGAAATACTGTTTGGTAGACAACCTCATTTGATTATAAGTCCACAGGAAGACTTGAATGGTAACAACGAAGTAACTGTAAGGTATCTTATAACAATGAGTAAACAGTTAAAACAGCAACAGCAGAAACTGAAATTATTGTCACATGATATGCCTAAAACAAACTGTCATGATATTGAACCCGGAGAATTTGTTATGATCAGAAATTTCTTGCATTCAGATTGTTTGACAGATTGGTGGGAATGTCAGTACCAGGTGGCAGAGAGAGATACCTGGGTCCTTTCCACTCACTGTTAGAAGGTCAATCACCCAAAGGAGATACAAGGTGGAATCAAGGCAGATAACATGGACCTGTCGATTGCTAGCCTGTTCCTGGAGATTTGGTGACTGCAGTGGAACACTTGAGCTAGAGAAATATACAGACCACTATTCCAGAAATGGAGTGGCGGGCTGTCATTATGGGGGTCTTTCTTCCTGGGTTTTTCTCATTTTAGTTTGTCTTGGGATATCTAATTTCTGTGACGGAGGTCAGAGGATGGAGAGGGGAGCTGATGGTGATATCAATGGACTGGAGTTGGGAGGTGTGCTAAACCAACCGGGGGAATATCTGACCAAACCCAGTACAGTAATTGTTAAGAGATCTGCTGTTGTGGAAACTCAGAGACAGTGTGAAGGTCTATCGTCTGAAGATTATTGTATGTGTGAGTTTTGTGGGTCCTTAGTTGATGAGAATTGCATCCAGCCCTGCCAACCAGTATTGGGGTGGGTATCCTTTAGAGGATTATCATACTATGGTGGGCAAAGTTTTAAACCAGATGGACTGTTGGGTGTGTTCTCATGTGCCCCAGGGACAGCATTATGTAGGGTTAGTGTCATTTCCATTAAATGTCTCTGAGGTTTTATAACTGCAACAAGGGAAGACTCTGGATGGAAAATTTCTAAACACCAAACCACCTCATTTTAAACTCCACCAGTACCAAGTAGATAAATCACTTTTATGTTTGAACATCACCAACTCCAATAAACCAGGAAGTTGGGAGGTGACTGGGAATAACCAGACAATGACCTTATCACTAAGAGCTGATCATGAGCCTATGAATTTTGAACTGATATGCACAGTTAGGTTAAATGGGAGATACTTCCGGTATCGGTATACATTAAGTAACATCAAATAAATGGTTGGCAGAGTACCAGAAGGGTACTGTGCCAGGGTTATACAACCATAAACGTGTGTTAACCAGATGGGAGAACCTGAGATAGGAACATTTGCTAGGGAAATGTGTTGGATGATCATGATGAACTCTATCCCTTAGGTTCTCCCTGATGATGTATATTGTATATGTGGAAGGAAAGTGTACAAGTGGCTCTCTCCGAGTTCCAAAGGTTTGTGTTATCTGGGAAGAGTACTTCCAGAGGTTACACATGGTAAAATGCTTGGTATTCATAAAAACACACCATCACCATATCTTCACACACAGTATAAACACAGAGACAAAAGAAATATAATACCTCGTGACTTACATAAACCCACACAGTTATTTAGTGAGACAACAGGCTTTCAAGTTTTAGTTGCATAGGATCCCACCAGTATCACTTGGGGTACACTAAATTTTAGATATATCCAAGATCTTGCTAAATTAATAGATATAACAAAGCTGTATGATGACACATTTAGGTACTCAGGTAAGGAGATACATGCCTACAAGAAAGTGCTGATGCAGCACAGATTAGTAATAAATTATTTAACAGCTTTCACTGGAGGGTATTGCGTAACTTTGGCCACCCAATTTGGTGTAAAGTTTTGCATTTACATTACAAATAACACTAGTGACCCCAAGGAGGTGATAGACCTGAAGACGGACGCAATTCTGCAGCTGAAATGGGAATTTTGGAGGAACCATAATGCTTCAATGACTGAAGGTAGAGGAATGGGTTTTATGGTTGATACCAGTGAAATGGTTCTCCGGTCTAGGGGAGTGGGTCCAGGAAATGGTTGTTAGTATAAGTAAACTCCTGATCATCATATTGGTTGTCATCTTAGTAATTGGCTTATGTGTCCGGTGTGTTCCTACTGTGTTGAAATGTGGAAAATGTAAAGATTAGGTAAATTGAAGGAGTGAGATTATTATGGTGGTTAGAAGTAACAATATGAATACTGAGGTAAATGTAGGACTGCATTACAATCCTGAGCTAGAAGGTACCATCATATGATGTATAAGATGTAGACATGCATGAAATGTATTATGAAATGTTAGTTTTAAGCATCTTAAATAAAGTAAATCCCTATTCCCCTTCAAGACTTCCTTTATAGGATTGGTACATCCCCACATCTTTCCCATAATCTCCCAAGATCTATGGTGTGCGTATAAGGGTAGTTTTATGTCCCCTCCTAGAGACACATTATTGATGGTTTAAGAACCATCTTGTGCCATCCCATAATATAACATTAATTAATATGTCATAGTGTAAGCGTAAATAATTATTTTTTTAAAAATCAGAGTGTGATAGCATGTTCTTTCATATTAAAGGGTGGACTGTCGAAGTCGGATAATTGGCTAAGACAGAATCTGTTAAAATTAAAATCTCTACGATGCCATTTTGTGAATGGCCACAATACGCCATTTTGCGACTGGCGGCCCATCACCATTTTAGCGAATCTCTCACATTATAAGTACATACGACGATGCTATCATTTAGCATTGTGTGATTCCCATGCAATAGAACAATGTTAAAAGTCCCCATTATATAAATGCATACATTGATATAAACATATAATATGATCAACCGTACCATGGTGTACGTCACAAACATGTAGATGCACAACGCTAACTAGCATCTTTTCTTAATATCCCAATACTTACACTCTGCACATTTACATAAAAAGGTTCCCTAGCATTATGGATAATATTTAAGGTTTTATTCATTTTCAGTAATGTTGTGAAATACATGTTATTTGATATCTGATATCTAAGGTTTAGTGCATGATAAGCAGACCGTGTTTGGTGTCATTCTAAACCACTTTGTCTTTGCAGATTTCCGGTTCCATCGGTGAAGAAATCGCAACATGTGTCTGCAAATTATGGATTATAGAGAGCTAGGCATTAAAATGTACACTGTAATGCAGACAGTTTGCATTTGTTATACAGCAGGAAAATGGACACAAAGAGCTGTTGGAGGCTGGACTGTGACCATACGAACTAACCTATGAACTGTACTGTAACAGAAGAACCAAGCAGAAGAACCAATGGCATCATGCCACCCTGTTTTATTGTATTGCCTATCTCTGTAAGGGTATATACGCAGGCTCTCTAAAACTAGATGGCAATCATCCTTTCTTTGCTGTTGACAGAGGTTTCATCTTTGATGCCGGGATCTGGATCCAGAGCGCATGTGTATGTAACGACTGTACCTTGTGACTGTATAATTGTATTTAGATCACAGCTTGTAACCATCTGCTTTTTGTTGAATATCTTTTTGTGCTTTGGAACCACAATCAAATTCTGAAAGCAATTATTTCATGTTCGACTCATAATGCTAAATAGCAAAATTTTTAGGGTGTATAGATAGGTAGGAATCGATACCAGCTATGTGATACCATGACATATTGCATACACCATGCACTATGTGTGATCTGGCATACAACAACACAATGTATCACTACATGTTGCATGTATAGTAATTGCACTGTGTAATTCATTTTATCATCCTATCTGGTGTGCAAGACCACCGGGAATGATGTTTCAGGTATACACACTATACGATATGTACAATATATTGCTCTGACAGAACTATATATCATTTGATACATACTGTAGTATAGTGTGTATCCAGGTTTATTGACACCCTCTAAATGAAACTAATAATAATAATAATAATAATAATAATAATAATAACAATAACATAATGACTATAAAATCATAATTGAGCTTTGGCGCTTAAAAATAATGTTCTAACAGTGTAGTTTACTTTTTATCATGTTGTCATATTAATGTATTAAAGCATAAAAAGAGTGCTGTAAAAAAATCATTAGTATAATAATTTTAATAAACATTACATACTGTATATTTGAATCAAATTTTATCTTTGGATAAAAGACATTGGACCTCATTCAGACCCGCTCGCAAGCACTAAGCACTCGCAAGCGGGTCGATGTTTAGGCCCTGTGCTTGCGCAGCGGCCGCACTGCACTTGCGCAAGCCCTAGAGCGAGAAAGAAATTCTCTCAAGCCGCAGCTCACTACAAAAGGGGCGGCTGTCGATGTTGATCGACAGCTCGACCCATTTTGTAGGTGCGGCGAGGGGGTGGTTTCACAAATAGAGGCGTTCCTTAAGGAACGCCTGCCATTTTGTGGGCGGCCGCACTGATTTCAGTAGTGATGTCATTGGGGAGCTTCCTGCTCGAACAGAGCAGGAAGCTCCCTGGGGCTTGCCGTTGCCGAGACCCAACCTTTGGGTTTTGTCGCAAGCCTCCATGGTCGTGATGGTCTTGACCATCGTGACCATCAACCTGGTTGGTTGCTAAAGCTGTGGGTGGTAACCCACAGCTTAGCTAGCAACCAGGAGGCTGCACTTCAAAAGCCAAGCAGCCACCCTCATTCAGAACGAGCGCTCACATTTTGCGAGTGCCTCTGAATGAGGGCCATTATTTTAGGTTACCTTTTGTGTTGGTCAAAAAGTGTATACAGCATAATTGTTTAATCAACTTTCAATTGTTATCATATATACTAAATAAAGCATACCCTGGTGTGAAATATAAAAAAACCTAAAAGCTATCATGGAGTTCCATTACAATTCCTTAGGACAATGTACAGAATGTTTAGGAGACTTTAAATAATCTTACATTTCAGAGTAGGGAGTGCAAAAGTATCTTATAACACACATGTATAAAATATATGATGATAGACTTACTGATCCCATCTCTCTGACCCAGGGATGCCAAGAGCCGGGCTGGGCCTTGGTGAAGGGTCATTGCCTAATTGTGGGAGGCGTGGCCACATCCTCATAAGAAAACAAAAAGGAAAAAAAACATTGGGTGCTGTGAGCCCCTCAGCCCAGTACATATCCAAGGGGGGCATAATCAGGATGATTGCTCCCCCCCACAGACAAAAGAGAATGGTGCTGCTGCTGCTGCTCTGCAGCAGCAAGCAGTCTCCCTTTGCAGCCCAGCACACAGAAGTGTGTGCTGGGATGCTCAGCTGACAGGGAGGAGGGGGATGGCATTGTGAATGGGCCCCCACCGGGCCCCTCCAACAAGCCCAGGCCCGGATAATTAGTACCCCCCTCTCAGCACCCTGCTCTCACCTCCCAGTATCACATAGCCCCATTTATAAGGATTGTGAGACAAACCTTGAAGAATGCCCATACAGTGTAACCCTTGGAGTTTCAGTACAGAAAATGGCAACTTGCGTAGAGTAAACTTCTACTTGAGAACTAATTTTTCATGATGTATCATAATTATTTTATAATTACTATATGTAGGATTATAGCTGTCATCTTGTCACACAGGGCCTCATTCAGAGATGTACACAAACCCGAAGGTTGGTGTATATCTCTGATCTTAGAAGATTGGTGCATGAGCAAGATCTGTACTGAGCATGTGCTGGTCTTCTACTGCAAGATCTCACACAGGTCCTCACAGCTGCAGCTTGTCAATGAGACTATTTGGGGGCAGGAAGTGGGTGGAACTGGCTTTTGTTCCCATAAATAAGGGCATGTCAACGCATACTTCCTGACCATTGCTGAGCAGTTCTGTTGACCATTATGAGTAATCTTAAATGGGCTATTACTGTGGCTTTCATAACTGATGGTCATGATGGTGATCTGATGCTACATCTTCAGACACAGCATGCAGATCGTAGATGCTGTCTGGATGTGTCTTTTTCCTACAGATGTCTCCTACTGCATATGTTAGCATTGCTGTTGTGTCCATCTCTTAATCAGACCCACAGCAGTGTCTCATGAGTTTATTCTGAAGGACTGGAGTGGGGGAATGTGCCCAGTAGTAGTTTTATACATATTTTATGTAATGTAATGCACAGACTATCTAAAGAAAAAAACACTGATGAAGTTATGTTCAAAGATGGTGTATGAATAAGCCAGAAATAGATTTTAGCAACAGTATTTTGCACAGACATGACATTTCATCAATCCATAATGAAATATATAATTTTGAAAACTATTAATGTAAGAGGTTGTAAAAGATAAAGATACAGTATATTTCACAAATTTTATGCATTTATTCAATAGTATGCTGGACTTTAAAGTGTTATTATTCTTTTTACCTTGCATGACTGGCTCTACAAAGTACCCTAGATGTGGAATGAATTCCCTGGCAGAGTTAACATCAGTCTAAGGACTTACAGTATTTTTCTTTGTCAGGGACCTCAACAAGTATCTATCAATCAACTCTATTTACTGAGTGCCGTAATATGAATACCATGATTATTTTACTACCACCACCGATGGAAGTCATTCAAAGAGGCCAATGTTCCCCTATCTAACTAATAATTGTGCAGGCTCGGAATAGGCTTTCCACTCAGTTAATCTGTCGCCCCTGCTTTTAGCAATTAACACAGTTATCACATAACCTCTATCCCAATTGTGCAGACTCTGCACCAAAGACTACCACACAGTTTGATGAGATTGCCCCATGATTCTGAAATTAACACAGTTATAGTGTAATCTCTAACACAAATACACAGGCTCAGCATCACAGATGACACACAGTGGGCCTGATTCAGAGCCGCTGGTAAGCAGCTGCTCGTTCATTCCGAGTGATGTTTGCCCAACTGCGCATGGGTACAGATCGTAATACGCATGCGCGAACCAGTCAATGCGGCCGAAAATCGTTTGTTCGCTAAATAGCGAATGCCTGCTATTTTGATAGACAGGAGGAGGCATATGTGGGTGGTAACAGGGGAAGGTGCTTGAAAATGGGGAGTGGAGATCAGAATGCAGGCATGCTTAAAGGTCAAAACGGGCATTTTATGGGTGTGCATAATTAATACAGCAGCATCATTGACCACGTCACTGGGTTATTTTATAGTCAGAACTGCTCACAAGATTGCGGTAGGAAAAACCAACCACAAGAATAGCGAGCAGTTCATACGCTGGTCGATGTACTCGATTAATCCAATAAATAGCGGACATGACGTAGGATGCGAGTAGCCAGGGGGCGTAGTTTCCAAAAAAACGACCGCAAGTTTTGTTTGCTCGTTCAGACATAGAGGCGAGAACAGACTGCAAAGAGCGAATGGTTCATTTGAATAGCCACCCCTTTTTTCAGAACGAACGACTGCAAATAGCGTCCGGCTCTGAATCAGGCCCAGTGTTCTGAGACAGCCCCCTTCATCTAGCAATTAAAATAGATGCAGTGTCACCCTGATGGAGGTGGCATAGCAGTCCAACAGCTGGGAGGGACCAGTGAAGAGCTCCTGAAGAAAGAAGATGCCAGATGTCCTAGTAGGTGGCAGCCATTCAAAAATGTTTATGGTGGGCTTGGGCTGCTTATTGAAAATACAGGGGACCCCTATGCTTTTTGTCCCCTGTATTTCCAAAACTAGTGCCAGCTCAGCTGAGCCCAGTGCTGTTTGTGCTAAATACAGGGGACCCCTACATCTCTTTTTCTCTGTATTTTGACAAACAAGACTGGCTCTGAAATGCCCGGTGCTGGTTGTGCTAAATATGGGTGACACCTATGCTTTTTGTCCTCTGTATTTTCACAACCAGGACAGGCAGTGAAAAGCTTAAGGTTGGAATGCTTTGGTTGGCTGGGGGGGCACATATTCTACTATAGTAGAATCCATAGGGTATCTGAAAAAAACATGCTCACCTTCTCCTATGCGTGGATAGGTCCTCTTTGGTCCAAAGTAAGCAATCCCAAGGCTTGGCAAAACAAAAAAATGAAAGACTTCACCCACGGACATTAGTGCTGTCCTACTAAAATTTAAGATGCACGCCGCAAGCCAATCATGGGTAAAGACAGATTGGTAGGGATGATGGAATACATACTAGCACAATGGGAGAACACACAGTAAAGATTAGGAATGTCAGATTGGTGCAGACAGGGGGGAAGACAGATTGGGAGGTGGGGCTCATTGGTTCAGATAGAGGCTTAAAGAGTGGCAGAGATAAAGGGAAGACAGAGTGACGTGGCTGGGGGCAAGGCAGTGGTGCAGATGGAAGGAAACATAGTGGCACGGATGCAGGAATACAGGGCAGTGCATATGGGGAAATACATATTGGTGTGGATCGATCAGGGCATGCAGACTAGCACAGTTGGGAGAACACACAGCTGTAGGGACTGGGGAAGTTATAGCAGCATGGAGGCAAAGATAGTGTACATATATAGACAGAGTATGATAGTTTTAGCAATTGCGAAGCTGGAGTGAGAAGAATGTTGGAACTCAGTGAAATGTTTGTGGTGACTGGATGGGAAGATTGTGGGCACTGAATGGGATGTGTGTGCCACATAACTGCTCAGACCTCAGTTGCATACACTGCATGTGTGTATTTAAATGAGCACACAATTCTGTGAATTAGCAGCTCCAACATTTTGTGAATGACAGCAATCTCACTCTGTGAGAGTGCTGAATCTGCATTTAACCACAGGGTGTGATGGCATACCATATCTGTATTGTGCAAGGAACATGTCCATGAAGGTGTTAGCCATAATGATTGGAGTTTCATCTCTTTTTTTAGTTTGAGTGGCACAAATTCAATAGACATCCTCCAAAAAACCCATGAAGATGTCCTGATACAGACATAGAAGCTAGGAAGAAGCCAGGGCAAGCATAGCTATCAGGAATTTAAGAAAAAAACAATGTAATACCATCAAATTATTTCCATTTGATGGTGGCAAACATCGGACCACGAATATTAAATAGTAAATTACTACCATTGGAACAAAAACATTTATGGTTTGTGACCATCGGATTCTAATGTCCATCCTTACACACCTCAACTGTGAAGGATTCCCTCTCTTGCAATATGTATCTGGACAACCACATGCCCTCCAGTAAGAGGAGGCACCTCTCATGGAAGTTAGTGCTGCTCTTGGAAGCTGGTGTGGAAGCTTGGAATGGTGTGGAAGCTGGACAGCAATCCCAGGAAATACAGGGTACAATGTGCAAAGAGGGCATTGCTCATCACCATGTTTGGCAGATGGGGAATGGTGCACATGGAGGCTATAGAAATATGCACAGGTGCCCCAGCCAGGGGGACATGGTACTGATAATGCTTGTGGTAGCTGGAAAACATATCTCTCATCCATATGACTGGCTTAAAAATGTCTTGATCTATGTACCTAGTAGCCTTTAAATATTATAGTAATGTGATTTTGTGTTTATGTTCAGTTACTATGGTGATGGGATTAACAGTATGATATGCTGCAGTACTGATGTCATACAGCATTCACCACCGGTCCGGGTGTGAGGTCCCACTTCCGGTGTAAGTGTTCACAGTATGCACGGGTGATTCATTATTTAAGGTATGTAATTCTGATTTTTGCTTTTAAACTGAAGACAGTTCTGGTTGTAGAGGCACTGAAATGTTGTTAACGATATGGAAACCTATTAAATATGGAGTTTATAGTTTATAGTTCTTGAGTGCAGCGTCCTCTGGCGTTTTAGATTTTACTACCACTAGAGCACAGGGACCAGACAACATGACATACTGGGAGAGCTGGACCTATTAGACTATGTATGTATATATATATATATATATATATATATATAAAGAAATAAGTGAATACTAGCGCGCAAATTTCAAAGTTCCTTGTGTAGAATGAAAAGTCAAAAAATAAGTGATTGATGATACATCATATGAAACACTCCTGAATATAACAGGTGGCTGCAGTTTTTCAAATACTCCGTATGACAATCGGAGAAGAAGGTGCTGAAAAATAATAATAAAATGTGCTCCTAATAGTGTACTAATTTAGAAAACAATTGAATCAGTGCTCAAATGGATAAGTAAATCTAGAAGGAAGCAGATGACAAATAATGTATTCCATCTGTTCTCATATGAAGCCAGACTGCTACTGAGCTTGACCTGAAGCGCAGTATATATATATTGTTCTGCATCATGCCAGGAGTAGCAATGGCTGAGTTGCATGATGCAGAACAATATATATATACTGTATATATATATATATATATATATATATATATTTATATATAGCAAATCTAGTAGAGGGGCACTCGTAATAGTTGAAATGATGCCGAGGTGCCATCCAAAGTAAATGTACACTTCCGAGATCCCATTTAAACAAAGGGATCAGGCAGCACTCAGTGGGCTTCAATCAGCAAAATAATGATTTATTCCATGAACAATCAACATTTCAAGACCACATAGGTTTTTTCATCAGGATATACATACAAGTTCTCACAATGGTTCCATTACTAAAATATAAATTTACTGCTTCCCCACTGTTGATATAGAGAATAAATAAACAAATAGGAACAATTAGATAACTTAAAAGGTATTATTTTTCAAATTTTGTATATTTTTCAATTCCACTTTCAGGAATAAGATAAGCTAGTTTCAAAGTATATTGAGATTTAGCCAATGTGTAAATATAAGCTTTACTTTACATCTATTCTGAATTTCAATTTTTAGAATGATATGTTTCAACTTGTTCAGGCAACATTTGGAATGGCAAAGCAATAAAATAATATTAAAGGACAGAATGTCTACAAATTACACTTTACTCAGTTCACTGAGACAAAGATATTTTTTTACTACTGTACATGATTATTGCATACATATTCTGCAAAAATTGCGTAACTATTTGACATGATACAACTATAATGTACAACATATAAGGTGAACAAATTTAAGCAAAGGAAGATCATTTTGGTTCAATTTATTTTGTAGTAACTGAATTCAAATTTTTAAATATAATGATAAAATATAGAATATCTGTCCTATGGTTTGTAATTACTTACACTACAGCGATTCAAATCTGCCTGATAAAATGGCATGTTATATCAAGTTATCCCCTGTATTAATATATAATGTACACACAAAGCTTTTTCAGATTCAGTTTTTAAATTAATTTGGCACCCATGAATCACTCAAACTCTGATGAATGGAAAATTGAATGAATCATTTTATTCAGCACTATACAGAAAGTTAAATCATGTTCGAGTGAGATAGACTATTAATAGGCAAGTTATGATTGGTTGCAATGGGTTAGTACTTATTAGTGTTTGTTTATGCTCCTAAATAAGATTTATGGAGAACTTGATAATTGTATTGTTTTTTGTTTACTATTCTAAGGTATAATTTTCTAAAATTAACTGTAGATTTATAAAATATTTTAGTTTGTCTTTAATTTAGTAACATTATCCTCTGACATATATGATTTTTATTCTTTAGATTTTTTAATTTTTAACAATTGTTGATTGCTAATTATTATTGATCAACTTTATCCATTTTGAGTTTTGTCAATTTCCTAAATTTAATCATTTTGATGAATGCACATAGAAGTAATCAAATTATGGAATCAAAACTACTTTAGTATCAAAGAAGAAATGTTATATTTGTAAAAACATTTGTATTTTTTAAAAGGGGAAATGAACTATGTGTCCTATGTTTTAGGGGTAATAAAGAAGATGTGTCAACTACATTTTAATAATAAAATAAAAATTGATATCAATTTGCATTGGGTTCACATGTTTTTAAATGTAGTTTTTATTCTACCATTGATGTGTTCTAAAAATATAACTATAATAAAGGTAAAGATATGTTGAAACCTCTAACTTACAGTATGTAAATCAAAAGCATGAAAGGCACACGTGCAGATTCTATCAATACTGACATTGTTGAAGAGGCCATTATGTAATAATAATGTTTAAGTGGATAGGGAAGGCATCACAAAGTGTGACTAGAGCAAATTCAGTTTATTTAGTGAAATATTTGAAATGATCACACAATGAGCATCAGTGTGATGATATAATACAGTAATAATGAGGTTGTGAGGCATAATATCATTTTACCATCTCTTACACTGTCGCAAAAAAACTATTTTCTGCTGATGTTAAACATTCTTGCATTGCTCAGCTATGTATACAATGTACTATGTAGTATACTGTATATACATAAATTAAAATTTCCTGATTGTATGAAAAAACAAACAGTATTAATATTATTTTAAGTATTTGCTGATCATTTACATCTGGCAGAATACAATGAGTCTAATGTTTGCTTAGTAGTAATTTATCAATATTAAATACATTGATAACAACTACCCTAATATAAAACTGCAAAACTAAAATACATTTATTTTCTTCTTGGTGCTCCTTATTTGGTTTGTAAATGTTCCTAATCTATACCTTTTCTAACAGCCACACTTTAATTTACTTGTATTTCGAGAGCTTTTTAAATGAGTCATTGATTGCTCTAGTAAGCCTGTGACCTGATATATCACACTGTGATTTAATTCATGGATTGGATGTTGTTTTCAAAACCATATATGTTTTGTTTCTCTCTGTCTCTTACTTCCACTCGCCCTTTACTGTTCTATTTTAGGGGAATGTCTATTATAAAGTCTGCCCTCAAAAGTTACATTTCCATAAAACCCCATATAGTGGCAAAAAGGAATATTTTTTAGGGGAATGCATCATTCTACAATCACTAGGACAAAGGCTCTGATAAGAGCCCAATCACATTGATCAGGAAGAAGTAGACTGATCACTTATGTGATTACCTTACTCCCAGTCTGACCCATTTGTAGCTGCTAATGTGTAGCATGAACAAGTTATGATGGGCATTGGGTTCAGTGGAAGTGCACTGGAGAGGGAATGCAAGATTCCCCTGTCATGCTGCTCCATAAGAGTAATGTGGGTAATGCTATCTTGCAGACAAGCTTAGAGTTTTTTGGGGATTTTGGAGCTTATTACATAGCACTGCTTCAATGTCCTTGTACACTGTATTGGGACTGTGGTATGATGAGATTTTTTTTGTCTAAAATGTGGAATATGACTACAATATTTCCAGATTTTTGGCATTGTTATATATAGACTTACCTAAATAATGTGGAACCTGCTATCTCTGCATCCTTTATGGTACTGAAGCCTTTCCTTTTCCGTTTTTCCTTCACTTCCCTTCTTTCCCTTCCCTTCACTTGATTCAGAGATGTATGCTTTTGTATAGCATTTGCAACTTTAGATGTGCTGCTATGCAAAAATATGCTAATGCCTGCAGGAGGCATCTGAAATAAAAAGATGTCTACTGCCAGCATCTCAAATGAGATGCCGGCATCCACAGAAGCAGGATAGGGTCAACAGTGTGACAATCTAAGCTTAAGTAAGCCTAAGCTTACTCAGAATGGCCACCTCCTGCCCAGTTGTGAGGCAAGTCAATCTGCATCAGAAGACAACAGTCTTGGCACTCCGAGAAAACAGGAATGACATTTCCTCATTTCTAGAAACACAGCATCACCCCATACCACCCCAATATGGTTGCAACAAGTCAATCAAGCTGCAGCATGGGGGTACTGCATGCAAGGGTTCCCATAGTCTAACAAAGTACAGATGCACCCCGTTTCATATTGGTTGGTCATGCCACAAACGTGTGCACATATTGCACCATGTGATTCCCCTGTCCTGTATACACTACTGTATGATATGTTGTATACAGCAATTGCACCATTCAATCCTTTTGAGGTGTGGGCACGAGTGCAATGCACATATCCACTAGCAGGCACATGTCTCATGCTATGCATGGCACAATTTGACATGCCAGTGGCAAGGATGTAGATGGGAATATCTGTACATAAACAAATAAGCAAATAACAAAAAACAGTGACTAACAGTACAAGGCAATGCATGACATGCAAGGTTTATAAAATTGCTGTGTTAGCTGTCACAACATTCAAATAAGCAGAAGGCTGGCAGAAACCATGGGTTATTTGCCTTAAAAGAAGAGGGGCAGACAGACAGCTGGGTGACAGATGGGGTAGATATTGGGCATGGAGGAGTGGGTTAGGATGAGAGCAGGGTCACTTTGAAGAAGTGGTCTTCAGAGCCCAATTGAAGTTTTGTAGAGAGGTAGAGATTCAGAGAGGAAGAATTCCAGAGGTAGAGAGTAGCACAAGCAAAATTTTGGAGGCAGAAGTGGGAGAAAGTAATCGCTTGGTGGGAGAGCCGACATTCATTTGAGGAGCAAAGAGGGTGGACTGGACTGTGAATAGAGATAACATCAGAGGTGTAAAAGGAAGAGGATTGGATGAGAGCTTTGTAAGTGAGTGTGAGAAGCTTGAATTGGGTTCTAAATGGGAAGAGGAATCAAGGTAGGGCTTCCAGGAGATGGCAGGCAGATGTAGTACATTTGAAGATGAACATAAGCTGGGCAACAGCATTGAGGGCACATTGAAGTGGAGAGAGGTGGGAGTCAGTGAGGCCAGATAGGAGGAGGTTACAGTAGTCCAATCTGGAGATGACTTGTGAGTGGATGAGGGAAAAAAGGGTCTGATCCTAAAAATATTTTGAGATAGAAACAGCATGACTGTGAGCTGTTAAATGTGTGATTTGAAGGAGAGGAAGGAGTCAATGATAGCTCCTAGACAGAACACTTGTTGGCTAAGGGAAATAGTTGTGCCATCAGTAGATAATGAAATTGTGGAAAGTGAGGTTATGTGAGAGGATGGGAAAATTATCAGTTCAGTCTCAGACATATTAAGTTTCGGAAAGTGTTGAGGGAGATCCAGGAAGAGATAGCAGACATATAGTTGGAGATACAATTCAGGAGAGAGGGGGAGAGGTCAGTGTAGGAAAGGTAGATCTAAGTGACTCCTAAGTGGGGGGGAATTGTAGTCATGAGAGTAGACAGATAAGGAATAGTTAGAGTGATAGGTGGACAGCCAGGAGATGGAAGTGTAATGTAGTTCAAGGAAGCGAAGGATTTGCTGGAGGCTTGTCCTCAGTGTCAAAAACAACTGAGAGGTCAAACTGAGAGGTCAAGAGAATAAGAGCATTTGGCCCTTGGATTTGTCAGCAAGGAGATCATTGATGATTCTCACAAGGGCAATTTCAGTGGAGTGGAGAAGAATGAAGCCAGACTGAAATCAGTCAAGCAGAGTGGGAGGAAAAATAGGAGGTAAGGCAGTTGTAAACAATCTGCTTAAGGAGTTTGAAGACAAATGGGAGGAGAGACAGGTCAGTAGTTGGACATAGTGTTAGGATCAAGGATGTTTTTTTACAAAGAGCTTGTTTTATAGTAGATGTGATGGTGTCTGATGGCAACAGGAGAGAGGTAGTAAAGGAGGTTGGAAAAGGATAGGACCAAGTGTGGAGGACCATATGAGGACCATCATTTTATCTTCAGGTACAGGGGAAACAGCAGATAGATGGGGAGGGGTAGGTTGGGAAAGGCAGGGGTGGGGTGCTGTGGGTCTGGTGGGATGTGATGTCCTGATGTAATGGAGTCAATTTTAGGTGTGCTGAGCAAAGCCAAAGTTAGAGAGTGAGGACTGGAGGCAAAGAGGGGATGGGCAGAGAAGGGAGATGACAGTGGAGGAGAAACACCAGGGGTTGATGACTCGGAGGAGATGAGTTTATTAAAATATGACTGTTTAGAGAGGAAGAGGGTGGTAGTTTGAAAATGTTGAAATGGAGGTAATCTGTTTTGGAACAAAATTTCCTCCACTGTTGCTCAGCATTTCATGATCACTTTTGCAGGTAATTAGTGCATCAGGAGTGCCAGGTTTGAGGTGTGGATCTGCAATAGTGAGTAATGTTTGCCCGAAGTAAGGGAAGAATTATATAAGGAAGTGGATAGCTCAGGGCAGGAAAGAGAGATAGTGGGGGAAAGAAATGAGATGATCAGGGAGGATAAGGATATGATGTCAATAGCCTATGCTTAGTGATTGAAGCCTTGAAAGGCAGAGATGGAGGAGTGATGGATAAGTTAAAAGAAAGAAGGTTATTGTCATAAAGGGGGAATGGTGAATTGGTTTAATTATAAATATCATAATAGTCCACTCACTTGGGAGGGTGAGGAGGTCCATTGTGAGAGACCAAACAATAATGTGAGGGTAAGTAGTTTAGAGGCAGATGGTTCTGTGGGCATTTAAATAGGGTTATTGAAGTCACCTAAGATGATAAAGGGAAGCACTGAAGAGAGGAAGTGAAGTAACAGAGTACACCCACCATTGGAGTTGTACACAAAGAATTGGGAATGTGTGCAACTCTGAATCAGGCCCACAATGAAGTATCAATCATTAAATTTCACTCAAAACAATTTATAGTTGCAGTAACACATAAGTATGTTTTTATAATGGGTCCACAGAATAACATAGAGCTGGTAATTACAGTGTTTCATAAGCAACTTGTCAACTGGCAATCTTTCTTTTAAATTGTTTGTTAAATCAACTGCCTATAAAATGACCTAAACAGTAATACATAAGATTAAATATTTTGATGTATTATACTATTATAAATACAAAATAATCAGATCTTAGATGTGATATGCATCTAGTTAAAAACAAACACAGAATGTAATACTTAGATAAATGTCTATATGAAATTAATGTTGCTTGAATATATTGAATTTATGTCCAATATAGCTGTTTTCTCAGCAAAATTGTTTGACATTGGGGAACTATTTTTAAATAACACTTTAGGAAACTTGTTTTTAGAACATCACATTATTATACGGCAGAGAACACTATTTTTGCATAGACAGCATGTCTTTAACTTAAATTATCCTGGACATTTGCAAAAACATTCTACTTTGCATTGATTGCATTTGTGTTTTTTGGGTAATTATAAATGTTAATAAGAAAAAGACAAAGGGAATCTCGGCTAGTGTTGCTGATGTTAAATATTTAGACTTAAACAATATGTTATTTTTCAACCACATTTGAGATAACTACTACTATGTCACTTGGGAATAAACAAAGAACAGAAGAAACAATTCTATTATGATTTCACACTGGTAGCTGGCAGTATTCTGGATTTTCTTTTTTAAATTCTATTTTTTTCTGATCCTGTACACACATTTACATATGGATATTTAGATGTAAAAAAGTAGACCTGTGAATTTATAATATTCTTTTTTCAGTACTACATGTGATTTAAGGTCATACTAATGAGCTTATGTCTATAAAAACAGTAAGAATAACAGAAAAATTTAAGCTATATGTACACCATATTTGTTTTTCAGCCAATGTTGGCAGTAACATAGCTCATTTTTGTGACACCCTATGCAGAGTCCAGATACTAGTGATAATAGTGCACACAGTGGTGCAAGGTGCTGACAAAAAGGGGGCAGGGCTTCGTAGTTAGGGGGTGTGGTCTCATGGCCCTAACCCCTATATAAGTGACTCCGGGGGTCCAGGAGATGTAGACTGCCCCAGGGACTAGTCAACGTGCAGTGCTGGCTCACTCACTGTGTTAGGAGCTGAGTTCTGCACATAAAGCTACAGTGCAGCACCCTGATCCTGTCACTGAGGAGGAGTCGACACTTTGGTGTCACCCCTCGGCAGGTGACACCTGAGTGCAGCCCGCACCCCCCTTGTGATGCCCCTGAATGTTGGTAAGAATATCCCCATCAATCTAACTTGCACAATATTAAATGACTACACAAACTGCAGGTAGTCATGACAATGGTCATTTATACACCTAGTGCTTGTAATAGTCCTATACAGATTGAGATGACTCATTGTGGAGAAAGATACAGTCAAAGCTACATAGTATGAAGCCAAACTTATATTATGCTTATTTAATAAAGTTTTTTAAGGTTTTTATTTACATTGCATAAGTACTATTAACTCCCAAACACATGTCAAGGAAGAATCTATTAACATCTTCAGTGTTAATTTATTACCCTCGTCCAACTGAGCTTTTTTCTTCACGTGCACAATCTTTTGATGAGATTAAATTGAAGTGACTGCTAATTTATTATTGTTTCATAATTTCTTATTGTACAGTATTAGTTATTTTATGTTATAAGTCAGAGGTTTCCAAACTCGGTACTCAAGGCACCTAACAGGTTTTTAGGATATCCATGCTTTGACCACAGGTGACTTAATTAGTACCTCAGTCAATTTTATTTAACCACCTCTGCACCACCATGGTTATCTCTAAAACCTGAACTGTTGGGGTGCCTTGAGTACAGCATTTGGGAACCTATGTTATTAGTGTTGGTTTAATGTAAGGGGTTAATGAGGGCTGTAGTATTTCATATTTCACTTACAGTATAGGTTAGTAATTGATGTGGGCAAGCAAGGAGTATTAGGAGAGCGTTATAATGGCAAAATTTAAGTTAAAGAATGTATTAGGGTTATCTAGAACTCTACATTGGGTAAATATTTTAGGCAAAAAAAAATCTAAATTGCATCTGTGGCACTACTACATTCCTAAAGTTTAGCTTATGTAAATTTAATGACTACATTTGGTGCTACCATTGAATTAAATGTAAGTAAAAACAGGCAACCATTGTTATTTTTTTGCTTTGATGAGCAAGGTGTACTATCAGTGGGGAAAGAATTACTGTCAAAATGTTACATTATATGGATTTGTCCAATCTTTCTTATTGTTTTATTTATTTTTCATTTTCCCTTACCATGAGTATTCAGCTAAAAAGCCATTCCTTATCCTTGATACTTTAATTGTCCAATTAGGATTAAATGCTCCAGAGAATACGCAAACTCATCAAAAAACACTCAACTTCAATGTTTTGTCAAAAGTGTGTACCAGGCACTATTAATTAAAGTTAAACTGACATGGCCCCATTTCCATTGGTCACAGGGGCTTCATCTTTATGGTTCTTAATGTTCTCTTTTGCCAAAGTATAGACTGAGAGACAGACCCTACAGTATAAAGAGAGAGCACACATTAGAGAGGCAATGTGTTAATTTTAATGAGACCTGTAGATCAGAACTTTTATTGACATAATGGGCTTTATCCAGAGTTAAATATAAAAATGCAACTTTTTAATACACTGAAATATGTGTCAATGCACTTATGTTTCTAAGGGGTCTATTTTAAAAGCAGTGTTAGGAGACAGAGTTAAAAGTGATAAGGTGCCAGCCAATTAGCTCCCAACTGTCATTTTTTAAACACAGTCTGTGACATGGCAGTTAGGAATTGATTGGCTAGCACCTTATCACTTTTCACTCTGTCTCCTAACACTGTTTAGTAAATAGACCCCTATTTTGGCTGGTCGGTTTATATGGGTGAGATTGGCCTCCGTTTGATTCACCGCCTCTAAAAATTTTTTTATTATTTTCCATGTCTTCTCTCATTCTTTTCTGTCCCTTCTCTCCTTTTTTGTTTTCTTGCAAGCTGAGCTTGATATCATCTCTGAGCACTCTATGAAGCATATGATTTTGCTGAACTTTCACTTCAAATTATAAGACTGTATGTGTGCCACATGTTACCAGCACTGGGTTGTAGATACCTTTCTCTGATTTAATTTATTTTCTCTATTTCCAAATAGTCTTTGGTGGTTTAATGTTTGACTTAGATTTTTTGACAATTATCTACAGTAGGAATACTTCTCCCTGCCCTTCTTATATTCTAAACACTTGTTTAATTATTCTGTATGCTTAAAGTTATGCTAGTCTACTGTTAAGTTATATATTGTATATTATAGTTTTTATGCACACCTATTTGTCTTGCAATATCTTGCTCTTCATTGTTTGGTCTGATTAGCACTGTACATGGAATAATCCAATATAAAATTTACAATATGCCTTGTTGAGCTTTTCTTTATACCTTTTTATGGGTTGTCATTGTCACCATCTCCAGTAACCCCCACACCATAGATGCTCTGCCCTAGGTGCAGCGACAGGTTCTCCTGTGTGATTTGACTTTCTACTCCTGCCCCACAAAGTCTACACTAGGATAGGGTAACTTTGTTTTCCCCACACATACCTCCAGCTTTCCTTTCAGTCTGATAAACATAAATGATGTGGTCAGACCAAGCTCTTGTGCACTTAACCTTTAAACTATCTAGCCAACAGTCTACATCATATTCTTAGAAGCTTAACAACCTTCTCTTTCAGGACCCCTATTGTAAAAAACAACTTCAAACAACCATAGATGATTATAGCAACACTAATAAACTTCTCAAAACCTCTAAGGTAACTATCTAAGAGACACATATGTGTATCATCTGGACATATGGACTCTTGAGGAGTTTCAAAAATGCTCCCTTAACAAAACTTCACTCCAAGAACTCACAGTGGATTACTCAGACATTAACAAACTTTTGTATGACAAAACTACAGTAGATGCCTGCAGATGCCATAGTTGTTACTTCTAGTGGGATAATAAGCCTAGTAGCTTATTTGCTAGGTCCCTTTATTCACAAAGAGCAGCTGTTTACATTCCAACAAGTAAAAATGCTTCGGGGAAATCTTGCCACATCACTACAGATTTAGCTGCAGCCTTTTGGCACCTTTACAATAAATTATAAAACTTGACTGATAGGTCACAACTGTTTGACCTGTTACTTAAACAGCTTTGGATCCAAAATTACTTAACTAAAGCTTAGTTCTGGACCCTTTCAGATGGTAATACATTTATGTTTGACCATCCTGTTATGTCTGCAGTGTTAGAGGAAGCAAAAACAAGTGACACTGAAATGTACAAGCCTGATGAGTTCACGATAGCTTTCTATGAAACCTTTTGAGTCAAGGTTGTTCCTCTATTGTGCCAAGCATTTATTGTGATATCAGACCACACCTCTTTCTTCCCGCAGTCCTTAGTAGCCCATACTATACAATTGTAATTCATAGACATGGGAAGGAAACATCCCTATGCACAAGATCTAGGCTCATATCCTTATTTATGATCAAATGCCTTAACCCAGCATCATTGTGTTGGAAAGATGCTACATGGATGTTCAGGTGGGTCATCATGACCCAGGTATATTTTATGTCTGATTTTGACATTTTAAGGATTATTTTAGAAGATCATTAGTATATTTAAAATAATGAACTGTTTAAGGAGATATTTTAGTAAAACAAAAAGTCATATAGAAGGTTTTTTTTTATTTGTACATAGTCTTCAAGAAAATCAACAAAATTGATAACTTCTGTGTTATTGCTAATATCTTAACAAAAAGTTAAGTTTTCATCTAAAATTAATCTTTTTTGTTGACTAAGTTATGAGATTTTTGACAATTAAAACAGTACAAAAAAATAACTTGTTACACAGACATTGAGGTTGAGTCATAATAACCTTTTTGGAGTTTGCATCTGTCTAGTTCTCTGTGCTGATGCAGGATGACTAAGTGGTAGCAAAAATGGGTAGGGAGGGGTCTTAACTCCAAAGTAAAGTAATAATATACATGTAATTTAAAATGCCCTGGGTTATTATGATCCAACCTCAATGGCGCCGGGTTCAATCACTTTTGCCTTGTGTTATCAATTTGGACCAGAAAGGTTTTATACTAGGCCACAATGCAGCAAAGGTGATTTAAAGGATTGATTGGGGTCACTTGTAGGGATTACTCCAGCACTTGGGCTTGGTCAGGTTTCAATGAATTTGAGCCATATATTTACCACACCTACATCTAGTTTCAAGGTTAATAGGGTCCTTTCGGTCCCAATGGCTATTCCATTGGCATTCAGACTGGTTGCTCTAACTCTCCATTAATATATGTGCTTTGCATGAAGGCACTGCAAAATCCATTCGAAAAAATCCTAATGTCACAGACATGACAGTTGGGAACTGTGAGTACAAACTGGCACTATTTACAAATGCCCTTCTAGCAGTAGATACCAATCTGATTATTTCTTTCACCAACCTTGTTTCTGAGTTCAAACTACTTTGAAAAATCTGCAACTTCAAAATTAATTATTCTAAATCTATAGCTGTCAATCTTAATGTGCCTTCAGCAGTGTTTGAGGGATGGTGCTCATCCTTCCCATTTTGTGGCATCCTATGCAGATTACATACATTAGCAATTGCAGGGATCTTTCCCTGATTTAACAAATCCAATTTTGTAGCCTTGCTCTAAAAAACTGCATGACAAATTGCTATCCTGGAGTTCCAAACCTTTCTCCTGGACAAATTGGATTGGTGTATTTAAAATGAATGTTCTTTGAACAGTTTTGTATGTTCTGCAAACCCTTTCAATTTCAGTTGCCCTTAAGTGGTTGACCTAAATTGAATGGTGAGATCCTTTGTGTGGGGAGAACAAAATCCACATTTCAAACATGATATTCTCTATACATCTAAACATTTAATTGGCCTCCAGCATCCACACTTTTTTTCTTACTACCTTGTAGTAATGCTCTCTAGGATTATGTAGTTGACTAGAGCTGTGTATCTGAAGCAGTGGGTGAACATCAAGGAGTACTCACTACATACTGTATCTGATAACCTTCTTTTCCCAAACTTGCTGTTATGCCCACTGTTCAACACTCTCTTATTAGTCCCACTGTTGTGTTGGCATAAGCTGAGAGACACATCCCATATTTCATCCAATTTTTCCCCTCTCATGCCATTAATTGCTAACCAAGCCTTACCTCTTGGTTCATTCTTGTCAATGGTTGAGTTATGGTGACAAAGGGGAATCACTCATGCTGGCCAACTGGTAGATTCAAGTCCTGGGATTTAAGACTATTCAGGATAAGTGGGGCTTTCTTAATGTAGAGATTTCAAGAAATTACAAGTGTAGAAACCACCAATTTAAACATATTCTCTCTGGAGTTGACATCTGTATGGGAGTAAACCAGCCCTATCCTCATCATATTTTATTTTCTTTGTACCTACACCTAGTACAGATTCAGTTTTCTTCTCTTCCAAATTTTGTGAAGGAGTGCGAGAGGAACTGTGTTGATTAGAGTGGCAGACTGGACAGACATTACCACATTGGTATGCTATTATACTGTAGGTTATTTGTAATCAAAACTCACTACAAAGTTCTATCCTGGTGGTATTGGTGTCCCAGCCTTTTGGGGAACATATACCCAGGTATTTCCAACACCTGCAATAAGGCAACAGGGATACCATTGCATATCTGGTGGGAATGTCCCAGGCTTTGTCATTTCCAGAATTGAGTAATTGTCATTTTCAACCTAATTTTTGCAGGAAGATGTACCTGCTACTACCAGTTTCTGGCTCTTAAACCTTATCCATAGGCCTGAAGCACAATTTAAGAAATCTTTATTAATACTCCTTTTTAGTGCTGCAAAGACAATCACACTGAGTATCAACCTCCCTATATTGTGCAGTGGCAAGCTAGTTTTGATTATTAAATAAGTATGGATGATCTAATTATATCCTCAGCTCACCAGTAGCAGGAATACAGTGCAAAATGGTTTTATTAGCTATTCTTTAATGACTCAATTTATTATTGCTCTGTATGTTCAGTGGTATGATTACCCTTTTTTTGCAAATGGAGGTGACTTCTTTACACTTCATGCTTTAACACCTTGATCTTTTGTTTTCTACTCACAATATAATATATCTGTTCATGATGCCAGGTGAGTCTCCCCTCTCCCCTTCCCCCTTTATTTCCTTTGTGTGTTTACCTGCCTCATCTTTGTGTTGCTATATATCTATCAGGAGCATTTTATCTATATTTATGACTTATAGTCATTGTGCTGCACAATACTGAATTGTTCTACAGCTACTCTGCCATAGTGTGGAGCACTAAATAAAATGCAAGCTAACAAAAATAATGTACATGAATATGTGCATCTAGCATATTGATACACATCACATGTCAAAAATGAATACATCTGTAAGGACTAGGGGGTATATTAATTTAAGTGCAGATTTTTAGAAGTGGAGTTGTTGCTCACAGCAACCAATCACATTCTAATTCTCATTTATTTTTTATCTTCTAGAAGATAATAGCTAGAATCTGATAGGTTGTTATGGGCAACAAGTCCACTTCTAAAAGCCTGCACTTTAGTAAATATTCCCCTAGGAGTGTTGATGATTTACATCTCTATGCTTTATATTTTAATAGTCATTTTTTTGTTTTTGTTTCTAACCTTAGAAACTACCTTATTAATAGCAGCAGCACTAGGCTGTGGAGTAGAATAAGGAGGATGGAGAAATGATTTAGATGTCCTGCCCTTTTTAGTTCAGGAAATCTGTAGAACTAAATGGTCAACAATACGTTATTATTTACATGATCTTTTTAGATATAATATTAATAATAATAATAATACTACAATATATCTGCTGCACAATAGAAATATATACTGTACTAAATTAATGATGTATGACCTTATGTAGCCTGCAGTGAATATAATCTGTACTAGGCACCAAATCCCAAATTAACTTTAACAGTGTTTCTAATACTAGATATAAAGTCACTATACACTAACTATAACAAATTGCATCTTTATCCAATGTAGATAACCATATTATTAATAAAGAGTGTTTATTTACAGTAGTTACTTAAATAATTTCAGTACAATAAATGGTAAACAAAACAAAATTATTCTCTAAAATGATGAGACATAAATAAAGAATAATAGATTGTTCAAAAATCCCTTGTTAGATCTCTGATTAAATATTTAGAAAGAAAAAAATACTAGGTAGTGGAACAAAGAAGAACCCGAACTGTATCTGCATCATGCAATAAAACATGATTGTCAGAAAGTTTCACAATGAAAATAGTAATGGAGAACCAAGCAATCTCTACATACCCTGTCAGCACTTTTTAAAGAAGATGGATTAGCCCTTGCACAGTGTTTCTGGCAGCCCGATTAGTCTATTGCTTGTGTTAGCTCTCTAATTTATAAAAAGTCAAACAAACAAACCCCACAGGATGACATTCATCCTTTTCTGTTGTGACATGATTCACAAGCAAAGCATTTGCGTGGACAGCAGGAGAGAAGTGTATTCCGGGAAATTCAATGCCCATAATAACTGGGCTTTCTTAGAGATACTGCTACAGGAACTGGTTAATTACTTTAAGAAATTGAAAGCATAATGTTTGTTTTAAACACATCTATCTTTGCATTATCTTTATTATTATTTATTGCTACTAATAGTATCATTATTGTTATTATCATTTACTTATTTTGGATCAGCATATTTTATAGCAATTGCCTATTGAGAACAAACACATGAATTTACAGTTATCACCACATAGACAAAATGTAAAAGGCCCTGCTCACAAGATAACTATCTACTGTATAGGTGAGCGGAAGCTTATCATACAATAGAATGCTTACTGGGTTATATGATCCAGTCACACAAACATTTATTTTAAGAGTCAGTAGGTTGTTTATGTATAGAACGACAATGTACATTTTGTGTAACTAGTTTAGGGGAGTGTTATATATATATATATATATATATATATATCTAGAGATAAAGCCAGCACTCCACAATTATGTATAATACTTGCCTAGGTGCACTCAATAGTAATAAATACCAATCACAAGCATAAAGAAACAGTGGCACTCACTGGACTTTTACTATAAGAATGACTCCAGAGCAGGAGTTGAACTAATCAACCCTGTTGTGGAGTCGTCTTATAGTAGAAGTCATGCAACTGCCGCTGTTTCTCTATGCTTGTGAATTAAATAAATAAATATATATATATATATATATATATAAATTGGTCAGATTTTCACTCTCATACAATTATACTCCAGTCGCTGGGGTGCTTCCCAGTGTTCACCCCACAATAGGGGCTCCATGTAAACAGATTTGTGGAAAAAAAGAGCACACTTATATAGAAAAATCAAGAAGGGACTTTATTCCAGTAATCACATAATATAAAGGTACTTCTACTATGAGAATAACTCCACAACAGGAGTTGAACTGATCACCCATGTTGTGGAGTCATCTTATAGTAGAAGTCCTGCATCTGCTGCTGTTTCTCTATGCTTGTGAAATATATATATATATATATATATATATATATTTGAAAAAAAATGTTCAACAGACTCATTTAAGATCCAGCTAGTTACTATTGAGCATTCCACATTTTTAAGAGCCTGAGATGCTGGGATATTGGGCCAAAAATCACTAGTAATGTTATAGCATGTGTGCTTTACATTCACATTATGACATCAAATCATTTACTAAACAGCAGTATTGGATCTATCATGTAAAATGTCTAACAATTGCTTAATATCTTGGCTTACCATACTATCTCTTTAAACTGGGACACTCATGCATTACACAGGTTTTATTTATAATTATTTATATCTAATTAATCTTATATTTCACAGCTTTTTTGGTTTAGTTAATTTATTTTATTTTATTCTATTCTCTTTATCTGTTTTGTTTCTGATATTCTTTGCTGTATACCTATTTCAACCACTTGTTTTGTTTGTTCTCTTATACTGTAAGTTTGATTGTTATATATACTTTTTTACCTCTGTACTTTTGAATTGTGTATGATTTTGTGTTTGTTTTTGGTCCTTTTTTGTTTTTGCACTGTTCATTTAGTTTCTTGGTTTCTCAAAGATTTTGATAATAGAGTGACATACTACCATCAAGCCTGCTATGCGGTATACAACCGGGAAGCTGGCTGCCGGAATCCCGACAGCTGGCTTCCTGACTGCTTTATCCCGGCGTGGGATAATTGACCGGGCATCTATATCTAGATGCCTGTCATTTCCCCGATGCTGGGAGACCATCGCCCAGCATCCTGATTGAAGGGATGCTGGGCGCTGCAAGCAGGCAGCCGCAGGGGGGGAGGGTTAGGTTTAGGGCACCCGGGGGGGACTTAGGATTAGGCACCCCCTGGGAGGGTTAGGGTTAGGCTAGGGGGAGGAAGGGTTAGGGTTAGGCACCCCCAGGGGGACTTAGGAATCCCCAGGGGGACTTAGGGTTAGGCATCCCCAGGGGGACTTAGGGTTAGGCATCCTCCTGGGGGACTTAGATTTAGGCAGCATGGAAGGGGGGGTTTAGGGTTAGACACTTAGAGTGGGGATTAGGCTTAGGCACTTGGGGGAGGTTAGGGTTAGGCACCCCTAAGGAGGGTTAGGGGGTTAGGTTAGTTTATACTTTCCTTAGCAATGATCGGGATTTCCAGCGCTGTTGGGCTTCCGCTGCTGGGAACTCTGCTTTTGTCGGTCATGCGGCCGGCGGTATTTCATACCGATTCCTGCTATTTTATACATGATATAATCATATAGTTACTTCGACCAACTATTAAAACATTTTCAGTTTTAAATTATGTTTTGTTGCATTTGTTTGATTTATCTACACTCAAAACATAATACAATTGTTCTAAACTTTATTTTATTAGACTGTGAAATAATCATTTTAAAACTATTCTCTCAAGTATCAAACTTTCTTATGGGTGGCCCTGCATAAACACATCTTGAAAAAAAGTCTTTCCACAGCTAAGTACTTGAAACAAGGCATTTATGCAAAGATATTTGCATATAAAATACATACTGAAACTACATTTACAGTGTGTAAATTTAGCATTTTTTGTAATTAAATTATCTTTTAATATGTTCTATATGGACAAAAAAACAGATTTATATCTATAAATGTACTAGACTCTTAAAGTACTGTATATTTTAAAACAACTTTTTTTTTATTTAAAACGGTAATAAGGTTGATGATTTTTGAAAAGTATATTTATTTGTACAATATTGTGAACAATAAGGATAAAAAACAGCAAGAGATCCTTACATAAGTAATTATAAAACAGAAGAAAAATAGATCTTTATTCATAACTTGACAGTTTAACATATCTACAGCATGGGTAACCAGAGCAATAGTTACTAATATTTATACAATTTATAACAATATTAGATTTTGTGTAGTTTTTTTATACATTATTCGGGTTTGCAACTACCCATCAAAAATTTCTTTGTCACAGGATAAAATAGGCCAATTTGTTGCTTTTAAGTGGATGCGTAAGTACAATATTTGTGCTGCAACATTGGTAACAAATTAATTTGTTTTTATATAAATCCCAGTTTGGGATTTTTCTGCATCAATGGTTAGTATTTTACCATCAAACTGTAGATAATAGATATGTGAATCTGCGGCGAAGAAACAAAGTTATTTTTTATTATATTACTATATGGCACAACTGTGCATGTTTGATGTTTATTTTGGGTCTGAAAAATATTGCATCCCCTAAATTACACATCAGTGTGTTTAATGCCAAGTGTAAAGTAGACTTTCTATGGAAATTTACTTGATACTGCTCCCAAATTACAAATTAAGTATTTGGGCCTGATTCTGAGTTGCACACTATGTCAGATGTAAATGTGTGTTTTTTTACTGCATATATATGTACAGTAGTGCAGCTTACAGTAGCCTCAACAAGAAAAAAAGTAAAAGTTGTGACTTCAGACACAGGCACAAAGAAGTACATGGAAAATGTATAGTGCATCCTGGTTTCTGAGTAGGAGGTGACTTATAAGATGCATGGAGATGGTCCATGGTGTGTTATGGAACTGTCACAACCATGTCACTGAAGTGTTTGCATACACAGATACTCAATCACTCACATAGGAGCCCATACTCAGACAGAAAATCTGCACCTAATACATAGTAGCACTGCAGCAGCATACAGGATGGCAGTTTAATAAACTATATGATCCTATAAAATATTTTCAATAATCAAGGACTAGATCATAGCCCCAAGGCCAGCAGAGGTAAATGTGAGTGGATAAATTAGTGGGAGCTAGGTAAAACACTGATTGATTGATGGATTGATTTCTAACAGTACTAATATACATCAAGAAAAACAAATTGGGGACATGAAAAAATCTATTAAAAAAAAGCTTCCAACATTCCAATGAGATTTTTAAAGTGGAACCAGAATTCAAACAGCAAATCATAGGCCTTAGGACAATACAAGAGATTCAAGGCAGAGTAACAGCCTGGTTGAGTAAGGTAAATATTAAATATATGATTATATGATTTGATGAACCTACTCTGTATCTGTTAAAAAGCTACAGGAAATTGAAATTATATGCCTGGTGATGAATGGCCTTGAAATATACAAAAGAACATGAATGCCCCAGTAAAGAACAGCCCATAATGAAAAATGATTGGGCTCTCCCAAACACCATTACTTTATATATCAAAATGACATGCACAGTTTAACAGATCAAGCACTTCAGTGACAGGGGCTGCCACTTTTGGAGTTGAAGTGCTTGGTACATTTGGGCCTCCAAAACCAAGCTACCAATGGGCTAAATATGGCTAACAGTGTAGTTAATAATAGTTGGAAGATGTCATTATCATTCTCCTCCTCACACTCATCAGTGTTAATATCACCTTCACATAATATAAGCTAATCCCCATTGGAATCCACTGTTAAAAAAGTCTCCATACTTTGTTATAATTAGCACAAATATCTTCCTCATAGAATTTGTACTGTAGTTAATTTTTATGAAAATCAGTTCTCAACATTTTTTAGAAGTAGCTGGTTATGCTGATCACTTAAAAGGTTCTCAACTGTGCTAAACCCTCTTTCAAAGTACACACTCAAGTTTAAGTAAACAAACACTAGTTTTTACAAAGGGCTCCAAGTTGCCTTTTTTCCTCCAAGTTTCAAAGGGACAGTATGACATACTAATTTGTACAGTACATTCTCATTTAAATATTCCTAAACCATTCTATTGATGTTTATATCAGATTGAGTCACGGTAAAGGTGTTAATAAATGTGGGTAATTATTTTATTCCTGTTGATCCCCTGCCGAACACTGGTGTTTGCTGTTTTGACCTCTGGCACAATGTCACTATGTCACATAGAAAGGTGAAATTAACAAAAGCTACAACCATGATTCCACAGCAGAGGAGAGCAAACCCTTCTAGGTGGACAGTGACTGCAGCGATCTCCCACAGTGGAGATGGGGTAGGTGACATATCAGTTTGCTGTCTCTGCCTATGCTCTGTATTTGCCAGCAAGTGTGTACATTGAGCCAAATTGAGCAATCCAGTGGAAAGCGAACTTTCTAAATACACTGTTTGACCAGCCTGGAGCATAAGGGAGATAAGATTGATTCTCCCTTATTCTGAATGATGATATAGGTGTGGACACAGTGAACTATTATGTTGGTATGTACCCCTTGACAGTCAACATTTATTATTAGAATATTATATTTCAACATATTTTTTAATAAAAATTCTATTGATATAAATATTGATTTCATATCTTTTATTTTTATTCTTGTTTTATAGACTTTCTACTCCACAGGATGAGCTTTAATATTTAAACAAATATGTGTGTTATGACATTGTTTTCAGACCAGTTTTTACTTGTGAACATAGTGCAGGATCTCTTGGGAATTTTTGGTAATTATGTTAAGCCTGAGCAGATATCAAAAGGTTTCACTCTAGTATGTTGAAATCTCATCATCATCATCATCATCATCATCATCATCACTAATGTCTCTCTTGGAAAATTTTGTATTTTTCCTGGCAGCAGCATTTGCAAGAAAACTGCAGCAGGAGACATTGTCATGTCATTTGCCAATTGAGCTAACAACTTACTCACAAAGAGTTCCTTGCATTACATATGACTTTGATTCTGGAATGTTTTGATCAACTAAAGAGAGCAACTGTATTCACTAAGATTGACCTTAGATGTGCTTACAATTTAATTTTCATTAAAGATGGAGATTAAGGGGGGCACAGATGTTGTAATGGTTAGCATTCATGGGTTTGATTCCCACCATGGCCCTAACTGTGTGAAGTTTGTAAATTCTCCCTGTATATTCTCCTCTGGGTACTCCGGTTTCTTCCCACACTCCAAAAATATACTTGTAGGTAAAATGGCTACCAACAAAAATTAACCCTAGTGTGTATGTGTGTGTATATGTGGTAGGGAATTTATATGGTAAGCTCCACTGGGGCAGGGATTGATGTGAATGGTAAAATATTCTCTGTAAAGTGCTGCAGAATATGTGTGCACTTTATAAATAACTGGTAATAGTAATAATAATAATAATAATAATAATAATAATAATAATAAAGGGAATATTGCCTTCATGATGCATATAATTATAAATACCTTGTCATGCCCTTTGTGTTAAGCAACAGACTCATGGTATTTCAAGATTCATTTAATGACAGTCCTTAAGACATTTTAGGTAGATTTGTTGTAGTCTACTTGAATGACATCTTGATTTATTCCAGGTCTGAGGATGAATATCAACTACAAGTAAGGAAAGTGTTGCAGTAGCTCAATGAAATCAGTTATATGCCAGGGCATATCCAATTACCAACGGATCTTCACCCATGAGTAATTGTGGCTCAAAAGTCCCACGGTGCGGGGGTTAAGCTATTCAATAAAATAGCTTTTTCCCTGCGCCGGTAAAATTGCCTCTCGCATGCAGGAATACACTGTTTCCACGAGAAATGCAGAAACAGTGTGTTACAGCCTCTTGCGTGATGTGGGATAAGGCATATTGATGCGGATTTTACCTCGCACCAACATGAGTTGCAAGGTACAACAGCGGGGACTCACGCACGGGGTCTTGGGGATACCCCCGCATGGAATCCCTGCTAAATTGAATTCTGACCAACATGAGAATTAGCCATGGGGTAAACCCCAAGGGTAATTGGATATGCCCCCTAGTTTGGAAAATGTGATGAAAAGTCCTAGGTCACATTCTTGGAATATATTATTTCCACATGAGCATTCACCATGGATCCAATCAAAGTACAAACAATCAATGCCTGGGCCAAGCCTACTAACTTGAAAGCTCTTCAAAGCTTTTAGGTTTTATTAACTTTTATAGGCATTAACATTTTGCAAACATAATGGCACCTCTTACCAAAATGACCAAGAAATACTCAGACTCTTCAAAGTGATCTTCAGAAGAAATTGCTGATTTTTATTAATTAAGATCATTGTTTAGCTCTGTTCCAGTCATGGCTTATCCAAATCTTGAGAAAAAGAATATTTGGTAACCTGCATTCAAAAAAAGCAGCTTAGTCCTATCCAGGGGCAAACAGACACTTTTATACAATACCACAAAAAATAAATTGGACAGGCAAATGAAGAGCTGTTATTTAGACTCCTGTTAGTTTCACACTTGGGAAAAAGACATTTAAAACATGTTGGTGCTTTTGCTGCTTTTTGGAGACCTCCATTTATGAAGCTGAATTTTAGTACATCTGAAGGGGTATGAATTCTGCTCTTTTTGACCTTCCCAGGATGTGTTAAGGAGGTTTGAAACTAATGTCTCTATACCTGAGATCCTGGTTGTGTTATGAAATTACTTTGAGGAAACGATTTTGAATCCCTTATTGTTTGGTTTATGGCTATAATCAGAAGAATATTTACAATTGTTCCTATCAGGGATTAAAATAAAACTTTATGTGAATGCCTTTCACCTATTACAGGTTAGTGCAGTGTTTGAATCCTCCATACATCATTACTACATCACTATCTCCACCATTTTTCACCATTATTTTTCCTTCTTTTCAATTGGACTGATTACAAGAGAAGGTTAAATACATGTTCTAGTGATAAAGGACCATATCTATAATCTTAATACACAGGATTGAAACTAACAGCTATTTATTGGCATTTCCATTGCATTTTAGGCATCCAAAATTTGAGTTGCTCTTTATCCTATCAAGTTGATGTCTCTACCTTAGGGAAGATTATTTCCCAAGTCAAGCCAGGTGACAACAATTAACACCCATGTGATTTTTTTTCTCTTGCAAATTCTCATAAATGATGTTGGCATAAGAGAATTTGGTTGCCATCTAGTTGGCCCTGAAAGAATTGTGATAATGTTTAGAAGGAGAAGTTATCAGTATATCCCATATATCTACTGACCATAAACATTTATTGTACATGGTACTAGGAGGATGTATGCCAGACAGGCCCAATGGGCTTTATTATATTCATGTTTGAATTTTGTTTACTTGTTTCATCCTGGATCAATAAATTTGATGCTCTTCCCAAGAGTTTCTTCCTCAACATTCTAAATTACCTGCAGAGGTACCCATCATACTTTCCAACAAGATCATTGTAGATGTGCCCAAGGATTTATCCATACTACTGCACTCTTTACAATCTCTGGCTCCTTCAGAGATGCCAATAGGATTTTATATTTTCATGTTGTCTTACAGGAGGTTCATGGAAACATGGGGGTAAATTTACTAAGATTCGTGTTTTGGCGAGTTTACAATCTCACGTGAGTTTTTCCGACTAGCAAATTTACTAAGCGCGAACACATGTGTACTTGCAGGAAACAGACAACAAAACTCGCATGAGTTTAGAAAACATGTCCAAATACCCCATCAGCCAAACTCGCAAGTACTTTCCATAGAAAGCAACACAACACGCAAATTTACCATGAATTGAGTTTTGAAACTCACATGAGAAATTGCCAAACTCTCAACAAAATAGACTTTTCAAATAGACAACCTCCTGAAGTGAGTGTTTGTGTGAGTTTGGATGTGTTTGCATGTGTTCACAGGTGTTTCAAGTTGCAATTAGTGGGAAAACAATGATGATGCCTATTAAAGAGCCTACATGAGCTGCATTGATTTATGTGAAGCAAAAATTACAATATATACTACCACTGGTATTCATTGCATGTGGCAGGGATTTCAGAAGTTCTCCCACCAGGCTGGAAGGACCTAGGAGCAAGAAACTAAGCAGAAATGGAGGTAATGCAGGAACCACAAAGGCTGCTAAGGGCACAATTTTTGGATGTGTTTGAACCTGAATGCATTGGCCGATGGTAAAGTCAAACAGATGTTTCAGATGAACTGTAACAACATATTGCATTTATATGACCAAGTCAAACTGGTCCTAGACCCTGACACAGCATGTTACCACTGTATCTGGCTACTGGTAAGTTTCAGTCTGTGACTGGTAGAGTTCTCGTGATATCCCAGTCAACATTATCATGGTACATACAGTAACTCTGGTAACGGCAGCATTTTAGCCACTAATGGATACCTGCATCTACTTCCCTAGCCAGAAGTCACAGTGGCATTCAGGGTAGATTTATCTTTTTTAGCATTGCAGGCATGCCTAATGTCCTGGAAGTTATGGCAATCTTGCGGTGGTTTGGTTAATTTGCTAGCAGCCTTTCGTCTAATCAGCACATGGTGGGATTTCATAACCTCCTGCACAAGAAGCATGTTTTACTCCACAGAAAAATTCACATTGCACCCCATCTTGGTCTTGCCCCTCTGCCTGGGTTTCTCAGCACTTCTACCTGTACTGCCATATAGTGTCTCTTGAGATGCAATCTCCTCTACTGCACTCTCTCCCTGCCTCTACTCCAATACCCCATTCCCCCTCTCTGACCATCACCTTCTCTCTTTTAACCTATCCCTTCCCCTCCTTTACCTCCTAAGGCTACCATTACTAAGTGTAATATTGAGGCTATTGACACTGTAGCTTTTTCCTCCCTGATGGACTCTCTTCTCTCCCCTATCCTTTCTCTCTCCTGTCCTGAACAAGCTACTTCCCAGTACAATAAATCCCTTACTTCTGCTCTTGACTCCGTTACTCCGGCAATAACTACTCACCCTCGCATATCCACACCACAACCCTGTCATTCTAAATGCACCAGATACCTGCAAAAGTTTTCAAAAATTGCCGAGCATCAGTGGAGAAAATTACGCTCTAAGGCTGACTTCCTCCATTTCAAATGTATTCTCTCTTCCAACAGTGCTGCCCTGTCTCTCTCCAAACAAACATATTACAAGAACCTCATCTCCTCCAAGTCCTCAAACCCTCGGCATCTCTTTGCCACTTTCAACTCCCTCCTCGCCTTCCCTTCTCACTCTCTGCCATTGACTTTGCCACCAACTTTACATCTAAAATTTACTCCATATGTGAGGACATCATATCCCATCAGACCCACAGCACACCTCCCCCTCCTTTCCCTGACCACCCCTCCCCTTCTGTCTCTCCAACTCTGACATCTTTCTCCCCTGTTTCTGGAGACGAAGTTATGGTCCTCAACTGGTTCTTCCCTCCTTCCACCTTCCCTTTTGACCCTACCCCTACCCGTCTCCTCTCCTACCGGTCTCCTTCTGCCTGTTCCCATCTTGCTCACCTCCTTAATCTCTCCCTATCATCTGGCACTGTGCCTTCTGCATTCAAACATGCCCTTGTCTCCCCCATTCTTAAAGAACCTACCCTTGATCCTAACATACTTTCCAACTATCGACCCATCTCTTTTCTCCATTTTGCTTCCAAATTCCTTGAGCGTATTGTCTACAACCGCCTTACCACCTTTGTTTCCTCCCACTCCCCACTTTACTCATTTCAATCTGGCTTCCATTCTCTCCACTCCACTGAAACTGCCCTCACAAAAGTCAGCAATGACCTCCTTGCTGCCAAGTCCAAGGGCCACTACTTTATGCTCATTCTCCTTGACCTCTCTGCTGCCTTTGGCACTGTAGAACACCCTCTCCTCTTGCAAATCCTTTACTCTCTCAGTTTACATGGCACTGCCCTCTCCTGGCTCTCCTCCAACCTCTCTGATTGTTCCTTCTCTGTGTCCTCTCATAACTCCTCTTCCCCCCACTTCCACTAACAGTAGGAGTTCCCAAGGTTCTGTTCTTGGACCTCTCCTTTTTCTCCCTATATATGTCCTCTTTAGGTGAACTCATAAACATCTTTGACCTCCATTATCATCTCTATGCTGATGATACTCAAATTTACCTTTCCACCCCTGAGCTCTCCCCTGAGTTCCTTACCAGTATCTATAACTGTCTCTCTGCTTTCTCTTCATGGATGTCCAAGCACTTTCTTAAACTTAACATGTCTAAGACTGAGCTGATCAACTTCTCACCCTCTTCCTCTACTTCACTACCCACAAATTCCTTATCTATTGATGGCACAACTATCACCTCTAGCCCCAAAGTGCGCTGTCTCGGAGTTATCCTAGACTCCTCCCTCTCCTTTAAACCACTCATTCAGCACCTCTTGCAGTCCTGCTTTTTCCATCTAAAAATATCTCCAGGATTAGACCCTTCCTCAACAGGATGCCACTAAAGTCCTCATCCACTCACTTGCCATCTCCAGATTGGACTACTGTAACCTTCTCCTAGCTGGCCTCCCAGTCTCTCACCTCTGTACACTACAATTGGTTCTTAATGCTGTTTCTTGGCTCATCTTCCTCTCCAGATGTTCTTCATCTGCTTCCCCTCTCCTTCAAGCCCTACATTGGCTCCGCTTCCCCTTCAGATGCCAATTCAAGGTTCTTACACTAACCTACAAAGCTCTCACCAAAACCTCTCCCACATACATTTCTGACCTTCTCTCCCCTCAAACTCCTGCCCATCCACTTTGCTCAACAAATGCATGCCACCTATCTTGCCAACTGATTACTTCCTCCCACTCCTGCATCCAAGATTCTGCCCATGCTGCTCCCTAACTTTGGAATGCTATCCCTCTCCAACTCTCCACCTCTCTAAAAATCTTCAAACAGGTTCTCAAGACCCACTACTTCATCAAGGCCTTCCAGCACTCATCCTAACCCACCTTATGTTCTTTCCTCCCTATGTTCCCCTTCTGTGTCATCCCTGTCTGTCTGCCCCTCCCCTTTAGAATATAAGCTCTCATGAGCAGGGACCTCTTCCCTCATGTGCTTCTCTTTACATTTTCTTCTACTCTTTGCTCCCCATAAGGGAGTGACTGCCAACTCCCGGCTTCATATTGTGAGTGCTTTAATCGCTATTGCAGCAATGTATATAAATTGTGTCATTGTCGTGCACTGTAATGTACTGTAAGTTACTTGTTTCTTGTTCACTTATTAGTTCTATGTAATATGTAAGGAACACTTGTGGCACCAAATAAATAGATAATAATAATAATAATAATAATAATAATAATAATAATAATAATAATTACATGTGATGAAATCTGTAATCTTGTGGCTAATCCCTGTACTTTGAGACCTGTTTTGTGAAGCTTCTACAGACAATACAAGTCCCGCACCTATGGAAACATGGTTCTTCCTGTTCTTTTAGGGGGGAAACCACTTTTTTCTATCTTATTCTTCAGGTTTGGGGCTCTTCTATATATGAATTTCAATCTCATTTGGATAAATATATATCTGTATATATACCAAAGCCACCATTTTATGTATATACTATTTTATTGTGTATGTTATAGTAAGGAGAACCAACCAATGGAGAACCAATACTTGGTATTTAAGTCCTGTCTGCCCAATACACCACCATACCTTGATAAAGAATTCTTAGAAAGTTGAAACACGTTGGTTAATGGGACTTCAAGCTGCCTGAATTGAAGATTGGAATACTAGCAGAATACCCCTAGGCTGACAAGGGACTCCAGATTCCTGATCCCAAGGAGTACATGTTCTATGTTGTTTTAGGTGTAAACTGCTTCCACCCACACCTTCTGTTATGCTTGTCTTCCACTCATTGGTGGTTATTATTTATATTTCCTTCTAGAAATCAACATATATTGGATTTAATGCTGTTTTATGTGATATACCCTGATTAAAATTTTACTGGTTTTCGCTATGTTGGCTCTCTCTCTGTTTACATTGTATATGGATTATTGATTCGAGAGAAAAACCTGTTTATAAAGATTCAGAGAATGTTGTGAAGTGATCCATTTGGAAACAGATATTTACCTTTTTTGGGATTTCTATTAATCATTCCAGAGATTTGTACACTGCATATATTGGAACAAAATTGACCATTTATGAAAATTACTGCTTTTATTGGATGCCGAATAACCATCCTGTCTAATTTGTTTTGTGCTCAGTGTTTTCTTGTTCTTTGATAGTTGTTAGCTAGTGTCTGACAAAATATACATACATAGGGGTACATTTACTAAGATGGGAGTAGAAGTAATTTTGCCATTGCAACCAATCAGATTCCAAATATTATCTTCTAGAAGGTGCTAGATAAATGAGAAGTAGAATCTGATTGGTTGCTATCGGTAACATCACATCTTAATAGAACTCCCAACTTAGTAAATTTACCCCAATAGAGTCTGGAGCCTGTTTGAAGTTTGCAGTTGCTAGTGTCTGACCCTGCCATACATATTAAAGTTTCCTACATTTTACAGCACCCTTCTCACCCACTCCAACTACTTACAACTCTCTCAAATGGTGACTAGTATTGCTGCTTGCAGAACAACTACAGCCCTCTCCATACACTCTCCAGAGTGAACGGTGCCTGAAACCACATACGATGGACTTATATGCAATCCAAAACACATGAGATCCAACATTCCAAGGAAAATAATGTTTTGCCTCATTTTGAGAAGTGAATTTGGCTGGAGGACCAGAGCAGGAACTTAGTTCCACTTAGAGACTCCAAATATGGTACTCTCAAATTATCCAGAATCCAAACCGCTCATCATTAATTAAAAAGTTTTTCTTAAGTTTCACCAAGTCTTTTGCTGTGATATAAAATAAACATTATATCCCATTAAGACTCATGTTAACTTCATGCAAACTTCTTAATGTTATTTTTAAACCCAGTTAAACCATTTTTGATAAACTTATAATTAATTGAATCAGTTACACACAGATGTACAGGAACAGTCTCCCAGTGAATCCTAGTCACATCATATTGCGACTAGGACAAATTTTGGGGTGAAAAAGACACGTGACACTAGTAGAGTCGCACAGGCCCTGGTGGATCTTCTCTTTTTTGTGTGGGAATATATACAGTATATTTATCTTTTTGAAAAGTATGAGCAGCACATCCAGTAACTATGAATAAAAATATTAGCAAAAATAATCAAATTATGTAGATTAAGTAGGGAACATTTTCTTTGTTTTTTCATGACCAATCAGTCTGCCAAAATTTGTGAGATCTGCATACAGATAGAATTGTCAACTTTAAATCAGACCCTACAGTATCTATTTATTTCACTATCCATATTAATATATTTCTATATGTATTTAATTAGTATAATAATTAAAAATAATTTAAAACCTGAAAGTGTTGACTGCTGTAGCTGTGTATACATACTTTTTTTTAGAATGACTAATTACTAATGTAGATTGAATTGTATTGCTTAAGAGTCATTTAAAATCATCTCATTTTTTTGTCAGTAAGTTAAGCAATTCGGCAGCTACACAGTATTGATCATTACTGACGACAACTTGGATGCGATTATCTTACTTAATTTGTGGGGGTATGGATGTACTGTAGCTGCATTTTACATAAACTAAATTATATTGAATGCTTAATTCTAAGAACATGTAGATTTATATGGCTTTATTATCAAAACTTGTAAATAAATATTCTAAATTTTGTATTACATTGTATAGCAAAGAAAACAGAAAGTGATATTTGCAGTTTTATTTTGAGTGCATTGTTATATCTTCACTGTATTATTTGCTACATTTGTTATCTATTTAAATGCTTGTTCAATTATTCTTTGCAGATAAAGCATGTGAAAGCATCTTTAGTTGAAACTATATGCAAATGTATTACATAATTGTACATTCTAAGTGGTGGCATCACTGGGGCACAAGTATAATTCAAGGGCTATTTAAAAGAGGCCCATCATATTGTAGCCCAAATGTTAAACTACAAAATTGTGATCTGTTTTGTTTATACATCTTAAGAAATGTGCTAATCAATATACTGAATGAACATCCAGCCAAATCAAAATCATTTTAAAAAGTATAATGATGCAGCTGTAAATGTACCCCAGTCATCATAGTCAACTTGATGATGATTACATATACATTAACAAAATAATAACACAACTAGATACCATTTCCAAAATGTAACCAACACCAGCACTTTCTGCCTAAACTGGCTACAACTAGTGTGGGTAGACAAATAGAACAGTGTCCCCATGCAAATGTCACAAATATCACCATCTTATGCAAAGCTTGGTGGTTCATACTAAAATAAGGAGAACCACAGCAGGGACAATCTCTTATTTGAGTGAATAAAACCTGGTCAGCACAAGACTAAATTTTATATGAAAATCAGTTCCAAAACTAACCTGCATAAACTCCCAGCTTCCTATGAAGTATTCCAGATCTAGAAGATTTTCAAATCCAGTCTTTAATTCTCTCATGCCTCAATTAAAAATGTTAATGATCTTCATTGTCTGTTGAGCATCAAGTTCTGGTATCAATACCTTTAACCTGTAGTTCCTAAAGATTGTCCTTCATGTTTTGGCTGTATCTCAAATATTTTTTTTAATTATTGCTTTCTCAATGAATCCACCCCAAACCATTCATCCTGTCCGTTTATTTGAGTCTGAAGATTCCAGTAATTTTAACAACTACATTTCTTTCTTGCTTCTCTCAGAACTTAAAAAGTGCTGGAAAAATTAAGAATGTCCAGTTTATCAGGAGTTCAAGGGGTAATTCCCCTTGTTTATGTGTCCCACGAGGAATCAGAAATACCATGAATGCAGATAAATCAAGCAGGTTTATTTATACACACTTGCAGGGTTCAGTGCAGGACATAACAGGAGGGAGTAACAGGATCAAACAAAGGTCATCAAAGAATTAGTCTATCAAAAACTAAGTATAGTGCTGAGCTGGGACCAGAATCAAAGGCACTTGGGAATGCACATGGGATGTGCTGCAGACAAAACAGAGTACTTGTAAGGCTGGTTTAAACAAAGTTTTTAAAACAAATAGTAGAATGAAGGTTATGGACAGGAGATGTTGAAGCAATAACTGAATGTACCAGGTAAAGACACAGTGAGGAATTGCAGAAGCACTTAGTAGCTGCAATGTTACTGTGGAGCAGGTCTTCAATTACTAATTCTGTTAAGTCCAAAAATAGCAGAAGAACTAAGAACAAAGTAACAGGAATACAGTACTGATATAACTGAGATAATGTTATTATTTAATGGATGACTGACTGTAGCTGCCACACAAATAGTAAAGATTGCAGGTAATATCTGAAGAAACTTGATATGGTGTTACCAAGATGTAACAGGATAACCAAACTGAATGGCAGTGTTGTGAACCAGCAGGACAAATACTAGATGTAGTATTGGAAATTTGAGCTGATGAACAGGGAATTGATTGCAGTATGCAGACTGTGCATTTTTTCTAGAAGCAGAGTTTAGTCCAAATTGACAGGTACAAGTTAGTATGTATGTAAATGAGTAGGATTTAACTTGCATGTTCAATGCAGGATCAAATGCAGTAATAAATCAGGACTAGGAGACCAGACTTGAGCTGAAGTGGAATAACCTGATAAACTGAAATATAATTCAAGACATGGAGATCTAGCACAGAAGTTCTGACACCGTGAACAAACAGAGGTATTCTAACAATATGATCTGGCAATGGAAGCACTGTGAAGCATGTATAAATCAGACAGACACAGGAGTAGCCCATAATCAAGACTGGCTTGCAGAATCACATAAAGCCGTGGGACTAAACAAGCTGGAATATGTTGTACAGGCACCACAGAGAAGAGTAGCACCATTGGTAGGAGAGTGGTACTGCAACAGATCATGACACAGTTGAAGTCTTTTATATATTGGCAAATAAATATACATAAATGTTTGCAACAGGCTGCTTCAGTCAGAGCACCACTAGAGAATAAAAGAAAAAAATAATTCACTGGGATTCTCCATATACATTAACCAACAACAAGTGTTTTGCACGACTAGTTGATTTATGATTGGCTTGTGGTTAGATGCCAGTGACTTCTGTCTTTAATCACAAAGAGGTAGCAATTAATTGAATTTCTACTGAATTTTCTTTTAAGGGGTAGGGGTGAAACAATTACCAGTGCTGTAGAGCTCCATTGTTTATTTTTATAGTGTTTGTACATATAGCATGCAGTTCCATTGACATTATCAATGTCAATTGTAAACATACAGACCAATCCTGGTTAGATCATCTTAACTACTGGTGGATGTGAAGTGTACACATAGGCCCTCATTCAGAGCCACTTGTAAGCAGCAGTACGCTCGTAGCGTTCCAATGTTGTGAAACCACGCATGCGCCGGTGTTACTCTGCGCATGTGCGTACGGCTGATTGCGAGCTTTTTTTAAGTCATTTGTCGAATAGCGAACAGGAAGTGACATGTCAAATGTGATTGACAGAACAGGCCATTTTTGGGCAGTGACGGGGGTCGAGATGGGAAAACGCAGGAGTGTCGAGGCATTTTGTGGGCATCCCTAAATTATCTCATGCGAACGGCAAATGTGATAAGTCATACGTCACTGTCTGATCCACTTTCTGTTCAAACTGCTCGCACAGCATGTGGTCTGGTATACTCTACCACAATGTCGATGGTCTCGTCCTCCTTCCCGTGCCTCTTTGATGTTTCATCGATTTATCATTTCTTGCCAGAAAAGCAATCAACTTAGAATTGAAAACTTGCTTGTAATGTGTTTAGCACCTTTTTTTTTTTGTAGCACAAAACCGTACGCAGGTGAAATACTCAGCTGCTAATTTCTGGATTAGACAATCAATTAGCGTACCCTTTTTTTTGGGGGGGGTGTTAATTTTGGTTTTGTGTTTTAGCAACATTTTTAATGGTCCCGGAAATTTCTTATCCATTTTGTTTGGGCAAAGTGTTCCTTTAAACTCCTAAATGGTTTTTAACCCTTTGGAATCTGAATTAAAATTAATGTTTTGTATTTTTGGGGGGGGCAGGGATTAAATAAAAAAACATTTTTAGAATAATGTCACATTACAATGGAGCATATTTTGAATTGTTTTTATTTTTTACACAAATTTTTATATTTTCATGTGCATTTGCCAGTTTGCAGTGCTTGCTAACGTCAAAAATGGAGCCAAAAATAAAAAAAAACAATAGTGGCATTTGGCAAAAATAAAATAACACACATTAAAAACAATTCTCAAGAAAGGAGAGGGACGTTTTGGCCCTTAAGGAAAATGGGGCAAGCACAGAAGGATTGTGGGAAAATTAGCCAGTGCTGTCATCGCTTTTTGCCCCATTTGGCTGGGGTAGGGTGGGAGCCTGACCGGGTCCGGGATGTCCTTTGGCTGGCCTCTCCAGAGGCAGATGTTGGGGCCTCTGGACTAGGCAGAGGGCTAGGCACATTTGGAGGGATGGCTGTTGTTGTGCCAGAGGTGGAGGATCCTGATGTTCTGGTAGGAAGGGAGGGCGGCTCCACCATGTGCTGGCGAATGAGCTGCTCCAGGGCATTGGCAATTCGGATGTTGGCCCTGGTATTTTCCGCCTGGGCCTGACCAATGGTCACGTTGGCCGCAGCATTTTGCTCCATGGCCTCCGCCACCCGTAGCAGACTGGCGTCCATCCTCAGCAGAATCTCCGTGTGGTGATCCGATTTAAAATTGAGATCCATGAGGAGGGCCACTGTCTGCGAGGGGGATTGCCCTGGACTGGCTTCTGCAGGGTCCCCAGCCGGATCTACTGCTTCCTCCCCTGCAGAGCCAGCAGAAATAAAGCGGCCAAGGCTCCCCTGTGCCTCATCCGCCTGTGTCTCTGTAAGAAAAATGAGAAAAGAGGAACATTAGAATCTACATATTGTCACAAACACATTTCCAAGTTGGTAACATAACAACATTTACCTGGCACAACATGAGGAGCCGCAAAGTCTGGCATGTCCGTATCCATGTTGGACACGCCAAACACCTCCTCATACTGCACACACCCCTGTGCCAGCTCTTCCAAGTCATTAAGCTCCAATGACACAGGCTTGGGACCCCCACCTGTCCCCCTTGCATGCCTAGCCCTCTCTGCCAGTTTTTGTTAAAGCTGATATTTATAATCGGTCCATCTGTGGGTGAAAAAGTTTTCATTATTCCTGCAGTATTTGGCCCTGTAACCACTTTTTACAAAAATTTAGTTTTTACATACCGGCGTTTGACATCCTGGGGTAGACGTTCAAACTCACCCACCCTATTGACAGCACTGGCTATCTCCTCCATCATTTTCCACTTCTGGCTTGCACCCATATTCCGATCTGCCTGTGGCAGGGTATTAACACACATTTGTACCAAAACCTCCATCTCCTTTCTTGTGAATTGTGGCTGCCTTTTTTTTTGGATTCTTTTCTTGGCCTACTCGGCCCAGCAGCCTCTTCCATGGCACCCTCAACACCTTTTTTCAAAAACATTGTTTAAATTTAGATGTTCAACTTTCTCTAAATTCGGGTTCTAAATAATCCTTTAATCCAAAAGAGTCAAATACTTACCGGGCGCCTCTTGGTCATTGTTTTGCTGGTCTGTAGCCATTTTGACCACAACAACTTGAACTACAGCGGACCGTTTGGATTTTCCATGACGTATTTATGCATGCGTCCGTATTATTCGTCCGCATCATTGATTGTGCGCTCCTATGATCTGTCCTTAATTTGAGCAGGAAAATAAAGACTATTTATGGCTTTTGGCGACTCGAGTTGAGGTGGTGGGTGATGATTGTTGGAGGTTTTGTGTGTAGTAGTGGAATGTTGGCAGGATTAGTGGATTGAGGCAGATTGTTGGAGTAGGAGTTGGTTCTTGTTTTTTATTTGGGATTTTCCGTTCGCTTTTTTTTCTTGCGGTTATTTCATTGTAGGTTATTTTTTGAGTAAGTATTTATTACAACTCCTTTAAAAAATAAGGGATCTACAAACCAAATGTTCTTATTTTTTATTATTTTTTTATTTTTTACAGTTATTTTGGCTGGGCCCTATTGTAGTTTTTGGACTGTGACTTATTAGTTGAATTTTGGTAAGTTTTTCTTTTTTCCTGATTTACCAAATTTGATGTGTTGGTCTTCGCATATATTTTGTCCATTACTGTATTTTTTCTAATTTTATCAATCATGTATTAACACTAAATATAGCGTAATGTTTAGCCAAATATATTTCCTTTGTTTTTCCCTTAAAAATGCGAACTATTTAGCGCACTAATGTTTCCTTATTCCCCATGTAAAAATGCGAACTATTTAGCGCACTAATGTTTCCTTATTTCCCATGTAAAAATGCGAACTATTTAGCGCAAGAATGTTTTTTATATTATAAATTTGGGCATTCTTGGTTGTCCACTCAATGTAGGGTGCATTTTCCAAATAATGTGTGCTCCCCCCTATCTTTGAACGCATTTGGCAAAATTTTTAAAATTCAAATCTGTCCCCCCAAAATTCTAAACTGAATTTCTAATTTTGAAATGTAAGTTGTTGCACTCATGGCAATACCCCGGCATGTAAGCATCTTTGGATTTTGCAGCAAAGATATGTATATTTTTGAATTTTCATTTTCAACAAACATTAACTACCTGGCTTACCATTTCAGGTTGATGTTGGTCGTCTTATTTTGGCAATGCTTCCGGAACCTGACCAACCTCAACCACGTCCCAGGCGTAGGCATCGTAGGCATGCAAGGCCCCAGATATATAGAACACGTGTCACCCTTTTTGGAATGCCTGATGATGAGGTTTTAAGATGATACTGTCTTCCTCCACAAATCATCATAGACACTCTCTCATTAATAGAGAGTTATCTGGAGCAGCAAATTGACAGTCCTACAGCAATACCACCACTTACGCAATTAATGGTGGTGTTACATTTCTGTGCCTCAGGATCCTTTCAAACCACGGTGGGAATAGTGGCCGGAATCTCCCAATCCTCCTTTTCAAGGATCCTGAGGGCAGTGATGGAGGCCCTTTTCAAGCACCTCTATCATTTTATTAAAATGCCATTGGATATGGGTTCCCTTAGTGTGGCAAAGGCCAATTTTTACCAAATAGCTGGCTTCCCACACATCATAGGGGTTGTGGATGGTACTCACATACCACTTCAGCCTCCAGCATGGCTGGAGGCAATTTTTAGGAACCGCAAGCACTATCACTCACTGAATGTAATGGTGGTATGTGATGCCTCCCTCCAGATCCTGTCCCTGAATGCAAAATTACCCGGGAGTGCACATGACTCATTTGTCATCCGGCAATCAGGGATTTGGCATAAATTAGACAACCTACAAGTTGGTGATGCATGGCTTCTGGGTAAGTAGAGACCTTTAGTTGAAACCAATGCAAAGCTTGATACACAGTGATCCTGATTGTTGTATTTGTTTTTTCACAGGAGACAGTGGCTACCCTTGCACGCCCTGGCTGCTCACTCCTTATTTGGCTCCCACACCAGAGCCACACAGTGAGTATAATTCCGCACTTACAGCCACCAGGCAGGTGGAGGAGTGCTGTATCGGCCTTTTAAAAGGCCGATTCAGATGCCTCCACCGCTCTGGTGGTGAACTCATGTATTTGCCGGCTATGGTTTTGAAAATTGTGGTCCTGTGTGGGATCTTTTACAACATCGCCATAAGGAGTGGTGTCCCAATGTAGCCAGAGGATGCCTTGCCTGAGGATGGCCCCCCCGAGGTTGGTCCGAGGTCAGTGGGGGCCATAAGCGATGATGTGGTGGCCCGATTTTTCAGGTAATTATTGTCAAACATTTACTTAATTGACACAATGTCGACATGTACCATTGTAATGTTCCTTTTTGAAATTATTAATTTATTTTTAACTTTTCTTGTTTTCATTTACACACCTCAACAAAACGATGCCTACTACCTGCTCCACTAAATTGTGTACATGTGGCCACATTGGATCTAATTTTGGAATCAATTATTTAATCACCTCATTTGTGGCTTTATGTTGTCCTGCTACTTATTTCATCAGCTCTTGATTGTTTCTTTTGTTGTTTGCTTTTGGTGTTGTTTTTTTTTGGGAGTCTTTTCACTGTGTGAATTGCTTGTCACAATTCACTTTCTGTATGTGTTTAGTGTGTATTACATTTTTGTTTGACGTTAAAAAGAATGTTTTTTACTAAATTCTAATCACGTGTAATTTGGCACAAAAAAGGCCAACTTTTATAATGCCTAATTCTGTAATGTGTGAAATGTTTACTTGTTTGAACATGCTTTGTGGCTTAACAAAAACATCAAAGGTATTATGTTGAATCAGTCGGTTTCACAAACTAGGCCTAAGCTGTTTTTTTAAAATAATTACTTTACCCACCCAAAGAAAAACAAGAAAATGTTTGATTTTGTAATAACCTATTGGTATGGTGAGGTGTTTAATGTGGCAGCTTACATACTTCCTAGCACTTTGTACAATATAATTTACCTTACTTTAAAGAACATGATCAAATAGTGGACTTCTGGAAGGTTAAACAATGTAGTTGTTTCAGACAATGAATGAGACTTGTTAAAATACAATTAAATTTTAATTTCCAAACAATAATTTGCCAAAAAAAACAAGGAAAAAAAAAATTCATTGCCGAAGGGCCGCTGCCATGTGGTCAAGGACCACTAACATGGCAATCATGTGGCCACGCAAGGTGGCCAAACCTTCCTGCATACAATGCAGCCGCCTCTGGTCCTCTGTTGGAAAAAACAAAGAGAAAAAAACAAAAAACATACATTAGAAGTTTACAAAACCAATTCCTTCCCAAAAAAAAGTGTAAACAAAGATCCAGTTGTGATGAAAAAAACAAAGTGCTGGCAAATGCAAAGATGGCAGAAATACTAAATTACAAATGAACACACAAAAAGGCAACCACAAAAAATAAGAAGTACTCTTGTTAGGGTAAACAATAACTACCCAAGTATGAGTGTTTGGACATGTGTGATATGTATCATTGTTAAAAATCCAATACATTGTCTATCCAAAAAAAAATGTCAACAAGACAAATTTTCAAATTTACACTCGCCTCACACACTTTCTTAACACCCACAACTTATAGGATCCACTTCAGTCAGGCTTTCGTTCCCAACACTCCACTGAGACAGCACTGACTAAGGTAGTAAATGATCTGGTCACTGCCAAGGCTTAAGGCCATTATTCACTTCTAATTTTTCTAGATCTCTCAGCTGCCTTTGACACTGTTGACCACTCTCTTCTCATACAAACACTACAATCCATAGGTCTTCAAGACACAGCCCTTTCTTGGTTCTCATCTTTCCTATCTAATCGCTCTTTCACTGTTCGCTTTTCTGATTCTACCTCCACTTCGCTACCTCTATCAGTGGGAGTACCACAAGGTTCAGTATTAGGTCCTCTGTTTTTCTCAATATATACCACCTCTCTTGGCAAACTAATCAGCTCTTTTGGTTTTCAGTATCATCTGTACGCGGACGATACTCAAATTTACCTATCCTCCCCAGATTTGTCACCATCTGTGCTGGTCTGTGTCACTGAATGTCTCTCTGCCATTTCATCTTGGATGTCATCTCGCCACCTCAAACTTAATATATCCAAAACAGAATTAATTATATTTCCACCAGCCAATAGCAGTTACCAACCTGATATCTCTATTACTGTTGACAACTCGACAATCTTCCCCACCCCACAAGCTCGCTGCCTAGGTGTGATCCTTGACTCTGAACTGTCTTTTGTTCCCCACATTCAATCTGTCTCTAAATCCTGTTACATACATCTAAGAAACATAGCCAAAATTCGACCATATCTTACGCTAGACACTGCAAAAACTCTTATACACGCACTCATAATTTCCCGCATTGACTATTGCAATAGTCTCCTTATTGGTCTTCCCAAAACAGGCTCTCCCCACTACAATCCATTTTGAATGCAGCTGCGAGGTTGATCTTTCTCACCAAACGTTCAGTGTCTGCTGATCCACTCTGTCAATCCCTCCATTGGCTGCCGGTCTTCTACCGTATTCAATTTAAAATACTTACACTCACACATAAAGCTATTAACCAAACCACACCAACATACATCTCTTCACTTATCTCAAAATATCTTCCAACCCGACATCTCCGTTCTGCACAAGATCTGCGTCTCTCATGCCCGCGCATTACTTGTTCCCATGCACGGTTACAGGACTTTTTTTGGGCTGCACCCACCCTGTGGAATGCCCTCCCATGCACAATAAGACTTTCCACTAGTTTCCTAACATTCAAGCGTTCTCTGAAAACTCACCTCTTTAGACAAGCTTATCAGATTCCAGGACCGCCCACCTAACCTTTTATAGCTCCCTATCTAACTCTCTTCTTATAGTAAACACCTATCACATCTTCTCTTTCTTCAATTGAACATCCTCCTAACCCTAGGCCAACTTTCCAGTGTGATTGGATTATACAGCCCACCAAGAATATCTGCAATTGGGCTGGACCAATTTGCAATAGCACCTTTCCTTGTGTATCAACACCTATTTCCCTATAGATTGTAAGCTTGCGAGCAGGGCCCTCTTACCCTTATGTATGTCATGTATGTATGTCTTTTACAACCCAGTATAATGTTAATCTTGATTCAAATTGTAAAGCGCAACGGAATTTGCTGCGCTATATAAGAAACTGTTAATAAATAAATAAATAATAAGTATGTATGCAGAATGAATGAGCAGGTAATCGAAATCTGACAGGCCCACTTCCGGTTTGGACTTGTGCGAGCGTTCTCTGCAACCAAATTGGGAGATGGACGGTCTCAATTTTGCTCGTTCGTTAGCTAGAGGAGGGGTTGGGAGACTTTGGGGTGGAAGATTAGCTACGAGCGAACTTACAAGCGAGCGCTGGAATTTACATTTTCTCACTCGTTCGTCAAACGAGCGTACTGCCGCTTACGAGCGGCTCTGAATCAGGCCCATAGTAATAAAAAAAAATTAAGTGTGGACTAAGCAGTATGCAAAAAAACTTAGCAACACAAAAGTTTGAATGCAGATAAATATGGACAAAACTATTATATTTTATTTCTTAAATGTAATATTATATATGCATAAAGAAAAGTACATTAACTACATTTTAATAATAATAATAATAATAATAATAATAATAATAATAGTAATAAATATATTCTATGAAGTACTTAATTAGCATGGAAGGGAGGGGGGAAGAATTGGGAAGGGTTTCTATAGGATACTATTTTAACAAAGAAGAGAAGTTTTGTCCTGCTTAGAATAACCATGGAGTCCAAACTAGACTGCAGATATACTGTCTCTTGTGAACATAATGTGCCTGATACAAAGGTTCACACAGTTGCCATTGCAACTGCATTGTTTTGTGCTGCCATGGCAGTGATAATATGCAAATGTTATTTTTGCTGCATTCTCCCTGTGTACTAGCAAGAGCCAGAATGTGCAAGCCCTGGGAAACCCGCTTTCAGTTTTGTGCATGATCCAACACTGCTGGACTATCAAGATGCAGCCTGCAATCGGCTGCTATTTACCCATACATTGGTGTCTGCATGCTTCGAGGCATGCAGATGTCAAGCCTAGGAACTGGTATTGGCAGACTATTTTCACCAGGGTCCACTAGAATCCTCATGTGCACATCTTGTTTACCACTGGTGTGGACATGGGTGATGCCATGTTAGTTTGTGTAATCTGATTGGTAGCATGCGGTTATTCAACTGAATCATTCGACCAATGACCAGCTACCTAGGGGTATTTTAGACTGACTCTTGGAACAGGAATTTGCCTGTGCAACTTTGCTTCTCTCATGTTCATTTGCTGAGACTGTGTCCTAGGCTCAACACTATTACCTAGTGTTCTCCATCACGTTGCAACCCCTGTGACTCTCATTGCTGTACAGCATCTGGTTCACTCAAAGCAGTCATCCATCGCTATACAGCATCTGGTTCACTCAAAACTGTCATCCATTGCTATACAGCATCTGGTTCAGTCAAAACTGTCATCCATCGCTAAACATTGTCAGGTTTACTTGAAGCTGTCATCCATCACTATACAGCATCTGGTTTACTCAATGCTGTCATCCATCACTGTACAGTGCCTGTGTTTCACTCCAAGTTGTTACCCATTGCTATTTAGCATCTGGATACTCAGGGTTTCATCTCCACTATTCAGTGACAGGATCAACCAGTAGGACTATTTCATCATACAGCATATGGTGTGCCAGTGCAGCTATCCATGGAAAACATTATCTGGAGTACAAGAGTTGTGTTCATTGCTACTGGCAACTTCCCCATCTTGCTAGTCCTTCTAGTTGTCCCTCCTAGTCCAGCAAAACCCATTTCCTGCTTGGAGGGGTCACTCGTGAATACCATCAGGTGGAGTAAACTCCGCGCCCTGGAGAAGGTCTCACCAACATCTGTGAAAAGCCTATGAGGAAGACTTATATATTGCCTCCTCATCTGTTGCCTCCTACTCACCCTAGCCCCCCGGCTACTGAGCCTTAAATTGAGAACAAACCATAACCCGGCCTGACAGTTTAGGTTAACACCCACAGCCTTACGACTGCCTAAGGTGATGGTCGCAATGGTCAAGACCATCGCGACCATCGGGGCTCCCTTGTCGTAAGCCCTGGAGAGCTTTCAGCTCTGTCTGAGCCGGAAGCTCTCCATTGACATCACTAGTGATCTCAGTAGGGCTGCCCCCAAATGGTAGGTGTTCCCATGGGAATGCCCCCATTTTGGCTGCCACCCCCCTGGCCCGCCTTCCAAATGGGGTGAGCTGTCAATCAACATCGACAGCTCACCCCCTTAGGATCGAGACCCGCTACGACCGATGCTGTCGGTCGTAGCGGGTCTCACGCATGCGCATGATGGTGCCAGCGCCGTCATGCGCATGCTGTGGGGGGCCATCAACCCAGTCCAAGCGCATCTGCGCTAATGACCGGGTCTGAATGACCCCCTCAACCCCAGACAAGCAAGATGGTCACTATTTTTCTCCCGCTTTGACTTTACAGTTGTATTTCATCCTGGTAACCTTAACATAAAAGTGGATGCTCTCTAAAGATCATTTGTATCTGTCGAGGGTAATGAAGATTGCTCCAAATCCCAGACCATACTTATTCCTACAGTGTTAGCTCAAACCCAAATAGACACTTCACCTTCGGGCAAAATTTTTGTAGTTCCTAATCTCTGCAAACAACTTCTTACATGGGCTCATGCTTCTTTATTTTCTGGGCATTCTGGAGTCCTTAAAACTCTTAAACTTTTACAGCATGCATACTGGCGGTGAAGAATGGCTAAAGATGTCAAGGAATTAATTGCTTTATGTGTCAAATGTGCCCAGCACAAACTCCTTGTAGGAAAACAGTGTGGCTTCTTCAACCTCTTCCTATTCTTACTAGACCATGGTCCCATGTCTCCATGGATTTTGTCACTCTCCCAGGGTTACAACACTATTTGGGTGGTCATGGACCGCTTTTCTAAAATTACTAATTTTCTTCCATTACAAGGTTTGCCTTCTGCACCTCAACTAGCAAAGATTTAAATTTTGGGGATTTTTCATCTGCAGGGTCTACCATCTGAAATCGTGTCTGATAGGGAGGTGCAGTTTGTGGCAAAATTTTAGCATGCATTGTGTTTCTCCTGTGGAATCAAGCTGAAATTATTATTGCCATACCACCCTCAGCCCAATGGGCAAACAGCATGGGTGTATCAAGAGCTGGAAACCTTCATAAGGTTGTTTGTATCATCTTCCCAGGATGATTGGTTGGATCTGCTACCATGGGCAGAATTTGCTCACAACTTCCATTACCATACTTCTACTAATTATACATTTACAGTGTTCTGTAGACATCCCAAGGTACTGGAATCTCAAGGTCTGCCTCCATTAGAAGTTCCAGCAGTTACTAAGCTTCTTGAATCATATTCAGGAATTTGGAAGGAAGCCCATCCCTCTTTAAAAAGAACCTCTTGTAATTATAAAAATATTGCTAACCAAAAGCGAATGGTCATTCCTTTGTTGAAACCCGGTGACAAGGTCTGGTTATTCACAAAAAATTTCTGAATGAATGTGCCAAGCATGAAATTTGCTCCACGGTTCATTGGGCCTTATCAAATTTTGAAAGTCATAAATCCAGTTGTTTATCAATTGGAGTTGCCTCCTCACATAAAGTTATCAAAATCCTTTCATATCTCACTGCTTCGTCCTTTAATCCTTTATCACTTTCAACAATTCCCACCAAAAACTCCACAGGTCACACCCAACAGAGAGTTGAATTTAAAGTTAAACAAATTCTAGATTCTCATCTTTGGTTGGGACAGCTCCAATACTTGATTGATTGGAAGGGTCATGGCCCTGAAGAATGCACTTGGGTTAAAGCCTTAGATGTCTGTGCTCCACAGGAAATTTCCTAACAAGCCTTCCTGGTGTCCAGAGTCCACCCTGAAAGTTAAGGGGTACTGTCAGGATGTGGCCTGGTATTGGGCGCTACTCACCCCTACATCAGCATCTGCATGCTCCAAGGCATGTGGATGTCAGGCCTAGGAACCGGTAGTGGCTGAGTATTCTTCCCAGGGTCTGCTAGAATCCTCATGTGCGTGACTTGGCTACCACTGGCATGGACAAGGACACTGCCATGTTGGTTCATGTCATTTGATTAGTATCCTCCAATGGTAGCCTGCAGTCGGTCAGCTGAATCATTCGACCAATGACCAGATACCTAGGGGTATTTTAGTCTGACTTTGGAACAGGAAGTTGCCTGTGCAACTTTGCTTCTCTAGTGTTCATTTGCTGAGACTGCATCCTAGGCTCAACACTATTACCTAGTGACTACCCTGTGACTCTCATGGCTATACAGCGTCCTGTTCACTCAAAGCTGTCATTTATTGCAATACAGCATCTGGTTCACTAGAAGCTGTCATCCATCGCTATACAGTGCCTGTTTCACTCTAAAATGTTACCCATTGCTATTAACATCTGGATACTTAGGGCCTCATCTCCACTATTCAGCAACCAGATAAACCAGTCGTACTATTTCACATACAACATCTGGTGTCCCAGTGCAGCTATCCATGGAAAACATTATCTGGAGTGCCAGAGTTGTCCCCATTGCTAATGGCAACTGCCCCATCTTCCTAGTCCTTCTAGTTGCCCCTCCAGTACATTTGTTGTCTTGTCCCTTGTCTTCTTGCTACTCTCAGATACCTAATCCAGGGGTCACGACCTGTTCACCTGTTGCAGCAAAACCCATATCCCACTTGGAGGGGTCACTGGTGAATACCATTGGATGGATTAGACTCTGCACCCTGGAGTAGGTATCGCCAAAATTTGTGAGTAGCCTATGAGAAAGACTTATATACTACATCCTCATCTGTTGCCTCCTACTCACCCTAGTCCCCCCAGCTACTAAGCCTAAAACTGAGAACAAACCATACCCTGGCCTGACATGGACAATCCACTATTAGTGCACCATCATGTGCACCATTAATACTTGCACCAGGAGATGCAGTGTCTCTGTCTAAAAACGGTCCTCTGTGGCTGCAGGAGCTTTCACTTATATGCCCACAACATTCCCATTACATACCCACGATTCAGATTTTTTTGCATTCACTTCAGGTCACCTTCCATTCACCACCCAGAAATGCCTGTGGTTTTTCCTCACCAATTCTAATGCCAGTGGTTCCCTATACAACATCATATTTCTGTGTGCATACACTCAGGGTTACGTATGCACCACAGGGGATTTAAGAATATTTTGCACATAACCGTAGACAGGGCATCCTTAACCAGGTCTTTAAATGAGTTTAACTGTTTTACTTTGCTAAAGCTGGTCTAATAATGGCATGAAGAGGGTGATAATTAATGACTGTTCAGAACAATTTAATTGCAAAACTGGGCGTTCATTAATTATCACCGCCCAACCAACAACTGAATCACCCCCATAGACTTTTATTTTCTAGGGGGGTTAAAACACATAAAACAAATAATACAATAATATGATGTGAAAGTGATGAGGCAAAAAAAGTACTTAAGAGAAAAAAAGATGCAAAAAGATGAAAAAAGTCTACATTTCTGGATGGCACATCCATTTTGTATATACTGTAAAATGCATGCAGTCCTTAAAGGATCTGATTGGTGATCAGGTAATGATTTCAGTGCGAGATAAAAAAGATGTGCCCAATATTAAAATTAACATTGGAGTCAGTAAAAAAGCTTGCATATAAAATATATGGATTAAACAGGGTTAACTGTTTAAAATTTTGGATGTGTCTAGAACTTCAACTTATGTTTGGTCTTGTCTTTCATAGGGAACTTGTTTAAACTGATATGAGTGTAGGAGACAAAGAGGGAACACAATAGTGTTATAATGTATAGGAGATATGCATGACATCATATGAAAATAGCACTTCATGCAAGAAAGCAGACAGGTAACTGTATATATTAGTGTGTTTAAAACATCCCTTCTGATGGTCTCAAAGTTTTTTTTTATCATGCAGTTGAATCATAGGAGAGGAAAATACATCCCCCATTTATTACTATAAACACTATTTAATACAAAATTAAAAATAGAGTCTCTAAATTTGAATTATCCATCACTAGGATCTTCCAAATTTAACTTTAGTAGGCACATGTGGCACGTAAATAGTGTTAAGCCGGTAATGATCAGCTTGGTGTTGTACATTTGCACATTTGCTCATTGTTCAATCTGGCTCATTTGTTTTATTGGTTTAATTACTATTATATAGCATTTAGTTTTACCTTATTGGAGATGTACCGATTTTATTGGTGGATACGTTATCTTCCCATATCAAAGTATGTGTCTCCAAAAAAGATTTTAGCCATTATGTTGGTGAGATACATGAATGCAAATAAATGCATAATTTATTACGATGTGTAAAAAAATGTAGCACTAAAACAGGCAATAAAATTGATCAGCTAGGCTTTGTAAAACTATATATATTTTTATAAAAAAAATGCTGAAAGATACAATTACATTTTTTAAACATTATACCTCCATTATTAATATCAGAAGACACTCTGTTCAAAAAGAGTAATACAATATAAAACATTCTATGCAGCCAAGTAACATGTTCAATAGTACAAAGCCACTAAACAAAAAAAATATCTTATTAGCAGGTCAAAATAATAAACTGAAAATGTCAACGCCACATGTGGCTGCAGTCACTGGGAGAGAAAAAGAGTACCTGGGTATCTGTTCGTGTATACTCAGCCTCTTAGGTATACCATAAATGTGCCGCTTTGACTGATCCAATTAGGATGGTAGGGTGGTCCAAAGGGGACCCAGCTGAATAAATGGGTACAGAGCACCCAAACTGCAATTAAGTAACAGGGAGTAATGTGTACAGTATGCAGCTTACTAGAGATGTGCGTAGACCACCATGTTTTGGTTTTGTATCTGGATTCATCTTTGTGTTTTGGTTTTAAAAACCACAGTCATGTATTTTGGTCTTGGGTCTGGAGTTTTTTTTAAATGGCAAAAATAGCTAAAATTGTGTAATTTGAGTCTGTTTTTGCTCCTACAGTATTATTGACCTCAAAGGCATTCATTTCCAGTCAATTTTGACCTCCTCACCGATCACAATATTGTTTTCATCCAGCTGAGGCCAAAAGGGTGCAAAAAGCTAGCTGGCTGGCTGACAAAGCTAAGCAACAGCAATGGGTGGCACAAACACATGCAGTTCAACTACAAACATAGCACATCTAGGAAACAGAATGTCACTGTAGTGGTAGACAGGATGGCTGTTTAATATAAACTATACAATGCTATAGAATGTTTTCATTGTTCAATAGCTAGATCAGAGGCTCAACGGCAGTACAGGAAAATGGAGGTGGAGTATACAGTGGACGAGTGATTGATTATTTGATAAATTAATAATGATTAGAGAAGTGGGGATAAGCCTCAAAGAAGAGGACTGGTCAAATATTAGACAATAAGGATCTAAAACATCCATCAATACAAAAATGACATCATATTTTCCCAGCATACTCAGAATCATATTGGAGACACTATGGGCACAGAGGCACATTATTGCATGTCTGGTGAGACATCCCTTTGATAATACCCTATTGGAATTAATAATTTCCCTTATTAGTAAGATTCTCTTTTATACCCTCCAAAAGATCCCCTACATATCCTGCTTTGTAAACCACTGAAAGGGATTTCAAAGCCCTTGAGTAAACTTCATAACCACTTCTTTAAAGCTGTCAAACGTTTAATTGCCACACAATAGAAACAACCTTCAGCTCCTTCTCTGCAAGCACTAATTAACAAAATATGGAATATAGCTTTAACGGAGTACATTACTGCCCTGCTCCATGACTCTGTAGATACATCACATGATATTGGTGTCCCTGGTACCTCTACTTCCACAGACAAATGCATAGTACCTTATAGTATTATTGGTTGATCCAACTGTGGAATTTGGGCCTCTAACATTTTACTAATATCTACATGTCCTAGTTATTGCAACTTGTAGTGGTAATTGTCTTCTTTCCTATCCCCTCTCCCCCTTTGTTATTTTATTGTTGTACATGCTATACTATGCAACAAAAAAGTTAAATACTTAAAATGGATTTGACTATTCTTTGTTCTATATTTATGTTGCAATCGGTAACATTAATTTGTTCCTCTTTTTGTACTTTGACAATGCATAACTTGTTTGTATGTTGTTGTCTTATATTATAGCTCTCCACTTCTATAAATAAAGAGATTTAAAAAAAACTAGCATCCAAAATGGATGAAAGTTGTGCATTAATTGATTGATTGAATATTAATCATTTATAATTAATTAATAAAAAAAATAATTTAAGGCCATACAAAAATACAATGTTAATAGATAAACTACTCACAAGGGTTTAAATAGACTCCAATAAATTTAATAGTTGCACTGCAGAGTAGCAAACTCCAAATAATAGGAGGATGACCTGCTGGCCATACTACCCCACCAATTGGGTAACACACCCCTTAAGTACAGTTTTGAGGTGCACTAGAAAATTTGAGTAAGAGGAATAATACCATGTTTTGTTTTGTTTCTTAAATCAATTCCACAAGCAGAGATTTTCTGCTTATCCATGATCTACAAGCTTGCAAGCTTTTTTATTGACTGTTGTGAATTATCCATTAAATTATCTTGTGCATATTACTGATTAGTACTAAACATTCTCCATAATTCTGTTAATTTCTTTGTTTTTTAACAAATGACAACCACTCCACACTGTGAGTCACACAGCGCTTATACAAGTAATGTGGTGGCCTGACCCTGAACAAACGCAACTTTTATGCACATTTAGTGAAAAAAAACTGTATGGTGGAACTGCATGGCTTAGATGCAAAGTCTGTGGTATTCACATTTGTACATGTAGTGGCTTGCAAGCCCCTAAAAGTCAACAAATTTCAAATTTGTCTGTATTACAAATGACACACACATTGTTTTAGACAGTATTTTTATTGCAAACCAGTAGGCTACCTGCAGTCTAATACTTGGAAAAAACATATTTTTCTGCAGTAATACCTTTAGGTCTGTTGGGGGTAAGCTTCTTCCAGTTTTTCACATTGTTTGGGAGTGATTTTTTCCCATTTTCCTTTCAGGATTTTCAGGTTGGGTGAATGATGATGGTATATTACAATTTTAAAATAATGCCACAGATTGCCACAGATTCCCAGGTGGATTTGGATCTGTACTTTGACATGGCTATTGTAGTCTTTCTTTGTTGTTTAACTATACCAGTAAACCTTTGGCCTTTTACTGCTGAAATATGAACTTTTAAGCTCTGTCCTGACATGCGAGTGAAAGCATTTGCTCCCAGTGTAGTATCCTGGTTCCTCTGCTGTATGTTTTGTTTTTGTTCCTGCTACAGCTTTTGCATATTTTTGTGCTGGATATTCCAGGTTTGGGTTCCTTATACAGCGTCTACTATTTCTGATTCAGTTCCTGGCTTCAGACTTCTACAAAGCCTGGTACGGATTTACTGGCAGTGACTAGCTGGGATTCCAATCTGGCCCCTTGCTGGCCAACCATGCTATTGCATCCAGTCTGTGCTAAGTGTAAATTCTTGGCTCATTTGGAGATGTCCAGTATTGCTGTGTCTACAAAGTTATCACCTCCTATTGCATCTCATTCTCCTGCCTGATTTCTAGTGAATATCCTGTGGTACCCGACTTTGTTGATCAGCCGAATTTGCATCCTGTCTGGCTTCATAACAACTGCCATTTGCATGCATCCCAGCTCCACACAATCCACTGGGTGTGATAAGAAGTCATGCCCAATTTTCCTGGTGTTAAGGTACATTGCTGATAATGCTTTGAGACTCTGGGATCATCTCAGTCACTGGTGTATCATTGACTCTATTCATTGATGGGTACCAACTGCAACTAAAAATCTATCATTTCCATGTTTGCCTAACCATGAGTGTATTTGTACTTTGTATCTTGGGATATTGCTGAGAGGCTCTGAGGCCATCTCAGTTATTGGATTATACTGGACACTGTTATTTGCAGTAATTAACTATTTATTGTTTATTTATATTGAATGTTGAAATTCTGGTTTAATCTGTTTATATTTATCATATCCATAATACTGTCATTAAACCATGTGATTTATGCTACAAAAGCAGGTTTGTGTCACTCATAAAATGTTGGATTGGGGCCAAAAAGCTGTATTTTTGTCTTATCTAACACAAAACCTTAATCTCATATCTTAGTTGGGTCATTCTGATGTTTACTAGCAAACTCCAGATGTGCTTTGAATTTTCTTATTTCAAAGTACCCTCTAACAGAGCCTAGTTGAATGCAAAGCTCTTGATATGGTTGACTGGTGCAGCACTAAACCATTTTAAGCCACTGAACTCTGTAGCTCCTTTAACAAAAGTGATGACATCACTGAGGCTTCCCTCACAATTATCTTACGCTGATTTCACTCACAATTCTCTTTCTTGCACTGGTGATTTGCAGATGGCCTTACCTAAGCAATGCCAGCATCCATTTAATCACAATTCATATAAGAGTGCCCACTGGGATAACCCAGCTCTAAGATATTATTTTATAGCTTTTTTGTGTCATGTGCATATCTAATAAGTTATCTTTAATTTTATGACCAATGTTATTTGATTTAATGAATCTTTTAGCCATAAAAACTGACCTTTTAATTATTCACAGGTAGAGGCTAATAAAAAGCCATTTTTCATCTGTGAACTTGGTACTTTCAGAGCACAGAGATGGAAAACTTGTGCAAACAGTATATTTCAGTTTGTGTTTAAAAAAAAGTCTGCAGACAAATATCAAAAATATGAGTTTGTAAATTAACTTTAAGAGCCTACTGGTTTGTAATTACAAATACTGTCTGGAGCAATTTGTATGTTGTCAAAACAGGCAAATCTATTGACTTTTTAGCTTTTGCAAGTCATTGTATATGAACTTTTTAACAGATTTTAGTTTCAATGAATTAGAATTTGCTAGCTAACCCACATTATAACATATGTTATAGTTTACATTAACAGTATTATTTAATCTATAATATTTGGAGTGTCTATGTATATTGTAGTATTAGGTGATTATATGGCTGTTTTGTTTTATAAGTAGATTTAATTGTGTACAGAGGGGAAAGTAGATTTTACTACTACTACTGAAATAATCATACTTACTTTATTTTTCTCAAAGTAGCTAAACAACTTTTAAATAAGTTATGCTAATTATAGATATATGAATGCAAGCTTTTGAATTAATACATTTCATCTGTGTCACCCTAGAATATGGCTAACTTTTACTTGTTTACAATGTTTTATGTATGTGTTTGTTTCTTTGTTTTCAAAAAAACAAATATTAAAAAACAGACATCAAAGTTTAAGCAACAATAAAGTACTGTTTTATTTATAGAGATTAAAGCCCACACTAATGTACAAATATTTAAGCATGACTCCTAATATCCATCATACTGATTAACAAAACAAGGAGATGGAATATAGAATTAATAATAGCAAAATTTTTAATCATGTCCTGATTCTGAGTCAGACACAATATCGCTGTTCAGTAAGTTGTCAAATGTTTTTGTGTGTTTGTGACTCAGCATGTATTGTATCAAAATCCTCAAAAAGTCTCACAGCGCATGTGATTAAGGCTGTTTACACACAGAGACACGGGGCCTGATTCAGACCCAGTCGCAAGCGCTGAGCGCTCGCAACCGGTTCGATGGTGGCGCACAGCACATGTGCACGACGGAGCCGGCTCCGTCATGCGGATGCGTGAGACCCGGTTAGCGATGGGCACTCCGTTGCTCTGGGTCTCGCACCAAAGGGGGCGAGCTCTCGATGTTGAGTGACAGCTCACCCCCTTTGGTGGGTGGGCTGGGGAGATTGGCTGCCCAAACGGAGGCATTCCCATGAGAACACCTGCCATTTGGGGGTGGCCCCACTGACATCACAAGTGATGTCTGTGGAGAGCTTCTGGCTCTGTTAGAGCAGAAAGCTCTCTGGGGCTTGTGGCCACGAGACCCTACCACAAGGGTCTCATTGCAAGCCCGATGGTCATGATGGTCTTGACCATCGTGACCATCATCATGGCCGCTTGCTATAGCTGTGAGTGGTAACCCACAGCTATGTGAGCGGCCATGAGGCCGCTCCCAAAAAAAAAGCCTGGCCCTGATTCAGAGCGAGTGCTCTGTCAGAGCGAGCGGATCTGAATCAGGCCCACAGTACCAATTGTGCTGCACTGACTAATGAATTGGGCATTCCTGGGCATTTACTGGGTGGTGGCTTTTCATACAAACAAAGATCTTCCATATGATGGGTGTATTATGGGAGTATTATGGGCATGTTGCAGGAGTGGTTGCAGACTCAAGGGAATATTTACTAAAGTGTAGATTTTTAGAAGTGAAGATGTATAGCAACCTATCTTCATTTTAATTTTATACATTAGAGGCCACACTTTGATGGAGATTCTGAACCTAGCATGTGGCTGGTGAAAGTCCTTATGGTACCTTCAATGGTTGCGACTGAACCCTTAAGCATTCAGATGCACAGTTGTATACTAGGGTACGAGCTTACACTAGCATCAGCATAAAGTTACAGATGCCCATACTGCAAAGGAGGCTAATATATTTGCAGCAGCTTGTGACTCTTATCTAGCATCACTATATAATGTAATGCTGTCAATTGGGCAGATGCTGTAGATGGAGTCAAACAAATTTATTTTTTATATACAGTTGTGTTTGACACTACAATCATCCTGCACCAGTATAGCAGGGATATTATATATCTACTGTCTGCCTTTGAAGATCTCCTATCATCCATTATTTATTATTTATTTCTTAACAGTTATCTATGTAGTGCATGCAAATTACACAGTGTTTTAAAGAAAATATTTAGTGATTCAAATCAGTCTATGCACTAGCAGAACTTTTAATCTACTGTATTTAACTCTTAAAATTATAATTTATGTTAAAGCCTTATTTAAGTTTTTTTTCTTTTGTACTGCCAAACTTATTCATCATTTACATTTTTATAGTGGATTGTTTACTTATGTAGTAAACTTGGCATGGCAGATACAAGAAAGGTGGAATGGCATAATAAGTGTTAGCGCCACGATGCAAACCTATACTGCATGTACTGATGCCATGGTATTTTCAAAAAGTCATTATAGTGAAAACTTATATACATTTGTTTTTACTATTTTATTTATAGATATGTTTATGTATACAGGTCTTCAGTTACATTCCCTTTACAGAAAAATATACCCTACTATAAACAGTGCTGAAGTTTGTAGTACAAGACATATACAAAAAAACATATATTCCATAATTACAACATTCCACAGGAGGATTAGTAAGCTTCAGTCCAACTCATCTGCTTCAATTAATAATTAATATAATTAGAAACAAAAAATTGGGACTGATTTTGAGTCACACACACGTTGCAATGCACACAAATCTCACAGACTTCAGCAAACTGTACAAGTGCCAAGGTAAGAAATCACCTTCTGCACATGTGCCAGTTCCTTTATCCACACATAAATAGAGATTGTTAATACATAAAGATTGACCCATCTGTCGATGGACCTCACTCTCCATGAAATGGGGTTACCGGGCGACAATTGGGTGGTAACCTTGTGATTGCACAGAACTTCTGTCTTCTGGGAATGTCATGAGAGTGTCTTGCATGTGTAAGCTGATTTTCTTGCTCAATGATAACATGCAGACAGAGATGGGATGTCTGTTGCACCCAGCATGGGACTGATATGAATCCTGATATTATGATGATAGCTGCTATTGCAGATGTAAATACAGTGAAAATAATAGGCTTCCACATGGAGAGTTGCACATATTATTAGCACATGTTCTTAGTATAGAATGATTGATTTTTGCTTTAGCATAAACCAGCAAGCAGTTGAAACAGCAATATTGAAAATTGACCACAAATGTGTCTCAAGCCATAATACATAAAATAGTGGAAAAAATCCATTATGAATAAAAATTGCAGGTCTGCATTGGAAATGACAACTGAGTGCTGTCCATGCTCAAATCCATATGAGTTTGGGGAGGATTGGTTTACAGCTGTAAAGCTGGATAGCTGATCTCATGATTGTTAGTTGATTAATATATCAACTCTTCTTCTTGCCTTTGACTTATTGGATGTGTAGTTCAGTAAAAATAGTTGGTTGTGGAAGGGTTCTCCCTTACTTCCTGTTTTTGCTGTACCTACTGGTGCTGCAAACAAGATTGTCTTTACATTTACTTGATCATTAACTTTATTACAAACTCTTTGTAGTCTCTTTAATAATCCTTTGCCCTTTCATTCGTTTTCATGCCTCATCTCCCTTTCTTTTTCCCTTTGTCCTGATAACTTTCTCCATTCCTTTATTCCTCCATTCTTCTTTCTCCTTTCCCTGCTTCTCTCCATATTGCCACAACTGTAGTTTCCTCTCTAACTAAACCAATATGGTGCAATATGCCAACATCACATTATATGATGGTTTCGCTCTAGTATTAGGGACTGCATTTGATTAGGTTGTTCCATTGACATGCTCTTTGTCAAGGAGCATGCCAAGCAAACAAAGGATTTGTACTACTATTGCAATTTGCTGGATGTCTTGCATGTAGTGCCACCTAATATTTAAAAACCAGAAAAAATTATTTAAATGTTCTTAAGTACACCCCATTTGCACCATGTACAGAAAGGAGTTTATAATAAGCAGAAAGGCCAGACTTTGTGTATAAGTATAAGCAGTTGGAGGTGTGGTTGGACATAACACAGCAGCAATGCACAGTCAGGGAGGGTCCTCCTGGCAGGTGATCTGCATGGCCCATTCACTGGCAAAGGAAATGCTTCCATTATAATAGTTTCCAGTGCTCTGGAGGTGTCGCCTTCTGTTTGTCTTTCAGTGCTAGGCACCCAGTCAAAGTATTCCCTAGACCTTCTAAAGTGCCCATTGGCTCATGACCTAAGGTCCAGAAAGAGGTTTGCTAAGAGCTTTCCTCATTTTTGTATAAGCATTGGAGAGGTGGGTATGTTTGAATTCCCTTCTGTGATGATACTGACTTTCTCCTACAAGATTTTACCTCCTGTGCAGGAAGCTCTCGATGACTCCCATCGTAACATTAAGTCATAAGGGAGTAGGAATATGGGCTAATGTACTGCCAAGGCTGGATTGAGTTGCATGTGTGGCCCTTACTCTTCTTGGCTGCTCCTAGAGTTATGTGTCTCCCCGCTATGGGTTGTCCAGAAACTGACTGGCAAATATCAGTCTATTCTTCATTTGTTGCATTTTGCTGGGGCAGTGGTTAATGATATCATAAATAATTCTGACTGCAGGTTGGTGTACCAGTCATTCATCATTGCTTTGTGAAACATGCAGTAATTTGGGAGAGAGTCGTTTTAGCAAAATTTTATATTAAATTGGTTTTTTACTTTATATCAAATGGCAGAAGACATGATGGGTTTGCCCACTCCTGAAAAAGATCCTCATTGTCAGTTTGAAAGGACACACTCTATCACAATTATGCAGGCTTGGTGACACAGCCTACAAAGCAGTTAGCTGGTCTATCCCCTGCTCCTAGCAATCCATATCATTATAGCCTACTCTCTATCACAATGGCATGCTCAGCAACACAGTTAGCTGGTCAATCCCCTGCATCTACCAATTAATACAGTTACAGTATAGCATAACCTTCATGGTCAAATAGTCTTCTCATTGACTGGGTTCTGGAACATATATGAATTATACTAATAAAGAATACTTTATTTACAAAAATTAGTTAATTGCTTAATCACAGAAATGTTACAAAGAAAAATGGTTACAAAGTGCATACATGTGTTGTAATTTCAAGTGAAAATGAAATAAACCTAAAGAAGTAACATACAGCTTATCCTTGCTGCGGCACAATAGAAGGTCAGATGAGCATCACACCCCGTGGATAATGTCACCCAAGTCTCTGCTGACTGGCTGACCAGTAATTAAATTTGGGACCATCCCAGAACTGCCCAAATTACTTTCAACTTAAAACCAATGATTGGGCGTAACTTCCTCTGTGTGAGAAATACCTAAAATGTGGTTATCTCACATTAATCTATGTTATTTTAGCTGCAATAGGAGTGCAAATCTGCTGCATGGTGATGTGGAATTAGAGAGATACCTCATATCTCTGAAACTATACTTCTGAGTGATTTTTTTCAATCGCACCACACCTGGGTATCAACTTTATATATTCTTATATGATTCTGCAAGCTCACAGTTATTAGAAAAAAAATAAACTTTATGTATAAACTAGATGAATGATACTAAGTATTTTGATCTTTGCTGTATGTGCAGTCACATTTAGTGGTTTAATTACCTCCTACTGGGTTTACTTTCTTTTTCTGCAGACACAAACAAAAGCTGTGTTTACTAATATTTACCTAGAAACCTGGTCCACACAGGTAACTACTATCTGACTATAGGATGTCAGAAGGGATGCACACTTAAAATTGAATCTACACAGGAATGCCTTAGGGCTCCCTTAGTGATTGGAACTTAGTGAGTTGGCAATGTGGATGAAATAATAACACCACCTTAATGAACAGAATAGAGGGCATTTTATATTACCTGTTGTCATTGACAATTCCTGGTTACACTCTATGAGATATGTTGTTCAATCACCTGATGAACGACATATTGCATAGTGCATCTATACAAGTGTACTGCAGATATGTCTGAGAATGATCATCATTGATCGCATTAGCCCTGCAGCACAGTTAAAGCCAATATATCTTGCAGATACATTGGTGCATCTGGCTGAGTGTACAGGTGACCCACCAACTGTGTACTTGCTGCAGGGACAGCCAACACTGGCATCTCAACTGGATGGGCAAATTTAAATGTTCTCCCAGTTATGATGTCAGCACAGAGATATTGTGCAGCAGTTTGGCAAGTCTGTACTGGTTTGTCAATCAGCCACTCAGTATGTGGATCCCTGGGTCAGCAGACAAATTGTCCAGGTGTGTACCCAGCCATCGAGCCACAGGAACCAATTCATCTATATACCATACCTCCCAACATGACCCTCTCCAGGAGGGATACAATGACCTGGTCCTGGACTTCCCTGGTAATGTATGATTGGTGGCAGCTCCAGAGGTGGGGCTGCAGCACAGTCCAAAATTCAAATAGGGGAGTCACACCAACTGCCAGTGAGTCCCAGCAGTGTGTGAAATGACAGTTGGTGTGACTCCCCTATTTTAATTTTCAACTGTGCTGCAGCCCTGCTTCTTACCAGGGAAGTCCAGGACTAGAGCATTGTGTCCCTCCTGGAGAGGGTCATGTTGGGAGGTATGATATACAGACATTCTGTGAGTCAGAGTGGAATTGAGAATTTCCTGATATATATCGGATGTGAGGCCAATTTACCTAATATTAAAATAAAACATAACTCTATCTTCTCTACAATATTGATTCACTATTTGATGCATCCCTTCACATCAACTGGAGTGTCTCACAAGAGCACAAGAAAAGAGCTTCACTAGCTGCGGAATATTCCATATTTCTGGTGTAGTTACATTACTGCAGTGTACAAAATGTACAAAATAAATTATTTAGTTTTTTTTTTTGCACATTCTTATTAATATATTAGAGGGACAGAAAACATTATTTATCATTTCTTATGTTTTTAAGCTTTTGCACAACATGCTAATATACTGCTAAAACTGTGCTAAAAGATTAAAATGTAGCAATTTGTTTTGTTGAATATAATTCTACATACTTATCTGCATAATTATTATTGTGTAATCATTTTACCACAGTAAAAGTGATTAACATTAAGAAGCGCATTTAAAGAAGCTGTTGCATAAATTCTAAATATAGATCAGTTAATTAACTCCAAATCAGTCTAAAAGGGATTCACATGAAGGCTCTAAATGAGCCAAACCCATGAATCAGTACTGTGTGCAGTTCTTAATGTAAGTGAATTACAATTACAGCATCAGCCGCTAATCCAAAGAAATCAAAACACTGTTAGGCAAACATAGAATTTCTATTCTAAGTCTAATTACTATTATTAAATTTATTTCAGAAAATCAAAAGGAGGAAGCAAGTGGCTCACTCTTTTACCCTGCAGGACAATTAGATTTTCAAATATGTCTTTTGCTATCTATCTATCTATCTATCTATCTATCTATCTATCTATCTATCTATCTTTTTCCTATAACCCTTGCATACCTACCTAGTCGAATGATAAAGGGTAAAAAAAAAATTTAAATCTGAATTTGTTATATGAAAACCAACAAGTCATGTCGCAAATTATTACTATAGATGAAAGGAGTTTGAGCAAGTTTTCTTGGAAATGGAATATCGCAACAGGACAGACTGTTTCATATAAGTGAGAATTCTGAGCAATGTAATATTTGACTTCTAATATGCTTAACCAATCTGTGCTATGGAGCTCAAGTGTAAAGGCATTTTTTTGTGTCTCTACAAATTGTGTATTAACAAGTAAATCTTTTGAGACATTGTGGTTGAATGATCATTGTATATATTTCCTACAAGTACACTGGAGTTCCTTAATGAACATATACTTGCTCACACTGCTTTTGCTATTTACTAATATACAGATCAAGCCTGCTATATAGTGTTACCCGGGGACCCTTTGCAATCAGTATATGGCCTATTTAATATCTAATAATTATTACTAACATATACTAACCATGGACTGGTTGATATGCACTTTATTTATTATATGTGCCACTGAATACAGTAAATATACTTGAAGCAGGATGTCACCAGAGGCATAGTGTGGAGCCATGGACCTGGAGAATGTTTAATCTACAATGCCCCACTCCCTCCACCCAAAGTGTGCATGGAGAATGGGTATGACCAGCATCTGAGAGCAAATTGAAGGGAGGAAATTATGCAGCAACAGTGTTGGACATAAGAATGTAGGGCTTACTGGGTGACTGCAATGTTAAGGGCCCCTGAAGTGGTGTTGTAAGCTGTCAAAGTGCAGAGTGGTCATTGTCAGCCTGCTGAATAAAGTTTGTTTTTCTCATGGTAGTTGAATATATATATATATTGTTATTTTATAGGACTTAAATAGCCTCATATAGCTAAATATTTAACATTTTTAGTATATATAAATTAAAAAAATTTTTACTTATTTAAATGCACAAGTTATATTTTTAATTTGTTAATTAAACAGATGACTCTATAACTCCCAGCACAGCGCCGCTTCTTTTACTTGAACCACTTTTTTCAACCACCCATTGCCAATCTTATGTCACTGAATAAGTCTTTGCATCAGTTAGGCCAGGGATGGGGAATCTCAGGTCCAGGGGGCACATAAGGCCCGTGGAATCATTTGGTCTTGCCCTCTGAGCTTTTTTATGCTAGCCTCATTTGGCAAGCAGGGTGCCTAGAATGGCACCTTGCAGCCAGAATCTATGCAGCAGTGCCGCCTGGAGCGTCCTTAGGATGCTTCAGATGGTCACACTGCTGCCCTTACAGCTTACAGCTCCCCGAAGCATCCTCAGTCTGCTCTGGGCATTGCTGTAATCACTGGTGATTGTGGCCTCACCCAATGCCCCATGTGATGTCACACGGAGGGGCATGGCCTGCACCAGACCTGCAAATAATGTTATATATCTCACAATGGCCCTCCGCTGAAAAAAGGTTCCCCACCCCTGAGTTAGGCAATGGATACTTTAAAAACAGGACTCAAGTGAAAGAAGCAGTTCATCACTGGCACACTACAGTGATATCTGTATAATTAACAATATAAATGTATTTTGCAAATTTAAATAAATTAAAAAACATAATTTTATATAATATTATATATTCTCTATATTTTAAATATGCTGCACATTAAAGGCTATTTTTTATACTAAAAAAATAAAAACATTATAAAAGTAATGTATAAATATACAGTATATGCACTTACCAAGATCAAAGGGATTGTCTTCTCTTCATTCTTACAGTTTCTGTCCTGCTCTTCTATCTTCTTTCATCTATTATCTCCAGCGCAACTATGAAAGCAGTACAGGTGACTGGCCTAGAGTCTGGTAGAGGGGAATGGTGACAGGTGAGATGCAGCAGCAAAAGGATGGAGATATGTATGGACAGATCTAGTGGCAGCATGGGATAACTGGCAGTGGAAACTGGTGTAGTAGTAGGGAAGGGAGAGTCATAGATTGGTGCCAGATAAAATTGTGGAAGATGGCCACAGGGAGGAGTGGGGTGTCAGTCAGCAGAAAAGAGGAGATTGTTAGATGGGGTGTCCACCAGCAGTAAAGGAGAGTGTGACAGATGGGGTGTTGTACATCAGTAATCAGCATTGTCAGACAGCAGTAAGAGGGAGTATGGCAGATGGGGTGTCAGACAGCAGTACTGGGGAGTGTGGCAGATGGGTTGTCAGCAATACAAGGGATTGTGGCAGAGTAGGGTTCAGACAGCAGTAATGGGGATTGTGATATAATGGGTGTTGGACAGCTGTAAGAGGGAATGTGGCAGATGGGGTGTCAGCAATATGAGGGAGTGTGACATATGAGGGGGCAGACAGCAAAAAGAGGTAGTGTGACAGATGGTGTGTCAGACAGCAGTAATGTGAATTCTGACAGATGAGGTGTCGGACAGCACTAAGTGAGAGTGAGACGGGTGGGGTGTTGAACAGCAGTATGGGGAACTTTGGCAGATGGGGGTTGGACAGCAGTTAAAGTGAGTGGGGCAGATAGAGTGTCAAATGCTTTGGAGGTACAAGGTAAACAGAAGGAAGCTTCAGTATAATTTACTGACATTGATATGTAATAAGTTATGACACAAAGGACAATTTGGGAATGATATGTGTTTATTTAAATAAACCTGCACCATAATTTACACAGCTATGTAATTTCTGCACCAAAAAGTGGAACTGGGAAGCTGAATAAGCATTGGAATGGCCCTTTTGGCTGTCTAATAGGACTGTTTTATACAAAATGACAGAGGTCACCCTCTGTCATGACAGTCTAAGGTGGGACCAGTAGCTCTGTTCGTAATTTGACACTGAGCAATTATGCCACCAGGACACACAGGATTGCACCAGCAGTGACCATGATTGAATAAACCACTAATAACACAATTAGATCATTAACAGTGACCAAAGATAATTATATCAGCAGTGACCATAAAGGACTATACCATAAATCTTTCCTCATTTTTATCAATTTCTAAGGCAACATCATGTGAACCAATATCGCTAGGGTATGTATGTATCGCTGGGATATGTATGTATCCTAAGATTATCTCTATCTGAGAACCACTAGTTCTTTGATGCAGTAGGAAATTGTAAAAGTCATCTCCAAAGCACTACAGATGGGCCACAAAATATTTATATAATGCTATATAACTGCCTATAAGAGGCTGATTACCTTATATGCTCCATTTCTTGGTCAGTACAACAGTCATAATGTTAGGGATCTCCCTACACTCATCAGGCTCCTAGAGATGCCATGTGGCAGGTATTTCATTTTTATTGCAGCAGAGACAAACCTCACTGGTCACCAGCAGTTGAGGAGTGGACTGCCTCTGAAACATCATGATGGTCACCCACTGTGCTCAATGTCCATATGTTCTGAGTGCCCATGCTTGGCCTTACCTTAAAGGAAAGGAGACAAGGCCCTCAAATAGCTCATACAACACTGCAGACACCAATGTATTCTAAATTGGGACATCCCTGAGGGTTGAATTATAACTGTGGTGAAAATAAAAGATCTAAACCGGCCATCTCCCCCAGCAGATGTTGGTTCCCAGAGCACAGACTCCACCTGATTAACTCATGCTATGCCTCTAGATGTAACTATGTTAATGCATATACTGTTAACTAAAATATTGATGATGCAATTAAAGTTTGACATGTTTTATATGTGAACATTTTTTGATTATGCTTTTATTTTTTTGTTTTGTTTTTATATTAAAATGATACTGTTTATATTTTAATATATTTATTAAATAAATAAAACAGTGCTGCCTTCTTTATGTATGTTTTTAGTTCTTTTACTATTTTCATTAGCATTATTATTAGCAAGTGCCTTATTGTGTTTGCAATGGTTGATTCATATTATTAGATTTTAACCAATCATATTTAGTGCCAAGATCCACTTTGTTAGCCTATAAGGATTACACTTACAATTAGTTATTTATTTCTGCTGTCTGGCTAGTGGCTATCATACAGTAGCTTGTGATCATTGTGACAATCAATTTATCCTTTTTCTGTTTAGAAAACATTTATAATTATCACTGTTTTGTTTGTATTAGTTTTGCAATTTTGGATATTGTATTCACTGTCAATTGTTCAGTTTAGGGAGCTGAATCCATGAACAAGTCCTTCAGGTGAAATGTGCATTGGACCTCAGGGGTTCCAGCTGTGTACACACTGGGACTCTGCTGAACTACCACCACTCTGTATGAGTCTTCACACAAGTACTCTATATTTGACTCTTTATACATACATTTCTCCCATGTAAGGTTGGTGTTTTATTGACTCTATTTGCACACACATTAAATATTACTAATGTGTGTTCATTACACCTGTTATAATCATTGGAACATGTTTGTGCATTATCTATGCAGACTTATCTGTACCTATTCAATACAGGTTTGCATTATGCTTGAACATGCATATGATTCCCTCTGAGTGTTAATATTTGCATTATGTATTAGCAATTTTATGCTATGTATCAAGTTGAAATCAGTACACATTCCAAATGTAAGCCATGAAATTAATATGTGATATTTGAATACTGATTATCTTCTGTGTTATATACTGTATGCTGTGTGGGAAGAATCTGGTAAAAATGATTCATTAGTTTCTATATATGGGTACTTACATGTGACTTTTTTATGCTGTTGACTAAAACACTTGTTACTGTATGCAGTGTAAAAATAAAGTGGAAACAGGTGAAAACTTTTGAACAACCTTGTTTATTGACTTGGGGCCTGATTCATCAAAGATCACAATTGCAACAGTGTGCACAGATCAGCCAATGATGCATACTGCTCATGTGTATGCACCGCAGTGCACATGTGCAGGCCAGTATAGCAATCCCACTGCGAACATGCAGATACAAAGCCAATCGTAAAGTAAGTGACGGGATGTCAGTGTTTGGGGGTGGTGATGGTGGAGTGGTCAGAGAAATGCAGGCATGCTTGTCCATTTTAATGCCTGGGCATGCATAAATTAGCCACTGTGATGGCATTTGCAGCTTGAGTACTCACTGTGTGCAACGAGAGTTGCAATTTCTGAGACAGGTCAGACCTGTTTTAATTCTGCTTGAGGGTCTGATGTTACTTGATGTTACTGATGTATACAAAGGATTGTGAGGTCTTACGGATGTGAAAAAGTGGTAGTGGGCATCTCTATGCTGGGTGAGCAGTTGCAAACATAAGCATATTTTCACAGCAGAACTGCATGTGTAATCGCAGCTGCGATTGCAATAGTGGTCCATAATGAATCAAGCCCTTGGTTTCTATCTGTAGCATATGGGTTAAACAGATTTATTACATAGACATCTACCCACTTTTAATAATAATTTATTCTCCTTTGTTACCCACTGGGCCTAATGACATTGATACCAGATGTGCCTAAATAATATTTACACAGATATAATTTTTTTGGATACATCATACCAAACTACTGTGAATACAGTAATTACTGCCAATTATCTATGTAATACTCAATATTATATTCTACCATCCAATGCTTCTGGCAAACAGTGTATATCAGAATTGAAGATTCCTCTATTCCTACTGTCCACTATAAGGTTTTTGAAATGCTTTGGTAACTCTCTCTTCCATTGTTCACTCCGGCAAGCAAATGGTGGAAAGTAGAATTCAGTACACACAATCTACCACCTTAATGATACCTCTTATGGAGTGACTGTGGCTTTATTATCCCTTTTCAACTGCCATTGTGACACACAGGGGACAGCAGGTGTCAACATACCCTTTTTAATTTTTCATCTAATTTACCCTGTTTACTAGTTTAACTATTACCATATTAATTCACCTTTATCTATATTCCAGCAGAATTTCACCTAGAGACTCACAGATCTACAATTGGATTGTGTCGTTCAATAATTTTCCACATTATGATCATTCTCAAAAGCTGCTTGGAAGCCTACTGCAGGACTTGTCACAGCCATGAGCCTGCTTCCAAGCCACTCCATCATTCAGCCTGCATTCCTGAAGTTGGCAGATCTCATTCCTACAAGTTCCAGGGAAAGGCAAAGGCTTGAGTGCGTGCTTGCATTAAAGGGACCTGTTGGGAAACACCACTTAGCTTTTGTGAAAGACAACTTATATCTGGTCCCTGTGTGTTCTATTTCTCTGAGTGTGCATCCTAAGGTGTCCCTCACAACTGACTTTGCAAATTGTGAGTGTTCCAAACTCTCCTACTCACCCAGTACTTGCTTTTATTTCCTTGGATCTATCCTACACTTTCACATCCCAAATATGTGTACTGGGCACTGCTCCTGGCTCCACTTTATATAATTAAATAGCTATAAGCTCTGCAGTGCAGTGTCCACTATGCAAGGTTTGACACCCATAGGAACTGTGATATGCTATTTTTGGGCACCATGTCACAGTAGCCTCAAAATATTGGTTGTGACACCTAGGCCCTTTACAATGCTTTTATCTTCTTGAATTCCTGATTACATAACACCCATCTTCTCTACTTACCTACCCTAATGTGGCTAAAATTCATATCCATTATGGCATCCAAGAGTGACTAGGGGAAAACAAAAGATCTTACTGCGACTCTTGAATTGTGCCAATTTGTCTTCAGATCCTTCGAAATAGGAAATAGCTTACCCTTAAAGAATCCACTAATCTGACTAAATTGATAAACCTACCTTTTCTGATTGGTCACTATCCTACTCTAGACTGATACCTACTCCACTTATGCAATGGGAGAGCTAGCAGATAATTAGGAACTTCACCCTTGTCATTATCACTTCTCCTTCTTACCATGCATAAAAATATATATAATACAGTGTAATGCTCTGGATTTTTTTTGGCTGGGCTGGGTTGGGAGCACTCTGCATCCCAAATGTGAACCCCAAAGTGTTAAAGACTTGTCCAACAAGAGGTGACCTGTATGGTGGTGGGCAGGTCATATAAGAGGCTAACAACGTCCTATATGATATTTCAATATAATATAAATTTCAATTTTGAGTTGTAATGATTGCATAGTGCATCTGCATCTGTTTTTATGCATAGTACTATAAATCACAGCAAGATAGCACAATAAGTTAGGGTGTGAAGACTAGATCCACTCCCTTTATATATTCCTTCTCACCATGGTTTGGATGTGACCTGAGTAGTCCTAAGGACATGTTGAATATACCTCTCCTTCTTGCCAGAACCTCTAATGCCTTTATTGTGGGGATCCCCAGCTCCCCAGGGATTCCCATCCCAGGCAGACTAGCGGTCAGATATAATGCTTTGGCCAGGGGAACTGGTTAAAGGGTACCCCAGCTGTGACATTACATCCCTGCTAGAAAGAGTCCAGTGCTGGGTTTGGAAAATATGGCGCACCCCTGTCTTTTGTCCCCCCTTTTTCCAAAACCAGATCAGCTCACTGAGCCCAGTTGTGGATATGCAAAATAAGGGGGACCTCAAAAAATGCATAAAAAAATTTCATAGTGTAAGACAGTCAGACAGGATAAAAATCAAGAACCTTCAATCAAGATTAATTACCAGAAGAAGTGGTCTACCATATGAAGTAGACAATCAGGTGTGTGACAATTTGGCATGTGTCACAGTCCCCCACATAACCTCAGGTATTTTTCAGAACTTCATGTTCATTCCATATGTAACGGATGGAAACAAATCTCCAATAGTGTGAAATAGTTTATTTAACATAAAACATGATGAACAAACAGAGTAAAAAGTGGACTCTTACCAAGCAGAATGGTCTACTAATATAAAGATAAGGCAGACATATATAGCTTCAATGATATAAGGTAAAAGCCCGGGCATCCCCAGAGTCCATCAACCATCTGCCAGGATAGGTTCACTAGAAGTCCATGTCACCACAGTGCCAACGCGTTTCAATACATCCGGTTTGTATCTTCCTCGAGGCATATACTGGTGAATACAACAATACCCATATATATATATATATATATATATATATAGAGACCCATCTAATCTTCAGTAAAACCTAATACCAGACATAGACCAACTACAGACTAATCCTATAATAAGGACCTACTCCAAACGGGGTCTATCCGGGTGTTACATCCATCTTCCGTTTATTAGAACACATCCGCATAAGTGCCCTCATTCAGAGCCGCTCGCTATTTGCGGTCGTTCATTCTAAAACAAGGGGTGGCTATTCAAATGAACTGTTCGCTAATTGCGGTCTGTATACGCCTCTAAGTCTGAACATGCGAGCAAAACTTGCGTTTGTAATTTTGAAAAATACGCCCCCTTGCCGCTCGCACCATACCTCATGTCCGCTATTTATTAGATTAATCGAGTACATCGAACAGCGTATGAAATGCTCGCTATTCTTGTGGCTGGTTTTTTCAACCGCTATTTTGCGAGCAGTTCGGAGTAAAAAAAAAACAAGTGACGTGGTCAATGACGCTGCTGTATTAATTATGCACTCCCTTAAAATGCCCGTTTTGACCTTTAAGCACGCCTGCGATCTAATTCCACACCCCCGTTTTCAAACACCTTCCCCTGTTACCACCCACATACGCCTCCTTCTGTCACTCAAAATAGCAGGCATTCGCTATATAGCGAACAACCGATTTTCGGCCGCACTGACTGGTTCGCGTATGCGTATTAAAATCCGTATGCATGCGCAGATGTGCGAACATCGGTCAGAACGAACAAGCAGCCGCTTACGAGTGGCTCTGAATCAGGGCCTAGGTGTGCTTCCACGTGTGTATCCTGCCAGGTGTACATGTTCGTGTACTTCCGCATTTGGCGTGCACCAATGACGACATCCGGCAACCGGCAATGATGTACTTCCAGTGCACGCATCTTGTGCATTCCATATGCCGATCATATGCTTCCGGTTTATCCGGATCAGTGTTCCAACCACAACAAAGTCCCATTTGCATAGGTAATCTTGTAGCCATCATAAAAATAGATAAACAGACAACTGGTAATATCTACAAATAAATAAGACAAGGGTAAGAACGATAAAAACAAATATAAACTTTAGAAACTTTAAGCTGTCTAATAATCATAAAAAACACTTCAACTCAAAATCTTAGTTAAGACCAATGGGTAATAAGGTTTTAAAATCAAAAATAAAGTGCATTTCTTGTTTGGCAAGTAATTCTGCAGTATTATTCAACCTCATCCCTTTATTGATCATTTTTAAACCATAAAAATTCCTAATCTGTTTTATATCACAATTGTGTACTTTTTTAAAATGCTGCAATAGAGCATGTATTTCAAGTCCCCAACGGATATTCCTTAAATGTTCACTAATCCGAACTTTTAATGGTCGGCTAGTTCTGCCGATATATAACATTTTTGACATGAACATTCTATTCCATATATAATATTATGGGAATGACAGGTAATGAATTCTTTAATGGTACATGTCTTGCCATTAATCACTACCTCTTCTTTTTTACTACCAAAACTATTAGGGATATTTTTACAGCCCATACACATTCCACATCTGTGGAAGCCAATGGTCAAATTTGTCACATTCTTAAGGGGCGGTGCACAATAACTCCTGACCAATTTTGATTTTAAACCGGAAGCACGTGATAGGCATATGGAACGCACAAGATGCGGAAGTACATCATTGCCGGTTGCCAGACGTCTTTATTGGTGCACACCGAATGCGGAAGTACACGAACATGTACACCAGGCAGGATACACATGTGGAAGCACACCTTATGCAGATGTGTTCTAATAACCGGAAGATGGATGTAACACCCGGATAGACCCCATTTGGAGTAGGTCCTTATTGTAGGATTAGTCTGTAGTTGGTCTATGTCTGGTATTAGGTTTTACTGAAGATTAGATGGGCCTCTATATATATATATATATATATATATGTATTGTTGTATTCACAACTATATGCCTTGAGGAAGATACAAACTGGATGTATCGAAACGCATTGGCACTGTGATGACTTGGACTTCTAGTGGACCTATCCTGGCAGATGGTTGATGGACTCTGGGGATGCTCAGGCTTTTACCTTATATCATTTAAGCTATATATGTCTGCCTTATCTTTATATTGGTAGACCATTCTGCTTGGTAAGAGTCCACTTTTTACTCTGTTTGTTCATCATGTTTTATGTTAAATAAACTATTTCACACTATTGGAGATTTGTTTCCATCCCTTACATATGGAATGAACATGAAGTTCTGAAAAATACCTGAAAAATACCTGAGGTTATGTGGGGGACTGTGACACATGCCAAATAGGGAGGATATGAACACAAATGATTGTCTTCATATGGTAGACCACTTCTTCTGGTAATTAAGCTTGATTGAAGGTTCTTGATTTTTATCCAGTCTGACTGTCTTACACTATGTGATTTTTTGTATGCATTTTTTGAGGTACAATATAAGGGATTGAATGGAAAAGAAGATCCATGGATACTGCACCAGTAATAAAGAATTGAACTGATATCACTGTTTATACAATTAGGAGTGCCTCCTGGATATACTTGGTGATATTTGTATTTGTATATGTTTCTTTGAGTATTGGGTGACACTTTTTTCACAAAAGGAATCTGAGGGGCTGCTTTCAGTGCACACATATAATTTTCATCACTTATTGTTTAAAATAAGGGGGACCCCTACATCTTTTGTCAACCAGGACAAGCAGCCTGGTGCTGGTTGTGGTTTGTGGGGGAGGGCACATCATGTTTACATTTTTTAACACTTTACATCCTTTTAACACACAGAAGCATATACAGATTTCACTGATCTGTGCTTGCATCTGTTTAATTTATACCTGCTCATTCTAAAATCATCAGTATGAAGCAGGTCTATTATTTGGGGGATTTTAAGTTCAATTTTGAGCTAGGTGTTCCTTTTCAAATCAAATATAAGTAAATCTAGTATTTTTATTTTGGTCTATGTAAAAGTACCAATGTTTTGTAGATGTTTTATGTCGAGAGGGATTTGAGTGGGATTCTGTTTTATGTTCAATTTGACATTCGATTTTGCCTTTATTATATCTCCAAAGGCAAAATTGAATGAAAACCAAATGCAAACCGAATGAGAAATCACACAAAACTCTAAATTGAACATTAGTAAATATACCCACTATTGTTAGATATAGATCTTAATTGGGTTTTTGATCCAACAGTTAATACCTAAACCAGTGCATTTCAGCTCACTATCAGGTGCCACAGCCAGGGAAATCACCTGGTCCACCTCCACCAAATGACTGACACATATTGCTTGTAATATCAGTCACAAAAATTCCTTATTTCCTCCACACATCAAATATAAACATGCATTGATTATATTTTTTCTTGGACATATTTATTTACATATTTTACATGACTTATCAATTGCAAAAATGACATGGATGGACCATGCCACTTTATCCTGTAAGCTACTTATTCCACATTTCACATCCAGACAGTTGACATGGCAGCTGAATCAAAGGTGCCTCCAGAACTTGGTACACTATATAGGTTCCCAATAGAATCACTTTTATTTGACTATTGGATTTAATGATACTCCAATGCAGAGACAGACTGGGGCTGTATTTCAGTCCTGGCAGTCTGCCCTGCATTCACGTGTAAAGGGGGGCATGGTTTAATCAAGGGGGCATGCCACGAGTCATGCCCCCATATCTCCCCACACCAGCACAGCTGCCGGCGGCCCATCCATGCCTCCACCCCTTCCGTCTCCATGAAGTCTTAATCATTTTGGAGCTGTTGAGTGGAGGGTGGGGGTCTTTTGCTTCACCCCTCCTCAAGCCAGTCCTTAGGCCATCGGCCCTTCTGGCATATGCCAGAAGTGCCCGATGGCCAGTCCGGCCCTGCTCCAATGCTTTCAAACTTGCAACTTGTTATGCACCTAAATGTTTAATTAGAATGAAGTGTATCCATCTAGGGTTACTCATAAAATGGCAAAGGGACACTCAAAAGTAAACTCTGCTTGACAAAATATTGTTGGAAAACTGTTGGATTTCCAACATAAATGTTTCCTATTTCTTGCCAAAGAAGATGATTTAGAAGCAAAGTTACAGTATGTCTGTTCTTTCACAAGTGAAAACCTTTTCTTTAGATGGGTAAATAAGCCAGGATAATATTTGCCCATGACCTTCATCAACAAAATGAAACAACCTTTATAGCTAAGATTAAAATAAGTGCAAGCTTCCTCCACAATCTCACAGCAAATATAGCTAAAACTTACACACTTACTACACCTAATTTTAAAATTTGAGCAGCACCTTGACACAAAGTGAAGTGCATCATAGGGATAAGCATATAGGATGATTACCTGACATCTATGAACATTTTTAAGGTTAGTCAAAGAGATAGATCCTTCCCTAGTGAAACCATTCACTCTGATCAAGTTGGTGCAAGAGCATCAGCCCAGATGTTTTCACCATTGCATGCTGTACATCATGCAAATATACAGTTAATGATCCCCGTTATTGTTACAAATCTTAAACAAAATTTCAGATGCTTGTCCATGGTCTCCACAACCTCTTAAAGTGCATACAATGGTCATCCCAAAATAAGGCAAGAACCTCATGCAGTCCTATAGTTATAAAACAATATCTATGCAGAATACTAATATAAAGTTATTGGTGGGAATGATTGTTAACTGCTTTCAACTGCTCATTGCTGGCATAAATTATTCATTATTATTTATGACTAAGGTGTTGCAATGTCAGGGGTAGACCCTATTTGTCTTTCAAAAATCCCATCACTTTATCAAGGTCACTATGTTAAAATCAGAGTGAATGATACTCTCTCCAAAACCTTTTCAATTTCAAATGGCACCTGGCAGGGATGCCCCATGTCTCTTCTGGTATTTATATTATATGGATGCCTTGGCTTTGGTGATCAGGAAAAATTATGACATAGTAGATGGTCTTCTGAAGACATGTTTGCACTTTGTGCTGAAGATCTGTTTGCTATAATCACCAACTCTACAGTATCCTTTCCTTGCCTTTAGTTTGAGTGTCAGAAGTTTGTATTATTGTCCAATTTTAAAATCAATTATCAAAGTCCATGGCATTGAATATTAATAATCTATTATAAATGGATTGCAACAAAATTATCCCCATGTTTAGCATTCCTTTTCAAGTGTTAATGTGTGCTTCTAACTCGTGGCAATTTTGATTTGGTTAAATTGGATCAGTAAGATATTCACGTGCATGTATAATCCCTTTGACTCCACTCCATGCTGTTTGAATAGACCTGCAACTGGGACATAAAAAAAATTAAAATTGATTGCTCTTTGTTCATGTGCATATATAGGCCCTATGGCTCCAGTCCATGCAGGAATAGAGCAGCACCATCCAAAAAATAAATGTAATAATTGTATTGTTTGTACTGTTTGGTGCGCTCTGTTCACATGCATATATAAACCTTTGGCTCCATGCCATGCAAGAGAAGAGATGAGACATGAAAAAATTATATTGTTTGTACTGTTTGGTGCGCTTTGTTGATGTGCATATATAATCCCTGTGGCTCTAGTCCATGCAGGAATAGAACTGTGACATTAAAAAAAAAATACTGTTTGGTGCACTTTGTTCACATGCTTATAAAAGACAAGCCCTGTGCTCCAGTCCATGCAGGAAAAGAGCTATGCCATCAAAAAAATAAATTAAATATTTGTACTGGTTGTTGCGCTTTTGTTCACATGCATATATAAGCCTTGTGGCTCCAGTTCATACAGGAATATAGCTGTGACATAAATAAAATTAAATAATTGTACTGTTTAATGTGCTTTGCTCATGTGTATATAAGCCACATAGTGATCTGCAAATTGAAAAATGTATAATGTTCTGTTTAGAGAAGAACAACCAAATACTGTTGCTGCTGCTGCTGCCACCAGTAATGATGATGATATTAGGCCTTCAACATCATCTACTAAAGCCAATACTCAAGGCCATAGAGGGTCAGGGCATCTAATCATATAAAAAAACAATATACAGTGCCAAATAAAATAACACATCTAATAAAGGGAAAGTGTGGTGCATCTTCCTCTGCCTTTCATGATGATGCAAGACCTTATCACTCAGAGTGTAGAAGAGGTGTAAGAGGTGTAAAAAAATGAAAACCCCTAGGTGAGTAGAACAAACTGTGCGTTCAGAAACAGAAATGTCAGAAATCCCTGTGGAGAGTCAAATTGTGTCCACAGGTGCAATGTGTGAGCCTGACCTTTCTGATACTTTTGTACTCACAGATAAGCCACCTTCCACCATTTCTGCTCCCTCTGAAAATGTAGGGATGAGAAGCACAAATATAGCTGATGACATAGAAATTGAGGATGCCACCAAGGAAGTGCGACAGGATGAGATCGATAATTGTGTTGCTGTCACCAGTGCTAATGAGGATTTTCCAATGCTTCTTAAAAACAGCTTCAATTTCTTTAAATTGTGAGTTAAAATTGCTAATAAAAGACCACTGATGACAGTTTTTTTTCCTCCATCTTTTTTTTATAGTTTTAATAAGGTCCCCTCGATAAGGTCCATCTTTTCTTGAGCTCTATTAATAGTTTTCTCACTATAACCTTTGTCTAAAAACAGTCCAGTCATCTCCTTTATTTGGGAGTCACATACCTATTTCTCCAAAAAGTTTCTCTTCACTCTCAGGAATTGGCTATGGGGAATACCCTCAAGCCAATTCCTGTGATGTTGGCAATCTCAGGTGATATAACTGTTCGAGTCAGTTTTTTTCATATGGGTTTTTGTTTGTAAGGTCTCATCTTTAACATAGAGAACTAAATCTAAGAATATAGGACCTCATTGAGAGTCCGTCGAAGCAGCCGCACAGTTGTATGTGAAAAGGGGCCGTATATGCAAATGATTCCCTCGCAAGTTGCGTCCCTAAGTTCGGATTAGTAGTTGGCCGACCAAGGGGAGGAAGCGGTCGGAAGACAAAAAAATAAGTCCCCTTCTCGTATGCATTGCATGTCATCTCCGGGCATATAAGGATTAATCGAGATCATCGGCAACCATCGAAACTGGTCATAGAGCTTAAGGTTGACTATACCCTCTCTTAAGCTCTACGATCATGTCAGTGTAAAAACCTTCCATATCACATGTGCCATGACGCTACTTTGTTAATTGTGCACTCCCATAAACTGTATGCACTCCCACAAAACGCCATTCACATAATGAGGCACGCCTGCGTTCGGATCTCCACTCCCCCGTTTTCAAGCACCTTCCCCTGTTACCACCCACAAATGCCTCAATCTGTCACTCAAACTACCGACCTGGCTGTGTTCAAGGAGAGAGAAATTTCTGATCGTAGCGGCTAGTTTGCGCACGCGCATTGCGAACTGTACGCATGCGCAGTATAGTGAACATCGGTGGTGTACGACCGTGCGGCCGCTTCGACCGACTCTGAATGAGGTCCATAATCTCTGTGTTACAACTTCAAAAGGTCAACAGGATATGGCAAAACAAGCAGAAATTTGAAAGTAAGGCTGGCGGAACATGTGTACAATATAAGAAAGGGATTGGAGACAAATATGGTTTCCTCCCATTTTAAACAGGTACACAGATCTAATCCTTGTCATCTTAAAACTTTTTGTGGGATTCAATCAATTGTTCCAACTTGGAGATCTAATGATGTTGACGTAAGAGTGACAAAATCAGAGATGCGTTGGATCCATAGGCTTAATACATTACTGCCTAGTGGATTAAATGGTGATTTTGAGTTGAAATTTTTAATAAATTTTAAATAGATATTATATTTTTATACCATATATTTTTTATTTATCTTGATTGCCTTCTATTCTAATGTATTCTTATTCTGTTTGCTTATATTTATGGACTGTTGGGCACTGCACTTTAAAAACATGGACTTCGGGGACTATGGGCCTCATTCAGAGGCGGTGGGAGGATGCAAGCGGTCGCTCAGAAACTGGGCGGCCACTTGCATCCTGACCGCCCGCTTCTGTTGCGGTCGTTAGGCTGTGGGTTAACAACCACAGCTCTAACGACCGCTCAGGTGATGGTCGAGATGGTCAGAGACCATCGCGACCATCGGGGCTTATGATGAGACCCTAGGGTAGGGTCTCACTTGTCGCAAGCCCCGGAGAGCTTCTGGCTCTGTCAGAGCCGGAAGCTCTCCAAAGACATCACTAGTGATGTCAGTGGGGCCTCCCCCAAACAGTAGGCGTTCCCATGGGAATGCCTCCATTTGGGCTGCCACCCACCCCGGCCCGCCTTCCAAACAGGGCGAGCTGTTAATCAACATCGACAGCTTGCCCCATTTGGAAAGTGACCTGCTACGACCAGCGCTGTCGGTCGTAGTGGGTCTCACGCATGCGCACGAGGGAGCCGGCTCCCTCGTGCGCATACACACTGGCAAAACATCGAGGCGGCCATGCGGTCATAGACCATACAGCCGCCTCTGAATAAGGTCCTATATGTGATCATTTCTGCCAGAATGGAGACTGAAACAGGGTGAGTCTGTGGAAGAGAGAGCCGTGATGACTGTTTCTGGCTCTTGGAATGCATAGTGAGAACCCCGATGACCTCTTCCAGGCTTTGTAATACATGGGTTGACCACTTCCGGCTATTTGGAACGCAAGGTAGCCAGAAAGCAGTAAGCGGAAGTGGTTTGACATCACTTCTGGCACCTGCAATCACTGGATTTGGTGGGAATTGATGATGATGTTGTGGGAGGGTTTTGTATCAGTTAAGGCTCTTTAAAGCCTGCAGTATTAGCACTCACCTTGCTTCTGACGAAGGACAGAGACGTCCGAAATGCATTAAGCTGGTGGAACATTGGACATTGTGTTCGGGGTATTCGTGGAACAAGTGAGGTGTTGTTTGGTGTGCAGGACCACCGCTCCCCACTAGTCTACATCCAGAAAAACTTCACTTGTACATCTATCCTATTGTATTGCATCATTTTTGTGATGCTATATGCTTATGTGTTTAATTGAGAATGTGAGTATCTTATAAATAATGTGTTATAGTTTTTAAGACATCACTGCACTATCTCTTGCAAATCTCTTTTCTTTTGAGATCACTAATCGATGTTAAGGAATAATGATCTTGACAAGGGAATAGAGCAGGAAGAAGCAAAATAAACTTCTCTTGGTGGTTTTCCTCTTTGGACTATATTTTAAGAAGTTCATCCTACATATGTAATTTATTTATTAGAGTAAGAGACTTTTTGTATTTACCTTTATATATGATTGCGCTAAAATGGTAACTATATTGCTGTATTAGTATTGTATAGGAGATAAGTAAGGAATCTTTTCAGTTTCCACTAGCTGCAGTCATTTGCGCACACCTGGAAAAAATGTTTGTATACTATTGAATTCATTCCCGGTGGTTCTCACCATTCTGAACCATGGGCACCGCCATCTTGGATGTGATCACATGAACCCACTCTGCCATCCAGCTACCAGCAACTGCAGTCACATGTTCAGCACAGTCTTTCAGCGCTTACTGCACCGTACTTAAACCAGAAACTTCTGACTACTGATTGCCATAACAATTCTTCTTCCTAACAATCAGTACCCTGGCTCCTGGTTTCAATTGCATCCTTCCTGCATGTGATAACACTCAGTTCTAATAACACTTGCAGCCTGCTTCTGTTGTTCACAGCATGCAGTCCCATCATCATCTGCAGACTGCTTCAATTGTGCACAGCACGCAGTTCCAATATCACCTGCAGTATACTTATATTTTGCAAAGTACTTCAGCATCACCAGCAGCCTGCATCTGCTGTGCTACAGTGTCTATGTCCAGAAAACCTATAGCCTGATTCGGTCATGTTACTAGCACCCAGCAGCATTGTGTCTTCACTCTGTTCTAGACTACCCTATTGCTATTTAAGGTTATTCTGATACCTGCTTCTGCCCTGTATTTAGTTGCCTAAAGTCTCTACCTATAGCTGTGGTTTGCATATTTAGCAATTATCAGGCTATTTTCAGTGCCAGCTGTTGTGGACATGACTGGACTACTTTCAACACTCAGAAGGAAACTGATTGCTGGACAGCAATCACAATCCTTAATATAACCCAGCTTGACTCTGCCACAGGCTAGAGATGACATAACACCTCTCACATATAACCACTAAACTCCAGCACTAATGATTCATGCAAGGTATCACCCAGCAGCCAACCAATATAAAGGCATTCTCAGTGCATTTCTCCAGTGCCTGAGTATCAATTATGTTTACATGTTCCTTCCAGTTTAATTTGCATCCAGTGTTGTTTCAACTCTGGTGTTCAGTCTCCTTGACATTAGCACATCCATACCCGAATTTCCATCAGCAGTGTTTCCAGACAAAGTCCTCATATCAGCTAAGTACTCTGTTACTTTCACAGTGGGAACCAACTACACAGGGCCACAACCTGGATTCTCACTGAGTAATGTCCATATCATCTTGAAGGGATCCCTGGTGGAGTCCAGTGGAGGTAATTTGTATATCTCATTACAAACTATGTGCTATTCTTATAGTGCCAACACTTTGTGAACCTTAATGCATGTTATGCACTATACAAACAGTGCCACCACTACCATGTACCTTATCACACACTATGCCCTGTACTGTGTAAACAGTGCCAGTACCTACGTGGACTTTCTTGTATGCTACATGCTGTACAAACCATGCTAACACCTCCATGTACCTTGTTGCTTGCTATACTCTGCACACACAGTGCCAAACACCTCAGTGTACCTTTTTGCATGCTACCTGCTGCACAAACAGTGCCAACGCATCCATATACCAGATTACATACTACCAAACTACTGTATGACCTCTCTGAGAATCTTAGCTATACCTCTTTTTGTGTGTTCCCCTATAGAAGCAAAACCCAAGGCTTCACAACTATCTAGCTTCATTTACTCTACTGCACTTGTAGCTAGTCCTAGGGGTTCCGACAGGAACCAACTAAACCACAGTGATGTGACAATAGGTCTGCTCTTTAGCACATTAACTATAGACAATATTGTACTTTAACAATATTCTGCACTTTATTAGTTTCTAGTATATTAACATACCATCTGTATAAGAAGAAAAAGAAAAGCAATTTGTGAATAAATAAATTCACAAATATTTTTTCTTTATTTTCTTATCACTTTATTGCTTTGACACCATTTCGTTTTATACTGTACTTTGCTTTAAACATTCCCTTTTACAGGGCATACATATGAGATCATATATCAAAATTTGGAACAAGCTACAATAAGCTGTTTTGATACCTGGTTTAAATACAAGATTTGTTTTAAAATATAGATTAAGAAGGAGACTTTTGCACCCTACTGTAAACTAATTATTTTTCTTCTTCTAGATTAGTAATTCTTTTTTGAAAAATGGGGTAAATATTTTATTATTTTACTGTAAATGATATGTCTTACACTTTTAATTTCTACTTTGTGTGACATGGCAGTGCGATTAGAAATAATTGTGAAATGTATATTATAATTTATATTATACATTACAGTTATAAAGTTATTAATATCAATGTTCTTTTTCTATAAACCATAAATGCATGTTATATTGTTAAATTATGTAAATATTTGGCACTATGTATGAACAAATGCTTTATGCAATAAAACATTTCCCTACATAAATTAGTCTGGTTTAGTTAAGGAACAAAGCTTGAATCACGTAAATTTTTAATTAGGGACAAATTTGAATATAATATAAATATGTATTGAAATTTAGAGATTCTATTGAAATTAATAGAGATGAGCGGGTCCGGTTCTCAGAGATCCTGTCCCACCCAAACATAGTGAATTTGAGCAGGCGAGAAAACCCAAGACTGACTCGGAATCCAAAACTAGGCAAAATGTCATCAATCCCACTTCAGATTCTTGCGGGTTTTGGATTGCACATAAGACCCTCACTACAGAAATTGCCACGATTTGCTGCTGAGTCTCCATGCAGGGAGGGCGTGTAGGCAGACTGTGTGTGCTGTGCTGTCCATAAAGGAGTATGATGTCCATCAAGTAGTGTGCTGCACTGTTCATTCAGGGGCGTGTTGTGCTGTCCATCCAGGGGTGTGCTGTCCATCCAGGAGTGTGTTATCCACCCAGTGTGCTGTCCATCCAGGGGTCTGCTGTCCATCCAGGGGTGTGCTGTCCAACCAGGAGTGTGCTGTCCATCCAGTGTGCTGTTCATCCAGGGGTATGCTGTTCATCCAGTGTGCTGTCCATCCAAGGGTGTGCTGTGCTGTCCATCCAGGAGTATGCTGTAGATCCAGGGGTGTGCAGTCCATTCAGGGACAGTGCCGTCCATCCAAGGGCTGTAAAAAAAGTCATTAAAAGTTTTAAAAAATGATAAGTTAAAAAAATTGTTAAAAGTAGATTTTTTTAGTTCTGTACCCCAGTGTATCCATATAAGCACTGTGATGCTACAGACATCCCCCCCAGTGTATCCATATAAGAACTGTGATGCTGCAGGCCATACCACAGTGTATCCATGTAAGCACTGAGAAACTGCAGGCCATACCCCAGTCTATCTGAATAAGCACTGTGACACTGCAGGATATACCCAGGTGTATGCTTCCATTCCCAGTGTATCCATATATGCACTGTGATGACACAGGCCATACCCCAGTGTATCCTTCCATATAAATATTGTGACGATGCAGGTCATACCCCCAGTATATCCATATAAGCACTGTGACACTACAGGCCATACCCCAGTGTATCCATCCACATAAGTTATGTGGTGCTGCCTGGCATAAACCAGTGTATCCATATAAGTACTGTGATGCTACAGGCCATACACCAGTGTATCTATACAAGTACTGCAAATTAAAATTAAAATACATTTTCAAGCTAATCAATTGATCCTTCCTTTCCCTGTCTTCAACTGTTGCATAAACATACTCCACCTCCTTCAGGTCTCTGATCTAGCTCTTGATTATTGAAATATTCTTGGTTTATCTATGGGGTCATATAGTTTATTAAACTGCCATACTGTCTACCACTGCAGTGCCACTCTTTTCCTAGATTTGCTATGCTAGAAGCTGAACTTCCACTTGTTTGTGACACTCACTGCTTTCACTTAGCTTAGTCAGCCAGCTAGCTCGGTTCAACTTTTTGGCATAAACTGGATGAAATCAATATTATGATCTGTGAGGTGGTCAAAACTGACTGGATATAAATGTTATTGAGGTTAGTAATACTGAAGGATCAAAAACAGGCCCAAATGATATGATTTCAGTGGTTTTTATGATTTTTTGGAAAAAAATACAGATCCAAAACCAAAAACAAAACACAGATCCAAAACCAAAACAGGGAACTTTTGCAAAATAACAAATCCAGTTCCAAAACACAAAGGAGATACAGATACAAAGCTAAAACAAATACCAGCAAAAATGGCCTGGCGCAAATCTCTTGAAATTATAACAGACCTTTAATAACTAATACTATGTAGGTAGTGAAAACAATAACTATATGCAACATACTAAGAATACTGTACTGCAGAGCAACATGCACATTTAGTATGTAAAGAAAAATGAACAAACATTTTCATATTTTGCTTTGAGTCCTCTATAATACCCAGAGTGACATACAGAACATAGTACTATAGTTAGAGTGATGCAGATTTGTCAGCCAGTGAGGAAAATTAGAAAAACATCCAGATGTGCCCAGCTAGTTTGTTGTTCATGGCATACCATTCAGGGCTCTGTGTCGCGCCATGGAATGTTACATGATGGTTGGACTTGTGGCGTACCATGGTATTCTTCAACAAAGGATACGCTACAGCATGTAATACAGTGCTTAACTGCTGGGTGGCTAGTGCTCCACTGTTGTAATTTGTACTGAATACCATACTGTTAATTTGGATGGATACCACATTCACACACTGTATACAGTAATATTTGCATGTTCACATAACCAATATTTTTAATATCAAATACATACTGTCCAGTAAACTCTTAGAATGGGACGCAAATCAGTACACATACTGTACATACAGTAAGGTGCATAAATATTGGGACGTTGCCAGAATTTTCATATTTTGGCCTCTATTCACCACCACAATGGCTTTGAAATGAAACAAACAAGATGTGCTTTAACTGCAGACTTTCAGATTTAATTTGAGGGTGATTACATCCAAATCGGGCGAACGGTGTAGGAATTACAATGGTTTCTATATATGCCTCCCACTTTTTAAGGGGCCAAAAGTATTGGGACAAACTAAACAATCCTAAATCTAACTTTCACTTTTTAATACTTTGTTGCAAATCCTTTGCAGGCAATTACAGCCTGAAGTCTGGAATGCATAGACATCACCAGACGCTGGGTTTCATCCCTGGTGAAGCTCTGCCAGGCCTCTACTGCAAATGTCTTCAGTTCCTGCTTGTTCTTGGGGAATTTTCCCTTCAGATTTGTCTTCACCTAGTGTAATGCATGCTCAATCGGATTCAGGTCAGGGGATTGGCTTGGCCATTGCATAACATTCCACTTTTAAGCCTTAAAAAACTCTTTGTTTACTTTTGCAGTATGCTTCGGGTCATTGTCCATCTGCACTGTGAAGCGCCGTCCAATGAGTTCTGAAGCATTTGACTGAATATGAGCATATAATATTGCCTGAAACACTTCAGAATTTATTCTGCTGCTTTTGTCAGCAGTCACATCATCAATAAATACAAGGGAACCAGTTCCATTGGCAGCCATACATGTCCATGCCATGACAATACCAACACCATGCTGCACTGATGAGGTGGAATGTTTTGGATCATGAGCAGTTCCTTTCCTTCACCATACTCTTCTCTTCCCATCACTCTGGTACAAGTTGATCTTTGTCTCATCTGTACATAGGATATTGTTCCAGAACTGTAATGGTTTTTTTAGATGTTGTTTGGCAAACTCTAATCTGGTCTTCCTGTTTTTGAGGCTCACCAATGGTTTACATCTTGTGATGAACCCTCTATATTCACTCTTGTGAAGTCTTCTCTTGATTGTTGACTTTGTCACATATACATCTACCTCCTGGAGAGTGTTCTTGATTTGGCCAACTGTTGTGAAGGGGTTTTTCTTCACCAGGGAAATAATTATTCTGTCATCCACCACAGTTGTTTTCCGTGGTCTTCCAGGTCTTTTGGTGTTGCTGAGCTCTCCGGTGTGTTCTTTCTTTTTAAGAATGTTCTAAACAGTTGATTTGGCCACAACTAATGTTTTTGCTATCTCTCTGATGGGTTTGTTTTGATTTTTCAGCCTAATGATGGCTTGCTTCACTGATAGTGACAGCCCTTTGGATCTCATATTGAGAGTCGACAGCAATTGATTCCAAATGCAAATGTCACACCTAGAATCAACTCCAGACCTTTTACCTGCTTAATTGATAATTAAATAATGAGGGAATACACCACACCTGTCCATGAAATAGCTTTTGAGTTGACAGTCCCATTACTATTGGCCTCTTAAAAAGTGGGAGGCACATATAGAAACCATTGTAATTCCTACACCGTTCACCTGATTTGGATGTAATTACCCTCAAATGAAATCTGAAAGTCTGCAGTTAAAGCACATCTTGTTTGTTTCATTTCAAAGCCATAGTGGTGGTGAATAGAGGCCAAAATATTGAAATTTTGTCAATGTCCCAATATTTATGCACCTGACTGTAACTCTCAGTAGTGAAGTTGCCCGACTTGTTATAAAGGTATAACCGATACTGTAGATTAATGAGATCAATGAGATGGGATGAATTATTGTCTAATGGTGGGGTACTGTGTATATAAATTATGTTATAGTACTATATAATATTTGGAAAGGAAGACAATTTTTTGTATTATTAAAAACAGCGGTGGGAGGGTGGAGTGCACAAGGATGAGCCCACTATGTGCAGTTCTTAATATAGCTAGCTTGTGTGCTAGTGGTTAGGTGATCGCTTTAAAACAATGCTGGTCCCATGTTCGAGCCCTGGAAAATAATTCAATTTTTTCAGCACTGTCAGCTCTGGACACTATAGTGAAACTACTGTAGTAGTGGGCTGTTTAAAAGTAAGGCATTACAAACAAAAAATTGCAGCACTGTCTCAGACTTTTGCACTATGGAGATTTCTCATGACTTCAGTAACTAGTAGTGGGCTCTGTTTGACAAAGAGGTCTCTGTATTATAGACTGACTGTGCATTTAAAGTGCAAACTTGCATCAATGTTAGCACATCGGAGCTGTAGTGGATGTCAGTTCTGAGGGGTTGCATATTGGATCTCTGGTGTATGCCCAGTGGAGGGGTTGCAAAGGGATCTCTGGCGCATGCCCAGCGGAGCCAAGCCATATGCCATGTAGTGCTATGCCGTGGCGTATGGAAGATTTCAGCACTGCGCATGCCCAGTGGGTTGGGAGTCAAACACAGCAAAAGTGGGATGTCTGTATTACAGTACATACTGACTGTGTGTTTAAAGTGCAAACTTGCGTCAATGTTGGCGCTGTCACAGACTTGGACACTATAGTGATTTCTCATGACTTCAGTAACTGGTAGTGGGCTCTGTTTGAGAGAAAGCTCTCTGTATTACAAACTGACTGTGCATTTAAAGTGCAAACATGCGTCAGTATCTGCACTTCAGCGCTGTGGTAGCTGTCAGCTCTGAGGGGTTACAATGGGATCTCTGATGCATGCCCAGTGTAGGGGTTGAAATGGGATTTCTGGTGCATGTCCAGTGGAGCTGAGCCATAGCTGTGGTGTAAGGAGGCTCTTACAGTAGTAATGTGCATGCCCAGTGGGTCAGGAGTCACACACAGTGCATAAGGTCCCTTCCCCCTAAGCAAACAAGAGACTTTCATTACCGTAATAAAGCACACTCTGTTAGCCATTTACTGTAAGCAGTCAGCTCTACACTTGTGTCTAGAAAAAGCTACAAATGGTGACCTTTGCCAAGAACACCATCCCCCCATCTTCTAGGACAACTAATGTGCCACTATGAATGTGTCTGTATTGTATATTAAAATCTGACTGTGCAGTTGAAGTTGCACACTTGCACCACTCAGCGCTGTCCCAGACTTGGACACTATAGTGATTTCATGACTTCAATTACTTTAGAAACTGGTAGTGAGTGGGCTCTGTTTGAGAGAGGTCTCTGTATTACAAACTGATTGTGCATTTAAAGCGCAAACTTGCATAAATGTTAGCATGTCAGCGCTGTAGTGGCTATCAGCTCTGAAGGGTTACACATTGGATCTCTGGCACATGCCCATGGGGGTGTTGCAATGGGTACTGTATTGGAGTGCCATACACCTCCTTTCTTGAGCACATAGTGGCATAAAGTAGCATAGAAATGCCAGTATTTGTGGATAATGTATTGAATAATGAATTAGTGAAGATTTAAAAAAAAATATATAGATTTTTTTTTTCAAAGTCTCGAACCTGTGGGACAAGAAGATGGGAGAAGCAGTGAGACTAGGCATTAGCCCCCTAGGCCACATGCATCATCCCATTACTATAGTAGTTCCTATAGTAATTAAATCACTACAATGTCTAAGTCTGGAAAAGTGCCAACAGTACTTACATTGGTGCAAGTGTGCAGTTTCAACCACACAGTCAGTGTGTAATATAGAGCTTAATGATTTCAAACTTTATTAGACATTCTTCTACAGCTTTATTATACATTCCTGATTCCATGTGGAAAACGCTGTACTACTGTATAGTGTACCGAATCAACACTTCTGTCAGCCAATCATCGGGTGGTGATACAGAACATGCATTGGAAATCAGAGGCATGCTCTGTGTAGTTTAGGATAAGTGACACCTGGTGGACAAAAAGTTGTATTACACATTATGACTTTTTTCCAGCACTACTCTACGCTACAGTACGAAACGTTCTGTGTGGTGTGACTAATGGCGTGGTGTGTGGCACGCCATGCATGGCGTGCTACATAACATATGGAGTAACAAACTAGCTGGGCACATCTATAATTAGCAAAATGCAACCATTGGAAGGAATGGATACAATATGTGATGTCAGTTTATTAAGTAGTTCTCAGAACTAGAAGTGTTTATAGATTAAACTAATTATGTTGAATAAACTTGATTTTGAAGCACTATAGCTACTTGATTTCAAACCAGTTGCATACAAATATGGCTAAGCAGAACATATTTTTACTGTTGAATCTGGTCATTACATACATGTTTTAAATTATGCTGATCCCCTACATTACCTATTTAACAACATTGGGCCTCTATAGAGTAAGAATAATATATTGCTAAAGGGTGCACATTTGCAGCTAAACAAAAGATATTGTGATGCAAGGGTGCAAATGCTAAATACTGGGCACATATATATTTTAATTGAAATGTAGCATTGCAATAGGACAAATCCCTTTCCCAACTCTATTCTTTTTACACCTTTCAAATATACCACCCACTTTCAATGTAAAATTGCACCTTCTTGCTAGAATCAATTCTAATTCTGAAAGAGGCCCACTATGCTATGTGCAGAAAAATAAGAATCAATAATGTTAAATTTAATTATAGATTAGTTAATAAATTAACATTATATACAGCCAGATGAAGCATATCTATTGGAAAACTAGACTTACACTAATGGGATCAAATTCAAACTATTAACTGGATCCCAAAGTACAGGAGTACTACTGCTTCCTGATACATTTTTATAAAAAATAAGTTGAGATGAGTGTATATAAAAAAATAATATTGATGAGGGTATATAAATAATAATATTGGTGAGAGTATATAAAGTGTGCCCTCAGAGAGCCCAGTACACCTGTAATAAACCTGCAGATTATGTCAACAAAACATGTTAGGTGGACCTATTTAACTGCAATACTCTGATCCCAGATGACTGTGGACCTGTTGTGGATTTTGTGGACTTGTCACCTACTGTATTTGAAAATATATCAACATTTACCTATGGGAGTACTAGCACTTTACATCGTACAATGAAGGAAGGGACAACTATTGATTGGACTACTTCTTGCTGAAGAACCCTGGATGCACTGATATGGGGACAAATGTAATAGGGTGAGAATTTAGAAAATGTGAGAGTTTATCAGTAAACTCTCACATCAGTCCGAGTTTTATCTTTAAAATGGGAAAACACCTGGATGAGCGTTTAAATAATGACAGGTTTTTTTAGTCTAAAAACATGCAAGTTTGCATGTTCTCTGACTCTATTACATTGGCTGAGTTTAAAAAGTGTGAGAGTTTACTGATCAACTTTCACATTTAATAAACTCTAGCCCTATTACATTTTTCCCATGGTCTGGTAATATACCATAATAACTAGACAGTTCTTCCTAAAAACTGAGACCTCTGCCAATTTCACTAAGATAAATCCAGGAACTAACTTTGATAATTAATATATACACAACCATAGAATTTGGCCCAATTACAACATGTATTTGAGGGTCAATGGGGTCTGCAATCTGATTAGTATATATTTTATATAAGAATGTGTTTTTATGCAGTAAGTATTAAAATATACCTTTTTTAAATTTTACATGAAGTATCATCTTTGATTTGTCCTTATAGATGCCATTAAGACACAATTAGAGTTATGAAAGACTTCAGCAATGTTTGTCACTGTGCATATTTGTCAGACACTAGATAACAGCAACAGCAATCTGCATGCACACAGGCTACTGTCTCAGTCACAGTGTGCAGAGCCATAACTACACTTTTTGGTGCCCTGTGCCAGAGAGAGCATTGGCTCCATTTATTAAATAGGGACATAAGATAGTGCACTTGAAAAAAGGCCATGGCTTCAAGGGGAAGGGCCAAGGGTAGAGATAGGGGTACTCCTGGGGCAGCCAGGAGATGCCGGTGATAAAAGAAGAGGTAGCTACATGTAAGTAAGAATGATAATAAACAGGAAAGATGACAGACCCAAACAGCGCCCTCTGCCCTGCCATGGCACAGGTTGCACTACCCTAGTTATGGCCCTGACTGTGTGTTTTGTTTGTCAGACACTAGTAGCACCTGCATTCCAGTACAAACTGGCTCTTTAACTGTTAGTTAAAAGTGATACTGATGTTAGCTACACTTTCTTCAAATTGCTTTTATCAAGAATATCTTTGTACATTGCAGTAAATATTGCCATTTGTGTATGAGGGCTGAAACATAGTAAATTGAAATTTACAGTAGCTGTCCAAAAATATTGTGCTGTGTCTGAATGAGTTGCACCCCAAAGAAGACATATTTTCCTGTTTAGAACATATTTCAAGAGAATATTGTGTGTTTTTGAGAGGCAGTGTATATTACAGTTCTTACTGGAAGTGGTGTCCCCAGTAAGCTGCATCCCAAAAATTATAAGTGCAATTTTTTTTTCTGGTGTAAAAAGACATCTCAAGTTGTTTAATGACACTGAATGGTAAAGGTAGCAGTAACGTTCTCCAATATCTCATTGTATGTTTACTTGGTGTGGTGGCAGTAAAGTATAAGTACAGTAGAATTACTTCTATCCTGGTGTAGAAATAAATCATGGATCAATCTCAACAATGTTTGAAAATCTTTATGAAAACATCACCTTTTGAAGGGAAATGTACTACAAAACTATGTAAAATTGCCATCTAGCCATACACCACACATAGTGGCAAGGAAATGCTCTGCCTGCTAAGACTATGACCTTTCTTTGTGAGTTGTGGTCCTGCTACTGCTTTTTCATGCACTAGAATGCCTACTGTGAAATCCAGGACCAAACACAAGCCGACATTCTGTAACCTTGCATGCTCCACTCTGAGACTAGATGAGTCACCTCTAAAACAGGAAAATCAGTGCACAAATTGAACACTGCCAACACCTTCATCATCATTCTCCTCATTAATGATCAGTGGTAGTCCTACATCCAATTTGCAAAGTCGAACGGATTCCTCCTTTATCCAGGATTCCCAAGTAGAATGTTTGCACACTGCAGCTAAGGGTGACTCTTCATCACATAAGGATACCAAGAAGAAGACTAGTAGATTCACACAATTGTTTGTGAAACAATCAATTGTAAGAGGAAGCAAGTATGACAGCTGCCAATCTGTTGTACAGCAGATCATGGTGACTATGTTAGCATTAGATCTGCATCCAATATCCATCAGCCATCAATGCATCTGGTTTTAGATAATTAGTTGAGGTCATATGTCTCCCCACTACCAAAATCCATCTCAATTCCATTTTGCTAGAACAGCAATTCCTCACCTGTACTGGGATGGTAAAAAAGTAATTTAATACCTAAAAAATGCTATTGTACTCACTATCTACTAAACTAATAACATGTGGACAGGTGGCACTGGTCAGGCTAAAAATTGCATGATTGTGACAGCTCACTAGGTGGGTTTATCACCTTTAGCAGCAGTATCTAACACATGAAGCCAGCTCATTCACAAGCTGTCTTCACTCTGTATCACTGGTTTCACTAAGAAGCATACCAGTGTCAATCTGATGGACAAACTCCGGAAAGTGAGAGCAAAATGCTTACCCTGCTAAGAAACTCCTCAGGATTTGTACTTTTTAACATTGGAGCTAATATTTTTTAAGAAATCCCAAACCAAAACTACAACATTTGAGAATGGTTATGTGAAAAACAAAACACAACAATGATTTTGAACCAAATATCAAAATCAAAACACAAGGGTCTGTGCACATCTTTAATTGTAAGGTGCACTAATCAGTTACAAAAAATAATTAAAAATACAACATTTCTTAATGTAGAACATAACTTTTATTATAACTCATAAAATGTTAGAATAAGTAAACTCCATAAGGTAGTGAAAAATATACATTTAAAATAAAGAATGGAAAAAACAGTTTTGTGGTAAAAATGTTTCAGAAAATTAAAAACTCTTCCATGTATGATAATTTGTTTGCACACGAAACAGATGTAAGTTTCTGCTAAACAAATAACATAGTTCAGATATATTATTCCATGTATTGTTCTATATGTAAAACTATAAACATATGTCAGGGATTCTTAATATATATTGCCAGAGAGTCACAATCAAGTATTTGAGATATGTTTGATGCAGATGGTGAAAGCTTTATTCTGGATATATTAGAATTAAATCAATCACTACCATATTATAGTTATTATCAAATTGCTGTTACTAGTCTGAAATGTTGACAAAATTGATGACTAGCAAATAGATCATTAGTTAGGGGAGAATACCAAATAACAAAAGTAATAAATATATAAATAAATATATAGAGAAAATTAGTAATAGAAAAATAGTGAATATATAAAGAAAACTGTGTGCAAATCTGACATGTAACAGGGGTTTAACAATAACCCCATTTGATATTATACAGTATATGACTTGGAAATAGAATAGGACTGAGAATAGGACTGCCATGAGAAGATACAGTACTTGTAAATTTATTCATTTTGAATGAACAATGCACTTACTTAATTCCCCATGATACTTCATGAGTGTAAGGACTAATATGGACTGTCCATGTAGTTCCAACTATAAAGTTTCATAGTAGAAAAGTTATATGCACAACGTGAAAAATTTGTAGATTCTGGGCAGACTAGGGTCAATATAACCTATCAAGTGTGGTCCAAATAAGACTTTAATCAAATAAGACCCCAAGTTATAATCTACAATAAAACTTTTCCCTTTGAAGAAGGAAGAAAGATTGAACCATATTTAATTGAAATCAAATAAACAGGCTCCCACAAGAGCACTACATATTCTAATTAAACCATAGCTTATAGGGCTCCTTGTTGTTTAATTAACTCTTTATGTACAATATGACCTAAAGATGTGTCCTTATACACTTTTGCTCAAGTCGCACCAAATAACCTCTTTCATTGTGACAGGTCCTGGCTAATGTGGCTGAGCCTAGTGTCTTTTTGCTAAAAAGGGTCAATCTATATGTATAAACAAAACTACTGGAAGTGATAAACCTATTTAGCTAATGTACGCAGACCACTGTGAATTGTGACATTTGTACATCTGTGTGCAACTGAATCTCAATCTGTGCAAAAAGGGCTCTGAAGAGAATAGGCACAGTTTTCATCATGCCAAGTTCCATTTTGCTTAATCCCAGACTTTGTATGTGCGTGAAACCAATTCCTGTATGGTTAATGTTGCAGCCTAGCATCTTTTGTACACTGTCTGTGGCTTTTTGTTGATCATGTTATGCATATAAAATGCAAAATTTAAAGAAATATATGGTAATCTACTCCTCGGAGCATCTGAGTCAACACTGGTCTTGCACTATATGGTGTAAAGATGCTGGGTTTATGAGGAAAATCTGTACCTTCTTCATTTGTTATGACAAAATATGGGTATTTACTTCTCTGCATTGATAGCCATGCTTCTTTTCACACATGAGCTATTGAAATGATTGCAAGCAGCCAACCCCAGTACACATTGTAGGGGGAGTTTTAAACTGGCACTGGCTAGATCAGTTAATGATTTCAAGACAGTACTTTGTTAGTTCTTTATGTATTTAGTAACATTTATATGGCACATGCATAATACACAGTGCTATACAAAGAATATTTATCATTCACATCTGCTCTGGCCCCAGTGGAGATTCCAATCTATATTCCCTATCACATGGACACTCATACACACTTGGGTTATGTTTTGTCTATAACCAAGTAATGCACTAGTATATATTAGCATTGCGGGAGGAAATAGGAGTACCCAGAGGAAACCCATGCAAACATGGGGAGAACATACAAATTTCATACAGATAGGGCCCTGATGATAATCCAACCCATGACCCAATTTATGTGATACAGTTCTAACCGCTGTGCCTTTATGCTGTCAAAATGTATTTGCTATTATCTCTATGTTTTCTGAACCCCCCCTAGGTATACCTCTGATCTTTACTTTGTCTTGTCTCTGGTAACCACCTGTTACCCTATTTACAAGATGTCTCCCAATTTTCTCCCTACCATGCCCAGTAAAACACTCCCACAATCTTTAAATATATAAATTGTTCTCTGAAAATCCATATATGTATTAGAGTTTATGCTACAATAAACCTTTAATACCAATACTAATGCACCACCACAACTGTCAGAATGTCAACTCAAACTCACTGAGTCCTCTTGATTTAGTTGTTTTTTTCTTCCAATTACAATGTAAGCTCTGTTATGAGTGGGACTTTGAATACCCTTTAATTTTTTTTACATTTCACATATACAGTATACGTTTAGGCAGCATATTTGTGGTTGACTATAAAATAGTCCCTTAATGTTTACCTAACATACATTGGTTGTGTGTTTATTTTATGTATAGATTAGATAGTTTAATGCACATATTGGTGTCATACACTGTACATGATTTCAACACAATTCTGTGTTCAGTAGTTAATTGAATTAAAAGTTGATAAATGTGTCCAAAAAAGCTAATAACTCCACTTCGGTTTTATAAAGGAAAGACATATTAAATTACAAATACAGTATTGTAGACTATGTGAATATATTATAAGACTCAGGTAGTTTTTTTAATCTAAACAAAATTTAAATATGGTTTGCACAATTGCATGTTGAAAGCATGTACTTTTTTATTTCAGTAATGTTAAATTTTGTCTTTTGTATAGTTAAACTGAATACATTTTATAATTAGATGCAGCAGTCTAATGAACTGTATGATTAATAGTCTGTGCTCTGAGGATTTCATATGATATATCAGAGCAGCTACTGCTGATTGCTGATTATTGAAGCAAAAACTAGTTTTTTGATGCATAGAATATGAACAGCAGTGTTCAATGAAATCTGTTTCATAGCCTTTAATGAAATAAAAAGTACTGGTGTTTGGCTTGCTACTTGAAAAACACAGTTTTAATGTGGAGTATCTAATATGCAGCTTTAGCAAAAATATTGCTAGAAAATATTCTATATTGGGAAAATGTTATCTATACTAGTATTATAACAATGTTGTGTCTGTCTGTTTTTTCCAAGTTGGCATAAAATGACTGGACCAATTTTCATTAAAAAAACTGCATCATGTTGTAGTGGACACTCCTAGAAATAACATGCACTTTGTTTCATCTCAATCCGCCAAGTTAAAGCTGAGCAATAACAAAAACATGATTTATTCACATCAACAATGCAAGGTGTGGCACAGGCAAAACTGGTGAGGGATGGGGGAAGAGGTGGTTTGGGCCATGTTCACTTGAATAGAATAAGCTATACATAGCAGTCTGTACACAGAGCACACAGTGACATTGGTGTGAGTGGTGGGTGAAGGTGCTACTGCCATCAGTCTTACAGCATTGCTATTCATGTGGGCCAATCCTGCAACAGGACCCCTATACAAAGCAATACAACTAGAACACCTCAGGCAGAAGTGACTTCATCATGGGAGAAGCCATGGACAACAGCTAGTTAAACATAATTTTGAGAAACAAAAACATATAGCTTGCATTAGCCTGTTGTTCAATATTAATTAGAATAACCTTCATTCTTTTTTAAAATTTTATAAATACATAAAGGGGTTGGAACAATGCATACATAACTACCGAAATTACGTAGGAAAAACATTTTTCTGATACACCAAAAACAGTACGTGGTCTCAATTTGTTTTTGTATTTGCACAAGATTGCCTTAATTGTCCACCAAACACATTTTAAAGTTAATGCTCACTTCCTGATATTGGAAACATGGATATACACCTACAGTACCTTTATGGGTATATGGATGCACTGAAAAATGCACTTTGTGAAAACATTAACAATGCCACTACAATTTGGAAACTAAATTTCATCTTTAGACCACCACCTACATTAAATTATGAGAGTCCTAGGATAATGTTTGTTTTAGCCACAGTTCTTAAATATGAGATTCAGTAGACTTTAGGACTGATCTTATGACATGAATAACTTGAGTATATTGAAAATTTTCATTACATTGTTTAAAGAAATTAACTTTTTCCAAAAAGAGAGACTACAGACTGCAAAATTATTCACATCATTTCAATGTATAGGCTTAAAATAGCATTTCTGAAATTCATGTCCATTTGTGAGGAGGAAAAGTCACAGAGGAAATGAAAAGTACTCTTTTAACAGTGAGCTCATTTAAATAACTATGTCCCACAAAATATTTCATCAACTGTTTGACTGATATCTATCTATCTATCTATCTATCTATCTTAGATAGATAGATAGATAGATAGATAGATAGATAGATAGATAGATAGATACAGTAGTTCACAAAGAATGTTTTAAGGTATTTTGTACTTCTCTGTACGGGATGCCTGCCACCTCTACAATACAGTTAGCATAATCAAAAAGAAAAAGATTTAGCACTATTTGATAAATTTATATTATTTACTAAAATAGGGAAGGTATGGTGAAGAAATAATTGCCTCCTACAGTATTGCTGCCTGCCCAAATAAAGAAACACACAGGTCTGGATAGGAGACAACTGTCATCACTCAGAATTCAAGGAACCCAAGCTCTTCCCCCAAACTGGACAGGTTGTGCCTTTGGTACCATTGATACTAATAGGGTTGAATCAGCATAACCAGTGCATTAACAGGGAAAGTACCTCAAGAACTACAGCAAGATGACCACTGTTCCATTCTTCCCTGCCCACCAAATAATGCTGACAAATAACACAGGTGGTAGGGTGGAAAATTCCAGCAGAAAAAGTGGTCGAAAAACTGACAAACTGGAAAAAATTCCAAACACTCAACCCAAATACCATCCCTGATAAACCCATGAAAAAACCTAATGACTGCCCAAAAAACACCCACAAATTAACCATGCCTTGGACATGTAGGTTGTCCTAGCCTTTGAATGTAATATCCTCAAGTCATGTAAAATGCTTTATGTCTCTACTAACTTATCTGCTCCTATAGCAATTACTATTTATTTATTTCACACTAATGACCAAATTGTTCACACTTATTTAGGTGTATACCAGGTATGCCTCTGACAAGGAATAAAGGCATACTTTTATTTTGTTTGTGAGATTAAATTATTATTTTCATATAATATATAATTGCTATTTTCAATTGCTATTTCTTCATACTATAGTACTTAATTTTTTAAATTATGGCATTATTTTACTCCTATATCTCTGCTAACTATAGATCTATTTGATAGAGAACTTGCATTTATATTAACAACAATTAGATTGGTGGTTCTCAAAGTCAGCCCTCAGAACACCAAACAGTTCACATTTTCCAGGTCTCGTGGCAGGTGCACAGGTTAAAAGATCCAAAGGTGGAGCTAATATCTCACTTGTGATTCTGTGAGTAGACCTGGACAATGTGACCTGTTTGGGCTCCTGAGGACCAAGTTTGAAAACCTCTGATTAAGGTTATTTAGAATATTTAGTGCCTAAAATGAAGTTCAATAAATTATAATGTCTATATTTATTGCGGTAGACTACCATAGACTTCATAGATTTATTGATTTTACAGTGAATGAACATTTTACATTGCTTTGTTGTATTTGTTATTTACTATTTCGGCAGTCACATCCACATAATGATCACCATTGATTACACTAGAACAGGGATGGAAAATCATTGGTCCTCATAGCAAAACAAGTTTGTTGGGTGGTGGATAGTGATGTAGTCGATGCTACCATGACACACCACTACTGTAACCTCTCCTCAGTTTGTGGGGAGCCTGCAAATGTGCATTAAAGCTCTATTTTAGTTTCACTGCCCATTTTCTGTGATTTTAATATTTTACAGATACATTACAGGAAGTGGCCATTGGAAAGTGATTGGTACTTAGCTACCAGTGACGTGCATTCAGATGAGGCAGAGCTTTTCCTGTCATACATAGACATACTCCACAGTGTTTTCTATAAAATTTATAAGAAAAATTGAAAGAAAATATTACAAATATCTTCTTTGTATTATTGTAATATTTTAGTCAAAACTCTGGAGTAAAAAGTGTGTGAGAGGTGAGTAAAAATTGTAAAATGAGAAAATTTAATTTTAAATTCTCATTTTACAATTACAAAAAAATAGGGTAAGTCATCATTTGACTGTCATAAAATTATCACTTTCCAAAAGGTGCCTTCTTTTGCAGTGTCAACATATCAGATGTGATCATTTTATTGAAATCAAGCCCTTCTGGAGCCGGATAGCCGAACCCTCAAGGCATAGAAGGGAGCATCTTATATAGGAAAGTACAGGGGGCAAGGCCAATGGGCAGGGGACTGAGGCAGCAGGCAGGGGACTGAGGCAGGTTTAGGGGATAGGCACAGATATAAACTAGAATAAATGAAAAAAAAAACCTTTTCATTTAAAAAATAGAAATAAGGAAGCTAGGGAACCAGGGAGCAACAGCAGTGCCTGGTGACCACTTACCATGAATCGATCAATGGAAGGGACTTCAGTTGTGGAGTGGTCACCAGGACAGACTGCAACAGCATTCAGGTGGACAGGCTGTGGAGGGGCAAGAAGCACAGCATGAGTGATCTAAACAGACCACTTCACTGCAAACGCTGCTACAAAAGCTGCCAGCAGCTTGTTAGTGTTTAGCATAATAGGGAAACTGAATGTCATCTGAAGATGGCGAACAGTTTCACTTTCAAACTCTGAAAATAATATATTTTCAGAATTTGATGAATCCCACAATTTTAACATCCCCATTCTTCTGTATGTGGAGTGTGAACATTTTCGGGATAGTGTTGTAACAAGGAGAAATTATTGATATCTTCTTTGTTACAGGTTTGATGAATAGGTGGGTATTTATTAAAGCTGGGAGAGAGATAAAATTGTAAAAAAATAACTACCAACCACTTACTCCTAATATTTTATAAACACAGCCAGCAAAATGTAAATTGTAAGCTGGTTGGTTAGTATGTTATCTTTCACAAATTTAACTCTCTCCCAGTTTTGATAAACACCCCCATAGTGTTTTTACAATAAATTGAGAAATAATGATGAAATCTTAAAAAAAGGCTTATTTTGGGGTCTATTCATTATGTTTATTATTGGGGTCTGGACCGACTCGCTAACTCACTCAGAGCACCAGAGCATTTCATCATTGTGCACTGAAAATCATCTGTCTCTGCGAGCGGCTTCACTGCTCACTTCGGAGCAGAGTATCTTTTGGAGCAGTGAGAGAACTGCGAATGACTGACCCACAGGTCACGCTTGTGTACAAGTGCCCAGACATCTGTCAGAAGGCGCTGGACAGGGGCAGAGGAATCTGAAAGGATCCCTCTTCATGACCTGGGATGCTTTCCCATAGGAAAGGAGCGGGTAGTGGGAGCACTCGCCATCTGAAGTTGGCGAATGCTCCGGCAATCAAACTCCGAAAATATTGTATTTTCTGAGATTGATGAATTCTACTCCATACTAGTGTATGAGGACAGCAGGGCATTCCTCAATTTACCTTCTTGATGAATGGCCCAATAACTTAATTTCTACAATTGCAGGTGAAAATGTTCATTTCCACTTGCTTTTGTAAAAATAAAGTGATGATGAATATGGCCTTACAGTAAATGACATAAATATGTATTTTGCTTTGTATGTGTATTAAATTGTATTCTTATTAAGATGCCTTCTACAGTAGTTGGTATTATTAGTTAAAGCTGTGGATTATTTCAACAAAATAATTGTATGATATTGTATGATATGTCGATGCAGTGAAAATTCCCATTTATTTAATAAACATGTCTGTTAATTTAAAAAAAATGTGGCCTAAAGACAAGTGAATGTTTTGCCAGTTGCATAGTGCATTTGTTTGAACAGTAGGCTAATGGCTCATGTGACCATGCATATTTGCATGATGCTATTGCTAAAGGTGCCCATCCACTAGACTATTTAATTGAGCAATTGAATGATAATGATATCATTATTGTTCGATAATCGTTCGATAATTGTTTGAAAATCTTTTGCAGATTGTTTAAAAAATGTCTAAAACTACCAGCGATGTGCGCTCCCGCTGGTCATTTAGACATCTATCATCTTGCAAACATGCTGGACAACCTGATGATAATGTCAGGTTCAGCATGTTTGTAGATGATTGATGAGCCTGCACTGAATGACTGCTCATTCAGTGTAGGCACATCACAGACTGACAAACGACTGCATAATTACAATGTTGTAATTGTGCAGTTGTTTTGAGGTCTGCTAGTGGATGGACACCTTTACACCAGCTTGGTCTGGATGATTTGAAATAGGGCAGAATGGGGCATTCTAACATAGGCCAAATACAGTAAGGACATATTCTCGCTACTTTGAGCATATGCATACTAAGTAAAAAAAGCATTTATACCTGGAAAAGTCATATTTTGTTTGGCTGGTCAGGGTAGATGCAAATAGTAAATGAACACAAATTTTGCCAGCAATTTGGGGCACAATTGAGCACAACTTTCCATCAGGCCCAGACACAGTACACATGACTATGGATTTTTACAATACTAGGTAAATTTTGGATTCAAATGTGTTTATTCACATTTCAGCAGAGAGCTGCTTTTTAAAATGTAAACTAAATGCTTTGAACAAATTCTGTCATATAAATGATCCATATAATAGTTAAACAATGCACTGTGACAATCTGCAATTTAATATAAAGTGTATTATTATTATTATTATTATTACTTTAGAAAATAAGTTAGGAGTAATCTATAATACAATTTGTGAAAACATAACCAGAATTTATAATTTTACAGCCAAAGGGAAAGTACTTGCCAAAATACTTCTATTTCTACTTGATAAAGTATTATAGCTTTCCAGTGTGAAATTGCAGGTCAAGCTGATGTATTTATTTATACATTGGCACAAGGGAAATATACATTGTAAACATGTAGTATAGAAAGATTTTAGTGTGACTGTAAATTAGGTAAATCATAGTACAGATAAAGGTTCTTTATTGACACTTCAGCACTTTTTTAATTAAATAAATTTGTATTCCTAATTGAGTGTACCCTAGAATTAAGCTTGCATACAATTTTAGTTTTAAAAACTGGTATCATTGTTTTATAAGTGCTACTTTTTTTTCTTCTTGTCTCTGTGTTTAAAGCAAAATATTTTGGTGGTCACCTTTGCATAGAAGCAGAGTCTTACTTTTGTAGTTCCATAGCAAAACTTTTGTACTAGTGCAGAATCATGTTTGTTGAAATGAGATAAACCTGAGTAGAGGGTGCATTTTCAGGGGTCCTCTTTGATATACAGAGGGCCAGATGCACATTTATACCCCACAAAGCAACCTGAATTTTGCACAAGCCCTGAGCTAGTGATCAGAGAACCACATTTCCAGGAGCACTCTGAGCATTTTATTTAAAACTATGCCAATAGCTTCAAGCTAAGCATTAACCTTCCCTCATAATCATACAGTATTTTAAGATGGTTAGTAAAATGTTTACTTTAGTGATTGTATTCATACTAAAGTGGTAGGAAGCTAGACTTTGTTGTAAGGTTTTCATATGTTCCCAAAAGACCACTAAAAGCACACTTCAGGGTATATTTACTAAAGTGTAGGTTTTTAGAAGCGGAGATGTTGCCCATAGCAACCAATCAGATTATAGCTATTATCTTCTACAGTACAAAGTGCTAGGTAAATGTTACATAGAATCTGATTGGTTCCTATGGGCAAATATCTCAATTTCTAGAAATTCGCACTTTAGTAAATATACCCCTTCTAGTTTGTGGAGGTGTCTCCTGAGAGTTCAGAACAGGTGGGCACCTTGATTTGCACTAGTGTAATTGATCTGACACTTGAATAAAATTCTAACTTTGTTTGTTAAGAAGTGAAATATATCTTGTAAGCCTAATGGTATTTAGAAACTTTCAATTTTGTTAAATATTTTCTATCAATATCTTAAGTTTTTAAATAATAGATTTTATATAGAGATGCATGCCCATTGAACAGATTAATGAACAAAATATTATATATATATATATATATATATATATATACACATATATACACACACATAATAAAATTACTCTAAAATTAAATCACCTGAAGCAGCCTAGGATAAGAAGTCCCAGAATTCACCCATATGCATAAATAGTAACAAGAAAGTGGATAAACCTTTCCTGACACTCCAATAAGCAATACAATGGATAGTCTATATAGATTGAAAAAGTCTCACATAAATCTGCAATGATAACATTCTTTCTGATGAGTTCTTTGCACATCCTCCTATATAATTTTTTGATCTTTGTAGTATATAATACAGAGAAAATGAATGGGAGCATAGGGTAGTATTGTACATTAACCAAAAATAGATGTTAGAATACCATCAAACATGCTGAAACATATCATGCTAGGAGGGACGCAAAGCACCTCCTTCTACACCATTCAATGTGATGTATTCCTATCACAAGGACTCCCCTTATGAATGTGCACTGTAATTCAGACAGAATGAGCGTATCAATATGCTATCAGATTGTCTTCTATTCATGGGATACTCCAACATTTTTCTTCATAATCCATTTTGATATAATGAGCACTATAATATACACCAGATAGTACATATTGGGGGAGATGTATCAAAGTTTGGAGAGAGATAAAGTGGAGTTAGATAAAGTACCAACCAATCAGCTCTTGTCACTTTTGTAATAATGTCAGTTAGGTAATTTGATAATTTTTAAATTATGTCACAAATATCAAATCCATATATTGGATATCCCTATACACCATACTATACATCAATGACTCCCTATATATTATTAACAGTATCAAATCCAAACACCAGTTTTATACCTCTAGTAGTAGTAGCTAGCTTTCCCTGATTTCAGGGTAAAAACAGTCAGCAAAAACTGAGTAACTCCATAACATATTCCACTTCCACTTCTTTCCATTAGCAGCAATAACCCGAGTTATTGCACGTGAGCGTGCAGCAACCCGGGTTATTGCTGAGTGTGAAAGGACAGGGTTGAAATAAGTTGAGTGACCCAGCATTTCAACCCTGGTCATGAGAAGTGTTGGACTCATGTTTAAACCTGCTTGTGAAGCAGTATGAATGGGTAACCCAGGTCGTTGCAACCCATTTCCCGTTCTCTGCATAGGAAGAGCCGATGCTTGAAAATTAGATCATCTCAAAGTGCTGGCTCATCACATGATGCAGATGGTGTAATCCTGTTCACATAAGGGCTTGCATATATAAAAATGGGAGTCCCCTATTTTAAGAGAAATTCTACATTATTTTATCCCTCTTTCACAATCTTATAACAACTAACACTTTAATATGTGGAAATTGCATCTTGATATTACAACTAAAGATTTATAGACACAATATCAACATACCATTTTGTAAATCCACAATTTTCATATTTTACATCTATCATAAAATAGTAGGCATAATAAAACAATAATAAAAAGTTTTACAGTAAGTCCCTGACAAATGATTAATTTCTGCTTTTCAAAACATCCTAATTTTTACAGGGAATAGACATTATTCAAACAATAATGACAGACTTAGTATATGCTTAAAAAGCAGAAAATTAATCCATAAAACAGTATATAAATCTGAAAATAATTGTATAAAGGAAATAGTACATTCTAACAATAAAAAGACTTCATATTTTTTAAGTATGAAATATTTTTTTCTTATTTCCTCAAACATTATTTTAATCACTGTGAAATTTTGCTTGACAATTTAAATATGGGTCATTTTCTGCCAATGGGGTATTATACATAATGTACCTGTCCACTTTAATTGTCATCTGAAAGATTAAAACTGCAGCAGAAAGTATTAGAACTGTAAACCCTAAGGCATTCGTTAAATAGGAAACAGCTATAATATCAGTGAATATAATCAGAACAAAGAAGCTCAAAATTCAAAGTAAAACTAGGTGAAAACCATACTTTTCTGGAAAGCCATTTTGTGTATTTTTTTCACATTGTACTTTTTATTACTAAACATAAAATATTGTTCTAGCATGGGGAGAAAAGATGGGTTAATTGATTCAATTCGGAATTTCAGCCACATTGCAATACAGCTGTTTGTTTCAAGAAAAAACTGGAGGGAAAATGCCCCGAGAACAAGCAGGAACTGAAGACATTTGCAGTAGAGGCCTGGCAGAGCATCGCCAGGGATGCAACCCAGCGTCTGGTGATGTCTATGTGTTCCAGACTTCAGGCTGTAATTGCCTGAAAAGGATTTGCAACAAAGTATTAAAAAGTGAAAGTTAGATTTAGGATTGTTTAGTTTGTCTCATTAGTTTTGGCCCCTTAAAAAGTGGGAGGCACATATAGAAACCGTTGTAATTCCTATACCGTTCACCTGATTTGGATGTAATTACCCTCAATTTACATCTGAAAGCATTACCCTCAAATTAAATCTGAAAGCACATCTTGTTTGTTTCATTTCAAAGCCATTGTGGTGGTGACTAGAGGCCAAAATATGAAAATTCTGTCAATGTCCCAATATTTATGGACCTGACTGTATATATATATATATATATATATATATATATATATATGCATATATTCTGCTGCGGCTCCAGGAACACACAGTGATCAACGTGATCACAGTGTAGAAGCAGCAGCAGCGCGGCTCTGGTAGCCGCCGCCGCTGCTGCTGAGTAGCCAGGCCACCAGCGCGACACCCTCCCGCTGTGGCTCCGGCACAGCAGTGATCACATAGTGATCACTGGCTGAGTAGAAGCAGCAGCGGCAGCTCTGGTAGCCACCGCTGTGCTATGGGTCCGGGCCGCCAGTGGGACACCCTTCCGCTGCGGCTCCGGCAGTGATCACACAGTGATCACTGGCCGTGTATAGACAGCAGCGGCGGCTCTGGTAGCCGCCGCTGTTCTAAGTATCCGGGCCACCCCCTCCAGCCTCAGCTGCTCCTCCTCCCTCATAATGCCCTCTTTTGTAAGGGGCCTGGCCATAATAAAAAAAAAAATATATATATATATATATATGCATATATATATATATATATATAATTATATATATATATATATATATAGACGCATGTAGACGGGCACTCAATATGTGGGTAAATCGCCGGGGTGCCTGCCTAAAGATTGATATATAGCATGTCTCCTGCTCCATGGAACAAAAATAGGCGGCACTCATCCGGACTTGGTATATATATTATATTATGGCCAGGCCCCTTATAAAAGTGGGCATTATGGGGGAGGAGGAGCAGCTGAGGCTGGACGGGGTGGCCCGGATACTTAGAACAGCGGCGGCTACCAGAGCCGCCGCTGCTGTCTATACATGGCCAGTGATCACTGTGCAATCACTGCCGGAGCCGCAGCAGGAGGGTGTCGCACTGGCGGCCTGGACCCATTGCATAGCGGCGGCTACCAGAGCCACCGCTGCTGCTTCTACTCAGCCAGTGATCACTATGTGATCACTGCTGTACCAGAGCCACAGCGGGAGGGTGTCCCGCTGGCAGCCCGGCTACTCAGCAGCAGCGGTGGCTACCAGAGGTGCGCTGCTGCTGCTTCTACACAGTGGTCACGTTGATCACTGTGTGTTCCAGGAGCCGCAGCGGAAGGGTGTTCCGCTGGCAGCTCCGATACATAGCAGCAGCGGTGGCTACCAGAGCCGCCGCTGCTGCTTCTCACTGAAGTGGGTGTGGCCGGCTGGGCTGCCCAATCTCTGCTGGCCACAGTGATCGGGATATACTGGAGCCTGCAGCCGCACCGGGAGGGGGATGCCGCCAGATGCCCGATCACTGTGGCAAGCAGTGATCGGGACACAAAGGAGGGGGAGCCGTGGGTTTAGAGCGACCAGAAGGTCCCTCTGATATTGGCGGCAGTGGGAAGATTAGCTTCCCATAGCCGACTAGTGGCCATTCCTGACTGGTTGCATCAGATACGACCATGTCAGGGAAAGCCCAGCCTGGTGTGGTCGTATCTGATACGACCATGCCAGGCAAATGGTTAATGTGGTCATGTGCAGAATAAAGCTCCTGCACAGCAAAGCTCCATTTGTGCTTTACAATCTTAAATCAATGCATGTGCATCCACAGAAGATAGATCATTATATCTGGGCCCTTCTTAATACATAGCAGCCACATACTATATTGGTTACTTCAGCAGTAGGTGCACCACTTTAGAGATGTTTTTTTTCTGTGTACCAAGAAATCCCGCTGACAGAACACATTGTTTTCAGACAGAAATAACTGTCTTCATCTCTACACTCTAGGGTATGGGTGGGCAATAAGCAGCCCCCCAGCTGTTGTAGAACTACACATCTCAGCATGCCCTGCCACAGTCTTGCTATTTGGACATGCTAAAACTATTGAAAGGCACTCTGGGATGTGTAGTTCAAAAACAGCTGGAAAGCCACTTATTGCTCAACCCTTATATATTTATTACAGTGAGCATTTTTAGAAGTGGAGTTGTTATCTTTAGCAACCAATCAGATTCTAGCTATTATCTTCTAGCAGGTGCTAGATTAATAAGTAGAATCTGATTGGTTGCTATGGGCAGCAACTCCACTTCTAAAAACTCTCCCTTTAGTGAATATACCCCTAGATGTGATAGGAGCTGCACCAGGTGTGCTAGTTCCTCCAACAGGGGACACAGCACAGTGGCTCTCACAGTGGCATGCCTAGCAAAGTGAGAAGTCTGGACTACCCTGCACTAATTTAAGGTTCCCTGACAGTGGCTTTTCCAATACAAGCAGCCAGGACTGCCACTCTGGTTTGATCCAGGTGTTCCTGATATTGATAAAACCTGTCTCTATTTTTTCATTTTGTGTTTGACTCTGATGCTTGCTGTGACTCAAGACTGTTTTCTAGACTATATGGGCATTCCATGCAATATACATGTAATCAGTAAACTCTGCTTTACTGATTACATGTACTGTATTTAGTAGTCCTCTGATGGCATGTATGTTCTATCCTGCCATTTTACCAACAGTGCTGCCAACACACACCACTACATATTTGGATTAACATTCAATTCAGCTTCTAAAAGCCACTACTATTTTATTACAACAAGTAGACCATTTTCTGTTCAGATGGTGCCATGCTGATGTTATATAATTGATTTTGTTTATTCATATTCATATACTTTTTTACTGTGTATGTATACAGCAACTGGTTGCTATGTAGTATGATGAATGAATACATTAAAAGCATTTGTAATTCACATATCAGGCTCTGTTGCATATTAGCTCGAAATCAAATAGATTTTTTGTAGGTTTGCATCCATTGTTATATGGATGTGCAGAGTATGTAATCATATACATACATGTTTTTTGCAGCATTTTTATATATGCACATTTGAATTGAGATAATATTACATAAAAAGCACCTGAACCTGCTAGTATATTTTACTTCTTCATTTGCACCTAGGTGGATGTCTAATTGCACAATCACAAATCTAGGAGCACAGTAAGTCCAAAGATTCTTTTTTAAGCTGTGAAGTAAACAATTTGCACTTTATATAGAGGGCTTGACTGAGTTGGATGCAAGTCAATATGCGGATGGATCTAGCTAATTTGAATATACTGTACATGAGACAAAGATGACTGCCAGTGGTGTAACTAATGCCCCCGCAGCCCCCGTGGTGGCTTGGACGTGCTGGGTAGCTTGGGGGCAACGGGGGCAGTAGTTACGCCACTCAGTGGTGGAACTCCTGTAACTATGGAGGGTGCAGGGGGTGCAGCAGCACCCCCTGCACCCTCCATCTGCCGGGTGCCCGCTGAGTGTGTTACCAGCAGGCGCCTGCCTCCTATTCAATCCCCCAGCAGCAGCTGGAGGATGGAGCTCCCTCCATCTTCTGGGTCACTCCCATAGTGCCGAGGAGCAGACGCCGAGGATGGAGCTCAGAAGTGAGCTCCATCTTCCGGGTCCAACAGAGCACTTTGGGACTGAGGTAATGATGTCACTCCCATAGTGCCGAGGAGCGGACGCCAGGCTATGGATGGCAGCAACACTGGAGCGGGATAAAGCTAAGTGTTTTTTTGTGTGTGTTTGTGTGTGCGTGGGGGGAGCAACTACAGGGGGATCACTACAGGGGGCTCACAACTGGGGGCATCTACAGGGGGCTCACTACTGGGGACAACTACAGGGGGCTCACTACTGGTGGCAACTACAAGGCGCTTACTACTGGGGGCAAATACAGGGGGCTCACCACAGGGGGCTCACTACTGAGGGCACTACTAAAATAGGCACAACTACAGGGGGCACTACTAGAAGGGGCACAACTACAGGGGGCCCTGCATAATGGGCACTATTATAGGGGGCATTGCATAAGGGGTAATATTACAGGGGGCATTGCATAAGGGGCACTAGTATAGGGGGCATTGCATATGGGGAACAACTACAGGGGGCACTACATTAACGGGCACAACTACAGGGGGCCCTGCATAATGGGCACTACTACAGGGGACATTGCATAAGGGGCACTATTACAGGGGGACATTGCATAAGGGGCACCAGTATTGGAGGCATTGCATTTTGGGGCACAACTACAGGGGACACTGTATAAAGGGCACTAACTTGATACACACAGTTTACAGGTTATAAACTATGTTCCCAATAATCTGGTTCTACACGGACATAAAAACTGTGCAAACTGTCTTGAGCTGAGGTGACAGACTGGCAGGAGCAGAGAGGAGGGTTGGTGAAGTAGATCTGTCAGGGTGGGATGTAATGGGCATTACTGTTTGGCATAATGTGTATTTGGCATTACTGTGTGCACAAGGTAATATTATTGGCATTACTGTGTGGCATAATGTGTAAGGGGCATTACTGTGTGGCATAATGTGTTGTATGTGGCATTACTGTATGGCATAATTTGAAATAGGGGCATTACAGCATGATATAAATTTGTTATAAGGCTTTATTGTATGTCATTATGTATAATGCATGGCATTATTGTGTGGCATGTGTAAGGGGCATTGCTGTGTGGCATAATGTGTTTTAAGGGGCATTCCGGTGTGGCATAATGTGTTGTAAGGGGCATTCCGGTGTGTGACACACTGTGTTATAAGTGGCATTACTTAGTGTGTCATAAGGTGTAAGGCACGTTGCTGTATCATGTAACCACACACCTTAAATGTCATCTTTGGGTGTGTTTGATCTTTGGGCGGGTGGGAGGGGGGGTGGGCGCCTGAATTTTTTTTCGCATGGGGTAGCAAAATTTATAGTTACACCACTGGTGACTGTACATTTGCTGAGTCAGGCATGTGCACACAGATGAGAATGCTAGTGCACACAAATTCATCTATCCATCGGTAGACCATATTTTATGCTAAATGGGTTATCTGGGGGGTTCCTGGGCAGCAACCATTCAATTGCACTGAAATGTTCCGTCTTGTGATAGTGTCATGGGCATTTTAGCAGACTTTTTTTGCTTAATCACTTGCCTTACTGTATATAGCTAATGGCACTGATGACAAGTACAGAAAACTAATATTTGTACTTGTCATCAGTGCCATTAGCTATATACAGTAAGGCAATTCATTGTGATATTCACTACTGTATTTGTTGCACACATTGATTTGAACAAACAAAAATATGTTCTTGTCATCAGTGCAATTAACTATAAAAATGCTGAGCAATTATTTTTGGTATTTGACTTTTGCATTATTAGTTATATGGGTATACTGAGGAAATATCCAGGTGATTGTTATAAAATCTAGTGTATTTGTAGAAATATATCGACTGGTGCAAAAAACAGTTATTTTCTGTACATGACATTACTGCTATTAGCTGTCTAGTGTACAATTAGCAAGACAATGAATTGTGATATTAGCTGAGGTATTATTTAAATGAATTGATCTATGCAAAACAACATTTTTGCTATACTATGCTTTAGCATCATTACCAAATTTTAAGTAGAAATACTGTATGTAGGTAATACATTTTGCTATTGACCAAATTACAGTATATGTTTAAAGTTAAACACAACAAGTGGAATTATATAAATGTTTTGCCATATCCAAAAAAGAGAAAAACTGTTTACACAAGCTACAGTAGTCACTCAGTCATTCATACAACAAGAAAAGAAAATATGTAAATGAAGAAATGTGCCAGTGTGCTCATAACTTATTGTCAGCTGTAATGGACATTAAATGAAAGTAAATAAATTGTATCTAGAAACAAAGAAAAAATAGGCCAATAATATTTTAACAAAGTGAATATATATAATAGGTCACCCAATTTTGTAAATTTTTAATATGGTAGAATTATACGTGGTAGAATTATATGTGATTATGAGCCACTAAATTATTGGTAGAAGAAACTTGACCCATGAATTTCCATTAAAATGTGTTCCTCCCCATCTTCTTGTGTAATTTCTAAACATGTATTTATTGCTTCCTTTTACAACTTCTATTTTTACAGCCTTCTTAGTATGGACAGTTTACAGAGAATATTTAATCATTCAATATTTAATGATGATTAATTAAATAAAACAATGAATAACCCATAAATACATATGCTGTTCCCCACAAAATTGACAAGAACAAATAAGTTGCTATGTAAATTCCCAATTAACATTATAAAAGCATCACTGCATTGACTTGAAAGAAACTTAATAATGAATTAATAATTTTACTTTCTTCATATATATTGCTGTTAATTCTTGGTTCAAAACATTTATTATGAGCAAACATACAGAGATGTCATGCAAAATCTCTTCAATGTTGTCATATACTTAGATTTGCATTGGTGCTCCTAATTATCTGCTGAAGTGCCTTTGCTGGCCGGGCAAAAAAAGGCCATTTACACTGACCGATGTAAGGAGTAGAGGAGCAATGGTCCGTCATAGTTTTTCAAATAAAAAAAAATAATCCAGAGCAAGATAATTATTAAAATATGATAAAGAGGCATTCTTATATTTCTGGGTAACACACAGCCAGTTTTAAAAAATGGTTAAATTTTGAAACATATCAATCCATCACTTTGAGGCATAAGTAACTACTGTAGCAGAGAAAAGTTGCTTATAGCAGGAGGATATATATTTATTATAATGATCATCCTGCTATATATTGTGTACTGTTGACACTTTTTGGGGGGATAATAATGCAATTATTGTATTTAATTGCATTTTCCATACTTATTATATTCTTTATTGTATCATATTGAATTGTGGGACTGATGTAATTGGCAGAAATGTGCTAAATATTCAGTATCTTACTAAATTATGATGGTCATGTAATACAATGTTTATTTTAATGAATTGGCTACATGTAAAATATAGTCAATGTGTGCTAAAAAAAAGTCTGATTATTTTTTAATTGCGAGTGACAATGTGCCTATCAAATAAAATAAATGAAGGAAAAAATGTCAATGATCCAAAAAGAAATGCTTGTTTATTGCAAAATAGCAAACAAATAATGAACCATTATGGCAATTCAAAAGGTTAGGAGAACTAGCAAAGAAAGGGGCTGATTACACTGGTTAACAAAAGGTGAATCTAATAGTATTTTCTGTGTTAAATTCAAACATCATCTTAGGATGTCTCTATCACCTAAGAATTTTGAGTGACACCAAATTAATGTTTACAATATTATGTTTATTATCAATCCATACATAGTAAATGATTAACTCATTTAAAATGCAGAAGTATTGGATTTCCTCTTGTATTTTGCCTTAGTAGCATCCCTTTTAAGGGTCTATCAATAGTCAGCAAGTATACTTGGACTCCACTTGCCCTGATATCATTTTTCCATTACAGAAATATCCCAGTGGAATCTTTTGCTATGTTCCAAGATTTGCTGGGAAAAAATCCAGGTTCAAGTCCAAAAAATGGATTTTCAAAGACATATTACAACCCATGGTCTTGTAAGATTTTAAAAGATTCTCCATTATTCTTCATTGTTGTCTGCCTTATGTTTCCCTAAAAGTTTTGGAAAATACTCTTGAAAGACTCCCATGCACCTTTTTTTAGTCTTATTCAACTGACCAATAAAGCTCTCACCTTGAATTAGTTCTCTTATATGATATTCTACAAATATCCCCTCTTTGATCTTTGCATCACTGATCCTCTGGATTTTTTTTTAAGTATGTACATTCAAGTTCACTTCAATCCATTGTTTTACTAAAGCTCTTCATAAGACTACGCTTTATATGGAGTGGAGGTAGATATACTTTTTCTGCATCAACAAGTGGTGTACTGACAACATTATTTCCTGGTTAGTGATGTTTACTTTGGCCGCTGATTCTGAGCATAATGATTTCTCTGGTCTCTGCTGTCCCACTCACAAAGAAAACAACCAAACTTGATTTAATTCCAATTAAATGGAGGCAATTAATTAAATTCCATTAATACTGTAGCACTGTAAGAACATTGAGTAGAAGCATCATCCACTGAATCTACAGTACTAAGCAAGCCTCCGCAACAAATTGTATGATGGAGGTCAATAATGAATTAAGGTAATTACACAGTACACAAATGGATATATTTTTTACCAAAAACTAACCAAAACAATTATTCATTCTCAACAAAATTGGAATTAGTTGTAATGCATACTAACACCAAACAACAAAAACATTGAGCAAATAGCCACCACAATAGAGGTCCAAATAGCAGTTCACATTTTAATGTTGACTGCACTAGAAGCCCAAACACATCTCTCTAAAACTTAATTTGAATGTGGTATCTATGGGTGTAAAATTAGTGGCCTCGTAACTGCCATAAACACCTCTGATTTGTCCAGTAGCACTCCAACACATTGCTTAGGCTCCACAACTTGTTCCAGGCTCAGTGTAAGGATCTGTATTGGCATGACTAAAGGATGGTCAGAATACCACTCTCATGCTTCTCTTGCAAAAAGAAAAAAATATTATGTTTGTGCTTACAAACACACATTAGACATTCATCAATTATGCCCTTAAAGGTTCTTATTACAGGTTTGATATACAATAATTGACGGTATTTATTATATATTAGCTGGGATACCCATCATTGCCCGGGTTGAAAACTGGACCCTGATGAACACCTGCAGCTTTAATTTTTTACATTATCTTCACCTATAACCTGGCTAACTATGCAAAAAGTGAGCAAATGACACTGCAGGCAGGCATAATTTTCATACAGTTTGGAATGGGATATAACAGGAGCTGACTGACTTATAGAGCAGAAATCAATATAGCTTACAAAATCACTTGAGTTTCAGAAATCACTGCAGAACAGATGTGGTGATTTGGCTGCATAAGGATATGCTATCACAGCTGCTAACATGTTAGCAGCTGTGATAGCTGCAATTTGGTAATGAAGCAAGAGGTGTCACACTTCCTGCATGCATTACCAGTCTGGGCTTCATCCAAGGAAGCAGAGTTGGATCATCTACAATCCTGTACTGAACATGTGCATAATCAGGAATTTGCATGATCCCTGTCACTGCATACATAGCTGAGTCACTCCCTGAAATCACTCTGCAGACCAACATTGAAGACAATATCTAGCAGTGCTGGGTTTTGTCTAGATCACCTTCAGTTAATGGACCTGTACATGATGTTGATTGAGGGCGGAAGTGCAGTTACATGACAAGTGCTGTTATTTTGTCCCAAATGTAGTATATAGCCACCAACAGTAGAAACCTATACCCTCATGGGCACATTTTGTTTGCCCCGCTTTGGGTTACTATTCCCAATATATGTCCACATGGATAGTAGATGATGACCAGATAGATTTGGGTCCTTTAACTGAAGGGACCTAGCCATAAACAGCAGGAATGCCATCAGAGGGGAATGCTAGGATTCAGATATCTGTCTGATTCAGATGATTCCATTAGTTAAACATTTGTAAATGCAACTAGAGATAATAAAGTAGCTGGACTTGGAACACTACATTTTGGCAACCTTGCTTGATCCTAAATATAAGTCATACCTAATGTTTATCTTTCCAACTGACACAGATCGTAAGAGATGCATAGAGCGCGCTCCTTGCGAGCAAGTTGTCAGCTCAAGTGTCACATTACAAAACAATGTCTCCTGCTTGAGTTTCTCTTTCAAATGTTGCTGCCAAAAAAACCTAACCTTTCCAAAGAGAAACACTGGTGATGAGGATAATTCAAGTTAGCACAACAGAGTGAAACACCATTATGACATATAGTCAGGTTTAAAGGAATTGCTCCAAATTATTGACACCTGAGTTCAATTCCCCATTCCACCAACTGAATGAATAGGTAGTAACCTGGTGGAATTCCACCCTCAATATGCTTTGGTGACTAGAGGAACATCAGCATGCCATCATCCAAACCTACAATAATTGAAAGGACAGGGGACTAGTGCATTGTAACTTGCTCCTGCACAGTGGTTAATACTCTTCATTTTATGCAAGATACTGAAATAATAACCATTAAAGTGAGTTTAGACACTGTCAGCCTGAATTACATGATTTAGTTAAAATACTGAAAAAACAGCTAGAGAAACTGAAAAATAAAAAAATAAAGTGATTATGCTAAGTATGTTGGACTTGAAAATCAAGTTCCTTATTCCCTACACTAGGACCAAAAGATTTGCAGCATCTTAAAATTGGTTCACAACATTTTGGCAACCTTGCTTGATCCTAGGTATAAGTCCTAAGTAATGTCTTCCCCTCTTACTGAAAAAGATGCAAAGAGCTTTTTGCAAGCAAGTTATCAGCTCACGTGACACATGACACAGCAAATCTCCTGCTTTAATTTCTCCTGCAGATGCTGCTGCCAGGAAAAATTGACCTTTCCCAAGAAGCTCACTGGTAATGAGGATGAGTCAACAGAGTGAAACATCATTATGACATCAGGTCAGGGTTAAAAGAATTACCCCAAATTAATGATGCCTCTACTGTTACGCAATCTGATATAGTAAGCATCAATAGAATGGATGATTATTTTGATGATAATGTATGAATTATCATGTCTAACAATCCCTTTGAAATTTGGAAGAAAAAAGTTGAATTTAGAGACCCTTGTACAAACTAGATTTGCTTTATTTTAGTCACCTCCAATCAGGGGCATTTTAAGAGAGGATGGAGCCCATATGGAGACAGTGTGGGCCCATTTCCACTCTGGTGTTACAATAGATTCTGACTTGGTGCCAGGAATTTAGTACACATACACAAGTCTCCTCAAAAATGGTGCCTGCACCTTATACCTGGGGACATCAATACAGGCCAATGCACAAGTTACCTGGAAAATGGCCGCTGCCAGTTTCTCAGTGGTTTTTGCTGCCCTGCAATGCCAGACCTGTGCTGCAGAGCAGCACTCTGGAGACTATGGACAGGTAAGGATAACACTATATACAGTGTATCCGGAAAGTATTCACAGCACTTCACTTTTTTCACATTTTGTTATGTTACAGTGTTATTCCAAAATGGAATAAATTAATTTTAGTCCTCAAAATTCAGCACACAATACCCCATAATGACAATGTGTAAAAAGTTTGAGATTTTTGCAAATTTAATTAAAAAAAACAACTACATAAGTATTCACAGCATTTGCTCAAAAATTTGTTGATGCATATTTGGCAGCAATTAGAGCATCAAATCTTTTGGAATATGATGCCACAAGCGTGCACAACTATCTTTGGCCAGTTTTGCCCATTCCACTTTGCAGCACCTCTCAAGCTCCATCAGGTTGGATAGGAAGCATCAGAGCACAGCCATTTTCAGATCTCTCCAGAGATGTTCAATTGGATTCAAGTCTGGGCTCTGGCTGGGCCACTCAAGGACATTCACAGACTTGTCCTGAAGTCACTCCTTTGATATCTTGTCTGTGTGCTTGGGGTCATTGTCCTGTTGAAAGATGAACCATCAACACAGTCTGAGGTCAAGAGCGATCTGGAGCAGGTTTTCATCCAGGATGTCTCTGTACATTGCAGCATTAATCTTTCCCTCTATCCTGACTAGTCTACCAGTTCTTGCCGCCGAAAAACATCCCCACAGGATGATGCTGCCACCACCATGCTTCGCTGTAGGGATAATATTGGCCTGGTGATGAGCATTGCCTGGTTTCCTGCAAACATAATGCCTGGCATTCACGCCAAAGAGTTCAATCTTTGTCTCATCAGACCAGAGAATTTTTTTTTCTCATGGTCTGAGAGTCCTTCAGGTGCAGTTTGGCAAATGTCCAGGCAGGCTTCCATGTACTTTTTACTAAGGAGTGGCTTCCATCTGGCCACTCTACCATACAGGCCTGATTGGTGGATTGCTGCAGAGATGGTTGTCCTTCAGGAAGGTTCTCCTCTCTCCACAGAGGAATGCTATAACTCTGACAGAGTGACCATTGGGTTCTTGGTCACCTCTCTGACTAGGGTCCTTCTCCCCGGATTGCTCAGTTTAGATAGCCGGCCAACACTAGGAAGATTCCTGGTGGTTAAGGATTTCTTCCATTTATGGATGATGGAGTCCACTGTGCTCATTAGGACCTTCAAAGCAGCAGGTATTTTTCTGTACCTTTCCCCAGATTTTTGCCTCAAGACAATCCTGTCTTGGAGGTCTACAGACAATTTCTTGGACTTCATGCTTGCTTTGTGCTCTCACATGCACTGTCAAGTGTGGAAACTTATATAGACAGTTGTATGCCTTTCAAAATCATGTCCAATCAACTGATTTTTACCACAGATGGACTCCATTTAAGCTTTAGGGACATCTCAAGTATGATCAGTGAAAACAGGATGCACCTGAGCTCAATTTTGAGCTTCATGGCAAAGGCAGTGAATACTTACAGTATGTGCATGTGATTTTAGGGTTTTTTTTCAATTAAATTTGTAAAAATCTCAAACAAATGTTTTACACCTTTTCATTGCTGGGTACTGTGTGAAGAATTTTGAGGACAGAAATGAATTTATTCCATTTTTGGAATAGGGCTGTAACATAACAAAATGTGGAAAAAATAAAGCACTGTGAATACTTTCTGGATACACTGTAGATGCAGGGTGTGCTGTATCGGCCCTCTGAATCCATGGGCCCATGTGCACTGCACATCCTGCACCCATTATATATATATACCTCTACCTCCAGTGTGTACTCAGAAACAGTGTTTTTCACAGCCTGGAACCTTTTGAGCAATAGGCGTAGGAGACTACTTCCTAAAAATGTGGAAAAAATAATGTTCATAAAAATGAACTACAAATTCTATGAGGATAACCTTTGCCACCAATTACAACAAAGTACAGATATTTCTGTAATGGTGGACTCCAGTGGGGTTGAGCTAATATTGTGTAATGATGATATTAACACTGATGAGTGTGAGGATTAGGATGATAATGACATCTTCCAACTGTAGGCATGATTAATAACAACACTGTTAGCCACCTTAAGCCAATTGTTAGCTTGCTGTGTGGGGGTCCAAATAAACTAAGCACTTTAGCCACAAAAGTGACAGTCCCTGTTGCTGAAGTACTTGGTTTGTTAATCTGTACATGTCCTTTTTAATACACAATATAAAGGTGGGTGAGAGGGCCCAAAGACTATTCCATCATCCACCACTTTCTAGTATGGGCTTTGCCAATTATGTGTGTGTTTGACGGGCAGTGTATATTACTGTATTTTACTTGGGAATTCATGTTTTTTTTTTGTTTCTTGCAAAGCCATCCATCATCAGATTCTCATCCAGTTGCATAGGTCCAGTTTCCTGAAGTTTCTAAGCAGATACAGAGTAGTACCATGAAAACATATAATCATAAAATTAATATTATAAAATTCAATTTGACTAGCTTGCTATGGAAGATTAATTTTTTTTAATAGTGTGTTCCTTGTATCAGGTTTTTTTATTTATAGTTACATATATTAATACTGTAATCAATCAATTAATTAATCAACCTCATTGATTTATTGGATGCTTGTTTTGTAATAGTTTTTTTTTCATTTCTCTGATTTTTTTATAATTACATCATAACACTAATCTTAATTAATTAATTCATCTTTTCATCAATCATTTGTTACATTTATCATTTTTTCTTTATAAGTATATTCTGTAATAAGTTAATCAATTCTCTATATAATCCACTGTCCATAGTGCCACTGTTTCCTAGATACGCTATATACATTTTTAAAGTACCTTGTGTTTGTGCCACTGCTCTTTCGCTTAGTTTAACCAGTCAATTCACTGCAGCCTTTGGCCAATATGGTTGAAAATTTGGTGAGCTGTGAGGTTGTGAAAATAAACTGGAAATTAATGTTAATGAGGTTAGTCATACTATAGGAACAAAAACATGCCCAAATTAAACAATTCCAGCTGTTATTATCTGTTTTTAAAGAAATTCAGATCCAAAACCAAAACCTTTGAGTTTTTTTTGGCAAAACCAAAATATGGGTTCTGCACACATCTCTAGTATACACTGGTTAAAGTTAAAGTGCTAGTAAGACTGGGGTTAAAATTATATGTGTAGTCAAATGTTGCAGACATGTACACCCCTATTGCCTCTCATTTAATGCACAGAAAAAGATAATTGTCCATCATTTGTTGCACAGTAATGCCCTTATTGCACAGATTCCCCAAATGTGGCTCATATATTGCACACAAGTTCCCTTATTGCAAGTCATGTATTCCACAGAGAATTGCATAGATGTCGCAATTCACAGTCATATTTTCCACAGATACAGTATATCACTCCTGCCAGTAATATATGGAGTGGAGATAATTACAGTATTTGCCTTTTATACTGTATATTGTACAGCAACATTGCTTAGAGATAGAATGCGTACAGCTGTCCATACTGCACAGATATTAGCCCACTACCAGTCATTTATTACCCCCATGGCCAATTATAAATTGCACTGATACCCTCATTAGTAACCATAAATTACACAGTGATGCACCTATTACAACCAAATGCTGCACAGTAATGTGCTCATTGCCATCTATATTGTCATAATGTCCCCAAATGCCAACATCAGCAGAAACACATACTAAGCAAGACTAGGAAACAGTCAGGGGTGAATTATGTGGGGATTGCACTAGCACAGACAGATTCCTGGTTAGGCATGTGCAGCTACAGCAGCTACAGTTGGTCCTTGCTCACATCTCTGTATGCACAGGACCTTGTGTTTGATGTTGTGTTCTTGCCATTTGGGAGTCTCGATTTAAATGTGTGAATAGTGTTACATGCCCATATATTAATTCAGCTGTGGGAATAGTTAAATAAGCTTTAATTGTATGTCTTGCTTGTAAGAAAACCATTATGTCATTTTTATTATATTAAATATACAGTTATTATATCTAGATACATATTCTACTTTTTATAAATCCAAGGAGAATTTGTTCTATCTTTTTAGCTTTGCTGTGTGTTTCTTCAATATGTAAATTCACACTACAGTGACTTACAAGATGGTACATCTAATTACTTCAGAAATATTTTATGAAAGGTCTAGAATTTGCATGGATCCCATTAATAATTAAAAGACAACTCACAATGTATGAAGAAGTTGTTTCTGTCACCTTATTACTAAAATCAAACGAGTTTTCTACTTTTTATTATAATTTAAGGATAAAGTAAATTAATATTATATATAATATTTTCCACATTTTTAAATAATGCATGCATTAAAATTGTCAAAATTACTAGTTTATTTCATACTGTATTAAAACTAATTTATTAGTAATTTTGTTTGATTAACAGCTAATAGTTATGATGTTCAATGAAATAAAATCAACCCACGGTGCTACTCAGAGTCATTATAGTGGTGAAGCAAACAAAAAATCAGCAACAATGAATATGAAGATAGTGTAAAAATACTAGTACATGGAAATAATGAATATTGAAGTCACAAACATGCCCCTGCAGGTCCAAATTAGATACTCAAGTGAAAAGAGGTAGAGCAAAGATACTGAAATATAGGATTGTGCAAATATGTGAGTTCAATATTTATTAAGAAAAAGGAAATGTATAGAAAGGAAATAAATACACACCTAGAAATTAGAGTATATATATATTGGAATTACATAGACATTGAAACAGAAATATATAATATATTTTAGAAAATTAAAATATACAATAAAATAAATTATCAATACAATCTTATAAAATACTATGGAGAGAGTTATCAAATCTTGGAGAGATACAGTGGAGAGAGATAAAGTACCAACCAATCAGCTTCTCACTGTCATTTTTAATGCACAGCCTGTAAAGTTGTGACAAGCTGATTTGTTGGTACATTATTCTCTCCACTGTATCTCTCATCAAGAATTCATAAATCTCCCCCATATGGTTTGCACAGTAAACAGTGAAAAAAGTATATAGTGTAATCTTATATATTTTTCATGAAAGATGTAATGTTCATAAACATCATAGTACTACTGTGGCATGAAAGTAAATTATCATATAGAAAACAGAGACACCCAGGGATAAATTTACTAAGAATCGAGTTTGGTCGAGTTTTTTAGTTTTTAAACTCACTTTGCTTCACCAAAACTCAGGTGTGTTTTCCCTTTAGCAACTCGCAAATGTACTAAGAAGTGAGTTTAGGTGAAAGTAAGTTTTTCGATGGTTAAGCAGATCGAGTTTTTTCCTCCAAATTGCAAGTATAGAGGAGCATTTAGAGGTGAGTTTAAGGAGAGTTTAGATGAGATTACTCACCTGAGATTGCAGTGTTTTCTCTCTTCCAAACACACCTGAGAAAGCAGCCTGCACATATCAGTGAGATATGTGCAAGCTGCTTGTGTGTTAAGACCTGTAAAATACAGGTTAAATATTATTTAAAAAAATGACATAGGGTCCCCCCATAAAGCTTAATCAGCCCCAGACTTGCCAACCTGTCCTGGTATCTACAATTATGGGGAACAAAATGAGTAGGGTTCCACCGTAAATAAAGGTACCAGCATCAGGCTGCAGGACCAGTCCTGGTTTTAATGATAAGGGGTAAAAATTTGAGTAGGGGTACCCCTATAATTAAATCCAGGACTGGACCCTTTCTAGCAGGGGGTGATGCCACAGCCAGGGGAGCCCTTTCACCGGGCCCTCCTGCCACAGCATCAGCCCTGACCACTAGTCAGCCCAGGCAAGGGAACCCTGGGGAGTTGGGGACACCTCCAATAAAGGGGTCCCCCTCTGCAGGGCACCCCTGACCTAGGCTGATAGCCTCGGGCTATCACCAGGAACCCTAGGGTTGTGGGTACCCGGTTGATAGTGTTAGTGTGTAGTGTAAAAGCAATGGTTAAATATTGTCTTTAGTTGTAGAACTACACATACCAGAAAGCCTCCCCACATGCTGGTATTTGGAGAACCACAAATACCAGCATGTGGGGCATTATGGTCCTGCTGGCACTTGTAGTTCCACAACCATAGCAATATGTAAATAAACACAACATACACTGTGAGAGTTAAATTTTATTATAACATACATGCACACTCACACTCACTATCACAGATACTCACCTAGTATCCAAAGTAATCCATAGGGGTACCTATAAAAAAATCCATACTCACCTCTCCTATGCATAGTCACGTCCTCTTCTCCAAGTAGGCATCCAAAGGGTTAAAAAAAACACGAGTTTACCCAAATCCAAGCAGACTGAGTAAAGGTTTGTGTGTGTACACATACCTTTACTCTGCGCAAATAACCAGGGCACATGAGTGCCCCGTCATTGAGGGAGCTGCCAGCCAATCAGTGGGCATCACCATTGGAGCAGCTTCCTGATAGGCTTTATGCAGTCAGCGCATCTCCCATAGACTTCAATGGTGAGAAATCTCCATTGAAGTCTATGCTGGGACCCGCTATATTGTATCATTTATGTAACCACAAGGTTAATTGTGTTTATTGTTCCCTGTAATTTTAGAAACCAGGACTGGCTAACAAGTCTGGGGCTGGTTATGATTTTGAGTGGGGGCCCTATGTCATTTTTTTTTTATAAAAACACTTAATATTATGTATGCAGGCAGAAACATACATAAATAAGACTGATCTGTGTATGTTTCAGCCAAACTCACAGCTCAGAAGGTGGTCTATTTGAAACTTCTATTTCACAGTGGGTTTGCTGCAATCTGACATGAGATTGGAAGCTCAATTCTTAGTAAATTTGCGAGTTGCTTCTTTTTCATCTAAAGTACTTCCTATTTTGGCCGATGGTGAGTTTTTTTGAGTTTGCAGACTCACATGAGTTTTAACAGTGAAAAAAGAGGACTCAATTCCATACTCACTCCAGTTTGTCTCTAGTAAACTTTCGAGATTAAAAAAATGCAAAAACTCACGAGAAAATGCAATCTCACCAAACTCGCACAAACTCAATCCTTAGTAAATTCACCTCCCAGATGTAAGTCTCCATTTTGCACAGTTCCTATTATGAAGAAAGGATAAATATTACTGGTAATGTTCCAGATAAATGAAAAGTCCTGTGCAGCAGTTCTTATAGGTGGTCCACAAGTAAACTCAAATGCAAAGGTGGCACTTGTCTGCAGCTCGTACAGTCCAATTTGGAAATGGAGGATGGATGTTTGGAGCTGGGATCAAGTATGAGAGATCTAGTTAACTGAAATTAAATTTGTGTTGTCTTGTTAGTTAAATGTTGCCACAGTATCATCATGACACTGTAACAACATTTAACTAACAAGACAACACAGATTTAATTTCTACATATTTCACTTTCCTTATTGGAAATCTAGAAAAAAAATAGATTAAAAACAACAAAAATCAAGTTTTCATTTAATTAGATATCACTGCAAGGATAAGAGTTGCTACTGAATTGTAGGTTTGCTGTTGTAACATAAAAAAGTGGTACATTATGCAGACCACATTGGTAAAAATGTTCAATAATCTATAGCTGTTACCACTGATGATATATTGTTTTGATTGTATTTTGTTTTATGGTATTTTATTAACTATTATGTTTTCTTAGATCAATATAATGTGGCCTAATTAAAAATGATAAATGTGGCTAGTCATATGAATTGTACTTTATGTGTTTTTGAAACATTTTATAATTAACTCAAGGTGGTTAGTAAAGTAGATATAGTTGATTAAGAATTTGGACATTTTATATACCAACTGTGTCAAGGCATCTATATACCACTGGTCCCTAATGCTACATGATAATAGCACCCACTTGGGTCTTATAATTGCCTACTGTAATGTCACATGATAATATCACATACATTAATATATCTAATTTGAGAGACTGAAATTCCTCCAATTGACACAGGAACAAGCATCCCCTCCAAATGTTGGTCCATCCATTCCAGAACAGTAATATACAATGTGCTATAATCATGTGGCATAACGGTATGCAATTATATGACCCACACTGGGTGCTATTATCATTTAGCATTCGGGACCACCGGTACAGAGATTCCTTGACATGGTGTAGACGGCTTAACCATATCTTTGCAAATATATGCAACAAATATCTCTGGATTTATATTATCAAGTAGTATTCAAATCTTATTGCTGGTCTTTTCCAGTGTGCTTGGGTGAACATATTTCCTTTTTTTGCCTAGATTAAACCCGTCCCTTTTCATACACCTTGTGAAGGACATTAAATTAATCTGAGCAGCCACCATTTAAATTACTGTTCTGAGAGGCATGGATTAGACAAGCATTCAGATGTTGTGCTGTTTCCTATAGTGCCATTTGGAGGATTTTGGTTTGCCTCAAGGTAAGTTGGCTCTCAATTTAAATATATTATTGTATGTGCTATTATCATGTGGCATAACAATATGCAATTTCATGACCTAAAGTGGGTGCTATTATCATATAGCATTATTGACTACCGGTACAGAGATGTGGCACAAATGACTTAACCATATCTTTGCAAATATATGCAATAAAGATCTCTGGATTTCTATTATCATGCAGTATTCAAATTGTATTTCTTGTCTTCTGTAGTGTGTTGGGCAAACAATTTTCCTTTTTTTCTTTTCTAGATTAGGCTCTTCCCTTTTCATTCACCTGTGAAAGACCATTAAGATGATCTGAGCAGCCACCATTTTATATTACTGTTCTATGGATGTTACTGTAATGTCCTGTGTGTTGTAAATATGTCACTGTTGTGCTCCATGTATTTTATATATTTCACTAGAATGCTCTTTGTATTGTGTAGAGGTCACTGTAATGAGAATGCAGGTACCCTTCACATAAACTCAGATTTAACTAATTCCCTTAAACAGTATATTCACCCTTTTTCACTTTAGTGTTAGGATATTTTATTAAACATTTGAGGATACCCCAGTGTTTTGCTTTTGGTTATAAAACCATCTTCATACTTGTGCTTTGGTTGTGGCAAACCAATCTTATTTGTTTTGGTTTAGGGTTTTTTCAAATTGTACAAATACAGGTAAAATCATGTAATATAGACCTGTTTTTGTTCCTACATTAGTATATATGTCATGATATTTACAGTCATTTACAGTAAATTTTCTATTTAACACTTCACAACTGTTAATAGTTTCATCAATTTCTGCCAAAGGCTTAAGCAAGAGGGTTGTCAAAAATTAGTGACAGACCTGCAAAAAAGACAAATGGCAGGAGGCTGAGGGATCTGAATATATCACTCTTTGCAACCACGGACCTCCTTTCCATTGGAAGTTGGGATGCTCCAGAGATATAAAAACATCTGAAGATCGCGTTGGTTCATGCAAGCAGACTCCGAAAATGTTGCTTTTGAAGTTTGCTTAATATTAGGCCCTTAATAATGATGAGTGGTCCCTTTATCTTAAAACATTAATTTCTGCATGTGTAATGAACCCATTTTCCAATTGCTATCTGGTTGTACCCAGTTACAATAAGTGCCAGTTAATATCAAATTCCTATTTCTCTATAGAATTAAGATTTTAAGCAGGGCCCTTCTAGCACTTTTTTGTGTTTGTTATTACATATGAGACTTGTTTTATTGTCGTAGTTTTCCCAAATTGTAAGCAATAGATTGAAAAATTCTGCAGATTTCAAAGATTACACATTTTAAATAATTAGCAAAATTCATAATGTGCCAATGTACAATAAATAATTAATACCTATTGGAGTATTACACCATTCACAGTGTATGGAACATAATAAAGCCAATTAGTCCCTCAGACACTGAAGGAAAATGTCTACTAATACTATCTTTGAGTAAATATATTTAAACCCAAGATTTCTGTACTCTCCTGTACATTTACTAAATACTATAGATTTTATACAATAATGCAGTATTGCTTACTTGATTAACATTTTTATACTACTTAATATTAGTAGGTAATTTATAGTGCAGAAAACCGCTGAGGACCCTGAAAAATTATTTTAGTGACATTGCATGCCTTCATTTGCGCTATTGTTGCTATTTTTCTGAAAAAGTGAACAGGCTTATAAAGCAAAACTGCAGCAAGAGCAGAGGTGTAAACATTTTTAAGTCATTAGGAAGATTTGGAAGATTTGGACAAGGAGAGGACATGCCTAGCTAAGGGTACTTTTTTATACCTATATAAATTTGAGGACATTGCATATTTCTAGAAGTCATAATACACAAAGGCCATACTGTACTATATCTAGACCCCATAATACATACTATAGTGATATTATATATTTTCTACCCTAAGTGACATAATAGCTCTCACTTTTTTGTAAATGTTTTTTAAAATGTATGTGCTGTATATTTTGAAGTTTTAAACTGTGTTAATTAAATGTTAAGTATTATTAATTAAGAGTCCTCCAAAAAAGATTATTATTCTCTATATACAGAAGCTTCCTTTTTATAATTGTTTTTATTTATTGTTTTTGAAGACTGATCAGGCATTTCTATTCCACAAATAAAATTTAATTTTGCACCAATGCAGGCAGAGATCACACTTTGCATAGACTAATTAGGTGTAGTAATGTAAAATTTAATAATCAAATTTGTGGAGCATGTCCTCTGCAAGTCAATAGTGATTTCCTAATTGCAATGTTTCACCTATGATATCTGGTTAAAAAACTGTGCAAATGACAAACAGTGATTCACAAATTACAGCAGAACCATTAAATATCTGGGCTTACTCATAGGCTACTACTTGCACTGTACCTCAATGTATTTTCCAGTTTATGTGTAATGATTTGTAAGGTAATGTCCATTTTATTTTGTAAAGTAGCTTTGATATGTTACCCTATAGTGGGAAGATTGAAGCTCTTGTAGTGTTAAGCTTTCTAAAGTGGTTTAGAACATCAATATTATTCTCTAGATAAAGTATGTTCCTGTAAAGCATATCATGTGTACAAATAGAGTAACTTCCCTCTGTCTAAAGGAATGATCTGGCTTTTGTCAGAGTTAAAAATACACTCTATAAATAGAGCAAAATTCTGATAAAAATGTTATGTGAATTGAACTTTGCTGTGAGCACAACTAGTTACTTTACTGTTTAACAGAATATATTTTGTGCAATGTATTTGCAAATTAGCCTTTTTTTTAAATAAAGTTAAGGTTACAGCAAATTAAATTTGCTGTGTAGTGTTGTGTGTTGGGTTAAGATTGACAACATTTGCATAATTTTATTAAAAAAATGTGGAAAATATCCAGACCATATTTAAAAATGTTTCACATCTTAAGAATAACACTCATTAACTTTATCAACTCACATGTAGGTATATGTGTGTGCTACAAAGGGAGATAAATAGTGCAGTTGGTATATCTTATCACAAGTACAGTACAAACATGCCATCTGCCCAAAAGACTATTGCTACCTTAAAACATTTTTAGCTTTCCTAATGTAGGAACTTTTGTAGACAAGGTTTATGAATTGGGCTCTATCATTAGTATCAGAGTTCATCTTTGAGATTTATAGAGAATGTCAATCTACTGTATGACCTTTTGTAGGAAGTCTAAGACTGCCACCATTTAAATACATAGTGTATGGACTTGGTTAAATGGAAACTTGTGCTATATTATGAAATACTTGATGGTTGAAATACATTAGTTAATTGCTAACTTTGCAAAAAAAAGGCAGGTTTATTATTTGAATTATTTATTATGGTAGTAATTTGATTTATTTGAGCTGTAGGTGTGTGGTTTGACATGTTTAGCAGTTAAACAATAGGATATATTTTTGAGAGGATATTGGACATGCTACATATGCTTGCCCTTGTGATAGGAAACAACATAAAAAACAGCTATCTTTCACTTTCAATAAAACATTATTCAATTAGACAACATCATCACCAAGCTTCCAATATTACCAATGAAACCAACTTGGTAAATAACACATTTATAGGTGGAGGCTATGAAAGGCTGACAGATGTTTGAATAAAAGCATACCAGTTCATAGTTAGCAGTTAACAAGATTGAATCAAAAGGGACAACTTATGATGGCCTCTATTTATTTACACATTTTTTAGAAATATAAATATATTTTTAAACTTATTCCATAACACGTATTGTTGGATAAAAATTAAAATAGTATCCTGTCTCTTAGCTGTTGTGATTTCTGAGGTTTATTGTTTTTTTGTTCATCTTTCTGTCCTGTTTTTTCTGCTCAAAGTGTTATGTTAACTTTTTAATATTTTTTAAGTAAAGTATAACATTGGTAATATATAACATTTCTGGAGTTTTAAAAAGCCTTACATAGTAAATCAGACACTATCAGTAATAACAAAAGTAAAGCATTATATTGGCATTGACAAATTATACAGAAATTCTGACTCTATTCATCACTTATTAGTACAGTACTTCACACATCTTAATTTTCTTACATTATGTATGTACATTATGCATGTAAGATTCATACAATGATCTATCTAGAAAAAAGTAATGCACACAAAATCATTTTCTTCATTAAATAAACTTAGAACAATTTCACTAAAATGAGACTATAAATTGCAAGTATAATTTAGTTTAAAGCAAAGGAGACAGCTGGTGGATAAACAGGTCAATTTTTTTCATTAAGGCACTGAGAAAACCCCCTGCTGTGCACAGGCTGCCCTTCTCACCTGCTTCCAGAAAGATAGAAAAGTCTTTCAGGAGAGGTCACTCTGTATGTCAGTTTTGCAGTTTCACTCTCACCCTTCATTAATCCACAGGGGTAAAAGCTAGGAATCTATGACCAATACCCTTGTAACATCACATGCATTTGGCAACATTTCTCTTCTGAATCCTAAGCAATTTATCAAACAATTAAAATATGTTAACACCTTTAACTACACTCATTGTTTTAAATATAGCCTCCCAGTTTAAAATTCACACCCAAAGCATTGACATACAAATATTTTCCCTACATACAATAATGTTAACAAATTTTGTTCAAATAATTTAAATAATAGAGAATGATCCATGAAAATAAAATGTTCACCATTTCCATGTTATTTTATAAGGTACACTCTGGTCAGCAGAGGTGGATGGCAAAATTGTGCGATTGTACTAACTGTTTTGATATAGTGGTAGCAGTAGTAGTGGTAGTATTAGAGAATAATAATAATAATAATAATAATAATAATAATAATAATAATAATAATAATAATAATAAGCCTGTCAACATATTAATCATAGTATCAACTTCATAGCAATATAAATGAACTGTATGAATAAAAAAATGGATAGTTCTTACTATTACCAATCTGAATAGATCTATCATAATTAAATCATGAGGTATTAGTTCAGATATTGCTCAAAAAATTTAAGCACATGTCAGTCATCCTCTAATCATGAAAGTCTTACACTGATGTCATGCTTCAAAATCACACTGGAATGCAGTTAAAAACAAATGTACTCACCTCTAAAGCAGGTAATAAAGCCTGGAATATAAACCACACCAAAATAACAGGTTTATTTATTTTTTGTTCTAAAAAAACAACTTAACATGATCCTAGCAGCTGTCAATAAGTCTGTATAATACCTTGTTGGGCATGAAATACAAACCAGTCATTGTTACCATGTCAACCTACAGTACATGCCTTAGAGCAGAGGTTCTCAAACTCTGTCTTTAAGGACCCCAAACACTGCATGTTTTCCAGATCTTCTCACAGAATCACAAGTGAAATAATTAGCTCCACTAGTGGAAACTTTTATAATGTGTGAGTGAGTATTTAATACACCTGTGTTCCAGCTATGTGACCTGGAAAATGAGAACTATGTGGGGAACCCGATTTCCAAGTTTGAGAACAACTACCTTAGAGTATATGTTGTTGGAGGCATGATGTGAGTGTAGCACTTGCAAGAATTGAGGATATAAGATGAGTAGTTACAGAATTTTTTTTACATCAGTCATACATACAATGTTTATACTGCAGTCGATAGATAATAACTGGGAAGCAAGTATTTCTATGCTACAATTATAAAATGTATAAGACCTTTCCTCAGTTTGCATGTTATTGCTTTACAATAACTAAAAGAATGTAAAAAATATATATTTATGTATTCAGTTAGTTGATTGTACACACATGGCTTACCAAATGAGAGAAAGCTAGGTTTCTCCCAGGATAACAACACCCCAGTCCCGCAAAACATGTGTAAAGACACAGTGGTGTGATGAGCATGTAGCTGTAGCTATCCATATGTCATATACTTCCACAACAGAATTGGTGATAGCATATAATAAACTCGGCCGAAACTAGGATTTTTTTCACCAAAATGTGGCGCCCCCCCTGATAATTCCTTCATAGTAATGCCCCCGGCAGCAGTGCCCCTATAGTAATGTCCTCTTCAGCATTGCAGCTATAGTAATGCCCCTATAATAGAGCCCATTTAGTAATGCCCCTGTAGTAGTGCCCATACACTAATGGCTTTCTACAAAGTGCCCATATGGTAATGCACCTGTAGTAGTGCACATACAGTAATGTCCCCATTGTTATGCCCCTGTAATAGTGCCCATATAGTAACGTCCCTGTAGTAGTGCACATATGTTAATGCCCCTGTATTGCCACTTACATTAAAAAAAAAAAAACATTACTTACACCGATGTCCACCAACATCGGGTCCGCCCGGCTACTCCTCGAAACTATGGAAGAGACGTCATGACTGGTGGCAGGTGCAGCGGCGCACCCGATGCACGTGCACCCCCCTAATTGCTGCCCTGTAATAATTGGAAGGAAACTACAGTAATCTATGTCTTTTAAGCAATAATTAAATGAAATGTTTGAGTTAATAGGTCCATAAAGTAATATTATATAACATATAATAATGTAAAGTGTCAATGCAAACTCATAAGTGTAATGGGAGATTTAGGGGTAAATGTACTAAGCCTTGGATAAAGATGCAGTGGTAAGGACAGGCTCAGTCCATAGCATTCTTTACTGAGTGGTGGTCTGCTACTGATGCTTCTTACACTAGAATGCCTATTGTGGAAATTGGGGTCAAACACAGTCAGGTATCTTCTGAAACCTCACATGCAACACCTTCTCACTTTAAGTCTAAATGTGTCACCTTTAAAATTGACAACTCAGTAAACCAAAACAAAACTAAGGCTGAAGAACAAAACTCTGTGTTCACAAACTTCACAAATCCCTGAGGAGAGTCTAAGGGCTTGATCCATTTAGGTGTGATGTACTCACGTGTGCGATTAATTTCAACAGTGGTCATGCTTGACGGCCCAGATTCGCCTAAAAGGGCAGCGAGCAAACTCAGGTGAATTCAGTGGTGAGTCGGGCTGTGAAGGGTGTGATATGTTGGGCCATTGCCAGCATTTTAATGCCGTTGCCATGCCACATCGCACTTAATTGGATTGAGCCCTAAATGTGTCCATGAGTGCTATGTGTGACATTTCTGACACTGTATCTAGAGAAGGTTCCTTCCACCATTTTCATGAGCAGCAGTTAAAGTATGGAATGTGAATTTGAAATTGAGGATGCTACCATAGAAGATCAAAAGGATGAGCGAGGTATTGTGCATCTAACAGTAATGAGCATGTTGATATGAGTATGTTGTGTATGTCAGCCACCAGTGGCAGCAGTCCTTGCCCATGATAGGATGAAGGCCATTGCCATGCCTGGGCATAATACCAAAACTTAGACCTTATTTCATGTGGAATTATTTACCCAAATCCTGGCATTTCTCAAGCAATCTGTACCACTTGTAAAACTAGAGTAAGTAGAGGTAGTGATATTAACCATCTAAGAACCTCTTCCCTGTTACATCATTTGCAGCAAGTTCATGCAAATTATTTTGGAAGATCTCTAAAATCTCATAAAAAATACCAAGCAGTCCAGCAAAACCCAATTGATTTTTTAACAAAGTCTGTAGTTTTACTCAGCATTCGCAATGTCTCTGTGATCGTAAGGTTCTGAGCAGACCACTACAATTCATGGGCACTGTTGGGTGGAGTTTTGGAGGTGGCCAATAGTGTTCATAAAATGAGGCTAGACAATAGGTATGTTATGGGAGTGCTAGGGGTGTGTCTGCAATCATGGATGGATTCACAAATGCAGAACCAGTCTTGTAGACCTTTTTTAGAGAGAAAGTTGATCTGGAATCTGCGCAGTCTAGGACTTACTCAAGGATTCAATGTGCATCTGATGTATCTTCAATGGTGGTGTTTTATCAGCCTTCACTTCCTTTATTTGTTGTATGACAGCTTTTTGTGCTATTTCTTTGGTTATATACATGTACACTGGAATCCCACATTGTCAAATGGTGATGGAACTGTTGGCACTTGGTTTTTGTTAGGATCTGCAGTTAAGCAGATCATATTGCTTGGAGTTTCAGCCTTTGTTGCTACTGAGGCACTGCACTAATTTCTGCCTGTCTGTGTGCAATGTCAGGTGCACTAATTGATTCTCCTGTCTGGACACAGCCCAGATGGACAGTAGTCTGTCATTAAGGAAGACTTGCTTTGACTGGACTCTGTCTCTGTTAAATTCCAGCCAGCCCAGCAGTCCAGGCTGGTGATAGAACTTTTATCATACTTCTGGTTCCTGTCTCATGCATGTCAGTCGAGTTCCTGAATCTGTCTAGCTGTGTTTTGTGTGTGCCGTTTATTCCATCCAGGCGGCACAACCTGAATCTTGTCCACATGTGCTGCTTGTACCATCTGGGCAGCACGGAGTGCTTCCTACCCCAGAAGGATCTGTCAGGTGGCTTGTGTCAACCTGTTGGCACCAGTTGCAGTTTAGCATTCCAGGTGTGCAGCCTAGCACACCATTGCTAATGTCATCCCGGCAGCGCTGGTAGAATCTCTGCATTCCAGGTGTGCAACCGAACACACTGTTGCCAGTGTCATCCCGGTGGTGCTGGTAGCAGCTCTGCATTCCAGGTGTGCAACCTAGCACATTGTCGCCAGTGTCATCCCGGTGGCGCTGGTAGCAGCTCTGCATTCCAGGTGCACAACTTAGCACACTGTCGCCAGTGTCATCCTGGTGGTGCTGTTAGCAGCTCTGGGTTCCAGGTGCACAACCTAGTACACCATCGCCAGTGTCATCCCGGCAGCACTGGTAGCAACTCTGTGTTCCAGGTGAACTATTAAGCACACTGTTGTCAGTGTCATCCTGGTGGCACTGGTAGCAGCCTCACGTTCTTGTTGCATACCTCACCTGAGTCTCATCAGCCCAAAGACTGCAATGGTACTGGGGCCCCAGGTCACTATCAGCCCTCAAGGCTGCTTCAACAGCCCAAAGGCTGCTTGACACCATCAGTCCCTTGGACACGACTATAAAGGCCACAATCAGCCTCCATGCCTGCTCCAACAGCCCCAAGGCTGCTTCACATCACCAGTCCCTTGGACACAACTATAAAGGCCACAACCAGCCCTCAAGGCTGCTCCTACGGCCCACAGGCTGCATCTCATATTCTATACTTGGGCACAACCAGTCAACTGGCAGCAGTCCTCGGACAACTCTTGTCTAATTAACCATCCAATCCATAACACTTCTCTGTGCATGAGGTAAAATAATTTTATAGTGTGTATGAGGTAAGACTTTTTTAACATAATTTTCTTAAAGCACCCTGAAAAAAAGACCTCAAAGATACTGTATTTGTAATATTGTTAGTGGTATATATAGTGCCAATATGCTGCAGGGGAACCAGGAGTATATAGCTGTTAAGACCTGGAAAGGCATGCATTTGGAAGATAGAGAATGTGTGTCTTACCTGTTTGAGTGATGTCAGTGATCCAGCCTGCTGCCACTGACAGCATGTGATTAGGCAAACAGAGCAGATGTGAGGAACTTCCTTAAAAAGACAAGGTGGGAGTGTTGTTTGCATGTCAATCTGGGAAGAGGAGGTTAAGGTATAAAGTGGCTGTCTGAGCAATTTATCTGTGTGACCGATGCTGCAATAGCTGGCTGGTCACTAGATAGAAGGAATTTGTTAGTTAGCGATAGGGCTATTTGGTCAGTTGCTGTATGAAGCTGAAAACCTTCCAATGGGCATGTGTGAGCATGAACTGTAACATGCTTACCGGTCTATGGTTATCCTGACAATATACACCATACTGCACAAGCCCAGAGTCAGTGTGTACATCCACTACACAGCTTTATTGTCATTATATATACATCAGGACTTGAGCACAATGTCTCTGTAAGTTAATTTGGGAAATCACCCTCAACACTGAATTTATTCATACTGAGTGCTCAAACACAACCAAGATATATATATATATATATATATATATATATCCAATTCCCAAAAATACCTAAATTTTGCGCTTAGAATATGAGCAGCACTACAGGAGGAACCTCTGTAGGAGGAACCAATACAACATAACCACAATATAAGCACATAAAAAATTCCTAAGTGTGCTATGTGTAATCAAATTAAAACAGTGTGAGTTAGCAGGTTACTTGAATGTAAAAGTCCTTCCTGTAAATGTTTAAATTGGCCACTCTTCTATTAAACTGTATGACATTAGACCATGAGTGGTCCTCTGGATATGCCCTCCACCAAAAAAATCACCCAACAGAAGGCCAGAAAGGCCAATTAGAAAATATACCAAATGTTTATTTTTGATAAAAACATAGGTTCCACATTTAAAAGTTCTGATTCACTTAAACAAAGTAAAACACCTAACATAGATCCAATAAATCAATGAGCCAAGGCTAGTATAGAGATGTTTTTTGAGACCCACCCTCACCTTTAAACAGGTGTGAGCTCAATAGGGAGGGAATCTTCATACAACTGGTCAATGGAACCGTAATTGGTAAACCCATATATATAAATATTATATATATATATATATATATATATATATATATATATTTTTTTATTATTATTTTTTTTTTAATAATCATCTTACTGTGTTTTCATACACATCATGTGTATTTGTTGGTGTAAAAAATAGGAAAGGGATGCGCTAAACTGCTATGGTCTGGCTAAAATTGTTGCAGCTTTGTGTGGTAAGGGCACTACTAACTCTTACTAGAATGCACATAGGAAAAACAAAGGGGACACTAAGCGCATACCATAGCCCTGTAATGATCATGCAGGATTCTAGAAAAAATAAATCCAATATATAAAGGAAGAGTCATACTCAATCTGCAAATATATATAATGATTTTATTAAGAATAATTGTTGTATAAAAAAAACGCTAACTGCGGTCAGTGTCAGTATATGTTTAATAATGACTCAAGTCAATATTGCATAAATAAAGTTAAAAGTGTGGTCTAATAATGGCATACAACATAAAACATAAAATATGTACAAGTTGGTGCAAATATTGCAGTTATAAATATCACTGAGTGATACGCTTGAAGCATTTTATTCGCTCTGTGTGGGGATAACAGATATGAGCCAATGCTGAATAGTCCATGGTTAGTAGTTCTAGTTGGTCCAATGCGCTAATTTAGCATGTAGTAAATGTTTACCAGCATATAAAATGACTCCATATTACAAGTTCTTCTGCTGAATATATAGCAGGTACACAGTATTGTTACTGCGGAGGTGGTGCATTGGGCGCAGGTAAATGAAAAGACAATCTGTACCTGATGTTTCAATAGATAGTCCTGCTGTGTGGGTATGCCTAGTATTTCCAGATTGACTCCCTCCATGGAGTTGCGGTGTATCACCAAGAGTCCCAGGAAGTAGGCGGTCTGCCTGCAGACCACCCAATGCAGCCGTGGTGTGAGCTGTGCGGCTTGTGTCGGGATCGATGTATTGCGTTGGACTAGTTTCGCCTATAAGGCTTCTTCAGGAAAGCAGATACCTGATCTGGAAAGCAGATACCTGATCTCCTGGCTGGGGCTCTATTTATGTGAACTTGTCGTGAAGCTACTTCAGCCATCTTGGAAAATTATGTCTACCATTATGCCTGCCCATGTATTGATTCAGCCATTTTGGTATAGGGAATTCTTCATATTTCTGCCCATACACTGGTGCTGATGCATATATATAGATGGTGATAGATGGACATGACAATCAAATGGACATAACATGAAACGTATAACATATCCCCTATATGTATCTAACCTGAATTTTGATAGGGGTAAAGTGCTGAATTTTGTGTCCTATTAGAAGGGTCACATGTAGGGAATATCCATATTGTGTTCATATTATAAAAAAAAATGTCTTATAAAAATATTTTTCTTATAAAATAAGGAAAAATGGTTTTTGAAAAACTGGTAAAAGAAGGTACGCTCGAACCCACTATATAAAAATAGAATGGAACGTCATTTATAGTACAGGATGATGTTGGTGCTAATATATATACTGGATGAATACATAGTATATAAGAAATGAAAGGATGAATAAATGATTAGAATAGTATGGGTATCATATAGTATAAACCTTCTAAATGTTAATAAGAATAGGTCAGATGATAATCGTAAATTTGTTTTAAAATGGTTTATATATTGGATTTATTTTCACAGAATCCTGCACGATCATTAAAGGGCTATGGTATGTGCTTAGTGTCCCCTTTGTTTTTCCCGTGTGTATTTGTTGCTAACAGGACACAGGATGTTGTCCCATTTTTATTACAATACTCCTTTGAAATTATAACAGGTAAACAGAGCCAAATGTAAAGGCCTTATACTTAGAAACTGGAAATTACAAACCTTTGAATACACTATAAAGTCTCTTAGCATTTCATTGGCATGAAAAATGCTTACCAAGGCTATGTTTACTTGCTGCTTTATCCCTGTTCTTGAGCATCTCTCAATATACATTATAAGCTATTGGCACATATCACTGTTCTGATTTCCAGTTTCTATTTTCTCAGAACACTATATTACCTTCCTTCTTCATGATCCAGTAACCAGGGGTGGATTGTGCCACCGGGAAAGTGGGAAAGTTCCCACTGGGCCGGTACTATGAACCCCTCTGCTGGGCAGGCCGACACTTTCTGACGGCTGCCGCGCTTCCATAAACGCAAGCAGGAAGCTCCCACCTACATCACTGTGCTGTGCAGTATCCTCCTCTCCCTCAAGATAAGCCCCCAGTCGTTAGACCCCTCAGCCTTAGCCACCTGCTGTCAGCCCTAGCCACCCGCCGTCAGCCCTCTCAGCCTTAGCCATTCTCCATCAGCTCCCCTGTCTTTATGCAATGATCAAGGTCTAGCCATTCTCCGGGGCTGCGGGAGCCAAAGTGGACCATGCAGGGTTGAAAGGTCAAGGGGTGAATGCAGGCTGTGTATGGTAGGAGCTGGAGGAGCAGGACATCACATAGGTGACAGGAGCTATCCACTCACTGTGCACACTGGCTGCTGTCAGCATGAAAGGGACATCAGTTATGACCCATGCAGATAGAAGGTGACCCTGGCCCAGAGTGGAGGTAATTCATGTTCAGCTTTCTACTTCACAGCCCATCCTGTGCACTTATTCCTACCACTGCTCCTCACTACTACTTCCATCATGCCCCTGCTGACCACTTTTACTCCCATCCTGCCCCAAACTGCTACTATTCTCACCCTGCCCCCTGCTTCACAATACAACTCCCACCCTGCCCCCTGCTCCACACAACTACTTCCACCCTGCCCCCTGCTCCACACCACTACTACTCTCATCCTGCCCCAGCTTTCCACTATTACTCCCATCCTCTCTCTACTATTATTCTCAGAATGCCCATGATCTGCAATACTACTATTCCAAGCATGCCCCACATTACTACTACTCCCATGCTGCCCCCACTTCCCACTACTATTCCCATCCTGCCCCTGATCTCCACTACTACTACTCCCATCCAACCCCCTGCTTCCCACTATTACTACTACCATCCTGATCCACACTACTACTACTCCCGTCCTGCCCTTGCATTCCAATACTACTACATTCTGACCACAGCAGTGGCAGAGTATATGGAGCTCATGCTCCAGGAGCTGGCTTTGGTGGTGGTGATTGACTAAATAGACTACACCATGGCTTCACAATACAGTACCCACCCTATCTACCATCCCTCCCTCTGGATCATACCAGTAACCCGCTGTACCCCCAGGCCTACAGATCTTACCCTACTCCCTGGCCCCCTAGACATACAATATCCCCCCAAGCCAGGGACATACATTACCCACCATACCTCCTGGACACAGGGACGTACTCATCCTATTTTTTATTGTGGAGGCCAATTTGTTTTATTTTTTTTCCTGCGGGGGCCAATGTTTTTTTTTTTTAATCTGTGGGGGCCAATGTGTGTTAAGTTTTCTTGTGGGGGCTAATGTGTATTTTTTATTTTTTTTTACCTGTCGGGGTGTGTCAGGCTTATTGCTTTCTGTAGGTGCCAATGTGATTGTTTTTTTTCTGTAGGGGCTAATGTTTTTTTTCCTGTCAGGGGTCAGTGTGTTTTATTGTTTTCTGTAGGGGTTCAGTGTGTTTTATTGTTTTCTGTAGGGGGTCAGTGTGTTTCTTTTCTCCTGTGGGGCTCAATGTATTTTTTTCTTTTTTGTGGGGCCAATGTGTTTGTTTTTTTCCTGTGTGGGGCCAATGTGTGTGTTTTTTCCCTGTGTGGGGCCAATGTGTGTGTTTTTTTTTCTGTGTGGGGCCAATGTGTGTGTGTTTTTTCCTGTGTGGGGCCAATGGGCCTGATTCAGAGCCGGACGCTATTTGCGCTCACACGTTCAGAAAAAAGAGGTGGCTATTCAAATGAACCGTTCACTCTTTGTGGTCTGTTCACACCTCTAGGTCTGGACAAGCGAACCAAACATGCGGTCATTTGTTGGAAAACTACGCCCCCTGGCCGCTCGCATCCTACGTCATGTCCGCTATTTATTAGATTAATCGAGTACATTGACCAGCGTATGAACTGTTCGCTATGCTTGTGGTTGGTTTTTCCTATCGCAATCTTGCGAGCAGTTCTGACTATAAAATAACCCAGTGACGTGGTCAATGATGCTGCTGTATTAATTATGCACACCCATAAAACTCCCGATTTTACCTTTAAGCATGCCTGCGTTCGGATCTCCACTCCCCATTTTCAAGCATCTTCCCCTGTTACCACCCACAAACGCCTTCTCCTGTCACTCAAAATAGCAGGCATTCACTATTTAGCAAACAAACAATTTTCGGCCGCACTGACTGGTTCGCGCATGCGTATTACGATCCGTATGCATGCGCAGTTGGGCAAACATCACTCAGAACAAACGAGCGGCCACTTACGAGCGGCTCTGAATCAGGCCCAATGTTTTTTATTTTTTTCTTGTGCATTGCTTTTCATCTGCACATGTGTCTGAGTTACACTATGCATGCATCCTGATGATGTTTGTACAAAGTTGCAGTACAGATTCAGAGGCATGCACCAATAAGTGCTTTATAAATGTTTTGGGGGTTCCTGGGTGGTTACAGGGGGTTGGCTATAGACATGCTGAATTGCTCACTTTGGAGGAAATACACAGACGGATGATCTGCATAAAGCATAGGGCTGGTGAAAGTTTAAATGGCATGACCGATGGTGGAATCTAAAGAAGCACAAAGAATAATTGCAGTGTCTATAGACCATGACAATGGGCGTCTTAGCCCTTGCATATTCAAAAGCATGTATGTACACCAGGGAATAGCATTGTAGCGTAATTAGCATAAAGTCACAGGCCCAACTGCAAAAGACACAAGAAAGACTGCAACTGCATCCAACGCAACAAATCAGGCGATATGAGGAGGGATCCTGCCCCCCTTCACAGACACCACCCCCTCAAAAGACCCTGCCCCCTTTAGGGCTGCTTCCATAAATTTCCTGGGCTGGTTTTCCATCCCAACCTGCCTCTGCCAGTAAAAATGTATCTTTTCAATTTCAGGCTATGAAGCATAGCCTTGTGTCAGCCTGCTTTTGACAGGTAAACTCTGTAACATTGAACTGCAGAAGTGGAACCATAATCCCCAGTAATATGAATCAATTACTTGGGGTGTACTTTTCATCCACACATTAGTTCCTATGCTATCAAATTATGAGTGAGAGGAGTGAACTGACCTTGCTAAATGTCTCATTGCAGCCACTTCTCTTGTGGGACTGGGTTATTGCCTTGATGGCTTGGGATATATACTGTATAAAGTTAACATGTCCTATAATGTGTCTTAAAATATCTTTACCAAAAGGCAAATCAACTTCTAAACACATCCATGCTTGAATTAACCCTTTAGTGCATTTTAGAAGCTTCAGCCCATTCCAACTAACCAGTTCTTCATGTAGTTTCTGCTCAGCCATTATAACTTAACATTCCACATCTTGGTATCAGTTATAGTCAAATGTGCCCTTGTCAGTTTTAGCAAAAACATTTTACCCCAGCATATCAAACTCTTTATATCCAAGCTACATGGCTCCATTAAAGAAGTGTAGGGATATGGCACTGGCATTCTTCCCAATGAAAACTGGTCCCTGGTAGGCTTACATTTTATCTCAACTGTCAGGCACCTTACTCTCATCACATTGAATACATTACTCCAATCAACACACATTCTTTTATTTTAATCAATTACACAATTCTCATATTTCAACTGTATTAACCATAATTTTGGTGACTATTCTACTGTAAGTTTTCTTCATGTAAGTTCACATACAGTATTCTTTAGTCAAACAGATAATTTCTTACAGGAAAAAGTACCAAAGTTATAATACATCACATTCTTTTATCCATTTTTTTTTTATGTCACTTTGTAAGTCACATACATAAATCCTTTTAACACATTTAGGTCTCACTATTAAGGCCTACTTCCACACATTAAACACTGAACACTATCACATCAGTAAGACTACATTTACTCAATGTGCATTATGAACTCTGTTTCTAATAAAAATGTCTAAAAGGTTATTTTAGAACATGAAGGCCACATTCTTGACATTTTGCAATAAGATAAATTGACAAGGAAGACTTTACTAGCCTGGTACCAGGGTATATATTCTGGAACTCTACAGAACAGATGCATTTCAAATGACTTGTATGGAAGGCATTTTCTATATCTCACTTCTTTTCTATAATGCCTTCAATTGAGGCTTTTTTTTTACTTGAGTCAATTGAGTGAAAGAATTAAACAGTTTTGTTTCTTACACTCTATATTTCTAAGCCTGGGATAATCCCTACTACCTAAAAACAACACTATATTAATATGCACATCAATAAGAAGCGCTAAATCCTCAAAACGCTAATATGTCCTTTACATAATATATTTACTATAAATTATAGCAAATACATTAAAACATATTAATAGCTGCAGTATTAACCTGCCTAGACCTTGTTTTCATTAGTGGAAAAAAGGACAGTATTCGGCTAGCTTGAAGGAGCATCTCATGATTTATTTCTGTTTGATTCTTTTGCCTTAGCAAATGTCAAATGTGGACTATTCATAATTATTTGCTTTCAATGTGCTAAAGGCCTCACTTCAAAAGAAAATATTCATAAAAACGTATGGAATACAACATACTATGTTCACCTGTTTTTCAAATATTACAAAGCAAGATACATAAAATAACTAACTTTAATGAAATAAAAAAAGCAATTCAAGTAAGTAACTATTTTAGAAGTTGTGGAATAAATAATAACAAAGGTATTCTCTCAAAACATAAGAGGCAGTTTGGCTGATAAGTTATTTCATGTTAATCACTTTGTATTTACTGCATCTTGAGAAAAGCACATTTGTTATGCAGACTGTGTTCATCGTTGTAGCCTGATCATTAATGCAGTGCTGCCAGAAGCAGAATGAATTAGCTTGCTGAATACTAAACTGCTAAGCCAATATATGAACCAGTGTGGCAGAATGATACTGGCAAGATTAAAAACACTTGAAGACTATACGATTATATATTATGACCTGTGATGACAGTTGGCTATTTTTAGAGGTTTCATTAAGAGTAGACGGCAGATGATGGAGTTTGAAAAGCTGTAATTACTTAATAACACATTCTATCTTAAAATCAATACCTTTCATCACATCTGCAAACGGCACATGCTCTACCTGACATGTATAACACAGGAGCTGTATATCTGCTTTATATTATTTGTTAATGCTATTATACATATTAACTTGAGCTTTGAAATAAAACTCGTCATTTTTTTACAATAATCATATTTTCAGGAAAAAATTGCACTGTACTAATTCTCATTTATGGACTGTTCAAGAGTTTAGTGGAAGTTGTTTTAAAATATTAATAATAATAATATTATTATTATTATTATTATTATTATTATTATTATTATTATTATTATTATTATTAGTAGTAGTAGTAGTAGTAGTAGTAGTAGTAGTAGTAGTAGTAGTGGTAGTAGTAGTATACATTGTCTCATTAAATTTAATGGTACAGGTTGAGTCTCCCATATCCAAAAATTCCGAAATACAGAATATTCCGAAATACAGAATTTTTTGGCTTGACTGAGATAATGAAATCTTTGCTTTTTAATGGTTCAATGTACACAAACTTTAAGGCACAAATTTTAAAAATATTGTATAAAACTACCTTCAGGCTGTGTGTGTAGGGTGTATATGAAACATAACTGAATTTCATGTATGTACACAAACTTTGTTTGAGCAACAAAATTATTGAAAATATTGTATCAAATTACCTGCAGGCTGTGTGTAAGGTGTATATAACACATAAATGCATTCTGTGTTTAGATTTGGGTCCCATTACCAAGATATTTCATTATGATATGAAAATATTCCAAAAAACTGAATATTCCGTTATCCAAAATACCCCTGGTCCCAAGCATTTTGGATATCTGAGACTCAACCTGTATATGTATAATTTCCTATTATCCAGTAGTAATACTTTTTGGAGACCACCTTATCAGGTATTGTACAGTTGGATGCAATTCACACTAAAAACCTAGCTGTAAATTGTGTTCAGAAAAAATACACAGTGTCCACAGGTATCTTTAGATTCCAGCTTCTCTGCTTATTTAATAAAAATGTTTTTTTTATAATGTAATGGAATTTAATCATAAGTTAGAAGCATAACACTTCAATGTATAGATTCTCCAGGGTCTGATCTCAGACCGTGGGAAAACCACACTGCATAAATAGAAGTGAGAAGATGCATGTTTCACAGTCAGGTCAGAGTTGTGTAAGGACCAAATTGCTGTTTAATTTTTTAGCAGTGGATGCTTACATGGACTAATGTGGACCCTCTAGAACTGGGGGGTGCTTATTTTTTTTTAAAATATATATTTTCAATTATTGGTGTGTGTATTTCATTTCTCCATTGTGCACTGTGTATCAAGTTTCAGTGTGCCCTGACAGTCATGAGTACATACACTGGAACTTGTAATACTACAAGCACATGCATGCCTAATCATTAAAAAGCATTCTGGGTAAGCTGGGACCTGTAGTTATATATATAAATATGTTCAGTGATATTAACCCATGGCTTTGATATGTAAATATATTTTCAGCCTAGTAAAAATGTCCACAAAAATAGTTCAAGTGCAAAAAGAAAAGTTTTATTTTTAGAGCTATTCAACTACAGCATATGCATACAGATAACATTTCCAGCACAGACTTCCACACCTCAAAATGGTTCCACAAGTTTTTATACCATAAATTAAAAATACTGTACATACTTATATTCTCAACACCATATAAGTAAAACATACTGTACATATAATGGTGCATCTTGGCTTCATTTCTTAATATATCTATTAAAAGATAAAATGGTGGATTGGGTATAGCTGTGTTAGTAAGTTTCTGAAAATTATTGCTACATGGTACATATAAGGTTATCTTTTCTCTATAAGCATGATTTCTGGTAAGCTTCTATAATGCCTTAGACTATAATAAAGCCATCTTGATAAGCTAATAAAGCTGTATAACAAAATACATATATTTCTTTATCCATTCCCTTGAACCTTTTTTCCTTTTTGCATCAATCAGCCCCATCTTATCATCACCATATCTTCTTAAGTAACACTTCCCTTACCCCTACGGGAATCTTCTAAAGATATAGGAAGATAAAAATAGACACCACAAAAATGTTTTGTAAGTTCACACTTGTGGTTCAGAAAAGCTTCCCCACTAGTCTATCATGACCATCTCAATCAAGGGGTGAACCTGACTATCCTATTGGAGGACATCAGGTGTGGGAGATGCTCCTAGAACCACTCTCCCAATAATGCATTCTTCTAACCTCTTTGCCTACCTTGGTTTTTCTTTTTTTTTAAGGGGTGTCTTGCAAGCCTGCAATACTTACACATGCATGAACATGTGTTTGGACCACACAGAACTAATATCACTGCTATATAGAGAACTGTATGGATAATGTGTGAGAACCATCCTGAATTCACTGAAAACCAATTAATTGGGTTTAGCCAGGAAAATCATGAAATCAAAGAATCCCTAAACTCCAATGAGGGCTCACAAAGCCGTAACTAGACATTGTAGTGCCCCCCCCTCCCAAACTAGTGCACCTGAAAGAGGGTCATGGCCTCATGGGGAAGGGCCAGGGAAGAGATAGGGGAGGCCAGGAGATGCTGGGGGTAAAAGAAGAGGAAGCCACAAGTGAGAATGATAATAAACCAGAAAATTGACAGGCCCAAACAGCATACCCTGCCCTGCGGTGCCCTGTGCCATGTCACTGGTCACACTACCATAGTTACATCCCTGAGGGCTCAATAGGTACAGTTAATTTATCCTCTGCCTATTTGAAGTCTTATTACACTTATTTTATGTACATTATCTACTGTATGTGCATGTCTGAGTTGTCTATGTTGTTGGTGATATAGTTGCAATACATTATATGAGGGCTGATTGAAAAGTTATGACTGCCTCTGTGTTTCTGTCCCATAGGTAGATGTGGCAATGCTATGCGAGTTATTGTGATGCTCATATATCAATGTGTTTGAACCAGCAGTTGGACTGCTGTAGTCCTCTTTATCACAGCGAATGGAAGATCTTCATACATTTTGTCATGGCAGATGAGGAAGACACGTCTGTGAGATAATGTCAGAGATGTGTCATTGAATTTTGTGTTAAACTTGGAAAAAGTGGAAATGAAACTCATGAAATGTTATGACAAGCATACAGTGGAGAAACAATTAGCCGTTCTTCAGTATTTCCCTGGTGGAAACACGTCAAAGAGGGTAATATGCGAGTCGAGTGACTGACAAAGCATGTTCTGGGAGCCCATTAACCAAGGTTACAGATGACAACATTGTCAAAGCTGCAGAGATGCTGCAAAATGACTGGTTAACTTTATTCAAACTTTTGGCTTCACTTGGCATCTCATTCGAAAGGGGTTAGCATATTGTGACAAATCAACTGAAAATGCTGCACACGTGTGCCAGGTGGGTACCAAGAAATGTCACACAAGAGCAGATGTGACAACAAGTTGAATCATGCAAGAACACCATTTGAATGTCAGAGAGGATACCCGATTTCCTGACATCGATTGTGATGTGTGACGAATCATGGATTTGGCATTATGATCTGGAATCCAAACAACAGTCCAGTGTATGGAAACACGTATATTTGTTTCCACTAATAAAATGAATTTATGATTCCTTCAGTGTGCAAAATCATGCTTCTGCTGTTCTATGATGCACACGGTATGATTCTACATCACTGGATCCCAGTGGACAGAAAATTAATGGTGACTACTCTGCATAGGTCCAGAAAACCCATTTGCATGGAGCCATGGTGAAAAAGAAACAAAAACACTTTTGCTGAAGAAACAGTGTTTTTTACTCCAAAACAATTCCCGACCACATGTTGCTGCTGTTGCATCTGTAGCACTGACTGAAATTAAAGGGACAGCACTGGAACACCCTCCATATAGCACGGACTTAGGACCTCATTCAGAGTAGGTCGCAAGCGGCCGCTTGGTCGTACGCATCCGATGTTTCCAAACCACACATGCTTACGGTTAGTTGTGTGCATGTGCATACGAGACCTTGCAATCCAAAATGCTTTCGATGGTATGGCTTATGAGCAGGAAGTGGCTTCCGAGAGTTGATTGACATGAAAGGCCGTTTGTGGGTGTTGACGGGGGTGGTGGTCTGAAAACGCAGGTGTTCCTCACCGTTTTCAGGGCATTTTAGGGGTGTACATAAATTACCTGCTACGACCGACATAGAAGGACGGAAGTAGTAAAACGTCACTCTGCGAGCATGTTCGAGGCCTGGCTGATCATACAGTTTGAGGTTGGGTACGTGCTTTCTCCAGCCCCAGAGCACAATCGATACTATTGAATGTTACTGATGTTAGGAGTGATGTTTCTATTTTGAGCCACACAATGCAAGCAGCTAATAATCGTTTGTTGTAGCTAATAACACTGCTAATTGGCATGTATTGATTCAGCTGCGTTTGCAATGGCGAATAATAAGAATAAGTATATTGCATGGGGATGGCTTATTCTATGCATTTTTTGTTAATTTTTGTTGTAATTTGCACACAACACAAGCGGCCACAACCATCAGAAGAAACTTAACATACAGCGACTGACAATGACTGACAATGATTTACTCGATTGCTGTCTGCTATCACTCGCTAGCTAGAGGAGGTGCATTGTTCACGTATGGGAATCACTTTGGTTGCAACCGACCGGCCGTGCGATCGCTTCCTTTTTCAGTTTTGCGGTCATTAGGCGTACGACGAGCGGCCGGCCACGACAGACTCTGAATGAGGTCCTTAGTGCCCTGTGATTTCTGGGCATTCCCAACCCTGAAAAAACAACTGCGCAGAAAGAAGTTCTCAACAGATGATGAAGTGAAAAATGCCACAGCTGCAACACTAAGGGCCAAATTTACTAAGCACTGAATAGTGATAAAATAGAGAATTATAAATCACCACCCAATCAGGTCCCAATTGTCATTTTTCAAACAAAGCCTGTAACATGACAGTTGGGAGCTGAGTGGCTGGTGGTTTATCACTCTCCAGTTTATCACTTTTCAGAGCTTAGAACATCTCCCCCTAAAAGTGATGTCACAAAACTAGTTGTCTACGCATGACTTTGAATCATTGTGGAAATGCTGAAAAAAATGTATTGAATGTGAAGGATGCTACTTTGAAAAAGAGAAATGTTCAGAACCTTTGGAGTCATCTGATTCTGAATATAAAAAAATCAGTCTCATTACATTCAATCAGCCATCGTCTGTAAAGTGTGGAAATATTCTCTTGTCTGTGCTGTTAAGAAGTCTAAAATCAGCATTTGCTGTATGAGTTCTGCAAGTCTTTTTAAATATAACCAAATTATCCAGTGTACCATAAATTCCTGTCAGAGGCCCATATTCAATTAGTTTTGCATATGCGATAAAGTTTTGCATGCCAGACTTTTCGTCTACATCGCGTATTTAAGCTGCGGAAGCTTATCGTGCGCGTACCCGCGATTTGTCCTATTAAATTCCAAAAGATGCAAAAACAGAGACACGCGAAGTAAGAACAGGCGATAAGTGGTGTCAGTTTCAGGGAAATCAGCTTGAAACCCCCAAAAAAGATGCAGACACATTGGGGATCAACGTAGTAGTGCCTGATTAGCCCTAATTAACCTGTTTGGGGAACTTAAGTTGGTACAATTGCCTCTAATTTGCGTCTTTTCACAAGTGGTGAAGAATAGCATTACGCAGTTTTTTTTTTGAGAAAATAAGTAGTCCTGTCAAATTTGGGGTACTTGAAAAAGGGTACAAGCATATTTAAAAGTCGCTAAAGTGAAGTTATAAAAAAGGAAAAAATGCTCCTTAAGCACACACCTGCAATAAAAAAAACACCTCACCCATACTTACAGACCCCCAATAGTCTATTTCACTAGTTTTTAATTTTGTACCCCCACTTTGCACTTTTTTGCCCCCCTTTTTAAAAGTGCTTTTTTGGGGTCTTCCTAATTTTTTAAGGTTTTTCTTACGCAGTTATCCTTTGGGGGACTGTCCCAAGGGTGCACAGTGGTTTCCCGACCTTTGCACCCCAAAATAGCAATTGTACACTTTTTTTCTCCAGCTATTCAGAGGTGAATCTTTTTCACCTATTACATTGCATTGCGTTTTCACGTACGCAAAAAGTGTTTGCAATTGAATACGGAGATAAGTTTCCATCTGACCAAAAGTCACAATTGGCAATACTTTTTCACAGATCACGGCTTTTCGCTTCTAATTGAATACGGGCCATAGTGTCAACTATGTTTCCCAGGTTTCATATGTACTAAAATATGTTTGTTTCTTGACCAACTGGTTTCTTATTGACTATCTGGCCTTTTACTTTTCTGCCAGATGCTTTTATCAGATGCATCTCAGGTTTTCCTTCCAGGGATTTTTTTCAACCATTTCCTCATATTTATTTTTAACATTTCCTTACATCCAGATATAAACATGTTCCAATGATTCTCAGGAACTAGTTTTACTCAAACATAAGGGATAAAACTCATGCTGGGTAGATAATCCATGGTAAGGACTGGGAGCTTAGTCATTAAATCTGGTCTATTATGAGGTGAACCATATGGCAGCTCTGTATTTTTATAGTATTGAAAAAGTATGGCACTAGTTTAACATAGCTCTGCATGCCATGTTCATGGGAACATATGCAACAATTTGCCCTTTTCACTGCCATTCCTATTATGTGTCAAGCCCAGGTATTTACTGGCTTTAACTACAGTAACTAAGACCGGAGGGCTAAGGGCAGTGGGTGACAAGTAAAGGGAAGGCAATATATATGTCATCTTCATACGTCTCTCCCAGGTGTTGGCAAGACCTAACCCAAGGTGCAGGTTCTAGTCCACCTGGTGGTATTCACCAGTGACCCCTCCAAGTGGGATATTGGTTCATCAAGTGAACAGGTTGCAGCCCCTGGGGCACATACCTTGAGAAAAACAGTGATAGATATGGTAGGACTATATAAGCACTTGATATGAGATGCTGAATAGTGATGGTAGTCAGCACTTGATATGATACGCTTAATAGCGATGGTAATCAGCACTTGATATGAGATGCTGAATAGCAATGTTAATCAGCACTTGATATGAGATACTGAATATTGATGGTAATCAGCACTTGGTATGAGACACTGAATTTCAATGGTAATCGGCACTTCATATGAGACGCTGAATAGCGATGGTAATCAGCACTTGATATGATACACTGAATATTGATGGTAGTTAGCATTTGATATGAGGTGCTGAATAGCATGAGAAACAGATCTGGTGAACCAGTCACAGAACAACAGATGGAGAACACTGGAGGATAGTGTTGAGCCTAGGATACAGTATCAGAAAATGATCACTGGAGAAGCAAAGTTGCACCGGCAACATCCTGTTCCAAAGACTAAGCTTAAATACCATTAGGTAGCTGGTCATTTGCTGAAAGAAGCAGCTGACCAACCACAGGCTATTAGTGGAGGATACTAATCAGATACTCGAACCAACAAGGAAGCGCCCATGTCCATGCTAATGGAACCAAGATGCGCACATGAGGATTATAGCAGACCCCGGGGAGAATACTCAGCCACAACCACTCTTAGGCCTACCATCCACATATCTCATAGCACAAAGATGATGGCATAGGGGTGAGTAGCGGCCAATCCCAGGCCGGATCCTGACATTAGAGAGTGAAATATATCAAAAAGGTGTCTATTTATAGTTGGATTGTGATCATTCTTACAATATTTCTCACATTTATTTTCTGGAGGTGTTCCACAGTAGTCACATGTCATCCCTTCACAGTCGGTTTTGTCTTTTCATAATGAAAGGATGCTAGTTAAAAGTGTTTATCAGCATACTGCAGGTTGGTTCCAAGGTTGTTTCTACATCTACTTTATCAATCCCTCTTACTAGTTAATGTTGAGCATTATAACTAACAGAAGTAGTAAAGCTAACTGATGCTCGCATTCAAGCTGGAATGGGATGACTGAGGTTTACAACATTATCTGGATTCACTGTTGACATAGAGAGACCATATAGATTACACTACACAAGAACAATGTGACTGTAGTTGAAATCATCAGTGTTCCTGTGCATAATGTAAAATGTATTTGTCCCTTAAAGTACCTTTGTGCAGACATACTGTATGAACCACTGATAAAGATGATAAGCTAAAATAAACAAATGCTATATTCTCTACTGAGACAGGAGTGATATCCCTCAGTGGATAATGTGGTACAGCAGGACTCATTAGAGCCCCCAGGATGCATGTACAAGGTGCTTACCAGAAGAGGCAATATTACATATGTTTCAATCATTTGTCCTATAGGGAATCCAACTGGTCACTTACTGTGTCTGGGCTTTTTCTTTCAGATTAGCTGACTGGGTGCTGGAATAGGAGAAGTTATCTTCTTGCAATGAGAGGCATGTATATACATTGAGTTCTCCTTCAAAGCCATCAATGATATCAGCAACACTGAATTAGAGAGTAAGAAACTCCTTATCATGGCCATATCACCACTTTAATGGAATGATTAGTGACAGGCAATTTTGGTTGTGTACCTATCAAAGATGATTGCAAGTCTTTCAAATGATTAGCCATCTGTATGAGATAGTTTACAGTCAAATCATTTGCAGCAGCCAAATCGGCCTTAGGGCCCATCATGAGATTTGGGAACTTTCCAAACAGAATTTCGTAAGGTGAAATGTTCAGTGTCCCCCTAGGAATAGTTCTGATAGCAAACAGTACAACAGGTAAAGCATCATGTCACTGTAAACCAGTTTATTGGGTGACCTTTGCTAACTGTGGTGTTAAGTCTCTCAACCTTCCCAGAGACTTGGGGATGGTAAAACATGTACATCTGCTGCTCTACCTCTTTCATCATACATATGTACATTTAAACCATTCCTGTAAAATTGGTACCTTGGTCAGACGATATTTCCTCGGTAAAACCATACCTACACATAAATTCCTGCACTATTTTCTTGGCAGCAATTGATGCTGTTACAGCAACAAAAGGATAAGCAGCAATCCAGCCACTAAATGCACACCAATAAACACTTCAATGTTCTCACCTTAGGAGTTGAATATAATCAATCTATAATATTTAAAATGAGCCTTCTATACTGTAGGAGGCATGTGTGAGGATTGGGTTTGAGTAGGGTTCCCTTCTTTGAATTAAAGGAGTGGTGCAATATACCCAGTATTTTGCAGCAAAGTATGAAAATCCTGGGGAAAACCAATGGGCATGTATCAGATTGATAATACTCATTTGTGATACACGAGTTACACCAGGAGACAGTTCTGCTAGTGCAGGTAACAGGGTTGTTGGTGCTACTGGTTTGCTTTCTTTACTCCAGCAAAACCCTTTGGTTTATGCAGCACAGCATAAACAAATGTATGAACGACCATCATCTGCAGATATATCTGTCCATCGGCAGGTGTGTACAGGCGGTCGGCAGACCACCCATACACACACAGCGGCAGCCACAAGGAGGGGGGAGGGACATGCCCCCAACACGCTCCCTGGTCACCGGGACCCACAGCAAAACACAGATGATGGCCGTGTGTTTATGAACTAACATCATCTGCAGATATATCTTTCAGGTGTGTACCAACCTTTACTCTCTTGTCATGATAAACATCAGACATCCTTCCTCCATGAACTGTGTCATTGTAGGAAATCTAGCTTGTGTTAAATTAATAGGAACATACAGTTTTTCTATGTCTCCTAGCACCTTCCTTAAGTATGTTTTTGGGTTTAAATTTGTCCATCCACTAGTCATAATAGGTGAGGCAGCTGGTTTGACATATAAGGTAGCTGTTATGTTAAATGCTCATTATTTGCAGATGCTTTGTACATAACTGATGTCAATAGGTGACCACACCCTTCATCCAAAGGACTCATCCCAGCAGCATAAGCATCTATGTGATCAGGCTGGACACCACCCTAATTTGAGCTGGAACTGTCTAGTGAACTGTGTATTGTGTCTGTACTTGAGGGTCTACTAACTGGAAACTTCAGCAATTGTCAGCTTGCTCTATTCTATTTTCTCAAATAGATCACAGCCTATAACCTGTGTTTTCAATACATAATACAGTACTTCTGGCAATTCCATCAGCATTTGCTACTGGCCCATAGTGAACACAAATGTAGAGATACCTTTGCAAGATCTCCAGCACTTTAAAAAAACAGCTTGAGGTTAATCTCCAGACAGTGGAAACACTCACTAACACCATATCTGGTGGAAGGTAATGCAGGTGACTGGCTTGCCACAACAAAATTAAGACTCAATTCTCTCTTTTTTGCAAACTGTCTTGGTAATAAAACACACATATCACTTCAGCTTTTTAAGTCAACAGCAATATCCAAAGCTTAAAACCCCTAGGTACCAAATGAGGAATTTTCACAGACCAGAGCTGGAAGATCACCTAGAGCAGTGGTTCTCAAACTTGGTCCTCAGGACCCCACACACTACTGTACACTTTTTCCAGATCACCTCGTGCTGGTGTACTCATTACTCACTGACACATTTTAAAAGATCCACAGGTGGAGCTGATTATTGCCCTTGTGATTCTGTGTGGAGACCTGCAAAACATGTACTGTTTGGGATCCTGAGGATCGAGTTTGAGAACCTGTGACTTAGAGAAATATTTCAATATTCCTTTGAATTGTAAAAAACAAAGAACATTATATAATCTCAAATTACATCCAAAGACAAGGTGAAAATATCTCATAATTGTTAAAAAAAGGTAACCCTTAATTTTGCCCTTTTACCTGTTCAATCATGTTGCAATTCTTGCATTACAACACAGTGACAAAATCAACCAAAAAATCATTCCTTCACCAATACCTTGTAAGTAAAAAGCAGAATCTTACCTCGTGGCTACTGAACTTTGATGGAGGGACCCACCAAGTTATTTTTTTGTGCCACTAGCTGATTGATATGGAAATATCCTTTGATCCAAGTATAAATGTCCACAAAAATAGTTTGCATGCAAAAATAAAAGTTTTTTTTTTAAATATTAAATTACATCCTATGCATAAATGACATATAGAAATCACATGATTATATTCTTAACACCATATAATTAAAACCTAAATCTAACAGTTCATAATGGCTTTCTTCAGGTATTTCCAGTAAAAGATAAAATGGTGAATTGAGTGTACAGTAGCTGTGGTTAGAAAGCTTCTTGGATTTTATTGCTACATGGTACATACAGTACAGTATGGGGTAATATTTTCTCTATAAGCAAATGTTTCTGGTAAGCTACTTTAATGCCTCTGACTATAGTGCAGCCATATTGATAAGCTATTAAAGCTGTATAATGATACATACATTTGTTTATGCATTCCCTTGTACCCTTTTTCCTTTCAACATCAGCCCAGATGTTACGGAGTAGCCATAGTGCTATAATCATGGAGCTAGTTTGTCCAGGGAGTTGGACTTTTTTGCAGGTTGATCCCCCTAGAGAATATAACCCAGTGCTGAACAGTCTAGTTCTGGTTGGTGCTATAGCAGGGAGATCCCACTTTCCCTGTTACGGTGACATCATTCCTAACTGGTATAACTTAATGCTGGTGTCAACAATCCAATGGGAATCTCAAAGTTTTCTTCATCCAGATTATACCAATACCAGAATAGGTTAGCAGGACTATAGTAGTGCTGGTTTTACTTTTTATTATATTTATTATTTTATGCAACACATACTTACCTACTCTCCCAGAATGTCCATGAGACTCCAGAAATTTAATTGAGCCATCTGAACCTTCCGCTTCCTGCCACTTCCTAGTTACAATAACAGATCAGGGAGCATGATACTGTGAATCACTGTTCTTTGAAGAGGGTGCGGAGCCAATATGTTGCTATTCTTTGAGATTGACACCATTTTGGCCCACACCCTCTTCACAGAAATGTGATTTGCATCATTATTCTGTGAGGGGGTGAAGCCTAATGATAATATGTGCCTGGCTCAACTACAATCAGCTGTCAGACACATCTCCTCTCCATGCTTCTCCCAGAAGCTGAAGTAGAACAATATTTAGTATGAAAGCTTACATTGTGCTTCTAATACTGTATATTAACAATGTTACATCATACTTAACATTGTTAACAATAGATATGTTTACAGTGAGGGTGGTCAGACCATGATGATATATGATGGACATAAGGGAAAGATGCTTATGGCATGTGAGTATGTAAGAGGGAATCTTATCACATGCATGTATATTTGAAAGGCCTTTATCAATTTGCATTTCTTTCTTACCAGTTCAACAGCCCCTCCATAGCGATTGTGGGTCTGTTAGCAATGTGAGTGAACATGAAGAGTCAGAGAATTGGACACTGTACACAACAGTGAGGGGAGAGCAACACTGATTTAATCATTTTTGTGAACATTTTTGGTGTGTATGTGTGTCTGTGTGTATAGTTAATAACAGCTGTATTTAAACACTTAAACTCCTTCATTGCAACCATTCCAAAATTAATTTAAAACCATTTACAATTGATCAAAAGGACTCAATTGTCCAACTGTGCACAAAACAGAAAGAAGAGTTATCTGCACTTTATCTTTGCATTCTTTTTCACTAGTATATGACTCCCTGTAACTCCCAATGTGCAACATTTATTTAAGCCACAAAATACACAGTATTTGAAATCCTTTTCAGACATGGAGATATTTGAAAAAATGTAATTAGCAGTAAATGTAGCTGTAAGCATTCACAACTAATAATAACATACATTTTTGTTTACCAAACAGCAAGTGTCCCTGCAAATGTCAAACTCATCTTATGCTTTTATAATGTGCATGGGCTGTATGCCATAAATCTGAAGTTATTGTGCATAATGAATACATACAAATGTCATCCCAGTACCTGTCCTCTGCTTACGGACTATGGTATTTTCCATCATTTTCACTGAAGAAATATTTTACTCTCATCATTTCTGCATCAGATAAAGCAGTTGCAGAGTAAATGAATATTGAATATTAAGTTCATGAAGGTGCTGCAACAAATGGACTAATGGAAAATTAATGCACTAATGGTTAGAGCCTATAATAAATGATCCTTTATAAAGCAAGTCTTTCACAAAATTGGAAAGAATTCACTGTTTGAACAGGAAACTGTGCGTGCCAGATGCCATCTGGTGACAGTTTTTCCAGAAAACATAAAGGGAGAGACAGCATGCTTCAGTTTTCAGGTTATTTATGTTTCCAAATTAAGCATTAAGAATGTTTTATATTCTGAATGAAAACCAGGATAATGCATATTTTAGATTAAAATTTGATAACATTTTCTTAATCTTTGATTGCTGCTGTTAAATCATCGAGAGGATGTTTGTATATATGACACCACAGCACAGTGTGATTCTTTACTAGAAAACACTATATTACAACAATGTAACTTTATGAAAAGAACAGATACCTAACAAGAAGCAGGTTGTAATGAGTAACATGTTTTGTTGTATACTTTTAAAGGACAGTCTATAAACAAATAGTGCTATAAACACCACAGCAGCTATTAAATTATTAAAACCCATTATTAAATTAATCCGAAAATAACACACAATTTAAACAATAAATATGTTTCCAAAACAAATTTTTGAATTTTTTACATTGACACGATCTACAAGAATGTGTGGTTAAAACAACTGAGATTATAACAAGCATGTCTTTAGGTTAATCCAGATGTACAGAACTCATGGGGTTTGTTTCTGAGTAAATAAAATACAAAATGTTGTGTTTTCCATTTTCACCACTTTGACTTTGGTTTAACCCTCACCCCTTGCTCTCTTCTGAATGGTTGTTAGTCTATTACTGAATACTCCTCCCCTACCATGAAATCTGGTGGATTTGTAAAGTTTAATGAAGGACAGCAAACAACACTATGGCATACCTCCCATATTTCGTAATCCGGTAATTGGGATTCATTCTGAAAAGGGGGGGTATGACCTCAAGGCAGAGGGTGTGACCATTCAGGAAATGCCATATCTGGGAGCCACACCCCTACATTTTCGTCATGCTGGGGGCATGCCCAGTGCTGAACATGCCCCCCAGTCACTCTCTCCTGTGAATAGATGTTAAGCTCATGCACATGAAATCCATTCACTAACAAAATTGGGACAGCCAGGATATATGACTATGGGGTATATGTACCAGCGAGTATCTACCCATTGGCCAGGAGGGCACTTGCAATGGGTGCCGGTTGAGGTGGGGGGTGCCTGGCATTGCCTTCCACAGCCAGGGGGTAGAATCCTGGGCTGGCCCTACCATTATGCCAGGTAGGTATGTGGCTTCTTAGAGCATCACACTGAGAAGGGATCATTGTAGAGATTGGCGGTGCGGCTGTGAGCCAATCATGCCAGATGTTGTAGTGGCTCCTGATTAGCTGCCCATTTGCAGGAAGCTTGTGTCGTGGTCAAATTCTATTTGCTTGCTTGCCCTGTGAAGTGTGAAGGAAAGATGTAACATTCAGGCGCCCTGCATTAAACGGACATACTTTACTCCTGAGTGTTGCCACTGGCAAGGATATTGCAACACATAACCAGCTGAATTATCCAGCCATTACTTGCCTAACATAAGGATCATAGCCACTGGGACTGTGAGTATGTTAAAGTATATTGATGTAAATGGTCACAATGGTTCCAGACTGCAGGAGATCCTGTGAGTAACCTCTTATTTAGGTCTATGCTTGACATTTCCACTAATTTACTTGCAAGGAAGGCCTTTATGTACCTGCGACAAGTTACCTTCACCAATATGTTGGTCTGACTTTAATGTATATAGCCGGAGAGTACTCTTTGATACACTTTCACAGAAAAGTATCCACATTGACAGGACTTTAATCCTGAGAGTGATCTTTATCACTTGTTATTCAAGAGGTCTGCAACAATTTTACAATTGATATTTACCAGAGGTCTTTAGGGTCATATTTTTTTTAATATGTGATACTACTTGTGTATTTTCTCATTATTTTATTTTATTTTAATTCATTCTTTATTTTATATGTTAGTTTTTATGGTATATTAAATTATATTTTTGTTTGTGTTGTGAAGCACATTAGATATTTTTACTTATATATACTCATAGAATCATACTGTGACACCATTAGATAGTCACAATGGTTCATGATACAATTTCCTTTGCCAATCGATTTCCACACATATCATGGCACGTTGAGAGGGTTAAATATCAGTGGATGCGCAGACTGTTGTTTTTATTTATAAGGCTGTGATTGTTACAAATTGACACAGAGTTTGTTTGCAGTCTATGCTGCAATCACACTGATCTAGCCCCTTTAGTGGAGGTTCCCATCATTTGGGTGCATTCAGCGCAGGGAGTATTTTTAACTTTATTAAAATTCAGGTGATGGCAATAGCTGAGACTGAGAGCTATGAAGGGGATATCTGTGTCATGTGGGAGCTGTGTGATGAAGGGGATCTATAAGGGGGAAAAGCTGTGTGATGAAGCAGAACTGTGAGGGGGAAGAGCTGTGTTATTGAAGAGTCCTGTGTGATGGGGAAGCTATTTGAGGGGGAAGAGCTGTGTAGGGGGAGCTGTGTGAGGAGAGCTTTGTGATTGGGGAAAGCTGTGAGAGGGCGAAGAGCTATGAGGGGGGAGAACTGTGTGATTGAGGAGAGCAGTGAGGCGGGAGCTTTGAGAGAAGTGAGGGGTCCACCAGTCCCATACTTTGCCAGGGATGCTGGGACCCCTAGATACACCCCTGATATTTACTAAGAATGATTATTGCTATGTCTGGTAGTTTTACTATTCACTGTTTACTAATGGTCAAACCTGTGGAAAACTACAGAGGAAGCAGCATTTAGAATACAATAGAACATCAGTTTGCTATCTACTTTTTTATATTACATGTAGAGGAACCTCTGATTTGCTAAGCTGTGGTTTTAGAAACCACTGCAAAACAGACAGAGATCTGTCCGCGACCCACCCTGAGACAATACTTGCTTAAGATGGGCTTGATTGAGTGAAAACTTATTCTATTGGTCTAAGATTCATTATGATGTTTATTTAAAGGTTCATTCCATGTATGATTTTTACATTGCAAACTGCATGTGTTTTTATAGCCTTCAGACAGCTGACTAAAAAGAGCCAGGGGGGCAAAAGAAGAGCACCAGTAGCAGCAGCAACAGCTTCCTTGCTAGCTATACAGGCCTAGAATTTTTAGAGAAAGGATAAAGCTGAATGCTGAGCTTATACATATGTTTCAGCTAAACCGTAACAACTTGATCCATCTTTATGACCTCATCAAACACTATATAGAGCCAGACACTGAATGTTATCATGCAGTGAAACAAAGGCAAAGGGAAGCTGCATTCAAGGGAGCATACTGTAAATAGCAGATGAAGTTGTAAATTATAATTTATTAATACAAATCCATAAAATGTAGCTGCTACCAGATTACTACAAGACCACAACACCAATTAAAATATTGATTCATTAACACAATTCAACATCGGCAGTGCATATATTTGATATATAGTCTAATGGTTATGTACCTGTCTAAATCAACTCTACAATGATAATCTGGATTACTATACCATATTTATGAGAACACTTCTTTATTTCACTGATTTCGAAGATGGCCATCTCCTTCACTTTAGCTGCTGCTGTGAGAGCAACCTTAATTCCTACTACCAGCACTAAAAACTAGTTATCTATGCCCAGGGCTGCCATCAGAAATTGTGGGGCCCGGGACTGACAATAGACAGGCCTCCCATTGTTTCTTCAACTTCAACCCCACACTGTTTCTTGAAGTCTACAGTATGTTAGGAGGACAAATAGATCAGTAAAAACTAGATTTAGGGAACATAGGTGTAATATTATCAAGAAAGTTCAAAATCACTTTATGTCTAGGCATACAGAGGGAATCCCGCAGATCTGATTCTCACAGTAGTGAAACATTTCAAGGGAAAACAGTAATGTCTAGGTGAATCATCATGGATTTTTAAATTGGATACTCTACATCCCAAGGGTCTTAATGTAGCCTTGGATTATTCTTGTGTGGATTAACATGATTCACTGTTATATACACAAGATAATGCTGCTAAACTGTACCATTGTAAGTGGACATCTGTCACTGCAGGGAGTCCGGTCTTTCTGCAATTTGTGTTTTAGATTTTCCAGCCCCATCATTACTATCTTCCCCTTTCTTCCCTTCTGATATTTAGGATTTATTTATGATTTAAGATTAAGGACCTGATTCAGACCAGCTCGCTAGCAAGTGATCACTCGTTGTTGGCAATGTTTGCAAATGTGCGCATGCATATTGTTCGCAGTTCGCATGCGCAAACTAGTACAAGCAATCGGGATATGCTCGCTCGCCCTGCAAAGACAGCCCAGAGGAATGAGGGACAGGTGAAGCCATTTGTGGGTGGTAACAGGGGCAGGGCAGTAGTATCAGGGGAGTGGAGTTGCGGACGCAGGTGTGCCCAATTTTTTAAACGCAGTTTCAGAGGTGTCCTATGTGTTATAGAACACATCACTTGCTAGAAATATACACTGAAGTGCTCGCGGCAGGGTATAGTCAACCCAAAGTGCTGTGATCACAACCGATGGTGCTCAATTTACCAATGGTTTCATGCACTTCCTGGAGATGATGTACTCAAGTGGGCATCTTTAGACAGGCTGGTGGGCATCTACAAACAAAAAGTAATTGCTCACCAAAACAAAGAGGGAATGCTTATGACTTGCCCTGCGAGCGGCTGCCTTGACATCACTTAGCCAAATTTCCATAGCGAGACGGTCTGAATGAGCTCCTAAGTCTTAGGTCCCTTTCATCTCCTTATTTCCCCCATTATGCTTTAGTTCTCCCTTTGTTTCCCAATATGTGTATTTTATGCCTGTCTAGTTTGTATACAATTATATAAGTGCAAGGTTAGGCTCCTCTGTATACATGCATATGGAAATGTGCATAATGTGCATATTCATTTTCACCCTTGGTTAAAAGTGATATATCTAACATATTAGTATAACTAAACTAGCAATCAACTGTGGTCTGATGCAAAAGGTTTGTGTGCTTCAGATTAATTAAGGTCTTTATTTTTTGTACATATCCCTTAGTTTAAAAACCATTATCACTTACAATTATATAATTTTTTATCATCATATAATCTGTATTATTATTTTTATATATACAATATTTTATTTTCATTTGTATGTGTAGATTCCGAGTGGGGGTGTACAGTACTGTAGTATAAGATATAGATAGTAAAAAGGTTGACAGTGTCTAGATAGACACCAGAGGCGGGATGTAATAGAGATTGAGTCTGCTGGAGGTGCGGGATGCAGACTGATCTCAATAGTTTTTTTAAAGTTGCAGTCATGTGCAAGGCAAAGTCAGTTCGGCTTTGCCTTGTAAATGACTGCAACTTTAAAAAAACGATCGAGATCAGTCTGCATCCCGCACCTCCGGCAGACTCAATCTCCAGGGCCATAGAGAGCCCGGCTGGGCCCTGGTAAAGGAGGGAGTGTGGCCTATTTTTGGGAGGTGTGGCCACCCCCCCTTGATAAAAACATAGCCAAAAAATCACTTTTGCGGCACTGCGTGCTGGGGAGGGGGGAGCTGTAAGCCTACCCCATGCTGGCACTAAGCGGAGGGGCTGCGATCAGTGTGATCTCTCCCCCCAAAGCCATAGGAGACTGCTCCAGCTGTTGCAGCACCCGCGAGCAGTCTCGCACTGCAACTGAGCACAAGCTGAGTGCTGAGCTGCTGTGAGCGAGAGGGGGGGCGATAATGGACACGGGCCCCTCTAGCGAGCCCGGGCCCGGGTAAACTGTACCCACTCCCCCCCTCTCGGCGCCCATGTAGATCTCTGTTACATGCCACCCTAGATGTTAGACAGTTAATAGGTAGACAGGTACAAATGGTTAACAGGGCCAAAAGGTCAACACAAAAATGGTTGACACAAAAATGGTCGACACATTTTTGTTTGTTTCCTAGACCTAATATTCACCCTAACCCACCCTCCTGGTGCCTAACCCTAACTGTCCCTTCTAGTGCCTAACCCTAACCCTCTGGTAAGTGATTAACCCTAAACCTCCCTCCTGGTGCCTAACACTAACTGACGGGGTAAGTGCCTAACCCTAACAAAAAAAAATCATGTATAAATTATTTTTCTGTCGACCATTTTTGTGATGACCTTTGACCATGTCGACCTTTTGTCCCTGTTGACCTTTTATCCCTGTAGACCTGTTGTCTGTCTAACATCTGGTGTCTACCTAGACATTGTCAATTTCTTTATTGTCTATCTACAGGTTGGATGTTTCACATAATTTGTGTCATTAGGTGGCATGATTATTATCTATTTAATGGTGTTTCTCTCTGCACAACTATGAAGTCAAAACAAATAAACTATATAACTAACAAATTGAATTTAAACTAAAATGAGCCATGGTAGTACAAATGTGAGGTAACACAAATACAAGGAAGATATATTTACCATCTTGTATAATCTTGTAGAATACAAACAAAGTATGCCATACTTTACTCTAGCTGATATGATTTAATATCATTTCATTTTAATTTAATTGTGGTACTTCTATTACTTCTATTATTTCGATCTATTTAAAATAAATTGTAGTCTTGAATTAGATGTTTTTATATAAAAAGTAAAAGTTTATATATATATATATATATATATATATATATATATATTGTGATAGGATCACTGGTAAAGTGGTCTGTGGCAGGTACATTTGTCCCAGATTCCTGTCTTTTGTGTTTTAAAAACCCAGGAGAAAGTCTGCAGTGTAGCAGGCTTGAGTTTCGGCTTTTTGAAAAGCTGGTTTGGGACCTGGGGGTTGTGGGTGAGAGGAGAGGGAGGGCTCCACCCACGGCCACTCTAGGTTTTGGTTCTCGCAGCCTGGTAACAGGCTTGTTAGTTTTCCACCTGAGAGTGGCCAATATAAGCCTAGTGTGTTTAGGGCTGAGTGTCTCACCTGGGAGAGCAGGCAGGGAGTTTGCTCAGAGACACTTGAAAAACCTATTTGTGAGTACTGTGCTGTGCTTTGTTGCTAGTGAGGGCATTAGGCCCTGCCAGGTTCTGGTAGTGAGGGAACTACCTGTGAAGTTAGTACCCCGAAAGGGCTAGGATTTACATTTATGTTTTCTTTATATTTCTGTCATTGTACAATAAAGACTGGCGCCGACTAGCTTGTACTTGCATCCTGACTGGTGTGTTGCTTCCCTGCTGCTGTGTGTGTGTGTGTAAGGAAGGAGTCCTCTACCCAGGAGAGGGACCCCGTAACCTAACTGTGTCACAATATGGTGGAGAATGCGGGCAACCACACACACTGAAGTTGCAGCAAGAGGAAAACTTTCCATTTAAAAATTAAAGGGACAGACACCCAATTTGTGAGTGTGGAAATAACACTGTGTCCTTGGAGTCCCATAGAGGAGGCGTCAGCCAATGCTCCGAGAGGCAAGGTTCTGCTTCCAACCTACACCCCAGGACAAAATGGAGGAAATTGTGAAGGCCTTGCTCCAAGCTACAGCAGCTCAGCAGGAATCTACCAGGGCTCAGCAGGAAGCTACAGCAGCTCAGCAGGAATCTACCAGGGCTCAGCAGGAATCCACCAGGGTGCAACTGTTGGCCTTGGAGACAGCCCAGAGGCAACAACAGGTCGCCATCGAGGAAACCCGCCAGGCCTTAGTGGAAAACAGCCAGGCCATAAGAGAGGTGGTACAGCACCTGGTTGCCCGGCCCAGAGATGTTACTACTGGTCCTCCCACCACCACTCACTCTGTACGCGCCAGTCACTTCCTCCAAAAGATGACTTCGGGCGATGATGTGGAGGCCTATCTCGCCGCATTTGAAAGAACGGCCGAGAGGGGGAGTTGGCCCAAGGAGCAGTGGGCAAGTCTGGTGGCACCTTTTTTGTCTGGGGAGCCACAAAAAGCATATTTCGACTTATGCCTGGCTGATGCCAAGGACTATAAAAAACTAAAACAGGAGACCCTAACTCGCTTGGGAGTCACCACCTTTGTTCGTGCCCCATGGGTCCACCACTGGGAGTTCCATAAGGACAAGCCTCCACGAGCAGATGCATGACCTCTTCCATCTGTCCTCAAAATGGCTACAGCCCAAGACGCTGATGGGACCACAGATCGTGGAAAGGGTCGTGATGGACCGGTACCTGCGATCATTATCTGTGACTCTGCACAAGTGGGTGTGCAATGCAGACCCTAAGTCCGTGGACCAGTTGGTCAAGCTGGTGGAGAGGTACGTGGTGGCTGAGGAGCTGATGAGTATGCCCCACCGAGCCCTGATGGCGCACCGGCGAACTCCCAGAGACACTGGTAAGACTGTTCCAGGGGAGAAGGGTGCTGGGCGGTGGAATATACCTAAGACTGAGGGTGTAGAACCTGGAGACAGGCCTGCCAGGCTGGGAAGGTTCTTGCCCAGTAAACGACTAGACATTAATATGACTCAGTGTTTCCGATGTGGTGGCTTCAGCACTTACAACTGAACCTATGCAATGTGATACTGCTCATGTCTACCGAGAGGGGGACTTTCTTTGCACAGATAGCCTGTACGGCTGACCGGCAGGCTGTGACTGATAAACACATGTGTGTACTCACTGTAGATGGCAACCGAGTAGAGGCACTGTTAGACTCTGGTAGCTTGATGACACTTATAAAACCTGAGCTGGTGAACCCCTTGCGGCATGCGGGGAAAACTGTTGGTGTGACCTGCATACATGTGGATACTCGATATTATGTTACTGCCGAGGTGAACATCGAGACACCATGTGGTTCTGCTATAGTTTCTGTAGGTTTGGTACATGGTCTGATGTACGATGCAATATTGGGGAGAGACTTTGCTCACTTCTGGAAGTTGTGGGAAAGCCGTTTTGTTCCAGAGGTGAACAACCCCGATCCATTTGAGAAGGTTGTCTATGTAGTGGAGGAGGGAGTTTCTTCTGAGTCAGAGTTATTCCCTTTTTCTACTATGATTGGCATACTAGAGAATGGGGAGCGTGACGGTGGCCTGTCAACTGATGTGCCTCCCATTGAGGTGGGAAGTGTTGTTGGGCCAGGTGATCGTCTGCCTGATTTAGAGGTCAGAAGAGAGGTCTTTGCCATGGAGCAGTTGAATGACCCTACTTTGGTAAAAGCCAGAGAGAATGTAAAAGTAGTTGATGGTAAACCCGTAGACCCTGATAGTACTTTGTCCTATCCCCACATGGCAATGTGGCAGGATTTGTTATATCAGGTGACTAAGAAGGAGGAAGATGTTGTGGAACAACTAATAGTTCCCAAAGCCTACAGAAGAACAGTGTTGGATCTGGCCCATGGTCATATAATGGCAGGCCATCTAGGGGTAGAGAAAACCACTGAGCGAATAATGCAGAGGTTTTTCTGGCCCGGGCTTCATAAAGAGGTATCTGACTTTTGCGCATCCTGCCCTGAGTGTCAGTATCATGCTCCCAAGCCACATTTTAAGGGTCCACTAGTTCCATTGCCTATCATAGAGGTGCCGTTTGAAAGAATAGCGATGGATTTGGTTGGACCCTTAATGAAGTCTGCCAGGGGACACCAGTATATTCTGGTCATAATGGATTACGCCAACAGGTACCCGGAAGCGATCCCGTTGTGCAATACCTCAACCAAGACCATTGCCAGAGAGCTAGTTCATGTCTTTAGCAGGCTTGGTATACCTAAGGAGATACTAACTGACCAGGGTACACCGTTTATGTCCAAAGTCATGAAAGAGTTATGCTGCCTGTTCAAAATCGAACAGTTAAGAACTTCGGTTTATCACCCCCAAACTGATGGGCTGGTCGAGAGGTTTAACAAGACGTTAAAACACATGCTTAGGAAAGTGGTCGACAAGGATGGTAGGGATTGGGACTACTTATTGCCGTATTTATTGTTGGCCATAAGAGAAGTTCCCCAGTCCTCCACCGGGTTTTCACCCTTCGACTTGTTATATGGGAGACACCCAAGGGGGTTACTAGACATTGCCAAAGAGACATGGGAGGGGCATTCTAGTCCTTACAAAATGGTGATTGAGTATGTTTCTCAAATGCAGGATAGAATTTCTGCGGTAGTGCCGATAGTGAGAGAGCACCTGGAACAGGCTCAACATGCACAGCAGAGGGTATACAACCGCAATGCTCGGTTACGCAGCTTTGCTCCTGGGGACAGAGTGTTAGTATTGGTTCCCACTGTGGAAAATAAACTTTTGGCTAAATGGCAAGGGCCCTTTGAAATCTTAGAAAGAGTGGGGCAGGTCAATTACAAAGTTTACCAGCCGGGGAAAAGAAAGCCGGAACAGATATACCATATAAATCTGTTAAAGCCCTTTAAAGATAGAACGGTACTGTCGGCCATCCAAGACCCTCCAGTAAGTCCAGGGCCCTTAGTTCCCAAAGTGACAGTGGCAAAAACCCTGTCGGCAATTCAACAACAAGAGGTCAAGGAGTTTCTGATTAGAAATAGGGTGCTGTTCTCTGACGTACCTGGGAAAACCTCGGTCATTAAACATGACATCATCACTGACCCAGGGGTTAATGTTAATCTAAAGCCCTATAGGTTACCAGAAGCACAAAGAGAATCGGTGTCGAAAGAAGTTCAAAATTTGCTAGAGTTAGGGGTTCTTGAAGAATCACATAGTGAATGGTCAAGTCCCATTGTGTTAATTCCAAAGCCCGACGGGAGTGTACGTTTCTGCAATGACTTCCGAAAGTTGAACAGTGTTTCAAAATTCGATGCCTACCCGATGCCAAGAGTGGATGAACTGATTGAGAGACTAGGGACGGCAAGGTATTCTTGACCTAACCAAAGGGTATTGGCAAGTACCGTTAACCGAGAGCGCCAAACAAAAGACAGCTTTTTCAGCGCCAGAGGGCTTGTTTCAGTACAAGATGTTGCCCTTCGGGCTACATGGGGCACCTGCTACCTTCCTAAAAATGATGGACAGGATTCTAAGGCCCCATAGATGGTATGCAGCTGCTTATCTGGATGACATGGTCGTTCATAGTCCTGATTGGCAGTCTCACTTACCAAGGGTACAAGCAGTGTTGGACTCCATCTATAAGGCAGGTTTGACAGCCAACCCAAAAAAGTGTTGTCTAGGCATGGAGGAAGTAAAATATCTGGGATACACCATTGGAAGAGGCCTGATAAAGCCTCTGCTCAATAAAGTTGATGCCATACAATACTGGCCACAGCCTCTGAATAAGAAGCAGGTGAGAGCCTTCTTGGGAATTACGGGGTACTACAGTAGGTTTATACCCAACTTTTAAATTTTCAGTGGAACACAGGCCAGGAAGCCAGCTGGCCAATGCTGACGCATTGTCACGCGTTCATTGTTTGGGGGCTTCAGTTGTTCCGCCCCACAGGTCAAAACAAAGGGGGGGGATATGTGATAGGATCACTTGTAAAGTGGTTTGTGTGCAGGTACATTTGTCCCAGATTCCTGTCGTTTGTGTTTTAAACCCCCAGGAGAAAGTCTGCAGTGTAGCAGGCTTGAGTTTCGGCTTTTTGAAATGCCGGTTTGGGACCTGGGGGTTGTGGGTGAGAGGAGAGGAAGGGCTCCACCCACGGCCACTCCAGGTTTTGGTTCTTGCAGCCTGGTAACAGGCTTGTTAGTTTTCCACCTGAGAGTGGCCAATATAAGCCTAGTGTGTTTAGGGCTGAGTGTCTCACCTGGGAGAGCAGGCAGGGAGTTTGCTCAGAGACACTTGAAAAACCTATTTGTGAGTACTGTGCTGTGCTTTGTTGCTAGTGAGGGCATTAGGCCCTGCCAGGTTCTGGTAGTGAGGGAACTACCTGTGAAGTTAGTGCCCCGAAAGGGCTAGGATTTATATTTATGTTTTCTTTATATTTCTGTCATTGTACAATAAAGACTGGCGCCGACTAGCTTGTACTTGCATCCTGACTGGTGTGTTGCTTCCCTGCTGCTGTGTGTGTGTAAGGAAGGAGTCCTCTTCCCAGGAGAGGGACCCCGTAACCTAACTGTGTCACAATATGGTGGAGAATGCGGGCAACCACACACACTGAAGTTGCAGCAAGAGGAAAACTTTCCATTTAAAAATTAAAGGGACAGACACCCAATTTGTGAGTGTGGAAATAACACTGTGTCCTTGGAGTCCCATAGAGGAGGCGTCAGCCAATGCTCCGAGAGGCAAGGTTCTGCTTCCAACCTACACCCCAGGACAAAATGGAGGAAATTGTGAAGGCCTTGCTCCAAGCTACAGCAGCTCAGCAGGAATCTACCAGGGCTCAGCAGGAAGCTACAGCAGCTCAGCAGGAATCTACCAGGGCTCAGCAGGAATCCACCAGGGTGCAACTGTTGGCCTTGGAGACAGCCCAGAGGCAACAACAGGTCACCATCGAGGAAACCCGCCAGGCCTTAGCAGAAAACAGCCAGGCCATAAGAGAGGTGGTACAGCACCTGGTTGCCCGGCCCAGAGATGTTACTACTGGTCCTCCCACCACCACTCACTCTGTACGCGCCAGTCACTTCCTCCAAAAGATGACTTCGGGCGATGATGTGGAGGCCTATCTCGCCGCATTTGAAAGAACGGCCGAGAGGGAGAGTTGGCCCAAGGAGCAGTGGGCAAGTCTGGTGGCACCTTTTTTGTCTGGGGAGCCACAAAAAGCATATTTTGACTTATGCCTGGCTGATGCCAAGGACTATAAAAAACTAAAACAGGAGACCCTAACTCGCTTGGGAGTCACCACCTTTGTTCGTGCCCAATGGGTCCACCACTGGGAGTTCCATAAGGACAAGCCTCCACGAGCAGATGCATGACCTCTTCCATCTGTCCTCAAAATGGCTACAGCCCAAGACGCTGACGGGACCACAGATAGTGGAAAGGGTCGTGATGGACCGGTACCTGCGATCATTATCTGTGACTCTGCACAAGTGGGTGAGCAATGCAGACCCTAAGTCCGTGGACCAGTTGGTCGAGCTGGTGGAGAGGTACGTGGTGGCTGAGGAGCTGATGAGTATGCCCCACCGAGCCCTGATGGCGCACCGGCGAACTCCCAGAGACACTGGTAAGACTGTTCCAGGGGAGAAGGGTGCTGGGCGGTGGAATGTACCTAAGACTGAGGGTGTAGAACCTGGAGACAGGCCTGCCAGGCTGGGAAGGTTCTTGCCCAGTAAACGACTAGACATTAATATGACTCAGTGTTTCCGATGTGGTGGCTTCAGCACTTACAACTGAACCTATGCAATGTGATACTGCTCATGTCTACCGCAGGGGGACTTTCTTTGCACAGATAGCCTGTACGGCTGACCGGCAGGCTGTGACTGATAAACACATGTGTGTACTCACTGTAGATGGCAACCGAGTAGAGGCACTGTTAGACTCTGGTAGCTTGATGACACTTATAAAACCTGAGCTGGTGAACCCCTTGCGGCATGCGGGGAAAACTGTTGGTGTGACCTGCATACATGTGGATACTCGATATTATGTTACTGCCGAGGTGAACATCGAGACACCATGTGGTTCTGCTATAGTTTCTGTAGGTTTGGTACATGGTCTGATGTACGATGCAATATTGGGGAGAGACTTTGCTCACTTCTGGAAGTTGTGGGAAAGCCGTTTTGTTCCAGAGGTGAACAACCCCGATCCATTTGAGAAGGTTGTCTATGTAGTGGAGGAGGGAGTTTCTTCTGAGTCAGAGTTATTCCCTTTTTCTACTATGATTGGCGAACTAGAGAATGCGGAGCGTGACGGTGGCCTGTCAACTGATGTGCCTCCCATTGAGGTGGGAAGTGTTGTTGGGCCAGGTGATCGTCTGCCTGATTTAGAGGTCAGAAGAGAGGTCTTTGCCATGGAGCAGTTGAATGACCCTACTTTGGTAAAAGCCAGAGAGAATGTAAAAGTAGTTGATGGTAAACCCGTAGACCCTGATAGTACTTTGTCCTATCCCCACATGGCAATGTGGCAGGATTTGTTATATCAGGTGACTAAGAAGGGGGAAGATGTTGTGGAACAACTAATAGTTCCCAAAGCCTACAGAAGAACAGTGTTGGATCTGGCCCATGGTCATATAATGGCAGGCCATCTAGGGGTAGAGAAAACCACTGAGCGAATAATGCAGAGGTTTTTCTGGCCCGGGCTTCAAAAAGAGGTATCTGACTTTTGCGCATCCTGCCCTGAGTGTCAGTATCATGCTCCCAAGCCACATTTTAAGGGTCCACTAGTTCCATTGCCTATCACAGAGGTGCCGTTTGAAAGAATAGCGATGGATTTGGTTGGACCCTTAATGAAGTCTGCCAGGGGACACCAGTATATTCTGGTCATAATGGATTACGCCAACAGGTACCCGGAAGCGATCCCGTTGTGCAGTACCTCAACCAAGACCATTGCCAGAGAGCTAGTTCATGTCTTTAGCAGGCTGGGTATACCTAAGGAGATACTAACTGACCAGGGTACACCATTTATGTCCAAAGTCATGAAAGAGTTATGCCGCCTGTTCAAAATCGAACAGTTAAGAACTTCGGTTTATCACCCCCAAACCGATGGGCTGGTCGAGAGGTTTAACAAGACGTTAAAACACAATGCTTAGGAAAGTGGTCGACAAGGATGGTAGGGATTGGGACTACTTATTGCCGTATTTATTGTTGGCCATAAGAGAAGTTCCCCAGTCCTCCACCGGGTTTTTACCCTTCGACTTGTTATATGGGAGACACCCAAGGGGGTTACTAGACATTGCCAAAGAGACATGGGAGGGGCATTCTAGTCCTTACAAAATGGTGATTGAGTATGTTTCTCAAATGCAGGATAGAATTTCTGCGGTAGTGCCGATAGTGAGAGAGCACCTGGAACAGGCTCAACATGCACAGCAGAGGGTATACAACCGCAATGCTCGGTTACGCAGCTTTGCTCCTGGGGACAGAGTGTTAGTATTGGTTCCCACTGTGGAAAATAAACTTTTGGCTAAATGGCAAGGGCCCTTTGAAATCTTAGAAAGAGTGGGGCAGGTCAATTACAAAGTTTACCAGCTGGGGAAAAGAAAGCCGGAACAGATATACCATATAAATCTGTTAAAGCCCTTTAAAGATAGAACGGTACTGTCGGCCATCCGAGACCCTCCAGTAAGTCCAGGGCCCTTAGTTCCCAAAGTGACAGTGGCAAAAACCCTGTCGGCAATTCAACAACAAGAGGTCAAGGAGTTTCTGATTAGAAATAGGGTGCTGTTCTCTGACGTACCTGGGAAAACCTCGGTCATTAAACATGACAACATCACTGACCCAGGGGTTAATGTTAACCTAAAGCCCTATAGGTTACCAGAAGCACAAAGAGAATCGGTGTCGAAAGAAGTTCAAAATATGCTAGAGTTAGGGGTTCTTGAAGAATCACATAGTGAATGGTCAAGTCCCATTGTGTTAATTCCAAAGCCCGACGGGAGTGTACGTTTCTGCAATGACTTCCGAAAGTTGAACAGTGTTTCAAAATTCGATGCCTACCCGATGCCAAGAGTGGATGAACTGATTGAGAGACTAGGGACGGCAAGGTATTCTTGACCTAACCAAAGGGTATTGGCAAGTACCGTTAACCGAGAGCGCCAAACAAAAGACAGCTTTTTCAGCGCCAGAGGGCTTGTTTCAGTACAAGATGTTGCCCTTCGGGCTACATGGGGCACCTGCTACCTTCCTAAGAATGATGGACAGGATTCTAAGGCCCCATAGATGGTATGCGGCTGCTTATCTGGATGACATGGTCGTTCATAGTCCTGATTGGCAGTCTCACTTACCAAGGGTACAAGCAGTGTTGGACTCCATCTATAAGGCAGGTTTGACAGCCAACCCAAAAAAGTGTTGTCTAGGCATGGAGGAAGTAAAATATCTGGGATACACCATTGGAAGAGGCCTGATAAAGCCTCTGCTCAATAAAGTTGATGCCATACAAAACTGGCCACGGCCTCTGAATAAGAAGCAGGTGAGAGCCTTCTTGGGAATTACGGGGTACTACAGTAGGTTTATACCCAACTTTTACATTTTCAGTGGAACACAGGCCAGGAAGCCAGCTGGCCAATGCTGACGCATTGTCACGCGTTCATTGTTTGGGGGCTTCAGTTGTTCCGCCCCACAGGTCAAAACAAAGGGGGGGGATATGTGATAGGATCACTTGTAAAGTGGTTTGTGTGCAGGTACATTTGTCCCAGATTCCTGTCGTTTGTGTTTTAAACCCCCAGGAGAAAGTCTGCAGTGTAGCAGGCTTGAGTTTCGGCTTTTTGAAAAGCCGGTTTGGGACCTGGGGGTTGTGGGTGAGAGGAGAGGGAGGGCTCCACCCACGGCCACTCCAGGTTTTGGTTCTTGCAGCCTGGTAACAGGCTTGTTAGTTTTCCACCTGAGAGTGGCCAATATAAGCCTAGTGTGTTTAGGGCTGAGTGTCTCACCTGGGAGAGCAGGCAGGGAGTTTGCTCAGAGACACTTGAAAAACCTATTTGTGAGTACTGTGCTGTGCTTTGTTGCTGGCGAGGGCATTAGGCCCTGCCAGGTTCTGGTAATGAGGGAACTACCTGTGAAGTTAGTGCCCCGACAGGCCTATGATTTATATTTATGTTTTCTTTATATTTCTGTCATTGTACAATAAAGACTGGCACCGACCAGCTTGTACTTGCATCCAGACTGGTGTGCTGCTTCCCTGCTGCTGTGTGTGTGTGTAAGGAAGGAGTCCTCTACCCAGGAGAGGGACCCCCTAACCTAACTGTGTCACAATATATATATATATATATATATATATATTTCTATATATTTTTGTGCATATATATATATATATATATATACATATATATATATATATATATATATATATATATATATATATATATTATTTTTTTTTTGTATATTTTGCACACATTTTTATAACATGACAGCAGTAAAGTATTCAGGCAATTTACTCCAACTGATGGATATTAATTAATTAATTAATTAATTAAGACCTGTATAAAAGGAAAGATACTTGACCAGTTACCCTTGCCTTGACTAAAGCTCCAGGATTGGAGCAAAATGCATCACAAAGGGTTATTATCCAGCCCTTGCTGCATTGTGGGTGATCTTGGTGTGCCTCAAGTGTGCCACTGGAGCAGTTATACCTGGTAAATCTGTATGGCACCTTTGGCTGTAGAATCATGAAGTGAACGGTGGAAGTGTGTGGAACTTATGGTGGAGCACTGACTTCCATTATAGTGGACAGAGGCGAGATCACAGGACACTGTGTTCTCTGCTGGCTATTGTGAAAGTAGCAGCACCTGACTACTGCATCAGCATTTTCAAGTGAGAGCTGCTCTAATTACTACTGCACAGTATGGATCCATTTTAAACTACTACTGCCATTACACTCCAAAGCTCCACAGGACACGGCCTCATAGTTCATTCGGAATATCCTTAGGAGAGTGTGCTCTATGTATTGATGAACACCTATATCACTATAAAGATACCCACAAGTTATTCAAAAGCAGAGGAAACTGTTTCCATAATATCTAGGACCTTTTTTAGTGTGAACTTGGATCCTTAACTTTAGCCCACTTTTCATGCCTTAAGCTCGATACAATGTTACACTATCAGTGATAATTTTATATAATGTTAGTTACATTTTATTTATTTGTGTTCAATGTAATCTCTTTGTTATAATAAATACCTTTATTGATTTTAGAAAAACCTGCTATATTGCAATTAATTAAGCACACTATTTATTGTTATCTAACACTAGTGCAATCCTCTTTGTTTATTGTTTACACCAACCTGCCCCTTAGATGTGGAAATAGACAAGGAAAGGTCTTGTTAACATCTGTTGAGTTACACAGCACAGATGAGGGAAAACTGGTTAAGTATACACTCATTAACAGCTACTTCTCCTTTAATAATATTTGTGAAAGGAGTCTAATGGTGGGTACACAGTATGCAGATATATCTACAGATTGAGTGATCTATCTGCAGATGATGGTTGTTCGTACATACTGAACAACCATCATCTGTGTCTGCCAGCATCCAGTTGGCATGTTGGGGGCATATCCCAGTGGGCAGGGAGAGTGTCCCTCCCCCCTCCTCATGGCTGCCACTGTGTGTATACAGACGGTCTGCCAACCGCACGTACACACCTGCCGATGGACATATATACCTGCAGACATATCTGTCCATCAGCTGTGCAGCACAGCCAATGTGATATGTCAGTGAATGCCAACGACATATTGTGGGTACACACTTTCCAACGGGCAGCAGAAACATTGGCCGATCAATTGATCAGCCAATGTATCTGTCAGAGTGTACCTAGCTTAACTTAAGTTATGGTAGATTGGACTTCCAATGACTTAGCGGCTCTCTTGTGTACAGAGGTCCTGATTCATTACGGATTGATATTGCAATTGCAGCTCCATAATTACATGCATGTATGCTGCAAAAATATGCTAATGAATGCTATCACAATGCTGTTGCACTGCCAGCATAGAGATGCATACTGCCTCCCACTACAGCTATCTCACATCTGTAACACATTTAAAACCTCCATAAACATCAGTAACATTGAGTACCATCGGCCTCTCATGCAGAATAACAGCAGCCCTGACCTTACTTAGAAATTGCTGACCTCGTTGCACGCAGTAAGTACTGAAGCTGTGTATGCAATTACTCTGGCTAATTTATGAACACCCATGCAACAGCAATCAAACAGACTAACACTTGCGTTTCAACGACCACTCCCCATCACCACCTTCAAATGCTTACTGCATGTCAATCACTCTGCGATGGCTCTTCGTGGTCTGTGTGATCACTATGTGATTGCAGTGGTGCCTTTGCGCAGGTGCACTGCGATGCATGTGCAATATGCAATGATCAGCAATCTACGTATGCTTTAGCAATAGCAATCCTTATTAAATCAGGCCGAGAGACTCCCATTACTGAGGTCTCAGATTTGCCACTTACGTACAAAGGATGCAACATCGGACATCTGAGCAAACCCTATGGTGTCTCAGAATGTCCGTCTCAACTAAGATGCCAGGGTCAATCCAACTGTGAACAAATTCTCAGTGGCTGACTAGGATATGCCCTGAAAATGGTGGTGACATGCCTAGGTTTTTGGTGGCTACCTGCCAATTTGCGAATAAATTCTAGCTGCCTCTACCATTGCTAATTAATCACTACATGTGCATAATGTGGCTGTGATGCATGCTCAGTAGCAAAAAATCACTCCACTTTTTTCAACATCGACATTGTGTTTACCTCTGAATCAGGCCCATTATTATTTTAGACACTTACAGAGATGTTGACCAATTGCAGTCCATAACAGATCCATATCTGCACAGAGGTGTGTGCCTCAATAGCTGTGGCTTATCTGCTAAGGTTAGCATTAGTGGACATATACAGGTATTGGTGGTAATTAATTTGGCATATTACATTTTTGTACTCTAATGTTTGATGGCCCATAAACTGTATTAGTGGTTGCAAATTGGATAATGAATTATGTACTTCTCCAGTGCAAGGTTCCCTTTGGGGGGGTTGTGCAGGAAGAGTTGCTGTAGTGACAGGAATAGTCTCTTATTGTTGAGGTGTGCAAGTTTAGGCTCACCAGCTGTTTGTCTTGTCTCACTGCAAGATCTGTATAAAGACCTTCTGGATCCACATGGCCAATGTTTGAACATCCTGGTGGACAAAATAAAATTTAAGTTTCATACAATTATTACTATCTGACACAAATTAAGTGCAAAAAATGTTTGCTAATGTTAAAAAAATAAACCCATGATAAGACTGGAAAAAGAAATAAATAAGCACATTAAAGCACAGTTTTTTTATTTTTTTCTATATTAAAAAATAATGTAACCACAAACTACACTTGATGACACACGCAAATAGTTTACTGAAATTATAGTTAACCAGGAAGAGTAATGTAGTGTAATGACTATTTTAATGTACCTTTTTACCCCCAAAAAGTAGCTGAGCGATGTAGCTTTGCAAACTCTGAACATATATTATAAGCATACATTAAAATGTCAAAAATTATCATTCAACAATAATTGAGCAGAAAAGTGTGATATTGCTGTTAGTGATTAAAAATGTATAAAAATGTGTGTCAAGAAAAAAAGGTGGTTACTTAACCTAATGAGCTATTTTTTTATGATGGACTAATGACACATATAGAAATTCTGTGTTTTAAAATCCATGCAACCAACACATTTTTTTCTATTTTTTTTTCTTCCTAGGTAAAGAAAGGATGCACTCTCCAAAAATTTCCTTCAGGGTGGAACTGCCAGAAGGTGGCAGACTACTGACTCTTAATGGGCCTGCAAATTCAAACAGGGTAGCATGGCTTATGGAAGGATGGACTTGTGAACTGGATGGACTTGTTAAACAAGATTGCATACTTCGATTTTCTGGCATCAAGATTAAAATAGGTGTCAGTATTTCAATGCCTACCTTAAGTTCCCCATCTGGCTTTGGTTTTCAGGATATAGACTTGCGGCATGTAGTCTGCCAGTCTTTTAACTACATCTCCTACAGAACTGCCCTAAAAAAACTGAACACATTCATACAATGGACTTGTGAGACCTCCAGACTGCAAAAATGCCAATAGCTGCAGACAAACAGCCAGCGAGGAGATGACGCACACTCTGGCACATGACAAAAAAGAGCCCACCCAGTGAGGACATGGTAAATGCAGAAGGGTTACCTCTCCCTGTTCAAACAGCTGTGGGTCACATGCTTCCTTACAGCATTAATAATGCAGATGTCTGGGGACTGTACTGAAACTGAATACTATGATCATTAGCCAGCAACTACAAATCAACTACAGTATTATCACCAAGGATACTCAGGATTTCATAAGACATTGAGACCCTGCAGCACCAGCCATTGACTTTACCCATAAGTTTGCTGTGCTAGCACCTTAATTTGTCCATAACTTCCCTTTTACCCCCTGTCCCAACCTGTTCCCCCACCGTGCACAACTGTCTATGTAAGCTACACACACCCTCACTTTAAAATAAATAGTTAAATAAAGACATAACACACACACACACACCTTAGATAGTACAAGTTTAATACACACATACCTCACTCACACATGCTTACCATTACCAGCCGGTCTGTCCACTTGTCCCAAGTAGAAATCCATGTGCATGGCACTGCAAAAAAGATCCTATACTCACCTATATCCTGGCATTCTCTCCGTAGCATCCATGATCTTGTTAAAACAAAAAAACTACTTACCTGAACCAAGCCGAACAGATGTAAGTATATGCTGTTACATATAATTAAACCTTGTAAAATGACAGATGACCAAAATCATCTGAAATTTCCCACTGGCCACTAGCCAATCAGTGGCCACTTTACATGTACCATCCGCACATTGCCTGGTTCCATAGGATATTTTTTGCGGGGCCATGCACACGGATTACTACTTGGGACAAGTGGACAGACCGGCTTGTACAGTTATGTATGTGTGAGTGAGGTATGTGTGTATTAAACTTGTACAATCTAAGGTGTGCATGTTATGTCTTTATTTAACTATTTATTTTACAGTGGAGGTACAGGTGCCGGCCGCCTGCTGGCACTTGTAGTTTCACAAGTGCCAAAGGGCAGGCATGCTGGCACCTGTAGTTCCACTGTAAATTACTATCGTTTTCTTTAATTTTACACATTATTAACCCCTACCCACAGCCCAGGGGAGCAGGGAAGAGCCCCAGGCTTCAGACCAAGCCTCAGGTTTCAGGAGAGGGGGGACCCCTTTTTTTAGGACTGTGGCATTACACCCAGGTCATTTTGGGTCCAGTGCTGGTTTTCAATATAGGGGGACCCCTATGCAATTTTTTATCCTCTCTAATTAAACCAAGGACTGGCCCTGCAGCCTGGTGCTGGTACTTAAATTACGGTGGAACCCTACTCATTTTGTTCCCTGTAATTTTTGGTACCAGGACAGGCTGACAAAGCCAGTGCTGGTAAGGCTTTTTTGGGGGGGCCACACAACATTTTTTTTAAATAATTTAACCATTTTTTTACAGGAAAAAGACACAAGCAGCTTACACTTATCTCACTGATATGTGCAGGCTGTTTGCTCGGGAGAGTTAGGCAGAGAGAAAACTCTGCAATCTCAGGTGAGTAATCCTGCAAAACGAGAAACTCTGGTTAGATATCTCATTCTGCTTCACCATTTGCCAACTTGATTTGCCTCAAATCGCCTGTTGGTAAATTTGAGAGATAAAAAGTGAAGTTTTGGTGAGTTCCAATGTGATTAATCTCTTTGAAAATCGGGACAATCTTGAATCTCAGTAAATTTAATCCCTAAAATGCATATGTAAGACTAACACTGGAAGCAAACCCATAACACACCTGCAAGATGGTTCTCTTGTGTACGTTGTCTTTGTTGTCACCCAGTTACCACCCAGAAACACCCTTTTGGCAGATATAGAAAAATGGCTGAGATGCATAAAACTCTAAATTGTGCATACATTGAGTACATTCCCAGAATGTAAATAATAGCTAGAGGTGCCTGCAAGTTGCTTGTGACTTAGAACCAAACTCATAATGTTTCTAAATTTGTGCTCATATGTGTTAATCTTGTTAGTGTTAAGGTTAATATAACTTCATGGTCTTTTGAAACCTTTCTCTAATATCAGTCTATACAGAACCTATAGACTGTAAAATCATTAAATTAAAGTTATAACTTTGTTTGCTTTAGCACCATCCAATTAATTAATGTAAACAATTTCCATTGTCTGAAAATACTACTTGGATAATCATTCCTTTACTAAGAAAAAAAAGTAGTCTCAGTAACTGGAAATATAGAGTCCAGAATTAGTTGGGTGCATTATGTAATGTGTTAAGTATATTGCTTGTTTCTACTGAAATGCAAAATCTAGTCTTAATTGTAAAACAGTGTTTGGGAATTGGGATAAATAAATCGAACAGCCGGAACAATAATAATGATATATCAATGTTATAGTAGTAAAATTTAATGTGTCCACAGTAGGGTGGTCCACTTTAACTTTGTCAAAAACAAAGATGCTTGAATCATGCCTCCACATATACTATTTTTGTCCATTATACATGTAGTAACTTGTGTACCACATTTTAGCTTTGTACATTGTAGTTTAGTGGTTGCCCAGAAGGTTACTTTCTGGAAGCTGACTCAAATGGAGATTATGCTTTCAAATGTCTTCTCATGCATAGTTGGCTCTACCGGAGGCCTAGAGAGATGATTATTGAGAGCTTTTGCATTCATCTCCTTTCTTGGTGGTGGAAATAGCAGGAAAACGTTTTGAGCTCCTGGTCCTACTCACCATGCTCGATGGATAGGTAAAGGTTTTTACGCTCTGAAAGTATGTCTCTTTCTAAATCAGTACCAGTTAACACCTAGAGAGGCAAACAACATGGTGAATTTAGCTTTGTTTGTAAGTTTTTGTTTATGTAAAGTATTAGAATGATGCTCCATTGGGAATTAGAGCACCATATAATGACATCAAGCACTTAAGTCTCCTAAAAACCTACCCTAATGTAACAATTGGTAAAAAAGCTTACATTGCTTTTACCAGTCACCTCTGGTTTCTTTCTGAACACTTGGTAGCTTTAGCATTTTTTACAATCGAGTGTCTACAAAAAACAAAGAAAAATGGTAAAAAATCTGAAACATCCACAGCTACCCAATTTTCTGCGACGTATATAAACTGAGAATGCAAATCTAAGTCTAAAAAAATTAAATGTAGGACGACCCCTAAATATTGTTTGTTTGGAAAATGTTTTGGTGTACTACCCATTGATGTACAAAAGGAATACAAATAACCTTGTGGAGTAAGAAAATTTGAGTGTTTTATTTTTTGGACCAACCTAGTCCACAGGCTGAAAACATTACTGGTTGGCTGTATGTACCATATTTAGATGCAATTGTAAAATATTGTGGGCCTGATGCAGAGTAGCATTCAAGTCAACAATAATTGCTTCAACATTGCGTGGATGGAAATAAATGAGTATATTTGTCAGTAGGCAGACATTAATGGTCTCTGTGGTGCAACCACCTTCTTCCTATATTCTTAGTTTGATTGTAATCAGCATCATCAGGATGATTTTCAACAATCTTTAATTGGTACAAAAGATACACCTGAATACAAATATTTAGGCTTCAATCCACCTCTGTATAGCCCATAATTACATTGACACCTTTCTGGACTTTGCCTATACAAGAACACCCCATTTCAATCAAGCTATGAACCTTTCAGGTGTTTAGTAACATGGACAAGTTAAATTAAAAAAAAAAATTAAAGCAATTTAAACCTAAACCATATAAACAATGTTTACCCCAAAATAGAAACAAACTTGATTATCTAGTATTTAGAAATGCTTAAATATATCATAAATTAAATAATCTGAATTTAGTATTCACATTGATTGTTGTTTATTTTTACTTATTAATTAAATTTAATTCTTGTATAATACCATTGCATATTATTGTAAATATATTTGGAAAATTAGCATGGAATTTGTTTTGCATTTTAACTGAATCTACTATGTTTTTTATATTAATCTTGGTGCACCAACTCCTGAATTTAATTTCTTATATAACAGCAAATAGAAATTAAAGCCAGCTGGTATCTAACCTTATTCTCTGATTTATTTTGAGTCACAGTTTGGCACTACAATGTCCCTTATTGTTGACAAAAAGCCACTTGTGAACAGATGTATTTGGCACATTTTTGCTAAATACACATTACATTTATGTGGCATCTGTTGCATGTTGAGAAGAAAGAATAAAAAAGAGAATCCTATTGTGTGATGCCTAAATCTGACTTGGCAGAGTAAGATTTTAAAATACAATCCCTCCAAAAATAGAGAAACAAATGCACATCAGAATGTTTAACATATTTACTGCTAATAATTTATAACTTCCAACACTAATCTCAGAAATAATATGATAAAAGAAAACACAGAAGTTATATACTTCTAATTTTATATTCTTCTAATATTATTAAAAGGTTTTAACCATCATTAACTAGCTGAATTACCCAGAGTTGACTGGGTTTAAATCTTCACTTTATTAATTTAGACATCCCAGACCAATTGCCACCCCTCTGTGTGATTTTCATCTAAATTTATCCAGTGGAAGATCCAGAACAGGATCCCTGGGTCAAAGTCCTGCCCAGCATACACCAATGGGAAGTCCGACAGGGGCCCTAACCCCCTTAAAATCCTGGCTATAATCCAACTGGACCAACTCACATTAGTTTCCTCTCAATTGGTGGAGGGAAGTCTGAATGCATAACCATACAGACAAACAGACCACTTAAGTTTATATATATGATATTAACTTATGACTCATATGTATTAGACAATAACACAAAAGTGCAGCATTTCAAATTAAAAGAAGCATATTTGAATAGAATATTAATCATCTTATCTGCCAAGGATTTATAATAGGGCTTGTAACACCATAATGTAATAATAGATAGAAAGATAGATACAAGACAGGGAAGCGCTCATGAAGTAATACATGTGATAATCATACAGGATAAGTCTGATATTTATCTATAAACTTTAAATAAAATATTTGAGGCTTTTCTGATAGTCTTGTGGTTATACATAAATAAACAGCAGTAATAACAATTTTGCCTCTGAATAATTAGGTTATATCTAGGAAATGCTTTAGGCAGGTTTTTCCTTTACTGGGCCTACTTGATGTCACTTTATTCTTGCTAGGGTCAATCTCTGAATTTGATTGTGGTCCCTAGCATAAAGCAACACTGGTCCCGCTTGGTAATCATGAACCACCTTCAAATGTTGGCATTTACATCACACCACTATTAGAGTTCCCTGATGAGGTATTTTTGTACTTCACTACATTTCATCTCTGGAATTCCTTTTGGGGTGTGATGAAATGAGATGTGTGGTAAAAATGGATTTGCAGTGTCTCATACTCTGCAGCATTTAATTAACTTTTTAGCCCTTTTGTTCCCCAATTCATCAGCTTGTGTAAATGTCCCTATATGTGTGTTCATTTACAGGATTTGAACTTTTGCATTAGCTGGTATACTATATCTTATACTGTAATAATGTGAGGAAATGTTATGTGTAATACTTTTTAGACTTTATGTTAGGCCTTGTCCATATGCCTATTCTATCTACAGTATCAGTTATTCTGACCTATACACACAGGAAGTAATCAGTAGAGAAATGTATCATCTCACAGAAAAATCACCTCATGGGTTAAATTCCACCTTCACAGGGGACACTCAGTACTTAAACCATTTAACCTGTCATTGTTGCTTCTATTTGCCTCCTTTTGTTCCTCTATGGACTTTGGCAGTTGGCACGGAGCCAAGCCAGCATGTGTTCATCCGGGAAATTATATATTTCGGGAAGTAGGAGGAAGGGACACTTTAAGGGACCCACACCATTCAGAAAACTGTGCAAATCTCCCGGGTGGATCATGAGCACCATGGAAAATTGGTTTTAAAAGATGTCACACAGTGCAAGGGCTTCCATCAGAAATTGCATGGCCCGGGACTGGCAAAATAGGCAGCCACTCCACAACCCCTCCTTCCCCTACCCCCCCAACCCCCCTTCCACCGCTATCTTATTCATACACAATTAATAAAATGTATTTTGACAAAAAATTATTAAGCCAGACTGTACCAGTGCTCAGGTCTACCCTCCCTAGCTTTTTCCCAATCCCTCCCCCGCCCGGTTTATTACATATATGACTGTACCAGTGCTCAGACTGCCCTCCCCAGATTTTTCCAAATCCACCCCCCCTTCCCCCAATTAAATATGGACCCATGGGCAAACACAGGATATACAAGCATCTGAGGGCACCTCTGCAAGTACAATTTTATGCTTTGGAGAGATGGCTTTACATTGATTATATATATATATATATATATATATATAAATAATCGCACACACTTCCAGAATTTTCAAAGTTAGGGTACTGAGGCACACTGTAATTCAGCATAAAACAGTCTTTTTAATTCCACCAGAGGGTCATGAAAGAGGGCCAGCAGACAAAAGCAAGCAAAAAAATATCAAAGCATTTATTGAATAATGAGCAAAGCCATTCAGTCTTCAAAAAATGTGTAAAATACACATCAATGCAATGGAAGTAGGAGGGATGGCATCATATCAAATTCTGTTATGGTCAAGGTTCTGCCTATAAATTTATATATATTTTGTGATGCACATATAAGAACTCTCCCCCTGACTGCAGCAGCACCTTCAGACCTGTCCTGCTGAGTAGCGCACCACACAGAGGGCCAGATTCAGATCCGGTCACAAGTGCTGTGTGCTCGCAACTGGGTCGATGGTGGGCCAGTGCACATGTGCACGGTGGAGCTGGCTCCATCATGCGCATGCGTGAGACATGGATAGCGTCGGGCACTCCATCGCTCCGGGTCTCGCAACAAAGGGGGCGAGCTGTCGATGTTGAGTGACAGCTCACCCCCTTTGGTGGATGGGCTGGGGGAGTGGCTGCCCAAACAGAGGCGTTCCCATGTGAACACCTCCGTTTGGGGGTGGCCCCATCTGTTAGAGCTGAAATCTCTCTGGGGGTCTCGTCGCAAGCCCGATGGTCGTGGTGGTCTTGACCATCGTGAACATCTTCCTGGCCACCCGCAGCTATGCGAGCGGCCAGGAGGCCATTCTAAGAAAAAGAAAGACTGGCCCTGATTCAGAGTGAGTGCTCTGTCAGAGCGTCCGGCTCTGAATCAGGGCCAGAGCCCTCTCTCCAATGCTTTGGGGGTTAGGTGAGAGGAGGAGACTTGAGACTGGACCGGGGAACTGCTACTGTTGGGTATATACATCAGATCCCCTATGGCCATCTCCTCCAATGCAATGCTCAGACTTGAGCCCCACCGATCAGAGCACTCTGAGGAACTACAGGCTGACCTGGCAATCCAAACCAAGGTTAATAGCAGGGTTTAACATGGGGTAGCCCGTGAAACCCTGCTGTGTGTATGGCGCACTCTGGGTTTTGATGACCTGCAGTGTGCCGCAAGCCGGCCGATTGGTCCGGCTTCAGTGGCACTTGGAGATGATGTCATCTTTAAGCGTCCACTTTCATTCCTGAAAAGCCGGGTCTATGTAGACCCGACTGCGGTGTGAGTGGCGCCGACTCGGGAATATCGAGTCGGCACCGGCTAAATTCCGGGTCTGATCCAGATAGAAACCCTGTTCCAACTCCAGGTCAGACCCAGAATTTTGTTGGAAAAGGGGTATATGTAGTATTTTAACATTGTCTGCATATTAGTACCAGCAACATGGTTCTAACATACTGTAGACAGTGTCAACATAAAGTAATGATTGTTGAACTGCCATATGTATTCCCCACTTATGTATCTAAAGGTGCAGCCAGTCTTGGAAGATGACAAACAATGTTTACCACTTTTCCTGACAACAATAGGAGCTCCCAAAGGACATGTTGACTCCAAGTACTATTCGCTAAATTGAGGAAACTATCTGATGCATTCATCAGGAATCACCACCAAAGCTGACAAAATTGATCTCATTAAGGGACAATTGTAACAATAATACATATAATCCCTATTTAGATATGATTCCCTATTTCTCTACCATATAATAGCAATGACAATTTTTTACCAAGTGTGTATTGAAAGGAACTGTACTCTGATAAAGCTCCTGACAAAGAGTAAGTTGTAAATGAAATCTTAGTTTATCACTTTACTTGTAGGGATGGACTCAGTGGCAAATGCAGGATTTCTAGAGGGGGTTTCCAAATGCATGATTTTAGAGCTTTTATTATGCATAATACACAGTGTATTGTGTGTCATACTCCTAAAAAAATAGTAACTCACTGTAAGCCATTAGATGCAACATCCTGTCTGAGCTTAATGTTTTTATTTCAGATGTGGGCATCATTCCAATACATTAGGGCAAGTCCAGGAGTCTGGGGAAGCAGCAGAAGAACATAGAACTGCCTTGGACATAGATGTACATATTGGTCTTGTTATGCACTGGATAGTGTATTATTATATAGTATTAATAATTAACCATATTGATGGTCTATAGCACTGTAATTCTAACAGTGCATGTTTTCCAGATCTCCTAGTTAGTACACAGGTGTATTTATTATTGGCTGACACGTGTTAAAAGATCCACAGGTGATACTAATTATTTCATTTGTGATACTGAGAAGAACATGCAGCAATAGTAAAATTACATATACAGTATATCTATTCTATATATATATATATATATATATATATATATACATATTACTATCTCTATTAAGGTCATGGTGTGGACTGGGGAGGGGGTTTCAAGGCAACTGGAACCCCCCCATGTATTTGCCAGAGAAGTCTGATTTGCAAGTATGGTGGCATGTATGAGCCAGGTATGGATTGATGGGGAGGAATCCAAAGGATCCCTCACTAAAACTTTTTGCACAGGGTTCTATGGGATAACTCCATTTGAAAATGGTGTTAGTTACTGTGGCCACAATCTAAAAGAGCTAAGCTTTGTGAATCTTGCTAAATGTGCCTTAATCACAGTCCACAAAGACAGCCATTTGTACTGCTTTTGAGAATGATAATAGATGACCATCCAATATCTGCTGCATTACCCTCATAATAAACATGCAAATTAAATAAATACTGTGCCAAGCCTTTGAAAAAAAATGTGGAAATGCTGCAAAGTTAGTATAATAAATATGTCCCTAAGCACACCTATATCAGATTGAGTAAATGCAAATTTGTATCACTTTATTGCAGGAGTGAGCATTAATGCAAGTATTCTAAAGTGGTTTTCTCCTGCTTACACTCATTTGTGCATGCATGTGTTGCCAAAAGTTTATTAACAAATACAGTCTAATTATACCTTGCTACACTTTTTGAAAATGTTGTTACCAGATATTAGAATAAAATATTGTCTTTTTCCAACAAATGCAATTAGTATTTACTTCGAAATTATATAAAATGGACTGTTTAACCTAGCAGGACTTATGTGATCCCTCAATATCTAGTGTGTTTCATCATGTCTTGTGTTTAGCTTAACACATTGCTTCATTAACAATTTTAAATAAACAATGTGTTAACTGTTCCTTTTTCTTTTCTACTTATAGGATATGGTGACAGCTGTGGGCATAGCCAATTTAAGAAATATGTTAACATCTGAGGCCAGCAGCTACAGCGATATTACTGGCTCTGGGCACATGTCTACAGGTCATGGGCAGCCAGAGGCTGAGGGTGTGTAGTGGTTTTCTGTCATCATGAACACTCTGTGGATTGACCAGAAATCTAAGGATGCTCTAGTCGTGACAGTACCCCTTCCTCTATTGGTGGCCTCTGGACACTTCCTAGACTTCACTGGTTTGGAGGTATGGAATTTGTGGATAATTCTAGAAGCATGGACATCCTCAGCTTTGATCCAACATTGCTTCTCAGGACCGTAACCCTTTCAGTCCAGCAAATATTGTAAGTATCCATATCAGATATGGGAGTCTAGGATTTGTTTTACCCTGTAGTCCACCGCCTTCTCGGTAAGAACTTTAGGATGTGATGGCTGGACTTAAAGAAACTTATTAAGAATAAGGGGTTTCAATAGGGAATTATGGAAGGAATTAGGGATCCTGAGGTAGGAAGGAAACTGCAGTTTGTAACCCACTGGGTTGATGACCTTGATGATGGAGAAAGGGCTGATAAATCGAGGTGAAAATTTCAGAGATGGAACTCTGAAGCATAGGTTGCGAGTAGACAGCCAGAACTGATCCCCTACTTGCATTCTGGGAACAATCCTGCACTTTTTATCTGCTCCCCTTTTTTATCGCTGAGAGGTCTTGAGGAGGGTAGCATGTGTTATGTTCTGGGTTGTTTGTGGAGCAGTGGTGGTAGCAGGAGTGATCACTGAAGCCAGTTTGAATATAAAATTAGGTTTTTGAATAACTGCTTGAGTAGACATAAAATATGGCAGTAAATAAAAGTCCAGGTATATATAAATGTGCACTAGAGTTCTGTGATGGGAGTAATGGGTTAATGTCCAAGCAGAAACAATTAGAACTGTCCAGGTGTGCAGGTAGTGAGACTGGAATAATCAACCAGGTATGCAGGTAGTGATGCAGGAAAATAATAAGCAAGGTATGCAGGTAGTGAACTAAGGCAAATGAGCAGGAGGTCAGCAGGCTCAGGCACTCAGCTATGGGCAAGGGTGGTAGAGGAAGCGGGGTAGTCCAGCGGAAGCTAGGAGCTGACAGGCAGGCAGCAAATTTCACAGGAACAGGATAAGCACAGAGAACTCCCTCTCAGCTAGGCAGAGATACATGTTGCACTGGCACTGAACCTTCCTAAATACCCCATGCCATGCTGTTACTGGCCGGAGGGAACATGTGACTGACCAGGATTGGCCAGTCGCATCACATGGCTAGAAGGCAAAATGGCGGTGCCCATGCCAAATGGAATGGTGATGCTGCCAGGCCTTACCAGCGCAGAGTGACAACAGGCCCGCACAACAATGCGTGCAGCCAAAGCCCCCTGCCAGACACCAGCTCCACCACCAGACAGCCCGCGCCAAAATTACCTCACAGGTTACACCCGCCTAGCGCCATGCTGAAATACCCTGGCCATGACAGTAACCCCCCCTTTTGGGGTGGCCTCAAGACACTAACCAGGCTTCTCCAGATGGGCAGAATGAAATCTCCTGATGAGCGTGGGAGCATGGACATCACGAGCATCGGTCCAGCTAAGTTCGTCTGGACCGTAACCTTTCCAGTCCAGCAAATACTGTAAATGACCTCTGCATAGATGAGAGTCCAAGACCTGGGTGACCTCAAACTCATCTCCTCTCTCTCTGTCTGAACTTGAGGAGAAGCAGGTAGAGCATTATGGAACCTATTCAGAACCAGGGGCTTTAATAAGGAAACATGGAAGGAATTAGGAATTTTTAGGAATGGGGTAACTGTAAACGATAGGCCACTGGATTAATTACTTCTGTTATGGTGAAGGGACCAATGAAGCGGGGTGCAAATTTCATTGAAGGAACTCTTAGATGAAGATTCCGGGTGGACAACCAAACCTGGTTTCCAACTTGCATGTGTGGAACTATTCTACGCTTCTTATCGGCCTGGGTCTTATAGCGAGAGGATGCCTTCTGCAAATCAGACCGTACTTGAGTCCAGTTGGCAGCAAAATTCCGCACCGTGTCCTCCACGGCCGGAACATCAAAAACAGGCAGGCTTCGGAATTCGGGAACACGAGGATGAAGGCCATAAACAACCTGAAATGGCATTTGGTTAGTTGACGAGTGGTAGGAAGCATTATGTGCAAACTCGGCCCACGGCAGCAAGGCAGCCCAATTGTCCTGGGAGGATGTCATAAACATTCTTAAGAAAGTCTCTAGATCTTGATTAACTCTCTCGGAGGAGCCGTTGCTTTGCAGATGGTAGGCCATGGAAAAGTTTAACTTCACTTGAAGAACAGAAAAAAAAAGCCCTCCAGAATTTTGCAGTAAACTGCACACCACGGTCAGAGACAATTTCAGCAGGAAGGCCATGAAGATGAAATATGTGTTGAACGAACAACTATGCCAGGTCAGGAGCAGAAGGTAACTTCTTCAAAGGTATATTGTGGACCATCTTAGAGAATCAATCTATTACAACCCAGATAGTATAGAAGCCTTGAGAGACTGGCAGGTCTGTGACAAAATCCATGGAGAGATGCGTCCATGGACATGATGAAGTAGGTAGTGAAAGCTGAAAGCAATTCCCCAGCTGGAGCTTGTCATGATGATTAATGCTGGACACAGAAGGAGCAGGAAGAGATGAACTCCTTTATATCTGCCTTCATAGAAGGCCACCAATAGTGTCTTTTCAGGAACTCCAAGGTCTTCCGAGTGCCTGAGTGTCCTGCGAAGCTAGAGGAATGTGCCCAATTGAGAAGCTGCTTCCTTAATTCCCAGGGATTTTCCTGTAGGAGGCTGATCCTGTAATGCAGTGAAAACTCTTGATTCCAAGACAGGGGTATTGCTTTTATTTTCAGATTGATCATCACAGAGGAGAGATCTCGATAGAGCATCAGCCTTCTGATTAAGTGCTCCAGACCGGAAGATCAGAGTGAACTGAAACCTGGTAAAGAATATTGCCCAGCGGGCCAAACGAGGACTCACACATTGAAGGTTTTTGAGAAATAGGAGATTTCTATGTTCCGTAAATACAGTAAATGGAAACTTAGCGCCTTCTAGCAAATATCTCCATTCCTTCACTGCCAACTTTACAGCCAGTAGTTCTTGCTCACCTATGGCATAGTTCCTTTCAGCAGGTGAGAATTTTTTAGAAAAGAACCCACAAGGATGGACTCGATTGTCCTCATAACGTTGAGACAGGACTGCTCCCACAGCTTCAGATGATGCATCTACTTCCAACAAAAAAGTCCTGTCCAGATCTGGTTGTCGAAGAACAGGTGCTGAGATAAAGGCCTGTTTTAGAAGAAGAAAAGCAGTCTCTGCCTCAGGTGACCATTGGGCAGGATTAGCACCTTTGCGGGTCAAGGCTGTAATGGGAGCCAGCAATGTAGAAAATCCCTTAATGAAGCATCTATAATAATTGGTGAAGCCCAACAATCTCTGGATGGCTTTTAGTGTCTGAGGTCAGGTCCAATCCAGAATTGCTTGTACCTTCTTGAGGTCCATTTCCAAACTGGAGCCGAGAAAAGGTACCTTGGGCACTCCAAAGACACACTTCTCCAGTTTGCAGTAAAGGTGGTTCTCTCTCAAATGGGTCAAAAGTTCTTTAACATGTTCATGATGTTTTGTTGCAGAGGATGAAAAAATCAGTATATCGTCCAGATAGACAACAAATGAAACATATAACAGGTCCCGGAAAATCTCATTAACGAAACTCTGAAAGACAGCAGGGGCATTGCACAATCCAAAAGGTATTACTAAATATTTGAAATGCCCATCTCTGGTATTAAAAGTGGTCTTCCATTCATCACCAGCTCGAATACGAATGAGATTGTAAGCCTCTCTCAGATCCAATTTAGAAAAAATTACAGAGCCCTTGACCCTATCAAACAACTCAGTAATCAGGGGACGAGGGTATCGATTCTTTACAGTAATGTCATTAAGGTCTCGATAATTGATACATGGTCTTAAACCACTGTCCTTCTTGCCAACGAAGAAAAATCCAGCTCCAACAGGTGAAGTAGAGGGGCGAATGAACCCCTTTGCCAGGTTGTCCTGGATGTACTCGGTCATGGCTTGAGTCTCAGGCAAGGACAGTGGATAGGTCCGACCATGAGGTGGTATCTTATCAGATATCAAATCAATTGGACAGTCCCATTCCCTATGAGGAGGTAAGATATTTGCTTACTGCTCAGAGAACACGTCGGCAAACATCTGATATTCCTTGGGAATGGCAGAAGAAACTAATGGAACTGTCTTTCTTACAGGTCAAATTTTTGGAAGACAGGATTTCTGGCAGTCCATACCCCATGACAGAATCTGCATAGAACTCCAATCTATCCTGGGATTATGTTGGCGCAACCAGGGTAGACCAAGAACAATTTCTTGAGAGGCCTCTGATATCACCAGGAATTTTAAGGACTCAGAATGAAGTGCCCCAATTCGGACCAATACTGGTTGAGTCTCCTTGGTGACTATCCCGTTAGTTAGAGGGCATCTTTCTATAGAGGTCAGAGAGATGGCATGGTTGAGAGACAAACAAGGAATCTGAAATTTATCTATGAAACTAGATGTTATGAAATTTCCGGCTGCTCCCGAGTCAAGTAGAGCAATTGCAAAGACAGGTTTGGGTTTAAGATCCAAAGCTAGGGTAATCGTGAAATCTTAAATTTTTGGAGATGGGCTCATAACTCCTAATTTGATGTCTCCAAGGTCAGTGAGGATTTGGCATTTCCCAGTTTACGGGGGCAGATCTGCAGGTGACTGGACTCTCTGCAGTACAGACAGAGGTTCTTTTGCATTCTTCTCTTCTTCTTTGGAGAGGTGTGTATGATTCACCTGCATTGGCTCCTCTTCAGTAGGAGAAGGAATTGGATGGGTAGAAATGGAGGGGGCAATTGACCTTTGCAGGTCAGTTCTGTGTTTATCAGCCTGACGTTCCCTGAAGTGTAGGGCAACTTTGATACACAACGATATCATGTTGTTCAGATTAGTAGGAAGCTCTCGAGTGACTAGATCATCCTTTAGTCAGTCTGACAACCCATACCAGAAGACCAAGGTGAGGGCTTCCTCATTCCATTTGAGCATTGATGCTAAAATTTGAAATTGCACGGCATATTGACTGACAGGATGGACCCCTTGTCTCAGTGTCATGAAGTTTGATGATGCTGATACAGTACACACAGGTTCATCGAAAATCTTCCTGAAGGATGACACAAAGCCTGCGTAATTATCCAGCAGCGGATCTGAGCACTCCCAGAGTGGGGAAGCCCATTCCAAGGCCTGGCCGGATAACAGAGAAACTATATAAGCCACTTTAGTTCTTGCAGTTAGAAAGTTGTCAGGCTGCAGGGTAAAATGTATGTCACACTGATTTAGGAATCCTCGGCAGAGTTTAGGGTTGCTGTCAAATTTACTTGGTAAAGGAAGATGTAAGCAGGGAGATGATCTGCCACCTGTATTCCCAGACCCTGATGCGGATGTGGTTGCTGGTGCTCCAGGGGTAGAAATGAAGTTTTTAAACTATCCTGTTGCTTAGACATCTCTTGCAGGAATTGAGCCATCTGATGCTGCATGTTTTCCACATTTTCTAAACGACCAGAAATGCACCAGAAAAAATCCACTCCTGTCTCCTGATCCGTGGCTGGCTCCATGGGGCCAGTGCAAACTGTTATATTCTGGGTTGTTTGTGGACCCAAGGGGTGGTAGCAGGAGTGATCACAGAAGTGGGTTTTAATATAAAACTAGGTTTTTTAATAGGTGCTTGAGTAGAAATAAAATATGCAGTAAATAAAAGTCCAGGTATATATAAACGTGCACTAGAGTTCTGTGGTGGGAGTAATGGGTTAATGTCCAAGCAGAAACAATTAGAACTGTCCAGGTGTGCAGGTAGTGAGACTGGAATAATCAACCAGGTATGCAGGTAGTGATGCAGGAAAATAATAAGCCAGGTATGCAGGTAGTGAACTAAGGCAAATGAGCAGGATTCAGCAGACTCAGGCACTCAGGTATGGGCAAGGGTGGTGGAGGAAGCAGGGTAGTCTAGCAGAAGCTAGGAGCTGACAGGCCAACTGGCAGACAGCAAATTTCACAGGAACAGGATATGCACAGAGAACTCCCTCTCAGCTAGGCTGAGATACACGTTGCACTGCCAAATAATGAAGGCATTGAACCTTCCTAAATACCCCAAGCCGTGCTGTTACTGGCCGGAGGGAACATGTGACTCACCAGGATTGGCCAGCCGCATCACATGGCCAGAAGGCATAATGGCAGCGCCCATGCCAAATGGAATGGAGATGCAGCCAGGCCTTACCAGCACAGAGTGACAACAGGTCCACACAACAATGCATGCAGTCAAAGCCCCCCACCAGACACCAGCTCTGCCACCAGACACCCCGCGCCACAACGAACTCACAGGTAACACCTCCCTAGCGCCATGCTGAAATACCTTGGCCGTGACAGCATGAACTTGTGACCATATCTGGGCAAACCTCTGCAGGGTAGAGTTAATAGCAGGGATGTCATAGGCTGGCAAGTGTTTAAATTCAGGAACCCTTGGATGGACACCGTAGATAATATTAAAAGGTGACTGACCCGCAGATGAGTGATAAGAGGAATTATGTGCAAATTCAGCTCACGGAAGAGACTCTGACCAATTATCCTGGAAGGATGACATATACAGTCAGGTGCATAAATATTGGGACATTGACAGAATTTTCCTATTTTGGCCTCTATTCACCACCACAATGGCTTTGAAATGAAACAAACAAGATGTGCTTTAACTGCAGACTTTCAGATTTAATTTGAGGGTAATTACATCCAAATCAGGTGAACGGTGTAGGAATTACAACAGTTTCTATATGTGCCTCCCACTTTTTAAGGGGCCAAAAGTAATGGGACTATCAACTCAAAAGCTATTTCATGGACAGGTGTGGGCTATTCCCTCGTTATTTCATTATCAATTAAGCAGGTAAAAGGTCTGGAGTTGTCCCATTACAGTTTTCCATTCATCACCAGATCGGATTCTGATGAGATTGTAGGCCCCACATAAATTAAGCTTTGAAAAGAGAGTGGCACCCGTGACTCAGTCAAACAATTCTGTGATAAATGGTAATTGGTATTGATTTTTATGGTGATGTAATTCAACCCTCTTTAATCAATTTAAGGTTAGAGACCCCATCCTTCTTGGACACAAAGAAAAATCTGCCACCGGTAGGAAACATGGATGAGCGGATGAATCCCTTACTCAGGTTCTCTTGGATATACTGTGACATGGATTTTGGGTAATGATAGGGGGTATATATGACCTCAATGAGGTGATTAGCTCAGCATCAGATCGATTGGGCAGTCTCAGTCCCGATGTGGAGGTAAAATATTAGATTTGCTTCAGAAAACACATCCGAGAAGGATCTATATGCATTAGGAATTTGCAGGACTTCTGATGTCTGAATTTCCTTATTGGTTTAATAATCGGCAGAGAAGAATTCTGGCAAGCATCGCCCAAAGACTGGACTTGCTTTGGGGTACCAATCGATTTTGGGATTGTTTTTACACAGCCAGGGATATCCTAATATTACATGATGTGATTTGGGTATAATAAAAAAACTGATGAGCTCGGAATGAAGGGCTGTAAATTAGGGGTTGGGTCCATTCGGAAATAGTACCATTGTCAATGGGATTGCCATCAACAGCTGACAGGGTAGTAACATGGTTGAGGGAGATACAAGGAACTAGAAGCTTCCTAGCAATGTTGAGAGTAATAAAGTTATCTGCCACACCAGAATCCAGGAGGGAGAAGACGAACACAGGGCCTTGCTTCAAATCTAGGGCAATGGGTAGAACAGACTCAATATTTTTCAGGGACAGAAGCAACACTCCCACTCAAGTGTCCCTGGGACTGGTTAGGAGTGGGAGTTTCCCAGTCATTGGGGACAGGAAGCCATCAGATGACCGGTCCCCCCACAATATAGGCAGAGATTTTCACGGCAGCGTCTTTCATCATTAGAGAGCTTGGCCCGGTTATCCTGTACAGGTTCTTCATCTGTGTGTCCAGGAGTAGCAGGAATAGAAGGATTAGTAGGACAGAACCAAAGGTGATCAGGCCTATCCTTCTTGGCCTCTCATTCCCTGAACGGAGGTCCACCTTGTTGCACAGATAAATTAGATTGTTGAGGTTAGTAGAGAGGTCCTGGGTGGCTAGAACATCCTTCAAATGATCAGAGAGGCCATTCTAGAAAGCCAATGTCAGGGTTTCCTCGTTCCATTTTAACTCTGAAGCTAAGGTCTGAAATTGGATAACATACTGACTGACTGGATGGATTCCTTGCACAGAAACAGACAAATCTCATGTGCACAACTCCAAATTATTAATGATATATATTATAAATGCAAGAGATAGTTAAGAGCAGCTACAGCTGCATATAAAGAATGAAAATAAAAAAGGTGAAGTAAATTTATATTAAACACACAGTGAAGGGTTAATGCTGTAGCTGCTATTAACTATCTCTTTACACTGCACTTTTCTTACTATGCTGGTGCCCTGGAGCGGCTTGGCTGGGGCAGTTTTTTGGGGGTCCTGCGCTCTGGATTTGAACCTTGGTATGTTAGGGACCTACCCGAAAGAGGTTACCTGGATATGGTGGGTAGGCCCATAAGCTTGGCCATGATTATGCTAAAAACCTCTATTGATTGCAAAATTTTATAGCATTTATAATATATATCATTAATAATTTGGAGTTGTGCACCTGAGATTTGTCTGTTTCTGTGCCTGCAATAAGTCTCATCAGGTAGCACCTGCCATTATATATAGTGAGGTTGTGCAGTCCAGAAATCTTTCCCATATGTTCCTGGATGGATTCCTTTACTGAGGCGCATCATTTCAGATGATGCTGGATCTGACTTTCCAGGTTCATCTACAATCCTCCGAAATGCTGCCAAAAAGTGTGAATAATCATCCAGTAGATAATCTGATCTCTCCCAGAGCGGGGAAACCCAGTCCAATGCCGCTCCAGATAGCAGGGACACAATATAGACCACTTTGGTTTTTGGAGTGGGGAAGTTAGAAGGTTGAAGGGTAAAGTGCACATTGCACAGGTTAAGAAACCCAAGACACATCTTGGGGTTGCCATCAAACTTACTGGGTGTAGGTAGGTGCAGACAGGATGGAGCACAGGGAGTGGGGACCATCGATGTGGACTGGGTGGCAACTGCTGGGGTACTAGCTGCGACCAGAGAGGCCTGCAAGGTGTCTTGCCAGTGAGCCAATTGCTGTTGCATAGCCTCCAGGCCTTCTAGCCGATTGGGTATACCTTGTAACAAATCCGTTCTGGACTCCGGGCCAGTGGCCGAATCCATTTGGCCAGTGCAAAGTGTCAGGACCCAGGATGGAATCAGCAGTTGAGGCAGGAATGGCTTTGTTAAACTGAAAGGAAGCTGGTTTAATGGAAGTATTTGGATTCATGGGATAAAACAATTATATAAATACTGTAACAAAAGTCCAAGGGTAAACTGAGGATAGATGTCTGGCAGAGAAATAAAGTCCAATTGCTGTGGAACCGAGAAAAAGGTGTGTGATAATAAAGAAATCCAATTGATGTGAAGCAGAGAAGCAGGTGTCTGGTAATGAAACAAATCCAATTTATGTGAGGCAGAGAAACAGGTGTCTGGTAATGAACTGACAGAGAAACAGTTTCCATGAGAGGTTTACTGAATATTAGAAATCTGTAAACTGCAGTGAGTTCTGAGTGTGTGAGGCTGGTCAGTCACAAGTGGAGGGTGAGATGTGGGGTATATCTGAGAGGTGCAGGAATCCTGGGAACTGCCTGGAATGCTGATAGGAAGCAAGCGAGACACTGCTGAGACTGCAAAATACAAAGGCTAGGGAGCACAGAGAACTCTCACACAGCAAGGCTGAGAACACATTGCACTGGCAACTAGAGGGTGTACTGAACACCCTTAAGTACCATGGGAAGGTGCAAGATAGGCTGCTGAGAGTCACATGAGGAAGCTTCAACCAGATTGGCACATTCAGGTCAAATACCCAAAACCAAGATGGAGGCGCCAAGTAGTCTGCAGCACGGAGTAGCTGACAGTCTTACCTGTATCAGCGTGGCCTGTTCCCCCGGGACCTCCAAGCGCACTTAGTGCCAACCTCCAGGAAGCAGCACCCCCACTGATAGGATCTCGCCAAAGCGCTCACACAGGCAGATACCGCAAGCCAGCAGGTAAGGACCCTCTAGTCATGACACAGAGGCACAAAGGTGCTTAAGAGTAGTAAGTCCCTCACCATCCAAAATGTAGAAATGCCATGAAAGGCTTTTCATAAGAGGGGAGGAAGGTAAAATGGAGTAAGAGACTTCAAAAGTTTCCATTTCAAAATTAAATTGTATCTTAGAGATGACCTTAAGCAAAAAAGGATGAGTAGCAGATCTCAAAATTTGCCAATAAGAGTTGTACCACTAGGTAATGTTCAGATTTAAGAATAGAAAGTTTGTACCAATGTAGAAGATTGAGAGCATTTGAAAATAATTCAAAAACTTCTAATCAGAAACGATGAATAACAGGACAATTCCAAAATATGTGGAAGATGTCCCCTACAGCGAAGCAAAAATGCCAGCAATATGGGACATGATGGCCTCATTTTATGAAGTTTAATTGGAGAATATAAATAAATTTAGATTAATTTAACATGCATCTCAATGTGGTTCCTGCACCTAGAGATGCAGAAGAAGTTTTTATGTATTTCTTACCATTGTTGAGGGGTAGAACTGCATTTGAGATTAAATACCCAGCACAACTGGACAAAGGATTTATCAGAAATATCTGGTTTGAGATATATGTAGCAGAAGGAGTACCCCACGGATCTGTGCTTGGACCAGTGCTTTTTAATATCTATGTTGGTGATATTGCAAATAATATTAAAGGGAAAGTATGCCTTTTGCAGATGACACAAACGTATGCAACAGGGTAGACACACCAGGAGGGGTAAAACAAATGACTGAGTATCTGGGTAGACTAGAGGAATGGGCAAGAACATGGCAACTAAAGTTTAATGTAAAAAAATGCAAAATCATGCACTTGGGTCTCATAACCTAAAGGCTAAATATAGTATCTAGGACACTATAATGGAATCTACAGAGGAGGAAAGGGATTTAGGAGTCACCATTTCAAATGACTTAAAGGTAGGCAAGCAATGCACCAAAGCATGGAGGATAGCAATTCAGATGCTTGGTTGCATAGGGAGAGGAATCAGTAGCAGGAAAAAAGAAGTGATAATGTCACTGTATTGATCATTGGTACGGCCTCATCTAGAATACTGTGCTCAGTTCTGGAGGAAATATCTCCAAAAGGATATAGACACATTAGAGATGGTACAAAGAAGGGCAACTAAAATGGTGCATGGCCAACAGCACAGATCTTACCCAGAAATACTAAAAGATCTTAATATGTATAGTTTGGAACAGAGAAGGGAAAGGGGGGACATGATAGAAACTTTCAAATACATGAAGGCTTTAACAGGGGACAGGAGGGAAGCATTTTTCAAAGGATGAGATATACAAGAACAAAAGGACATGCACTGAAACTGGAGGGAGGTAGGCTCAGAGGAAATTTGAGGAAAAATTACTTCACAGAAAGGGTAGTGGATAAGTGGAATAACCTCCCATCAGATGTGGTTAAAGCAAAAACGGTAGAACAATTTAAACACGCTTGGGATAGGCATAAGAATATCCTTAAGAGAGACATAAGGAGCAAATAGGGTTAAAGTTGCCTAAAGGATACATGAAAAGGGGCAGACTAGATGGGCAAAGTGGTTCTTATCTGCCATAAAATTCATTGTTTCGATGGAGATTTCTTCCTTTAGAAGAACCAATGGCCAGCCTATTCAAGAGCAGCACTGGTGGCATACAAAAAGCATTAGGTAACTTACACACATCCCAAACCCAATGAACAATTTTAAGATATTTCTAATGGGCAGTAGAGGGGTCTCCAAAATGTGTTTGGAGTTTAGAAAAGGGGATAATATTTTCAGGGAGAATGTATAGGTCGATACCAAATTTGCAATAGGTCAACAGGGTCAAAAAGTCGACAGGTACAAAGGTAAACTAACAAAAGGTCACCAGGGGATAAGGTTGACAGATACAAAAGGTCAACAGGAACAAAATGATCGACACACATATGGTTGCCATAAAAATGGTTGGCATATATTTTTGTATTTTAAATCTAATCCTAACCCTCCCCCTAGTGTCTTACACTAACCATCTTCCTGGTGTCTAAACCCAACCATAGCCTAAACCTAACTCTCTCCCTAGTGCCTAACCCTAATTGTCCCCTCTGGCAGTCTAACTCTACCCCACCCCTAAGTGACAAACACCAAACCCTAACCAAAATAAAGTTTAAAACAAGCATGTAAACCATTTTTGTGTAGATTATTGCTGTGTCAACAATTTGCCTTATCGACCATTTTTACCTGTTGATCTTTTGACCCTGTTGGCCATTTGGTGTTGACCTATACAATGTTGGCTTTATTATTGTTTAACTGTAATGGGAAAGGTCTTTATCTGGCTTAGAATTTGTGACTTTTTGGGTTAGTAGGAGTTCAGTGGGAAGCTAATCTGTCCTCACCTCGATAAATAGGTCAACCAATAGAGGAGTCACATCATCACAAAAGGTGATGTAAAATTGGTTAATAAAGCCATCAGGGTCTGGAGCTTTACCTACAGGGAATTGTTTGATACCATTTTCAACTTCCTTTAAGGACCATGGGGCATTAAGACAGATTAAATCCTCACACATGATGATGGTATGTCGTGGTCATTCAAAAATGAGGTAATGGTTGAAATCTTAATGAAGGCATGCTGTTTTTAACACTCTAGAAGGTTGTGGTTGATTCTGGAGTTCCAAGGTTGAGAGTTGAAGCTCCTAAACTTTGGGGGTTTTAAGGTAGTCTTTTTAGATGGGCTCTCTGTTGAATAGCTGTCCCATGAAGGACAGCTTTTATAACACAACAATAGGTAATCATGAAGGTATCAGAAGGGGAGAAAGTAGAAGTATACTGAGAAAAAGAGGCAGACAATGATTGTATTGCCTCAGGTGACCTAATGAGTTGGTCTGAAAGTTGACAATGTCTCACTGAGGGCCCAAAAGGAAGAAGTTCCACCTTCAGAGGAAATGGGCATGATTCAGGTAAACCTATGCCAGGTAAACTTTTCATGCTGTGAATAAGTTGAAGCACCAGATTGCAGCTGGCTCCAGGCACAGGTGAGCAGCCACTAAGTGGTGGAAGGGTACGCAGTCAGTCAAATGAACCAGAGAGCAAGCAACCAGGAGGAGGTCTCAGTGCAGCCACAACACTATTCAGCAAGCTCTGGTGGAGTGATAGAGCAGTGGCCAGTACAGAGAGATCCTGGGAACAGTGAGGAAGCCATTGCTTGAGTAAGTACACTTTTTTTGATTTAGTTCAAATACAGGACCTACATTTTAACCAATTTGTTGGTGTGTTACAATACATACAGTACCAACTTTATTAAAAACAACACCACAAAAAATGATACTTTCAAATACAAGTCACCACAAACTGACAACCTATTTTTTAACATTCTCAAAGCAAAACAGCTTGATCATGCTTGTTATAGATTCATTAATCTTACAAGAAATAATATGAGTTAAAAAACATAAGTCTGAATAAAGAAAAGGGTTGTTTATTTTCTGGACAAGAAATAATCTCATTGACACACTGTTCTGAGCTCTTACACACATTTATATATCAAAATATTTTTGCATAATATACCATTAGCTAATAATCATAATAAATATCATTTTATTGCATAGAGGCAAAAAGTAAACTTCTCATAGGTCCATTTCTCACATACTGAGGAGTTCTCAACATCTGCTGTTTTTACTGTAGCAAAAACATAACTGCATGGTGTGTAAGAAATGGATTGCAAACCTGGGAAACCCTGTAGACAAACAGCACAATATAGTAACATAAAATGTTACACACAGAACAAGATGGGTTCCAGATTCCATTTTGAATGAGCATTTAACTTTAACAATACTGTAATTTACAACCCGCCAGCAAAATAGGTGCTTTTGGCTAGAGAGATAGATTAAACAGCATGCACTTTCAGATGACTCCTGTCCAGAATCAGAGGCCATACTGAACATATGTATTAAAGTGGAAATAATTAATATATTGTTAAAGGCTCAAAACATTTAATATTTATCAGGGTACATTTATTTAATTAATTTATAATGAGGTAATTTATTTCAAAATTAATGTAGTTTTTATTGAATGGACAATATAATATTTAATACTGTATATATTAAGGGGACAATATTATTAATAAATTAGTTAAGGGGTTCAAAAATATATATTTTTAGTAAATTAGAGCAATATTAATATTTATTATTGCTATTTTAATACATATTCTGAAAATTGCTTCTTATAATGTTGTTGCCAGCCATAGCCATTTTCTCCAGTTGTTTAGACAAATTTCAAGCAAGCTATAAGCTTCAAACTGCTACAAATCAGTACATATAGCTATTGTTTTGCACTTTAAACCTCCAAAGAGCCACAGGTCAATATAATCTGTGATGTCTAGAAGTGCGAAAAAATCACACTTCAATAAATTATCTCAAAAGGTGCATAGTCACACAACGATTTTTAGATCGATTATTGTTAAATTATATCGATTATTGTTCATCATTGAAAAAATCATTCACTTTCTGAGTGAAAACGATGAACAATTATCGTTCATGCGCATTCACGTTTGTAGTTTGTAGTTCAGTCAGACTGGCCAACTCAATGATTTTCATTACGTTAATATGCAAAAATCGTTTGTAGTTCAAAAAAATAGTTCATTACATTTAGTAAATGAACAATTTTAGTAAACGATTTTCGTTAATATTTCCCTTGAAAAAATGAATGAAAATAGTTGACTTAAATCATTCATTTACTAAATCGTTGTGTGTGTATGCAGCTTAATGCATGAATTGGGGTTGGTTATACTAAAAGTTGCTAGTGTACTGTGAATTAAGGATTATTCTATTTAGATAACTAAATGAACTGAGATAACTGTAAGAAATTAACCTTAATTTGGTTGCTTCACTTTCTTGGTAAAAAACAGGGCTTCCAAGATAAGTACTGAAATTCCTTTATGTGTGACCAATGTCTGCATGTATCAGTTTGAATTGAGAATTACAATATTGGGGACAGATAAAAACTGCTCTCTGCAAGGGAAAATAAAACAAAAATATTTAAACTGTGGAATTGAATATAGACTAATAGACTTTAGAGCAAAACAGCAACTTGGATTTCATGATTAGCACAAAAACCTTGCATGTATGTTTTTTTACCAAATAATTATTCAATTTAATTTTTAAGGCTCATATTCTATAAGATCAATTAAAAAGTTTCTTATGCACAGTAAAAAATATTGCATTTTTAACAAACTGATTGCAGTTAAAATTAAGTTAATTTTTTATAAGGTTTAATTGCATTTTGGGAATGTTACTGCATCTTGAAATTTATTGTATTGAGAAAAAAATATTCTTTGTTATAATGCTTTTACACCAAAGTCCTGGGTCAGACCTGGGCTTTGGAACATGGTTCCAACCCAGATAAGACCCAGTTCAGACCCTGTTTACTCTGCCACTTTAACCCAGGTTATTCCCTGGTCAGCTCCATTTACTTTGAACCTGGGTCAGGTCTTGCATAACCTGTGTTTTTTAACAAATACATCCAAGTTATTTGTAAAATACATCACTAAACATTTTTCATTTTGTTTTGTTTTAGTTTAAAATCAAAGTAATTGTGGAAATGTTAAAAATGTTGCACACATTATCAACATGTATAGAGTTTTGATTCTTAAAGTGTTTTTAAACCAATTTTTAAATATTTGTACATCGAGTGAACAGTAGGATGAATACAACTTTAATGTGCACATTTATTCACTACACATATAAAGAAAATAAAGTACACCATCAAAATTAGATGATATATTATTTGCATTATTTAAAAATATGCAGGCAATATGCATGCAGACATAATTTAAAACTTCAACGAAAAAAAGCAAACTGTCTTTCTTTCAGCCAAACATAAAATAAATATATGTATATAATTATTAGTGAAGAAACATCTGCCATAAACATAAGAAAAAAAATTTTTCTAAAGGGTCAAACATAACATTTTCATTATCCAAACATATAAAAAAAATATGGTTATTTGCATAATCCTTTAAACATGGTATTTTTGGGGGTTGCAGGAAGTGCATTAGAGCCATAGTATGGCCCTCTTTGGTATACGCTATAACCTTGTGCATGGTATGGTGGGACCTGTTGGGTGTGGGGTGGTTGATTTTGAGTGAACATGCGCTCTAGGAACGCAATTTGTCACTCATGTGCCTCCCTTGCCATGAATGTAAACTGAAACATGAAGGTCTACTGCATCTCACGCTCAGCCTGTAAGAACCTTTCCAGGCATGCATCCTCTTGGGCAGACATTGTTGCGTCCATGTCCTGAAGCTTCTCCACAAGGACAGTTGTCATGGTTTTGAATGCCACCTTGGTTTTGTTCAATTTCTTAGTCCTTGGTGGAACATTGAATACTACAAAGGGTATAATACCAAAAAATAAATGAAAATAGTGTACAGTATGTTAATATAGCAGAAATGTTTTCTGATATGTTTGTGGACTTCTCCCACCTGCACACTAGCTACACTCTGCAACAGTCACCATTTTTTACTGTGAGTATATTGCTTTCAATTTAAATTTACTGGTGTATAGGGCTCAGTATTTGATTATACCCTGTAGCAGAGGTCAAAATGGGCCCAGTGAAAATGATGCACCATTACCGTTTTAAGCTGTGTCTTGTGCATGTGTTGTTTAAATGAATGTAGTGTTTAATAATGGTTCTTTTGTAGATTTTAAACGAATTATTTGAATGCAAATTAAGTGTATGGTTACTCTGCGACGTCCCAGGCTGAGTGCTGTGCGTCTCCACATTCTCCTGGATGGTGGGAGGATATACTGGTGTCATATGCCTCTTAAAAGTCACTGTTGCCAATGTTGTTGCAAATGGGCATTTTGTGGCATAACTTGGGTGCTGCTCTAGCTTTTTCCAACAGGTAGCTGTGAATAGGCACAGCTAGAGGAGGACAAGTTGACCGTATTTGTCAGAGAAATATTTCCAAAAACATTAAAGCAGATATCATAAATCTCTGAATCTACGTGTGCTGCACCACTTTTTTGCTTGTTATTGTCGAAGATTTTTGTAAATTGCTTCCAGAGGGCTTTCAGCTTATTAACAACCTGTTGTTGAGATCACTGGATCCCCCGTGAAGTCAGAATTTCAGATATGTTACAGTAAACCATAGCATCTTTAACCATGCCAGTGATCTGGTGCTGTATCTCCTCTTCTCCCCTTATAATCAGTAGTTCCCAGACCTCTTCCTGTGTCCAGGGGGCCATTGATTTTAGTTTTCAGCAGTAGCTGCAGTAACCTGCTGTCTCTGGCAAGAACTTCTCTCCTTGCTGGCTGCTCTGTAGGGCTCTATGCAGATTAAATATATATATTTATTATAAGGGCACAGTTGTAGAACTGTCGCACGGTGCTGCATGCCAAATTTCAGGGCAAAAACATAAAAAATGAGGACATGGGTGTAATCTAAAGCTCCTTTTTCTGACATTCTCAAATGGGAACCCTTTTCTGCAATAGTCTATGGGGGATTTTTGGGAAAGCATAACTCAGGGTAGGGATGGAATTTAGACTTGGGGTTTTATATATATTTTTAAGTAGAATTATTGTTATTATTATGATTAGTTTATAATAATTATGTATGATTAATTTTTCTGTAAGGCTGTCATCATTTGAATCTCCCTATTATATGAGGAACACAAAAGAACTGTCTGAGTATGGAATAGGAATTATTTAATAGGAATTATTTAAATCATTAACACCTGTTCTTATTAAGGAGGAGAGAATAAATAGCGATCATCAGGCCTCCATTTGGATGCACCTGCTCCCCAGGACTGAGACCCCTTGGACCGGTGGACTGCTGACTTGCTCATTTCCTTCTGGAGTTAGACGCTGGCTGGAGCACCACTGCCGGGTGCCAGGCTCACTTACGGCTGATCAGTCTGGACACCGGGTCTTACTACAGCGAGGTCACTGGTTGGGGTTGCTGTTGGTCCCACAATTGCGGGTTGTTGCCTGGGCACACGGTTGCCATTGTGGGTGTGCTACCCAGGGACACAGCTTGTTATTATAGCGGCATGATCCATTGACACAATGCTGGATGCCAGATTGCTTTACAAGTGAGACTTACACGATCAGTACGGGTCTTAGGATATATCCCTACCTGCCGCCAGCCTCACGCTCCCCACTCAGGCCCGAGGATAGTGAGTATAAAAGAGGAACTTGGATACCCTCTAATCTATATACACCTATATAATTTTACCTGACACAGATGTGTTATCATCATATCAGCACTTATTACGGAGCCCAGGATCACTGGTTGAGAACTATTTCCATTTCTGTGTCTCTGAACCGATATTGTCTAGTCTGATACTTTGTTTATTTTTTATGATTCTTTACCAAATATCACTATTCATTTTTCAACAGTTTATTTTTCCTATTATGTGAAAGATTTGTCTGCTTATTATATTGCTCATTCTTATTGATATGTGCATTAGTGTTTTTGAGTTGATTATTTATATATTGTAAATTATTTCCTACCATTATTAAATTACTATTTTTACATAATTTGGAACCATGTACTTCAAGTATTTTGAGCGCCACATAGCATTACACTACTTTTCAATTGTTTTTCTATTGTGGAGACAGGCAGTCTCCACCTGTTAATGCTAGTCTGCTGCTAGAGATACTTAATTTAATTAAATCAAGGTGTCTCACTAAGCATGAGGTTTATTTGTATTTCCAAAACCAGGACTGGCTCAGCAGAGCCCAGTGTTGTTGCGATAAATACAGGAGACAACAAAGGCCCTCATTCAGAGCCGCTCGCTATTTGCGGTCATTCGTTCTAAAACAAGGGGTGGCTATTCAAATGAACTGTTCGCTAATTGCGGTCTGTTCATGCCTCTAAGTCTGAATGTGCAAGCAAAACTTGCGTTTGTAATTTGGAAAAATACGCCCCCTTGCCGCTCGCACCATACGTCATGTCCGCTATTTATTAGATTAATCGAGTACATCAAACAGCGTTTGAAATGCTCACTATTCTTGTGGCTGGTTTTTTCAACCGCTATTTTGTGAGCAGTTCGGAGTAAAAAAAAACCAAGTGACGTGGTCAATGACGCTGCTGTATTAATTATGCACTCCCTTAAAACACCCGTTTTGACCTTTAAGCACGCCTGCGATCTAATTCCACACCCCCATTTTCAAACACCTTTCCCTGTTACCACCCACATACGCCTCCTTCTGTCACTCAAAATAGCAGGCATTTGCTATATAACGAACAAACGATTTTCGGCCGCACTGACTGGTTTGCGCATGCGTATTAAAATCCGTACGCATGCGCAGATGTGCGAACATCGGTCAGAACTAATGAGCAGCCGCTTACGAGTGGCTCTGAATCAGGGCCTATGTCTTTTGTCCCTTTTTATTTTCACAGCCAGGACCGACTGTTAAAATCCCAGGGCTGGTTGTGCTTTAGGGAGGGAGGTGGACACATACCATATTTTTTTTAAAATTTTCACTTGTTTTCATTATTTTTAACACAGATGCATGGATGGATCTCACTGATCGTCCATGCATCTGTGTCTTATTGATTTTTTTTTCTTTGATGCATTCCACACGGATCACATTGGTCCATGCATGCATCTCTGAATCATTTTTTTACACAGATGCCTCATCACGGATCTCACTGATCCGTGCATGCAGTCAGCTATCTTTAGATCTTGCACGAGAGTTCTTATTTCAAAATGTGCTGTTTAAGCACCATATTGTGTCCAGGAGTGCTGGGGAAAGTTCAAGGGAAATCGTTCATGATATCACATCATGAGCACATTGTTCCATGTGTAGGGGCCTTAAGAAGCAGTTCAGGGCTGGGACCATCAGCACCAGTGAGCCCCTCTGTCCCCCTCTGCTGCCCCTGTGCACTGCCCCACTGATGTTACTGCTCCACACACCTGCAGCTGTTTATCCCTCTGCACCCCCGTGGCACCTCCTGTGTGCTGTCCCCCTCCACCCTAAGCACTACTGTACCATTTTGTTGCCCTTCTCCCCTGCAGGTGGTCGGGTTCGCTGCTCCTGTCCCTGATGGGTAATAAATTATAAAAAAAAGCAATGAAGTTCCATAGACCACAAACTTTCGGTTTAAAATGTACCATTAAGGCTTCTTAGACAAGATCTGAAAACTCACAAAACCTACTGAAGTTATGCCAATTAAACTTTAAAAAGAAATGAATTTCCGATCATTAAGGCTGACGCCTTGATGGATGTGTTCCTTGTGCAATACAGATATGCTATGCCAACACATTCTGTGGATAACTGCGGATTCAGCACTCTCACACAGTGAGATTGCTGTCACTCACAATATGATGGAGCTACAGTACTAATTCACATAATTGTGTGCTCATTGGAATACACACATACAGTCTATGCAACTGAAGTCTGAGCAGAAGATAGAGCTGTACAGATGGGATAAAAGTGATGTGGATGGGAGACAGAAAAGCATGGAGAGACAGAAAAGCATGGAGAGGGGCTAGATTAAGCAGTACAGATGAGTGGGAGCCAAAGTGATGCATATGGGTGGAAAACAGAAGAGCGGATAAGGGGGGATGGACAAAGTTAAGCAGATGGTTGGAAAAAAGTGGTGCAGATGTGGGAATAAAGAAACGTGGATGGGGAGACAGAGTAGTACAGTTTGGGGATAGAGCGACATGGATGGGGGTACAGAGTGGCATGGACAGAGGAGGACAGATCACTGCAGATGGGTAAAGTCAGTTTGGAGCAGATGAGGGAATATACACACATCAGTAGGGATTTGGGAAGGCAGACTGGTGTGGAAAGGGGGGAAGACATGGTGTGGGTGGGGGTGAGACAGAGTGGCATGGTTGGGTGGACTGAGTGGTGCAGATGAAGGAAGAAAGAGTGAGCACAGATGAGGGAAAGACAGAGCACCGTGGCTGGGGGGATAGGTAGTGGTTCATATGAAAGGAAACAGGGTGACATGGATGCAGGAAGATGGGGGTAGGTTGAGGAAGGCAGATTGGTGCAGATAAGGGAATACAGACTAGCACATTTGGGAGACCACACAGCAGTAGGGATTGGGGAAGATAGAGCAGCATGGAGGTGTAGATACTCTACATGCATAGACAGAGTATTATATTTATAGCAATTAGGGAGCAGAATGTGTATTCAGAATGAGATGGATGTACGGAGTGAGGAGGATGTTGAAACCCAGTATGATTTTTGAGGAGACTGAATGGGAAGGTTGTGGGCACTGAGTGGGATGTGTGTGCCACATAACTGCTCAGACCACAGTTGCATAGACTGCATGTGTGTATTCCAATAAGAAAACAATTCTGTAAATTAGCAGCTCCACCATTTTGTGAGTGACAGCAATCTCACTTTGTAAGAGTGCTGAATTTGCAGTTACTCACAGGGTGTCATGGCATACCATACCTGTATTGTGCAAGGAACACATCCATTAGGTCATCAATCTTAATGATTAGAATTTCATTGCTTTTTTTGAGTGTCAGAAAATCAGTGAGGTTTTGTGAAATTTCTGATCATGTCTACGAAGCCTTAATGGGACATGTGAAACTGTAAGTTTTTTTGTCTATGGAATAAATATATATATTTATAAGATTCCTTCTGGAAGTACTGATGACCTATTTGGAAAACCTAATGAGGATTACCATGTCATAATGCCCACAGAAGCAATTGAATCAATACTCCTGATGTGACTACACCATATTTTATCTACACATAAAAGATATTTCTTTTTATTTGAGAAATCCAAATGAGAAAGAAGAGTTTGTTTATGCAAGGAACTATGAAAAAGCTGCTTACACTTCCTTGGAATTCTAAATATATCAAATCTTTAAAACCTTTTTGTGAACCCTTATTGGATGAGCTCTTGATGACATTATTATTTACTTGATTGTGATTCACACCGAGTTGACGCCGCATGCAAGCGGCCGATTTCATCAGTCTCTACATGTATCTGAGTCACACTGCACATGCGGCCCAATGTTAAACGCCAAAAACTGCAGTTGCAGAGAAAGGCAATTTCAGTGGGTGTTCCTGGGTGGTAACAGGGGGTGGTTAGTGTGATGCAGTCATGTCACCAGAGTGTCACGGTCAGCAAATGAGTCTTTTGCCACAGTTACACTGATGTTGGTGGCCATGTTTAGATGAACATTCTGCACCTCTACAGTGCTGGTGCTATGTTCAATGGTGCAACCGATGTGTGGCTAATGGTGTAAAGCGGCATTAGCATAATGACATCTGCGCTGCAGCAATAGATGTTGTCACCTCTGAATCAAATCCATTATGATTTCTAATATACAGTAGAAATTTTATTTTTCTTGATTTGGGATAAAAAATACATCTCTCAAACCCTGGGTGTACGCTGTTAACTATTTTTATGTTTTGAGGCTAACTGTATCCCTTCTTTCTATTTTTGAACTGACACATCGGCAAGCACTTAGTGAAATCCATCTATCAATGTAAATCCATCTATCAGAAAGCCTTTAAAAAACTTCCCTATCATTTGTAAGGTGGTGTAAGAGGTCACTCCTGATTAGCTATCCAGCTATTAACTAACTTGGCTCACCAGAGATTGATTTATTTTGTGTTATGTGCTCCTTGGGAGAATTTCATCATTCCTACAGTATTTGTTTCCACTACCACAAGGATTACATCATTCTTATATGGATTCCAGCTTACGAAAACTGAATGAAGATATAAGATAATTATTTATTATAGGCCCAGCTTTTGTTTAAATGCTGGTAACATAATAATAATAATAATAATAATAATAATAATAATAATAATAATAATAATAATAATAATAATAATAATAATAATTTACTTTTAGTGTTTCATGGAATTACAGTTCAAAACTTAGATTACTATATGTGGAGAGCATTGAAAACAATGATGTACAGTTAAAAAGCATTTAAATGTGTGTTTTTGTGCTTCTAACAATATAACAATGTCATGCTTTGTCACAGATACTGTATATGTTTATAAAGTCAAATTGAAGATATATGCAAATGCATCTACATGATTATCTAATGCATACTAAATGCATACATAAGAACAATGCAGTGTATACAGTATGTTTAACTTTTCTTTAAAATGCTCTCCAAAGGCCAATGTAGACTTTGGGTTCTTGTGCATGTGAATGTTACAGTGCTGTCAATGTGTGTTTAACTACAGTATCATGCATTATATTACATCTTTCCACACAGAGCTTTATTTTTGAAGATTAAGTGTAAATCTAGCCCAATTAATAGAATCTGGGGTAAGAGGTGATAAGAGAAATCAATTGTAGATGTGACTTCCTAAGGTCACCAGTCTGACCTGAGGTTGACACTATGTCAAAGCTTCATCTATAGGCAATGAAATACAAACATTATTGATCTTTTGTAAGACATGTGCGTCCAATATAATGTATTGTATATGTTATTTTATTGTGTACAGAAAATGGTAATAAAAGAAAAACATTGCTAAATATTGGTAGAAAGTGTTGATTATAGTTTTTAAAGTGCCTTAAAAAACCTGAATTAAAACAAATTTAGTTTGGTGCTTGATAGTTAAAATATTCAAGATATAGCATTATAGTAATTATTAATTGAAGTATAGTGTTTAGTTATCATATAAAGCACTTTTTATCCATGCACTCATAGCAGGACTGAGTCAAAATGTATAGCTACAACATGGGCATAATTAGTAAGTTGCTGAAGGCCGCCTTATGTCATTCTGCTTTGTACTCTGCTGTATTTATAGTCAAGTGCATATTTAGTTATTTTCAATTCTCTTAGTTTAGAACCAAGTCAATCTGCAATTATAGACTTTTGCATAACATTTATTGTTATTATGTAATTTAAAGCCATACACATCTAAACTATACAGTTTATGATTATAGTAATAATTACTAAAACCAAAAATAATGGAACATCAAATTGCTATGATATTGTACATGTAAAATTTATACATACTGTATTGGTGCATACACACGGTCAGATTTATTGGTCAATTTAAACGATAACGATATCGTTTATCGTTTTATCATTTAAATCAACTTTTTTTGCCCCCTCAAATGATCAAATGATATGTGGGCATGGATGGTCGCTATCGACCATCACCTGTGCATGCAGGCCAACCTGGTCGATATCAACCAGGTTAGTCTGGTTACTATAGGGACCCGCGATCTTTGATAAAGGGTCGTTAGTGTAGTTGGGGGAATTGAGCATGTGCTGGATGTTCGATAATGATCATCCAGCACATGCTAGTTGATCAGACAATGATATCTGATCGTTGTCTGATCTGACTGTGTGTACAGTCCATATATCTCCTATATCAGCAATTATTTGGAAGCTTTTTTTTTAAGACATATACAGTATGTGATTAAATATTTTTACATAAACAACAATGTAAATTAAATGGAAAGCAAGGCTATTAAATTATGGAGTAAAAATATAGTTGTACAAGATAAAGAGAAAACTGATTTTTGAAATATATATTTTCATCTCTGCTTCACAGAAAAAAAATGGCATAAAATACAGTAGACTTCATTCTCAAGGTTTGTGCCAAACAGATGATGTAACTTATCAGTTACAGTCACTTCTAAATTTGACTAAAGCCAGATGCAAACTATACAACATTTTGTAAGATATTGCATATCATTCTGTCATGAATTGAACAATATATTGCATAGCTCATGCAGTGTGTATGTCCAAGCCGTAATTCACAATGGTCGGTCATACAAGGTCATGGTCAAAGTCCTCCTCACCTTGATAAAGACCATTTTAAGGTTAAAACATTTTGTGTGGAAGATGTTTGCTGTCATCCAGGTGTGAGTCAGAGGCTGAAATTTTGACAGTTGCGGCACCTGAGCTGAACATCTACACCACCGCACTTTTTGAGGCTTTTGTCTGATATCTGTATGGTAGGAGTCAATTTCATCTGTTAACATTTCATGTTATCTTTTTTAAGATTTTCTCAATGATTTTACATTATACTGTATGTAACTCTCTTCTTTTTGGGTCGATTTATGTTGGGAGAGAGACCATCAGCGAAAGAGAGTTGTAGGTGTTGGGAGAGAAATATAGAAAAACTTGTTTACATTCAATGTATGACACATAAGTGACATTCTAAGACTGTTGGGAGGATACCTTCAGAGGATTAGGGTTCAAAATTGAGGATCCATTGACAAGGTATGTACTTTGATTTATTATGTTTTTCATTTAATTGTCATACATCTCTAGCAGGTTTCCTTTTCTAAAGTTCAAAATGTGAAAGTCTACTAAGTGGACTATTTATTAAGCAGTGATGACCTCACGCTACAGCATTTTGAAATGTATTATTATGGGTAACAGAGAAATCAATGATTTTTTCATGCAATCCCTTTAATTTCTGATTTTTTTGCATATCCATAGTCTGGTAGGGTTTCTGCAATATTTTTAGATTTGATCAAACTGCAATAAGCATACTATATATGTTGTTCACAGTGCAAAAACTCAGTACCCTTAAATCAATTAGTAAAAGATAGTTTTAATATTTATCATGAAATATGACATGAATACACATACAGATTCAGTGCAAAGCAGATAAAAATAGGAGCATAAAAAATCTAAATAAATAACAGTGCTGGAATAGCTAGAATTACTAGCATGCATGAATGAATTATATTGCCAATGGGTGTAATCCGGGTAAGCTGGAGTGTAGGTACTTTCTTCCCTCCTCGGGAGGTCTCCTGTGTTGCTTATCCTGGGACAACAATATATCCCAGTAGCGTATAAAGAGCCAGACACACTGATAATTTGGACTGTAAGTCAATAAAGGTGAGTGCTCTATGAATGATAAAGGGCTCTCACCTATGTGCAGAATAAATCAGTGTCCAGCGGCATAGCCTGTGTCTCCAATGGCAAGTAATGTAGCAAGCCACGTGTGTCTCCAGCTAACCGGCCAGTGCACAGAAGCGAGTCACATCAGCATGGCTTGTAAAGTCCAGGTACAGCAGGTGTGGCAGTAGTCAAGCTGTGTATGTAGCCAGCTGGCTGGCAGCACAGAAGCGGATCACAGCCTGACAAGCCTGGGGGACAATGAAAATTCTGGCTGCCGGCAATGGTGGGCCAATGTGAGCAGCCATCAGCACTGGTGGGTAATGATCCTCCTGTAGGTAAATAACAGTGGCAGTGCCTGATACGTTTCCCTGTGGCTCCTCCCAGGGCTTCATCAGAGGCATGTGCCGCTCACTGCAAACATCAGACTTTAAATAGGGCTGCTCAGTCAAACCGATTTGTAGCAGCAATAAGCATACTGTAGCTTTCTACAGTTTGAGTTGAAAACATAATGCTATCTCTGGATGGCATTATGTTCAATAAGAGGGCTGTCCAGCTTCTGAACTCTGTTGGATGTTAAAGTCTATTTTGTGCATGTGTGAGTTTTTCAGCTCTTGCATATACAGTACAAATATTCTACTATATCTTAATGTACGTGTGACCTTTTCAGCTGATGCATGTGCGGTACAGGCTACAAAGTGAGAATAATAGCTGGAGTACTTCACAGTCCATGTTACTCTGATTGCAGAAGGTAAAACTTATTTTCTAGAGATATCACCACTCTCATAGGGGACTTTAATATTGATTATTCAAAACAAATACACTAATACAGTGATTCCCAAACTTTTTTGAATCACGGCACCCAAGAGCATCAGCATTGTTTTCATGGCACCCCTAAGCCAAAGGCTTGTTATTGAGAAATTCAGAAACAAATATAGTAAAGTAGTAAAGTGAAGTAACTTGTGCTTACCTGTCATCCTTAGGTTCAGTTATGTGGTGGCGGACAGGTTTATGGCTCTGTTTGTCGATATTTTTACATTACATTAACCATAAATCACTTGATTTGGTGCTGGACCACCAACCTGACGCACCCATGCAAGTGTCCCAAGGCACCCCAAGGTGCCACAGCACACAGTTTGGGAACCACTGCACTAATACATTATGCAATGTTTAGATACACTGTAATACATATTAAAGCAGATACATTTTAAGAAACTGCAGAAAACAGTGGTTGTGCATATCTTTTATAAAATATTTTATAAATATGAAAGACCTAAGACCTTTACTTTAGTCATGAGTAATTTATTTAAAGGGATGCTATTCTGAACTATATTGTAGAAAATAATTTGAAAATACAGTGTCAACATGGTGTCATTAATAACTGGTCATGCCTGACAAATATCATTAGAGGTAGGTTTTGTAGTGAAAGTGACCCACTGTAGCTCTTACTGACCCTGCATAATATTAGTGCAAAAGATAACAGTGATTTAAATTAAGAAGTATAAGGTTCTTGATTATATAGAAAGGTCAGTACATTAGTTGCAAAAGTATCTTGAGCATATCTACTGTATGAAAACAAATAAGTAAACTATTATTGGATACAAGGTTATTTATATAGATTCAATATGTAGAAGTCACCATTGTAAGAATATACATTACATATACTGTAACTGTAAATATACATAGAGCTTTTGAGGAGCCAAAGAGGTTGAACAAATTAATTTATCATTATATTTCTATATATAAAATAAGGTCCCCAGTTTAAAGGTCTGTGTGTTCATTTGGACTAATCTCTTGTATCACTGGATGGATTTTGATGAGGTCTTCACTATTATATGCAGCAGTAATAGAGTAAGGTTTTGTTGCATGAACCATTCATCTGTGAAAAAAAAGTCAGCTGAGTATTGACAATTTTACTAAAGCAAGTGACGTAAAAAATATTGCACCAAGTTGATGTATAGTAGCTGGCCAGGGTGCTGAAACAGCAAGACAGCATCTGAAACTGAAACTAGGAATGAAGCAAGTAACAGAAAAAGCTGTTGTGCTGTGTGAGTTGCTGACTGCTACTGCACGGGCAAGGGCTGTACTCTGATTGGTTATCTGAAACTGTGAGGGCCAATCAAAGCTAGCAATGTGCCCTTTTGCTTAGCAGCAGCCAAGAGAGGGGAGATAGGGACTGAGTAGGGTCATGTATAAGGCAGATAGAGAGTGAGAGACAGCTTCCAATGAACCCATGTAGATGCCTTAATTTCTGCACAGTAGCCAGGAAGGAGCCAAGGGAGGCATAGCTGTCAGAAATTAAAAAAAAATAAACAAACATCAGAATGCCATGAAATGATTTCTATTTGATAGTGGTAAACATCAGACCAACACTACCAAATGGTCCCCATACTATAATAAATGTCACAGCGACCCTCCATTTTAAAAGTTGTCTACTTATATCCACAATGTAATGGTGCTGGTAGCAGTAATAAATTGTGCCAGTTAATTCAAAGCAAGTAAACTTGAAAATAATACATACTCAGGAGACCACTGCTATGCTTGCCCCAGTCCTCAGAGTGCAACAGCAGAGTGATCACTAATTATAAAATGTCCACAGATGAGAAAGAGACAGTATTATGCAAGCTCATGCAAATAAAAAAGTTCTTCTTCACTCTGCACTTTCTCTAAGGTTAATGGAAGTACTGTAGCATGGAAGTTTATCTAGACATGGATATTTATATATACCTCAAACTATCAACACATGAGGTCATAGATATAGCTGTAAATGTTAATTAGTCCACATATATTATGTAGCTTTTAGCTCTAATCAGTTTAATGAGAGAACAAGCTCGAAAAAAGTATACGGTCATGGTCCTTACCTTCAGATGAGCCCGAATGGGGCCCTTTGGTTGTCACAGTCATGGAAGAGGTTGGGGACATAGAGGGTTTATGGGCCCTACATAGGAGCCCAGCCACATAGTATTTCCTTTTTTAATAAAAATGAACCCAATGATCTACCCCTCGCAAAACAAACAGGTTGTTGAAAATTGGACATCACTTCAATGATTCAATTGTGTTATTCTCCTTAATGATGCATTGCTTTATACAGTATTTGTGTATAATAAAAGTGGTTGCTCAAAAGCAGATGAGACCTTTAATGTTAACTTTTTAGAAAGTCTTTAAAATACTGGACTATTTTGCATCATGTATTCTTTAAATTAATCACAAGCTTAAACAGTGCATCACTTTCGTGCATTTGAATGTTTTATTGCACTGTTTTTTGTACTTACTGCAAAAACCATTCCTCTAAGACATACAATATGTACAACTGATAGTGTTATGCTGTAGTTTGTCATTGCTGTTATGAATTGGCATTGGCAGTAAATAGCTTAATGCCTGAACTTAGTATAATAGGTGTTTCCACAATTATCAATGGTATGCAATTATAGTTAAAACCTGGCATCCATGAACCTGGAAGGGTCTGGAATTAGCTCACAGGTTGAGTGGCTGGCAAAAACTCACAAGCCTATAGATTTAAAAGGTTTGCAGCAGAACCAAAAGATTGTATAATTACACACAAGAGAGACATTTATTGATGTACCAAATAGTGTACACTGTTCCTTCATCAAAAAAGAGTAAACAATGTATCCGTCAAGTTCTTTGTTAATATAAGAGAGAGAGAGAGAGAGAGAGGTCAGGAGAGCATTATAATATTTTAGTTAGTACAAGATGAACTGTGACCAGCAATAATCTTTAATGTGCTATGCAATAACCGAGAAAGGTCTAGAGCCCCTCAGTATAGCTGACTGGTGACCCTTACACAAGGTAAATCTAGCACAAGTTCTTAACATTTTAGATGATGAATTGGGTGGAGCAGAGGTGAGTGCAGTGGACACTGGAGAGGGTAGTGTGAAAGGTAATTGCACTACAGACACAGCAACACTGGATGTCTCTAACTCATCCATCAATGGAACACTGAGTACTTAGCAGCCAGAAGAGATGAAAGGGGCTGGAATGCAGTCCACCCCCTTTCCTCTGTATTTGTGTATATAAATTTCACTTGTAGACAGGGACTGATAATGTGCTAGTATTATGGATGTTAGGGACCCGCCATAAGAGATTCACATTGACATGATAGATAGGCAAGCAGTTTTGGCCAAACATCTACTAAAACCCTCATATACAGTATACTCCATGAAAATTGTAGTTTATTATAATTGTTATGTTTCTTCAAAGTGCTCAGTGTGGACCTGCATTTTCTATTTTATTTACTTGCCAGCCAGACAAGAAAAAGGGACATGACCTGAGCAGTAGCTAGACTTTTTGGTGCCCTGTGCCAGAAAGAGCATTGGTGCCCTCCTCCTGGAATTTTTCAAATGGGGACATAAAGTGCACACCCAGAAAATGGCCATAGCCCCATGGGAAGGGCCAGTGAAGAGATAGTGGAGGCCAGGAAATGATGCGGATAAAAAAAAGATGAAGCTTCAAATGAGTATGATAATAAACAAAAAAATAAATTGCCCAAACAGTGCCCCCTGCCTGTGGTGCTCTGTGCCATGGCACAGGTGGCACCCCTAGTTATGGCCCTGACATGGATGGTCAGTCATAACTCTCGAGGCTCAGCCAGGAGGCAGAACAGGAATTTAGGTAGCTTTAACCTCGACACAGAACAAGGCAATATACTTGCTGTATCAGGAAACAGGACCAGGAAATATATAACAGCTATATCAGGAATCATACAGCACAGGAACCAAGACACTACCACTTAAGAAAACGCTATGACTGGCAAAGGTGTAGTGTCAGGACAGAGCCTAAATACAGATAACACCCACTCCCTAAACCTACAGATAACTACACCTGCATAGCAGCTTAACTGATAGAAAACAAGCTCTTACAGTACATGCAAGGTAAATCCAAAGGCAGAAACTGACATCCTAACACATGCATTGCAGTTTGAGATAATTGAATGCATACAAACAGTGAATCAGTAACAGACATTGACAACAGAGACAGATTCCTAACACCCCACATCTACTGGAAAGAAACGGTTAAGATGGAAGCAATACCATGAAGAGAAGTCAAGAAAACCTAATAGTGTAGTATCATGTAACTCTGTACAATACACATTACAGGTTAGCAGGTGTTACAATAGTATAACCCAGTGATAAGAAACCAATTGCATGCATGCCATATATTAAAGATTTTAAAAAGGAAAATCAAAAACTCAGAAGATTTAGAAAGTACATCCAATATGTAAATCTGGACTTAAATGTAGGCCACAATATTTCATAATTTAAAGATGAACTTCAATACAGATAGCAACCAATGACAATAAACCTAAGCAACTGATTTCCCAATAATTTTTTTTATGTATTATGCCTGTCGGCTAAAACCAATTCTTTGATCATACCTCTCTCATTTCTTCTGGTGATGATATGGGGTGATAGCGCTTTAGCACACACTGTACATCTCCACTTGCCAGATTCATTGATTACAGGCAAGGACAATAGGAAAGATATAACACTATTTTTTATACATTAATATACATTATATGCATACATTATATACATTAATGCATAACAGTATAAGCAGTAAGAATTTCCCAGGGGCATCAGGGGCAGGTGGCACCCAATGTATATGTTTTATACATTAATGCATAACAGTATAAGCAGTAAGAATTTCCCAGAGACATCAGGGGCAGGTGGCACCCAACAGCCAGGCATATACTCTAGCCAAATAGCCAAGCAGATCACCACTACCTTAGAGTCTAATAGTAATGTCCACAGTACAATAAACCACAGTCAGCTACATTGTCCACAGTGGTTTACAGTACATTACCAGGCTAAGCAGACACATTCACACATCCATGTTGCTTTATGCTAGTCCAGAGACTGTGGTAACTTGCAGATAATACAGGATGCACTGGGTAAGAAGTCATGTTCTGCAAAGTGCTGAGCTCTTACACAGATATTTCAACAAAGGGGAAGGCAAATATAGAAGAACTTTCTCTAGAACTGACTGGATCTGCGAATTCTAAATCCATAGAAGGTCATCTAAGAAATACATTGAAATATTAGACCAGTGTACAGTATATCACACTATATAGTATTATTATTTTCCAGCTTGGTGCGCAAGTGGTGTACATTTGTTTATTATTGTATCTTTTTCACCCAAAAATGTATTTTAGTCACAATGCAATGTAGTAGGGCACCCCAGGGGACTGTGATGATTAATTTGATAGGTGACTGTATATCTGTGTTTTATTGAGTCTGTAAATGAAGCATAATAGAAATTGGTAAGGAAAAAAGTTGCAGCCGCTGCATCATAGCACTTCATATACAGATTCAGAGATTAAGTCGCACACAAATATAAAAGGTGTTAAATGGTAAATCAATTAACAAAGTCTCCTGGGGTATCCTAGTCACATCACTTTGCAACTAAGATGCATTTTCAGCTGAAAAAAATGCCAGGCACTAGTTGAGTTGCATATGACCTGGCACACTAAGAGGGGCTGTTTGGTATGACTTCAGCGATGATGTAAGAGGACACATCTGTAGTAATATTGAATTTTAAAAGACTTCAGTTTTATTTTTTATCCACACCATGTTTTTTATTTTGGGGTACAGCTGACTGGGCCACAGCACCCAGAAGTACAGTAATATATGATGCCTCTCAAAAACAGTTATCTCTTTCTCTAAATTGAAATAAAAGGCTTGATATTTTTTTTTACACCTGAAAAAAAAATCTTTTATATGGGTTGCAGCTTACTCAGACATAGCACACCATTTTAGTCAATTAAGCTTGCAATCACAGTACTGTCTCTGCACAATATATATTGCAGTGTAGATGATCTAGGTACCCTTGTAAGAATAATTGTGAGTGCATCTCACTTCCTCAAAGTGGAGCAGCCTGCATTGCTGATTGCTTGCTAGTGCGTGATCCTCATAGACACACACTTTAAAGATGCCTTCTTTTACTGTAGTGTAAATTATAGAGATACCCTTGTGAAAAATATTTGTAAATGCAGCTTCACTTTTTCCACCCACTCCATCCCCCTACAATTCTCTGTAATGGCAATTGTTAAAGCACAACTGGAGCCCACATCCCTATCTATGTTCTCTAATGTGTTTAGTGGTGAAACTATGAAGGAAGATCAAACACTGAAGTCCCAAAAGTCATGGGATAGGTGCCTAGTATCATGTAGGACTCCCTATAGCAGGGATGGAGAACCTTTTTTCTGCCGAGGGACATTTTGATATATATAACATTATTTGTGGGCCTGGTTCAGGCCATGCCCCCTCCAAGTGCCATCACAAAGGCAGGGCCACAGTCGACGGTGATTACAGCAATGCCCAGAGCATCCTGAGGATGCTCTGAGGAGCTGTAAGGGCAGCAGTGTGACCATCTGAAGCATCCTAAGGATGCTCCAGGTGGCACTGCTGCATAGATTCTGGCTTCAGTGTGCCATTCTAGGCACCCTGCTAGTCAAATGAGGCTAACAGAAAAGAGCTCATAGTTCCAAACCAAATGATTCCGATGGCCTTATAAGGCCCCCAGGTAGGAGGTTCCCCATCCCTGCCCTATAGCATGGTGAAGTGCAGCAACTCAACATCTCATCAATTCCACAAGTGGAAAGAAAACCTCTGGTGAGATGTTGACCCATGCCATCTAGAGAGTTTCCCATATCTTCTGCTCGAATTTCCCATTTAACCTAAGAACGCTACATTGACCTGCTAGATATGCATTTGGTAACTACTGCATTGAATGTGGATGTGATTTAAGCCAGCATCATTTGTTTGTTAACATGGTCAATACTGGCCAGACACCACTGGCCATGATCATTAAGCACCTAGGCCAGCCACTATGGTATCCACGGTGGGTAGTAATACCTTCCATGAGGTATTACAAGTACACATGTGGTACTGTGAATCAAGGAATGTTGAAAGTCTGCAAAACTTTAGAAATGGAATGTTCCATCCATCGGGCACCCAATATCATGCCCTGTTCAAACTCCATTAATTCATGCTGCCTTGCCATGAGCAGCCTAAACAGTGTTCAACCTGTCTCATGAGATTTCAGTTTAAAAATGATGCAGGTCTGGGCATATCCAAGACTTATACTACAGTGGCACCACCTACCATTACCTTTACATATTGCTATCCAAAACATGTAAGATCTGACATTTCTGGGTAAATTATGTTTTGTCTTGTTTTGCAAACTGACTTTGACCTGGGACACTCGGAAACCTCAAATTTGGTTCTGTCAGATTCTCCTGAATCTGAACTGTTTATTTTAGTTCAAGCAACCTCTAATTTCCTCACACTACCCCTCCCCAATCTCACCTGTTCTAATCTTGTTGCAGTAGTGATCAGTGACTTGTGTGTGGCATCTTGTGATACAGTAAAGGAGCCTATCCATTACCTGACTTTGTGAGCAAAGTGACCAAAACCAGGAGGTTTTGGTCACGTTGTTCACAAAGTCGGATAATGGATAGCCGACAAGGACCAGCAATGCGCATTCATGCTGGGTCCTTGCCGTCCCCGACTATCTACTTTACATGACTGTCAACCTGACAATGCTCATCAAGTTTGGCATGTTCAGAGATAGGAGGTCGGGCTCCTTCACTGAATGACGTTCAGTGCTGGCACTGCACCTCAGCAATCTGAAGGTATGAACGCTAGACATTCTGTCTTTCAGGTAGCCTAGTAGATAGGCCCCTTTAGTTTGATTATTGTTTTGCATTCAAACTGTGTATTTTTGTGTGTGGTAGTAGGCAAATTAAATGCCTGGTTCTAAGAAGCAAAATAAGTTATGCTTATTCCCATTTATAATAGGTAGAATTGGTACACTAAACTGAACTAGATTTCAGCTGGCACACAGAAATCAAATGTTTGCCCACCCTTATATAACTACAGTATACCTTCTATAGTCCTAGAAGTACATTTCAAATCATAATCCAACAAAGTCTTGTTATTCCATGACATTATACACTCCGCAAGAAACAGGTTGATCTACCCACCTCATATACTGCCATATTAATATGCAAAATACATGTTATTCCCAGTGAAGCTGGGGCATTTGCTCGAAGATAAATAACTGACATCACATAACAAAACAGTTATTTATGCTTAGAGAAGATTTTGTAAAATATGGTTTTGTATGTAATTTGTAAACTGCTGCACATCTCATATGGTTTTCAGAGCTGAATTACCAAATTTATTAAATGGAGATTTGGAGGCTAAAAACGCAAACTGCATCCAATTTGTTACGGTTTGCAAACTGCCAGACTGCATATTACATCAAACTGCATATAATTTATGGCAAAGTTCTGTTTTTTTTTTCATCAAAAACATATTGGGCCTTATTCAAAGATGTACGCTAATTAGATTTTTATGCATGTGATCAATTATTGGAAAACTGCACATGCATCTAATTTGCACACCACATATATCAAGGTACATTACCATAGTAGCTTGCAGTGACTTTTTACTCGCAGTGTGATTGACAGTCAGGTAGCGCTTGGGGAGGTAATGGGGGAGTGGTGACAAATATGCAGCTGTGTCACAACTATTTTCAGGGCTTGGCACAGCCTGTATCTGTCATCCAGGCTCTAACATTTCAGTACATGCAGGTATTATGCATGACCATCAGTGGTGTAAGTTCATGCCAGACGCCCAGAGGCGAAATAGATGGTAGTGCTCCCACTTGCCCTGTAGGCTCCAGCTTGCTCCAGACCTAGCTGTGTGTCTCTAGCTCCAGCTAGCACCCAGTGTCTCTCCAGCCATCCCCCAGTGTCTCTCCAGTCAGCTATCCTCTTTCCTGCCAGCCTCCATATGTCTCTTCAGCCAGGCAACACTGTTTCACCAACCAGCCCACCTATCTCTGTCTCTTCAGCCAGCACCCACTGTCTCACCTGCCAGTGGCCCTCTCTGTCTCTTTAGCTAGCTCCCAATGTCTCTCCTTCCAGCCCTATATCTCTCTCCAGCCAATGCCCCTAGTGTCTCTTCAGCCATCCTCCCTCTATATCTCCAGTCAGCCCCATTGCCAGGCCACTCTCTTCTCTCACCTGCCAGCCCCTTCACTCTGTCTCTGCATGCAGCCACTACTGCCTCTCCTACCAGTTCCCTTCTCTGTTTCTCCAGCCAGACCTCATTGTGTCTTCAGCCAGACCCACTGTCTCTTCAGACAGCAACCACTGTGTCTCCAGCCAGCCCTGATTGTTTCTGCAGCCAGCCCGTTGTGTCACCTGCCAGCCCCCCTCTCTCTGTGTCTACAGTCAGCACCCCTGTCTCTCTAACCAGCCCCGCATCACTCTGATACCACTTACCTTCTCCTGGGTCTTCAGACTGCTTTTTCTTGCTCCTCTACATGCCATGCCTTCTTGGACTGCCGTGATGCATATCTAAAGGCACTGCTGGCAGTTGGTTCAATAAAGTTTTTTTTGTTTATTGCAACTGACAATAAACAAAAAACTTTATTGCACTGTCATCAGCTGATGATGGTTGTGCCTGAAGAGGAGACAATGGCACCACGGACCCCACAAATAGACCCACCTATATCTGCTGGCAGCAGTTATAAATGGATTTATCTGTGTGGCCATGCTGCCTGGTGCCCCCCTGACAGCAGGCTCCACTGCCTCTGTGAGTAACACCGTTGCTCATTGCTGTGAGGCATAATACTAACCATTACACCATCTGTACTGCTGTGTTTTTTAATGAATAGACTTAAATGAATAAAAAAATAAAAACCATACATCAGACAATGAATAGTTTCTGTTAATTAAAAGATACAATAAAATTAACAGAAATGTACATCATTGCCTTTAGTGTTTAAAAAGTAGGTATTTGTGTACTTTACGGACTCATTGCAGACAGAACCCAAGTGTCCCATACTCATTATTATTATCAATCATGGTAATGATTATCAATCATGGTATTGTCTAAATCCTCTTCACGGAAAGGACCCTGACATCATCAGCCAGTGTCCAGCATCACTCCCTACCATCCAAGTGGGCATAGAGGGGGAAAATAACCTTGTGGTGAGCCCAAAGCATGGCGAGAGCAGCGAGCCTGTGAGGGGACAACTTTCGGTACTTGTGTTTGTAAAGTACACAAGCACCATTTAAAACATTCAATGGGCTCTTTCTGCTAGGAGTCCGTAAAGTAGACAAGTACCAAAAAATTTATATATTTATTTTGGTAGCATTGCAGGTGTATCTCATCTATCATAAATACATTTTTAAAATACCATGCTCTTTAAATATAAAGAGAATGACAGTGTAAAGATAATTAAAAAATGTATTTATGCTAGAACAGATATATATATTTATATATATATATATATATATATATATATATACAGTCAGGTTCATAAATATTGGGACATTGACAGAATTTTCAGATTTTGGCCTCTATTCACCACCACAATGGCTTTGAAATGAAACAAACAAGATATGCTTTAACTGCAGACTTTCAGATTTAATTTGAGGGTAATTACATCCAAATCGGGTGAACGGTGTAGGAATTACAACAGTTTCAATATGTGCCTCCCACTCTTTAAGGGGCCAAAAGTAATGGGACTATCAACTCAAAAGCTATTTCATGGACATGTGTGGGCTATTCCCTCATTATTTCATTATCAGTTAAGCAGGTAAAAGGTCTGGAGTTGATTCTAGGTGTGACATTTGCATTTGGAATCAGTTGCTGTCAACTTTCAATATGAGATCCAAAGAGCTGTCACTATCAATGAAGCAAGCCATCATTAGGCTGAAAAATGAAAACAAACCTATCAGAGAGATTGCAAAAACATTAGGTGTGGCCAAATCAACTGTTTGGAACATTCTTAAAAAGAAAGAACGCACTGGAGAGCTCAGCAACACCAAAAGACCCAGAAGACCACGGAAAACAACTGTGGTGGATGACAAAAGAATCATTTCCCTGGTGAAGAAAAATCCCTTCACAACAGTTGGCCAAATCAAGAACACTCTCCAGGAGGTAGATGTATATGTGTCAAAGTCAACAATCAAGAGAAGACTTCACAAGAGTGAATATAGAGGGTTCACCACAAGATGCAAACCATTGGTGAGCCACAAAACCAGGAAGACCAGATTAGAGTTTGCCAAACAACATCTAAAAAAGCCATTATAGTTCTGGAACAACATCCTATTGACAAATGAGACAAAGATCAACTTGTACCAGAGTGATGCGAAGAGAAGAGAAGGAAAGGAACTGGTCATCATCCTAAACATACCACCTCATCAGTGAAGCATGGTGGTGGTAGTGTCATGATGTGGGCATGTATGGCTGCCAATGGAACTGGTTCCCTTGTATTTATTGATGATGTGACTGCTGACAAAAACAGCAGAATGAATTCTGAAGTGTTTCGGGCAATATTATATGCTCATATTCAGTCAAATGCTTCAGAACTCATTGGACAGCGCTTCACAGTGCAGATGGACAATGACCCGAAGCATACTGCAAAAGCAACCAAAGAGTTTTTTAAGGCTAAAAAGTGGAATGTTATGCAATGGCCAAGTCAATCCCCAGACTTGAATCCGATTGAGCATGCATTTCACTTGATGAAGACAAAACTGAAGGGAAAATGCCCCAAGAACAAGCAGGAATTGAAGACATTTGCAGTAGAGGCCTGGCAGAGCATCACCAGGAATGAAACCCAGCATCTGGTGATGTATATGCGTTCCAGACTTCAGGCTGTAATTGCCTGCAAATGATTTGCAACAAAGTATTAAAAAGTGAAAGTTAGATTTATGATTGTTTAGTTTGTCCCATTACTTTTGGCCCCTTAAAAAGTGGGAGGCACATATAGAAACCGTTGTAATTCCTACACCGTTCACCTGATTTGGATGTAATTACCCTCAAATTAAATCTGAAAGTCTGCAGATAAATCACATCTTGTTTGTTTCATTTCAAAACCATTGTGGTGGTGAATAGAGGACAAAATATGAAAATTATGTCATTGTCCCAATATTTATGGACCTGACTGTATATATAAATATATATACACACATATATATATATATATATATATATATATATATATATTTACATATATATATATATATATATATATATATATATTATAACTAGCACTGTCTGGAGGTATATCTAATCTATATTAAAAACATTAGTACATTAATACACTATCTTAACACTATTTTGCTCTTTACATTTATCATGACATAGTGATATACTTTGCTCTTTTAAATATATCGCTCTGTCTTCATAGGTGACCTGGAATGTGGAAATTGTAGCGCCACCCCCAAGCACATCCCCCCAGCATGTACCCCCTCATCCCTCCATAGGTCTTGCATTTACTTCTTTCGGCTACTGCCCCCACTTATAAGCTGCTCTTCCAACACCTGTCCACTCCAGGGTCCCTCTCCACATAGTGACAGCCACCATGCTGTCCTCCATGCTGTCCTCGCTTTGCATACATGCTCAGCCTCACTGTCTCCTGTCACGGCTCCTCTGTCAGGCTCGCGGTCAGATGTCACATGACGTCTGCAGTTGAGCAGAGAGTCCAGTCACGGAGGAGGAGTGCCGCTGATGCTAGTTGGCATTCTGCTTGGCAGCTCCAGTCCTCTGTGTTACAGGCAGCAGCAGGAAAAACAGTGACTGACAAAATGGGGGATAATGGAGTAGGTGCCCTATTCATGCCTGGAGCCCAGCGGCAATTGACTCCATTGACTCCTGCAGTTCCGCCACTGGTGATCATAGAGTTACTCAGAAGGTCGGTTATGGAAGGACTGCAACTGATGCTGTGTCTTTGTATGCAGTTGCTTGAATTTGTGATGCCATTCATGGGTGTCTTAATCCATACCCCAGTGGCTGCTACATTTGCATATTTTCACACAGCAACTGCTTACAAATACACAGGAGTGACTGCATTGGTGCACATCTCTGATTTGGGCCATTGTGCTTAAAATAACATGTCCGAATGTGATCTGACAATATTTCTAAAAATCTTACTACTTAATTTTTTTCTTTTATAAAGTATGGGCAGCAGTGGGTATAAAATGGTGGAGGGCAGTTAAATAGGATTTTTTTCAGGTACTTGCTTTCTTTATTACTGCTTTTTAGTTTAGTGATTAGTGTGAGTGTATTGCATTTATTTATTTTTATTTTTTGTTCAGGTGGAGCAATGGGGTGACCAGAGTCTGGAGGAGAATGAAAGGAGATTGGCCATAAGTAGCAGATGAGACTCAGAGACTGATTCAGCAGGGAACTCAGATCCGGCCGATGTTTTTTTACTTTGCATATGTATACATAAGGGTACGCAGGTTACATGCAGTGTGTTCGCAGACCCTTCCAATATTGATTGACAGGAAGTACCATTTGTGGGTAGTGACAGGGGGTGGTCATGGGAATGCAGGCATGCCTGTGTGTTGGGATGCCTTTATAGGGGCATGCATTATTAAGGCAGTGCGGTGGCATATGCAGCCAGATGACTCGATGCAAGCAGGATGTGGTCAACCTCTATTGTGCATATGGATCTAAAGTTTCTCGATGTTGCTGATGTTTCCGCTGTCTTGCAGACTACTCAGGCTTTGAGTAAAGGGAAGTGGGATGCATTGTGTAGTGCTTATGATGCGGTTGCCATGCATATGTATTGATTAGCATATATTTGCAGCGGCGAAGTGTGCGCGTGCCCACACTTGTGTTCCTTGCTGAATCAGGCCTTCAGTTGTGTGAAGAAGGATCAGTGGTGATAACAATAACCAAATGGTCAATATCATGTGTGGCCACAATATTAGGGTCTCAGGTTATTTGAACTGAGTTTGTGAAATTATATGCTGCTGTACCTTTATTTTGAGGAGTTAAGCAGCAAAGACACCACTGAGCTTCAATCAGTCATGGAGTAGAGATTGCATTTTTTCTAAATGCAGTTTGATCATTAAAATGCACTGTGGCAGACTGAGCACTAGAGGGAGAAAATGAATGAGAAAATAAGGCCACATGCAGCCACTAGATGTGGACCTCACTGGTTTAGATATCTGTCCTAGGAGCTGAGCATTATCCTGCTAGTCTTTCCTCAAACCATCAATGTGCATATATTGTAGGTCTCTACAGAACATGGTGGTGAGTATACATGGATGTTTCCTTTTTGGCATAAAGGGGACCATCCTTTGCTTCTGATAAATATTGCCTGGCATATAATACAGAGAAGCCACCTATTAAATATTATATGTAAACTGATGTTTATACAACTTATGAATTATATACAAGTTTGGGCTTTATCTGACTATTGGTGGATTATACCATTTATACTTTCTTCACACTCTCATTGGTGCTGGTCCACAGGAGCCGGGCACAGCTTGACCGACAGCAGACACACTAATTAAAGTAAATCAATATTTGTCATTTATACAGTATGTACTGTCATCAAATTTTCCTCTGCACGATGGTTTTGAAGCTATGAAATTTTACAGCAGATGCATGACTTTACTGATTTTCTCTTTTCATACCTACTACTTATCTTTTTTCTGACTATCATAACTGCCATTGAGGTGGGGAACACTCATTAAAATCATTAGATGACTTCCGGCAGATGAGTTAACAGCAGTATCTCATACCTCTACCAAGCAGTTCTTTTTACTATACTTTTTCTATGTGACTTATCTTATATTAATCAATACCACCAGAAAGCCAGTTTATTCAACCCAAGAGATATTATTATACATTTAATCTCTTTTTTATTTTTTCACCTTGATATCTTACATTGCTGTGATTCACACTGGGATGATACTCTCTGAACAACATGGGACTATTTGAGTGAATTGATCCAAAAACATTAAGTGTGAGGATCTTCCAGACAATTCACCTTTATATGTGATATTTATGACATCTATATTTATTATTTGTTTGTGATATATTGATTTTTATGTGGTGTTTAGGTTTGGTGTTCATACTGTGTTATACATTATATTAAATAAAAAAAATATTTTTATCAGATCTAAATAAGTTTGTGCCCCCATCAAAAAGAGTTATATTTTCTTTTTCCTTTTTGTACTGTTTTCTAACTCTTGGGGAGCACCGCCAACTTTATATGTTGATGGCATTTATCTCATTCATTTACAAAAATAATGTTTTTGATATGATATCTATAATCTATTGTCATGCAACTTGAGAATCTTGGCTATATATATATATATATCAACTGAATGCTTGTGCAGAGACACTCTCTATCTCTGACTACTGAGTATATTTGCTGGTAAGATTTCACCTTTAGTAATATGGGTATTGAGTCCACTCCGGTTGAGTGGTATATTATATTAAATCTGCAGAAAAATATGGTCTTTCTAGCACTCATAGCACTCCGGCACTAATCCTGATCTATACCTAGATCAGCCCATATGCAAGTGACTCATATTATATTTAAATTTAATTTTAATCTTTCCAGAGGGCTGCACTCAATACCAAATCCAGAACATGTGGGGTGCTCCACTAGAGTCTCTAAGGTCCAATGTGTTTCAAAAAAACTTTATGGGCACTCACTGGTCAGTAAAAAAAGATATATTTACTCATAGATTACATATTCATAGTTGACGTTTCGGACCGCAAAGGTCCTTTGTCAAGAGAGCACAACCTTCACAGAGCTACCACCAAAGAGACCCATATATAATTGTAGATATTTGAGTGATTGATTGATTTATTTATTGATTGTTTTGTGTGTATCACTGATGGTCAGAGACCAATAGATTTGCATTTCAGGGACAGAGATTATGTAACAAATTTTCACCCTAAATAATGATTGCATCTGAGCAAGAATTATGTAATATTACACATTTATGTGCTCTCTGAAGAAATTATACATGATCGGACACAATTTTGCACTGTACATATCTATGTATATTAATGTCAGTATCTGAGCAAGTATTTTTGTGATTTAATACATCTATTTGTATATTGAGCAATTATATAACACTGGACGCATTTTGTCCTTTACTTATCTATTTAATTTTAGTTTTGTGTTTTTTGTCTTATCTACTTGGTATATTTTCCTTTTTTAATAAGGCTTTTTATATTAAAAGTTAAGTTTTATATTCATCCATATCATCATTACTTTAACATTTTTTCAAGTCAAGAGTGCCCCAAAAAAGGTTAAAATATGTCCTTTTTTGCCCGTTGCAAAATATATACAAGACTCAACCTTTAAATGTTTGCTATTTACTGGTATATGATTAGACATGTATTATACTATTCCATATTGTACCTACTGTAAGCAAGCCACACAGATATCAGTCACTTTTTTAGGAGCATAAAGTAACACACCAACATATTTATTAAGGATTCTGAACCTATCTTCAAAAGCAGAAGGTTTTTTTTCTATTACAGAATTTGGGCAAATTTATGCCCCATTCAATTTATGCTGCACATGAATGTGTGGATTCAAAATTGATTAGCCAAGGGAAACACACATATTCTGAAAAACTCTAAATACACACATAATCACACATAGATCTTGCATTTAATAAACATATTTTACATTTTTATACTGTACATGTTAAATAAAAAGCATTTCCAAAATAATGATTGCTTTACATATCTTTATCCAACCTTTGGATTTTTCCAATCTCAAGCTTCTTGTATGTGGATGATTTACACAGGATATATGAGTTATAACATGAAATGAAGCTGGATAGTCTGCAATCATAATATGTAAGTTTGCATCACAGAATATGTGTACATTCAGAGGGTTACAATCAATGGGATATATATATATATATATATATACTGTATGTTAGCTTTCAGATGTCATTGCCTCAGACCGACATGGGTTCAGTTTATAACTTCCAAGACTTCAAGGAATCCTAAGAGACTTGTGAAATCTAACTTTAGCTCATACCACTGTTCCTCCTGGTTACAGAAGCAGATATGTGTATTCAAGAGCTTTTTAATGCACTTGCTGCAACACTACTTCAAAAGTACTTAGAAAATGTTGACAGTGTAATACATAATGCTTCTGAGCCCACAGATTGAAATGTTTATATGGCAATGAAGTGTACAGTAAAGTACATAATAATTTGATCAGATCAAAAATTTCAGTATAGCATGCATTTAAGGGCTCTAAATCACCCCTTACCCTCTCAGAAAGATTCAGGAGCTTCTTCCTTTTAAGTATAAACACATACATGACCTTCTGGTCTGGCAGGGAATCATGGATCAATCTTTTTCTGAGATCTTTAATCTGCACAGTCCATGCTGCTCCTTCTTCCTACTGAGCTGTTTCATGTCTCACCCACCATCTCCACAGTATCTGAAAGTTCTATTCTTTTTATGGTTATCACAGTGAAATGGCATGTGGTTTTAAGGTTTGTTAATCTATTGAATAGGAACATTACAGATATTGTAAACCCTAGTATTGGGAATTGTGTAAGCTAACAGGACTCTGTAAAAACCTATACTACAATATGGTAAAGTGTATATAAACTGAACAGTTAAAATCACAAGTCTGATATAAGGGCAGGACTGTTGATGTAAAGGTAGTGAAGATGAGGGCAAGAAAGTAGTCTGAGCCAAGCCAAAAATTAAAGAGGCAATTAGTAATGGTAAGAAATTAGCAGAGTCAGCACATCATACAGAGCATCCGTAAAGTATTCACAATGCTTTGCTTTTAATTAACCTGTAGCAACATCTCAAGGATGATCAGTGGAAACAGGATCCACCTGAGCTCAATTTTGAGCTTCATGGCAAAGGCCATGAATACTTATGTACATGTGATTTCTTTGTTGTTGTTTTTTTATAATTAAATTTGCAAAAATCGCAAAACACTTTTTACATGTTGTCGTTATGGGGTATTGTGTGTAGAATTTTGAGAATTTTAAAAATTAATTTATTCATTCATTCATATGGAATTAGGCTGTAACATAACAAAATGTGGAAAAATTGAAGAGTTGTGAATACTTTCCAGATGCACTGTATAACAGTTCATGAATGCACCCAATTACACAGTAATATAAATTGGAATACAAGTAAGCAGAAAAAAAAACTCATCTATATGTGAAAGTTTACATTACATGAGTGCCAGTAAAGTACATTAATTAGACCTTAATTAGACCTCATGATAAGTGCACTTATTACTTTCTGTTTTACATCTGCCCCTTTGTGTTCTATTTAATGTAGGATTTGTTTACTTTAGAATTAGTTATACTGATTGGTCAGCAATGTGAAATTTTGTGGTATTTTACAAATAAACAGTGAAGATTGGGATGATGATACTTTCACATGTAGAGAGAACAGGAACTCAATGATTGTATAAATACTACATTTTACAGCACATCAAGAGCCTGGAAATGTAAGATGAGAAATAACTTTGCCCTCCCTCCCCCGCTTTATTCTCTGTGTATATTTACTTTGTGTATATTTGTGTTTGCTTTCAGCATGTCTATAACTGTTATTTTCTCGATAAGAACTTCAAGAGTTGTTATTACAAAATAATGTACAGTTTCTTCAGTAGCTAATTAATGGTTTAAAAAGCGAAAAGTAAAACTGTGTTTTCAGTATATAGATCCACTCTGAGTACACAAAGACATGTCTTATCTCTAGAGATTGTCTCCTATTTTGTTTCAAAACACTAAAGACTTCATAAAACCGGAACTACAAATCTGTATAAAAAGCAGCATGCATGTAATGTTTTTAATGTTTGTTGTCATTCACCCTAAATTGCAAGACTTTGCTGTTAAAATGTGAACAGTTTGGTAATATTTATTTACAACCATTGATTAATTTACTACAGTTAATACAAAATGCAAATTTTGTAAATAAAAAAAAAAGTTTTTCCACGTAAAATAATTTAATTTGTATTCAAAAATGTCCTAACAGGCCATCATATTAAGTTCATCATATTAAGTTGAACTTTAGGAGGCCTTGCTAACTAATGAATGAAAACCATGAAGCAATAATTATACCTTGTAATACACTGTACTACAACAGTTGATACCTGATAGTGAATACAACATAGCAGAGTGATGATGGAGTAACTATAAAGGTACGTACACACACAATGATTTTTTGAACAACTAACTATAACTATGTCGTTATCATTCAATCGTTCAGTGCAAAAAGATAAACGATGAACAATTATCGTTCATGCACGTTCACGTTTGTCAATTGTAGTTTGTAGTTTGTAGTTCAGTCAGACTGGCCAACTGAACAATTTTCAATAGAAGTTGCAAAATTTTTCCTTCAACACAAAGAAAATCGTTTATTATGTAAAGTAAAACCAACTACTATGTAAAACGATTGTCGTTCACTTTTTCAAGGGAAAAACTGAACAAAATCATTCAACGAAAATCGTTCATCACTAACATCGTTGTGTGAGTACGTACCTTTAGTGTGTTTTAAATATGTATCTAATTTTATTTATAATCCTGTATGTGGTGCTACATGTTCAATTTTTTGCATACTAACAAAAACTATGGCCCTCATTCAGAGCCGGACGCTCTGAGCAGAGCGCTCGCTCTGAATGAGGGCCGTCCTCCTTAAAAATGGAGCATCCTCCTGGACGCTCGTATAGCTGTGGGTCACCACCCACAGCACATACGAGCGTGCAGGATGATGGTCGCGATGGTCTTGACCATCGCAACCATCGCCAGTGCGACCAGAAACCTGTGGTCTGGGTTTTCGACCACAAGCCCTGGAGTGATTTTTGCTCTATCAGAGCCAAAATCACTCCCACTGACATCACTAGTGATGTCAGTGGGGCCGGCTTCTGATGGTAGGCGTTCGACAGCACGCCCCCTTTGATCAGACACAACGAGCGAAGGAAAGTCCTTCGCTCATCGCATCTGGCACATGCACACGACGGAGCTCCCTCCGTCGTGCGCATGCGCAGTGCACACCATCGACCCACTTGCGAGCGGACAGCCGCTTGTGAGTGGGTCTGAATGAGGCCCTATGTTAGGTTATAGAAAACATAACTATAAGTCCTAATTACATTATAATATCATAAAAGGCAAGATAAATATCATACTTTTTTCTATTTACGTCATTTAATTACAAAGAGGGACCTCAGGGCTTAGGACTTATTGCTGTTTTTTTTCTAAGTGGTACTACTGTACAGCATAACTTAAAGAGTTAGTCAGGAGCTAAGCAGGAGGAAGACAGGAGGACAACATTTTAAAAGAACTCTATAACTCGGAAAAAATGCAAAGGATATTCTCAGCTTCTGGAAACCCTGCTACTCAGCCACCAGCTTTCATTATAACCTGGACATACCTTTTGCCAACACCCTGCTTCAGCATTGCAAGCAACTACCTGCTTACTGAACATTTAATTCTTGTATGTTTGTGTTTCTTCTCTACACTGTTTAAATCATTCCAGTACCAGCAGTGGCGTAACTACAGCCCACGCAGACCCTGTGGTGGATTGGGGGCTTAGGGGGCTTCTGGGGTGAGGTGGCTGCAGATTCCATGTGGACTAGCCATCCACATGGAATCTGCAGAAAACGGCCCTCCAAAAATGGCCACCACCTAGGAGGAGACAGATGCTAGAGGTCAAACTGGACCTCTAGCATCTGTTAGTCACGCAGGCAGGACGGTAGTGCGGACCGCACATAAGTGCCATCCGAACTACACTAGTATAACAAACACACAGCCACCAGCGCTGGCAGCTGTGTGTTTGTTTTAGCAGCTGATGAGAGTCAGACAAACTCTCATTGGTTGCTTGTATTGCGCCCACTGCTGGAGCCGGGCTCTTCCGGCTCTCGCAGTGGGTGATGATGGGAGAGATGTCATGACGTCTCTCCCATCATGCAGAGAGAGTCTGCCTGGGAGGACGCCAGACGGAGGAGCTGATGCCAGAGCGTTGATCAAGGTAAGTGGATTTTGTAGGTCTATCTGTCTGGCGGGAGGTGGGGGGGTTGTTTACTACTACTACTACTGGGGGCATTGCTGGGGGGGTTTACTACTACTACTACTACTACTACTACTACTACTGGGAGCATTGCTGGTGGGGGGACTACTACTGGGGGCATTGCTGGGAGGGGGGACTACTACTGGGGGCATTGCTGGGAGGGGGGACTACTACTGGGGGCATTGCTGGGGGGGTTGTTTACTACTACTGCTACTGGGGGCATTGCTGAGACTACTAAAGACTACTACTGGGGGCATTGCTGCTGGGTTGTTTACTACTGCTGAGGGCATTGCTGGTAGGGAGGACTACTACTGGTGGCATTGCTGGGGGTGCTACTACTGGGGGCATTGCTGGGGGGGACTACTTCTGGGGGCATTGGTTGGGTGGAACTACTACTGGGGACATTGCTGGTGGGGGGACTACTACTGGGGGCATTGCTGGGGGAGACTACTACTGGAGGCACTCTTGGGACCACTACTGGAGGCACTGGTGGGACCACTACTTAGGGACACTGCACTGGTGGGACCAGTACTGTGGGCACTGCACTGGTGGGACCAATACTACTGGGGGCATTGCTGGGGGAGGAGTACTACTACTGGGGTACTGCTGGGGGTTTAGTACTGGGGTCACTATTTAAGGGGGTCTACTACTGAGGGCATTATATAAAAAACACTGCATAGGGGGACCACATCTGGGGGCACTGTATAAGGGGCACTACTGTATACTGTAAACTGTCTAGGGGGGTGGGAGAACATTTTTTACTTTTGCACTGGGGGCCAAATTGCGTATAAATGGCCCTGTAATTTTTTAACCAAAATGGCAAGGGGGGGCAGACAATTTTTTTGGAAAGGGGGAGCAAAATTTATAGTTATGCCACTGATTACCAGTGTCAATTTATCTTTATTCCACTGTAGAATCTACCATTGTTTCACACCTATATATTTTTTTTATTTTTTTATAATCATACTTTATACTAATTCTAAAGTCTTGCAACTTAAACAGCTCTAAACACTTTTTTTTAGTTTATACAGGTTTTGAGTCTCCAAAATACGGAATTATTTTGGCATGACTGAGATAATGAAACCTTTGATTTTTGACAGTTCAATGTACACAAACTTTGTCTAAGGCACAAATTATTAAAACTATTGTATAAAATTACCTTCAGGCTGTCTTTATAAGGTGTATATGAAACATAAGTGAATTTCATATATGTACACAAACTTTCTCTAAGGCACAAATTATTGAAAATATTGTATAAAATTACCTGCAGGCTGTGTGTATAAGGTGTGCATAGCACATAAATGCATTATGTGTGTATTTTTGGGCCCCATTCCCAAGATATTTATTATGATATGCAAATATTCCAAAATACGGAATATTCCTTTATCCAAAATACCCCTGGTCCCAAGCATTTTGGATATGGGAGACTCAACCTGTAATATAATTTTGTAGTTGTACCTTTACATCTTCCAGCACTGTTCTTCCTTTTATCTGATTTTGACATTTGACCTGAACTGCTCCTGTATCTCACACTCATTACTACTATTGACTTTTCCCTCCCCCCTCATCTAGACTATGTCTCTTTTCTTCTACTCCTCCCTCACTCAGCTGCTACATTATTTTCTCCTCTTCCACCAGTTCTCACCTCTTTTCTCCATCCATAGTCCCCTCTACATTCTCCCCCTCCTTCCCCTCCACTGTCTCTCTTTATCACATATAAGTCTCTCCACTGCATCTCCCACAACTCCAGTATTATTCACTTATCTTCAACCATGGTCATGCTGCACCACCATTAAACCCTGCACCCTCTCTTTTCTCCAAGTTACCCTCTTCCCCCCCACACCACATTAAACCTCCACCTTACCCACCACCTGCTGTCATCCTTCCTCATTCAAAAGCCAGCCACATAACCCCACACTCCTTATCCCCCTGCTCTAGATAAATATCACTTCCACACTACATCAACCCTAATAATCTCATTCTCCTCTTGCCTCTTAACTCTGTTCCTCCTTCCTGTTCCCTCTGGAAAGCCAGTTTTGTCTATAATCAACTGGTCTCCGATCATGAGCCACTTCATCAGCAATGCCATGATTCTCCTTGCCATCACCAAACACTTGATATACCCATCTGACACCACTGCTCCTGCAGCTATCTCCTTTGGGGGCCTCACATTCTCTCACACACCGTGGCCTGGAGGTTTCCAGGGTGGTGGTCTTGGGGTCCTACTATCCTTGGGTCACTTCTACCAAGTCTTCTGAACCCTCCATCTCATTGTTTCCATTCTACACTAATGACATTTCCCTCTTCCAACTTCTTTGAGTAGCTGCCTTTTTTTGTCTCCCTGGCCTTCATTCAAAATTCCTCCATCACTTGGCTTCCTGGCTCTTAATCTTCAAATGGGCTCTGAAGACCCATTTCTTCCTCAATGATTTCCAGTGCTCATCCTAACCCACTACTCTATGCTCCTTCCTCACTATCTAGCCCATCTGTGTCACCTCTGTTTGTCTGACCCCCCCCCCCTTAGAATGTAAGCTCTCGCGAGCAGGGCTCTCTTCCCTCATGTGCTTCTTCTTGCCTTACTTTTACTTTCAGTTACAATGGCACCTACAACTTGGTTACTGACACCCTGCTGCTTATATAGGTGTTATGCAGCATTGTTTATAAATCATGTACTTTTCCTGCATTGTCTGTACTGTTAATAAGTGTTGTCTTGTGTGCTCATTTGTTTCTGCACTTTGTAAGGCACTGCGGAACCCTTGTGGCACCATATAAATAAAGGATAAAAATAATAATTATAATAATAATAATAATAATAATAATAATCATACTACACTTATCACCTCTCCCTTGCATTACAAAATAAAAAAATATAAATGGGATACCACTGTTTATTGATTAAATCCATTAACTACTGGTTGTTATGGAAATGCCTTTTTTGTTTAAAGATTAACTATAACTAGCAAATATGGGGGAACCTTGTTTAATTCATATTGACAAACAAATGTTATTGAGGAAGGATTATATTAATTCATACATTACAGTTTGTAAACAGTTTACCAATAAAAGAATGCTGCAGGACTAAAATATTTTAAATATATATATTGATATGAAGACCTGAGAGTGATCTCACATTTTAAATCTGCCTGTTTAGACAGAACAGGTGGAATAGTATGCAAGATAGCCACACACATAGGTGTAAAAATTGCAACTGTTACACCACAGAGGCCCTCATTCAGAGATGGACGCTCTGACAGAGTGCTCGCTCTGAATCAGGGCCGTCCTTCTTCATTTTTAGAGCAGCCTCCTGACTGCTCGTATAGCTGTGGGTGACCACCCACAGCTATAGCGAGTGGCCAGGAAGATGGTCGCGATGGTCAAGACCATCATGACCATCAGGCTTGCGATGAGACCCTTGTGGTATTGTCTCTATCAGAGCCGAGAGCACTCCCACTGACACAACTTGTGATGTCAGTGGGGCCGGCCCCAGATGGTAGGCGTTCCCATGGGAATGCCTCCATCTGGGCAGCCACGCCGCCGGCACGTCCACCAAAGGGGGCATGCTGTCACTCACCATCGACAGCATGCTCCCTTTGTAGCAAGACCCAGAGTGATGGCTTGCCCGTCGCTATGCGGGTCTCATGCATGCGCACGACTGAGCCACCTCTGTCATGTGCATGCGCTCTGGGCCAACATCGACCCGCTTGCGAGCACTCAGAGCTTGCGAGTGGGTCTGAATTAGGCCCAGAGTCCCATTAGTAGATGCAATTAATCCAGATCATATGTGAAGCAGGACAGCAATAATCCAGAAAAAACAGATAAACATGAAGTACATTACTGTATATTAAGAGAGTATAAACCAGAACTGAGGTGGAATTGAGAAGTAATGGAAGAGTATATAATAAATTGGAAAGGGGATTGGGGAGTAGTAATAATAAGAAGGGGGAAGTTTAGAATGGGAAAGAGATGGAGTGAGCCAAAACAAGGAGGAGGAATACCTATAATTTGGAGATCGACTAGGGCAGATTAATGAACACCACAAATTGGTACATCATAATTAGAAAATCAGAAATTACATACTGTGTGGTACTTATCAATTATGTTATTGAGGAGCCCATGGATGTATTACATGTGAGATATATAGCAGATCCAGTTAAATATCTTCTTGTTTAGGAGGGGGGTCGGTTAGCCTGGAAATGTCTAATTTTGCACAGGTTAATATCTTGCTGAACATGCAATATGAAGAATAAATTTGTTGGTGGGTCTAGAGAGATTATGAAATTGGACACATAATAACATTTGGAGCAATTTGAGGTTTTTGGTGTGGCTGTCATGAGGGGGCTTTTTGCTCAAAGACACAATTTTAGGGCACAACCAACAAATAAGATAAAAAGTGCCAGTTTGATGGTATTATTTCCAACAAAGGTGGGAAGCATTAGGGTACATATTGCACAATTGATCAGGCACCAGGTACCATCTGATGCAGAAAAAAATGGGAAAAATGCAGATGCACACAATAAACACTAAGAATACTGATTATCAAAATATATATAATAAACTCCAACAATAAACATGGTTTACAATTAAAGTTCTTGATACATGTTTGGCCAAAGATGTTTTCCCACCTACAACATCATGGTGAACCTCATCAGGTGGGTTCCTAACATCCCAAATACTGACACATTACCATCTGGTAAGTAAATTACAGGTTATTTCCTTGATGGCAATACTTATAGAGCTCTTTAGGGTATTATATTAAAGGAGAGGGATTTTCTGGAAAGTGAAAGGGCAACTATGGGGACCAACATAGCAAAGCAAAGTCTGTATTTAGCTGGCAACCAGGGAATGTGCAAGACTCTACTGTCACAATACAAGCCGACCTCCAGTTCAACCCAATGCTTAGTGGATGAAAAAGAGTGCCAGGCCAGCATTTGACTGAGATGTGTGGAATTATAGTATCTAAGAAAGATGGGGAGCCCTAATTCTCCATTTGCAGGTCTAGATAAAAATTCCTTGCTGAGGTTTGTATTTTTATGATCTCGCTTGAATTGAGAACAAGAGGATTGGAGTAAAGGAGCAAATAAATGGGTATATACTGTATATTGATATTGTTTGAAAGGACTTTCAGGAGAATATTCATTTTCAAATATTCATGACCCTGAACTAACCAAGAAATATATTGTTTATGCCAGAGTAAAATGTCTCTGGATGATAAGGTGGGGATAATTAACACTGTAAAGTTCAGCACACATCTTACTGATGCAAATATCAAAGTAATGTATTAATACATGCCTTCCTCCATTGGAAGACAACATTGAGTTTAAGGGCTTGATTCAGACCCGCTCGCATGTTGCTGCCACTCGCATCCTGCGTATGCTAATTTGTAAAATTGACGTCATGGGATGCGATCGCTCGCCAAGACAAAAGCACACCCACTTTGGCTGTGCGGGCGATCGTTCTGCATATGCAGCTGCCCATCAGAGTATGCAGAGCCACCAACTAGTGCACGTCATCTCCTGGAAGTGTCTTAAAACATTGGTACATCGAGCACCATCAGAAGCTAATGCAGCACTTGTGGTTGCCTTTCCCTTCCGCAATCATTGTGAGGACTTCAGTGTAAAAAACAGCCAAGTGACATGAACTACGACACTACCTGTTAATTATGCATGCGTTAAAAACGGTGTTGAAACACTC